>JAGIQG010000029.1:2843351-3458321 GCA_024679065.1 Sphyrna mokarran | reverse complement strand
CCCTCTCTCTATTCTCTCCCCACTCTCTCCCTATTCTCTCCCCACTCTCTCCCTATTCTCTCTCCACCCTCTCTCTATTCTCTCCCCACTCTCTCCCTATTCTCTCCCCACTCTCTCCCTATTCTCTCTCCACCCTCTCTCTATTCTCTCCCCACTCTCTCCCTATTCTCTCCCCACTCTCTCCCTATTCTCTCTCCACCCTCTCTCTATTCTCTCCCCACTCTCTCCCTATTCTCTCCCTATTCTCTCTCCACCCTCTCTCTATTCTCTCCCCACTCTCTCCCTATTCTCTCCCCACTCTCTCCCTATTCTCTCTCCACCCTCTCTCTATTCTCTCCCCACTCTCTCCCTATTCTCTCCCCACTCTCTCCCTATTCTCTCCCCACCCTCTCTCTATTCTCTCCCCACTCTCTCTCCACCCTCCTCTCTATTCTCTCCTTATTCTCTCCCTATTCTCTCCCTACTTCTCTTCCCCACCCCCCACTCTCCCTATTCTCTCCGTAGTCTCTCTCTATTCTCGTCTCCCCCTCTCTCTTTCTCTCCCCACTCTCTCCCTTTTCTCTCCCCACTCTCTCCCTATTCTCTCTCCACCCTCTCTCTATTCTCGTCCCCACTCTCTCCTATTCTCTCCCACTCTCTCCCTATTCTCTCTCCAACCTCTCTCTTTCTCTCCCACTCTCTCCTTTTCTCTCTCCCCCTCTCTCTATTTCTCTCCCCACTCTCTCCCTATTCTCTCTCCACTCGCTCCCTATTCTCTCTCCCACCTCCTCTATTCTCTCCCCACTCTCTCCCTATTCTCTCCTATTCTCTCGCGCACCCTCTCTCTATTCTCTCTTCTCTCTCCCACTCTCTCTCTATTCTCTCCCCACTCTCTCCTTATTCTCTCTCCACCCTCTCTCTGTTCTCTCCCCACTCTCTCCTTATTCTCTCCCTATTCTCTCCCTATTCTCTCTCCACCCTCTCTCTATTCTCTCCCCACTCTCTCCTTATTCTCTCTCCACCCTCTCTCTATTCTCTCCCCACTCTCTCCTTATTCTCTCCCTATTCTCTCCCTATTCTCTCCCCACTCTCTCTCTATTCTCTCCCTATTCTCTCTCCACCCTCTCTCTATTCTCTCCTTATTCTCTCCCTATTCTCTCCCTATTCTCTCCCCACCCTCTCCCTATTCTCTCCATATTCTCTCTCTATTCTCTCTCCACCCTCTCTCTATTCTCTCCCCACTCTCTCTCTATTCTCTCCCCACTCTCTCCCTATTCTCTCTCCACCCTCTCTCTATTCTCTCCCCACTCTCTCCCTATTCTCTCCCCACTCTCTCCCTATTCTCTCCCCACCCTCTCTCTATTCTCTCCCCACTCTCTCCTTATTCTCGTCCCCACTCTCTCCCTATTCTCTCTCCAACCTCTCTCTATTCTCTCCCTTTTTTTTCACTCTCTCCCTATTCTCTCGTTTTTTTTTGTTTTTTCCCACTCTCTCCCTATTCTCTCTCCACCCTCTCTCATTCTCTCCCCACTCTCTCCCTATTCTCTCCCCACTCTCTCCTATTCTTCTCTCCACCCTCTCTCTATTCTCTCCCCACTCTCTCCCTATTCTCTCTTTTTTTTGTTGTTTTTTTTTTTTTTTTTTTTTTTTGTTTTTTTTTTTGTTTTTTTTTCCCACTCTCTCCCTATTCTCTCTCCACCCTCTCTCTATTCTCTCCCCACTCTCTCCCTATTCTCTCCCCACTCTCTCCCTATTCTCTCTCCACTCTCTCCCTATTCTCTCCCCACTCTCTCCCTATTCTCTCTCCACCCTCTCTCTATTCTCTCCCCACTCTCTCCCTATTCTCTCCTATTCTCTCTCCACCCTCTCTCTATTCTCTCCCCACTCTCTCCCTATTCTCTCCCCACTCTCTCCCTATTCTCTCTCCACCTCTCTCTATTCTCTCCTTCTCTCTCTACATCTCTCCCTATTCTCTCCCACTCTCTCCTATTCTCTCTCCACCCTCTCTCTATTCTCTCCCCACTCTCTCCCTATTCTCTCCCTATTCTCTCTCCACCCTCGTCTCATTCTCTCCCCCACTCTCTCCTATCTCTCCCCACTCTCTCCCTATTCTCTCTCCACCCTCTCTCTATTTCTCCCCACTCTCCCTATTCTCTCCCACTCTTCCTTATTCTCTCTCCACCCTCTCTCTATTCTCTCCCCACTCTCTCCCTATTCTCTCCCCACTCTCTCCCTATTCTCTCTCCACCCTCTCTCTATTCTCTCCCACTCTCTCCCTATTCTCTCCCCACTCTCTCCCTATTCTCTCTCCACCCTCTCTCTATTCTCTCCCCACTCTCTCCCTATTCTCTCCCTATTCTCTCCCTATTCTCTCTCCACCCTCTCTCTATTCTCTCCCCACTCTCTCCCTATTCTCTCCCCACTCTCTCCCTATTCTCTCTCCACCCTCTCTCTATTCTCTCCCCACTCTCTCCCTATTCTCTCCCCACTCTCTCCCTATTCTCTCCCCACCCTCTCTCTATTCTCTCCCCACTCTCTCCCTATTCTCTCTCCCCACTCTCTCCCTATTCTCTCCCCACTCTCTCCCTATTCTCTCCCACTCTCTCCCTATTCTCTCCCACCCTTCTCTATTCTCTCTCCACCCTCTCTCTATTCTCTCCCCACTCTCTCCCTATTCTCTCCCCACTCTCTCCCTATTCTCTCCCCACTCTCTCTCTATTCTCTCCCCACTCTCTCCCTATTCTCTCCCCACTCTCTCCCTATTCTCTCTCCTCTCCCCTCTCTCTATTCTCTCCGCACTCTCTCCCTATTCTCTCTCCACCCTCTCTCTATTCTCTCCCTATTCTCTCCCTATTCTCTCCCTATTCTCTCTCCACCCTCTCTCTATTCTCTCCCTATTCTCTCCATATTCTCTCCCTATTCTCTCTCCACCCTCTCTCTATTCTCTCCCCACTCTCTCCCTATTCTCTCCCCACTCTCTCCCTATTCTCTCTCCACCCTCTCTCTATTCTCTCCCCACTCTCTCCCTATTCTCTCCCCACTCTCTCCCTATTCTCTCTCCACCCTCTCTCTATTCTCTCCCCACTCTCTCCCTATTCTCTCTCCACCCTCTCTCTATTCTCTCCCCACGCTCTCCCTATGCTCTCCCTATTCTCTCCCCACTCTCTCCCTGGCAGTGCTCAGCATTCCACAGAGTGTGTTTCACACTGGATTGGCCAGCCGTTGTGTGAAATTGCATTCCGGGGATGACTGTATCCAGGAACAAGTTCCACGCCTGCTTCCCAGATCAGCGAATTCACGCTGGCAACAAGCAAGAAATTCAGGCCCACGTTTGCCAATTAGGAACCAGCACTAGTCACACGACGAACGTCATCATCGGCAGTGAAGCACTTTGGGACATCCTGAGGACACAAAGATGCTATATAAATGCACTTACATCCTCTTGCCCTTGGTGTTATCCAGTCAAAATGTTTTCCAGCATTCCGATATAAACTGGCCAATCCTCATGTGTAAGGTTAAGGGCAAAATTTTCACTCACAAGTCAGGAACGCAGAGGCGGGAAATTTCACACTTTGGGGAAAGTGTTCCGGATGTGCCAGCAGAGACTCAGTGGGCCGAAGGGCCTCTCTCTGTGCTTTGTTCCTGTCCCTCTACCCAGTACCTTTCCTTATTTTCAGGAAGATTTTTTTTAAACACCTTTTGATTTTTTAATTACGAAGATCAGTGACATTTGATTTCTTAGAATTTATTTACAGAACTTTTATATTTAAGAGAAAAATATTATAAAGAAAAATAATACATAATTGCCTTCATTCATCGAGGGATTGAGTTTAGGAGTCAGGAGGTAATGCTGCAGCTTTATAGGACCCTTGTCAGACCCCACTTGGAGTACTGTGCGCAGTTCGGGTCACCTCACTATAGGAAGGACGTAGAGGCTATTGAGAGGGTTCAGAGGATTACAAGGATGCTGCCTGGATTGAGAGGCAGGACTTATGAAGACAGGTTGAGGGAGCTGGGACTCTTCCCACTGGAGAGACGAAGGTTGAGAGGCGACCTGATAGAGGTTTACAAGATGTTGAGAGGAATAGATAGGGTGGACTCTCAGAGACTATTTCCCAGGGCTGAAATGGTCGCGACGAGAGGGCACAGATTTAAGGTGCAGGGAAGCAAGTACAGAGGAGATGTTAGGGGTAAGTTTTTCACTCAGAGGGTGGTGAGCGAATGGAATTGGTTGCCATCAGTAGTGGTAGAGGCAAACTCGCTGGGGTCTTTTAAAAGACTTCTGGATGAGTATACAGGATCTAATGGGATTGGGGGTTATAGATAGGTCTATGGCTTGGTAGGTATAGATGTGATTGACGCAACTTGTGGGTCGAAGGGCCTGTTTGTGCTGTAGTGTTCTATGTTCTATGTTATGGAAGTAGAGAGCACAGCCTCAAAATAAGGGGGGGTCAGTTTAGAACTGAGTTGAGGAGGAACTTCTTCTCTGAGGGGATGTGAATCTCTGGAATTCTCTGCCCGTTGAAGTGGTGGAGGCTTTCTCGCTGAATTTGTTTAAGTCACAGGTAGGTAGGTTTCTGATAGACAAGGGAATTAAGGGTTATGGGGAGCAGGCAGGAAAGTGGAACTGATCCACTTCAGATCAGCCATGATCTTATTGAATGGTGGGGCAGATTCAAAGGGTTAGATGACCTACTCCTGCTCCTATTTCTTATGTTCTTGTGTTCTTATTTGGTGGCACAGTGGTTGGCATTGCTGCCTCACAGCACCAAGGTTCTGGGTTTAATTCCTGGCCTGGGTGACTGTGCAGGGTCTCCCCATGTCTGTGTGGGTTTCCTCCGGATACTCCAGTTCCCTCCCATAGTCTAAAGATGTGCAGGTTAGGGCAATTGGCCATGTTAAATTGATCCTTAGGGTGAGATTTTACAGCCTTTCTTGAGAGAGACCAGAAATTTCATTGCCCATCTCTTGCCCATGTCGATTCTGTGGGGGTCAGGTGGTAGAATTTCCACCTCTGTGTCCCAAAATGTCTAGGTCAGGAGGATTAGTGGGATAAATATGTGGGGTTTCAGAGATTGAGTAGGGAGCGGGTGGGCCTGAGTGAGCTGCTTTGTTAAAGAATCGATGCAAACTCGATGGACCAAATGGTTTCCTTATCCTACAGGTACTTTGGTCTGTCTTGTTGTCCAACAAGGGGCATACATGCGATGGGTCGTGAGAGGGCTGCTCTTGGATTTTTTGAAAGTAGCCGAGTGCTTCACGTCGTTAGTGTACACTTAAACTGTACCATTTGATGGGCAACACGACAGCTCAGTGACTATCGCTGTGCTGTGCAGATACATGGATTTGGGTCTGTGTCTGTGGGAGTTTGCACATTCTCCCCGTGCTTGCATGGGTTTTATCCGGGTGCTCCGGTTTCCTCCCACATCCCAATGACGTACTCTGAGGCTATTAGCGAAACAAATTGTCTCTAAGTTGTCTCACCAATTTGGTTCCAATGCAGATTTCCATAAACATAGATAAGGATCATGGGTGGAAGTGGGAATGTTAAAATGACGGCGTGGGCTTGTTGGGCCGAAGGGCCTGTTTCCTGTGCTGTGTTGCTCTTTGTTCTTTGTTCTTTGCTCTGTAAGGTTCTGTGATTCTTATACATACTAAATGTGCAGCATTAATAGTGATCTTTAAGACCACAAAATGACCTTTAGTGGGAGTGTAAGCATTGTTCAGCTTCTCACTGCCCCATTCCATGGTCACTTCCTGCAAAGTTACAGAATAAAATATATCCGGGCCTGTGAGATGGATCGCCTACTCAACACCACCCACTTTACAATGTCTAAAATTAATTGTAACCTTTATATTTCAGAACATCGGTAAAGATGATTCAATGAAACACAGAGGTAGTGAAATTGGAAGATGGTGTATATTTCACAGATTCCTCAGTCGCTGTGCCAGCTTCTTACATCATTCTAATGTGGTTCTCACACAATATTGGTGTAAATTGAAAAGACCGGCATCAAAATTGTGGTAAACCTCGGGGTAATTTTAGTGTCAGTCAATTTGGGGAAAATGTTTCCATGTGTTTCCACTTTGCCACAGGGCTGAGTGAGACCTCTGGCACTGAACAGTACTTCAGTCCCTACCCATACTGCTACCCACTCCCACTCCCTCCTGCACCCCCACACACACACACACAAAACACATGCACACACAAACATACACATGTGCACACACACACACACATGTGCACACACACACACACACACATGCACACACAACACACACACACACAAAACACATGCACGCACACACACACACATGTGCACACACACACACACACATGCACACACAAACACACACACACACAGCCATGCACGCACACACATACACACGTGCACACACACACACACATGTGCACACACACCACACATGTCCACACACACACATGCACACACAAACACACACATACAAACACATGCACGCACACATACACACATGCGCACACACACACACACACACATGCACACACAAACACACACATACAAAACACATGCACGCACACATACACACATGCGCACACACACACACGCGCACACACACACGCGCGCACACAAACATGCACAATACACATGCACGCACACATACACACACACGCGCACACATACACAAACACACGCACGCACACCCACACGCACACACACATGCACACATCTCCTCCCCACCCCACTAGAAACAGCCAGCGGGCTGTTATACCTTTGAAAGTTTGCCATGCTGCCACCTCTATGCCCGGCTCACCTCCACCAAGTGACCATTTCCCGCCCAATGCCTTCCCCACCCCTGACAAATTACCACAGGAAACACTCAGCCTCGCCTGGCACAGGGGAGGCAGCGGGGTGAAGCTGAGAGCACAAGTTCCTTTCTGTTTTATTGAGCGCCTCGCTGCATTTAACAGAGGGGAAAGTGCTCATATAACACCCACCCTACTGTTTGAGGCATGCTCCTTTTGTGAGAGAGTCTTTGATAAGCAAATGCAACGCTGTTCAGCCAGGTTGCTTGTGTTGTACCATGCCAGGCAGCTGTATTTAAATACTGAGTTCTTTTGTCAATGCGTTTCGACAAACCCCACTACACGAAGCTTCTATTGTGCCATTCAATCCTGACACATTTGCAATTTTCTTTTTCCCCCAGATTTTTCTGGTGCGGTTTGTAGACACTGCTTCACTGTCCTGATCTCCACTCCACATCTGTTTTCCGTTAAGGCTTCAAGTTGGGTCAGCCCAGCTACAGTTGAAGTACAACAGTGCTCCCCCCAGCCCCCCACCCCCGACCTCCTCTCCCTACCCATTACCAACCAACAACACCCTCCCCCACCACCACCTCCCCTTCAACCATCCCCCACCCTGCCAACCCCACACTTTCTCTTAACGGTGATTGGGTCCTGTCAGTCACAGCAGACTCAAATGGTGCAATTGCATTCTGACAGCTTCCCCCACCCCCCCACCACCTCTCCCCCTCCACCCCCCACCCCCAACCCCCGCCACCTTCCCATTCAGTTGCTCAACAGAGCAGACAGTACGTCCAAAGCAAGCATATGGTTTTCATTTCCGACTACTTTCAGACCGAGGGGAGCTATTTACTTTCACTGCGGCCTCCAGGCAATACTGTTAACCCTTCTGCTGCTGATAGGTCTTGCGGAAGCAGTTCAGCAGCCTGAGGAACAGGCTCCCCCCCCAAGACCGGAATGTTTACATTCCCTGTTAGCCTCAGCACCCTTGGCCACTGAAGGGAAAATAATCTTCCAGGCCTCCTCCTCCTCCTTCTCCTGATCATTGTGCAATAGCCGCTCTGGGAAATGGGACTCTGGATGAGGTCAGGATTCATGATGCCTCCCTTGAGTGAAATAACTCTCAGAATCGCAGAATTGTTACGGCACAGAAGGAGGCCATTCAGCCATCGTATCCCGGTTCTCCAAATGAACAATTCACCAAGTCCCATTCTCCTGCTTTCCCCCTGTATCACTGCACATTCTCCCTTTTCAGATCACAATCTATCTCCCTTCACTTGAGCGTGCTCCTTCACCACCACCCAGCAGAGCACTCCACACCCTAACCATTCACTGGGTGAAAAATATAGGTTAATTTCACTTTTATTTCTTCTACTAATTATTTTTATCTGTGCCTTCTCATTCTTGATCTCTTCTCAAGCGTTCTTAGTTTCGCCCTATCTCCTCTGTCCAGACAATTCATGATTTTCAATATCCTTATCAAATCACCTCTAACTCTACTTTTCTCTAAGAAAAACAGAGCCACCCTCCCCAATCTACCTTTGTAACTGAACTTTCTCACCCACAATCATTCTTGAGAATCTTTTCTTCACTTTCGTTAACCATTCTCCCCAATGTCTGATGCCCAAAACCTGGACACAACACTGGTAAATTCAATACAATTTCCTTGCTCTTGTAATCTATGTCCTTATTAATATAGCCTCAGATACTCCGTGTTTTATTAACCACATTCCAAACTGGTTCTCCCACTCTCAATGATCTCTATGCGTTCCAGGGTCTTTCAGGCTCAGCACTCTCTAGAATGATACCCCTTATTTTATATTGACTATGTTCTTCCTAATGAAATATATCATATTTCTCTACATTGAATTTCACCTGCCGCCTATCTGTCCATTCCACCAACTTGTCTATGTATATTAGAAATTTTACACTGTACTCCTCATTGTTAAAAATGATTCCAACTTTTATACCATTCATAAGTTTTGAAATTGTGAACCTGTACACCAAGGTTTAGGTTGGTGTACAGATATATATCAGGAAAAACTGAAGTCCAAACACTGACCCCTGGGAGATCTCCATTACAAACCTTCCTCCAACTTGAAAAATATCCATTAACCACTTTTTACTGTTAAAGTTTATTTATTTGTCACAAGTAAGGCATATATTAATACTGCAATGAAGCTACTGTGAAAATCCCCTATTTGCCATTGTCCTGTTTCGGTCGATGCACCCCAACACATCTTTCAGACTGTGGGAGGAAACCAGAGCATCCAGAGAAAACCCACGCAGACATGGGGAGAATGTGCAAACTCCACACAGACAGTGACCCAACGTCAGGAATTGAACCCGGGTCCATGGCGCTGTGAAGCAGCAGTGCTAACCATGCTGTTTGCTGTTAATTAGCTAATTTCATATCCATGTTGCTACTATTCCTTTTATAGCGAATGGTAACTTTTCTTCCTGGTGTGTTGTGCAGCGATGTGGCGAATGTTTCTCGGAAGTCTATGTAAATCACATCAACAGCATTATCCTCATTAACCCTCTTCAAAAAAAAAAAATCCAGCAAGTTAGTGAAACATAATTTTCCCTTAAGAAATCCTTGCTGGCTCTCCTTTATTAACTTGCCCGTTAATTTTGTTATATGATGTAAGGAAACTGGAAAATGATGGCCCTTGCCTTTGCAATTTACACTCTCACTTCCTTCAGTGTCCTTGGATACATTTTCATGCCTTTTCAGCACAAAGTACAAACAGCCTCTCTAATATCTCCTCCTTATCCGTTTTAAACCCATCCAGTGTCAATTTTTTTTACCATGGCCTAGGTAGATATCTGGTAAAGATAGATGCAAATACTTCAGCTTTGCTCTCTGCCTCCATGTACAAATCTTTTTACCATCCTTTTGCTATTTATTTGCCTATGGAAAAAATTGGAATTCTCTTTTTAGCTGCCAGTCTCTATTCATGCTCTCTCTCTTTGCTTCTTTTATCTGTTTTTCTCATCTCCTCTCTGAACCTTGGGTATTCAGCCGAATTCTCAATTACATTTTCTACCTGACACTTGCAGCAAAGACATTTTTTCTTCTTGATCTTCATTTCGATTTCTTTTGTTATTTAGGGGACTCTGGATTTGTTTGTACTAACTTTCCCTTTCAAGAGAATGAACATAGAACATAGAACACTACAGCACAAACAGGCCCTTCGGCCCACAAGTTGTGCCGAACACATCAAAACCTACCAGCCATAGACCTATCTATAACCCCCAATCCCATTGGATCCCATATACTCATCCAGAAGTCTTTTAAAAGACCCCAGCGAGTTCGCCTCGACCACCACCGACGGCAGCCGATTCCATTCACTCACCACCCTCTGAGTGAAAAACTTTCCCCTAGCATCCCCTCTGTACTTGCTTCCCTGCACCTTAAACCTGTGCCCTCTCGTCGCGACCATTTCAGCCCTGGGAAATAGTCTCTGAGAGTCCACCCTATCTATTCCTCTCAACATCTTGTAAACCTCTATCAGGTCGCCTCTCAACCTTCGTCTCTCCAGGGAGAACAGTCCGAGCTCCCTCAACCTGTCTTCATAAGGCATGCCTCCCAATCCAGGCAACATCCTTGTAAATCTCCTCTGCATCCTTTCAATAGCTTCCACGTCCTTCCTATAGTGAGGCGACCAGAACTGCGCACAGTACTCCAAGTGTGGTCTGACAAGGGTCCTATAAAGCTGCAGCATTACCTCCTGACTCCTGAACTCAATCCCTCGATGAATGAAGGCCAGAATGGCCAACACTTTCCGAGTATTCATGCTGGCAGGGGGTTTTCTGGTTCACTCCTGCCCTGGGTTTCCCGGGAGGCCAGGGGTGCATTCAACCGAAAACCCCATTGACAACGCCAGGCCCAGAATATCCTGCCAATGGCCAATGAGGGGGTTGGCTCTGCCAAAACACAAGAGGGGACTTTGTTTTCACTCGTGAGACATGGGCACCACCAGCTGGCCAGCATTTTATCCTAGCTGCCCTTGTTCAGAGGGCAGTTGGGTCACAACTAACAACCTGGATCTGGAGTCACATGTAGGCCAGACCAGGTAAGCATGGCAGATTAAATCCCTGAAGGACATTAGCGAAGCAGGTGGTATTTTTTTCGACAATGATTTCATGGTCATCAGCAGATTCTTAATTTCAGATGTTCTTTTTCAAGTTAATCCAAATTCCACCATCTGCCGATTTGAACTTGAGTTCCCAAAACATTAGCTGAGTTTCTGGATTAATAGCCTAGCGATAATGCCACTAGTCCTAAGGAAGATCAAACTGGATAGGACTGGGGAAAACCAGCTCCATCCATTGAACCAGGGTTAGCGGTCACACACTTCATAACTTCCTTCACCTCAGATATTTCCCAGTCATTCTCCTTCTCTGTGACCATTAACCACCACTTCCTAAAATTTATAATCTCTTCCAAATCACTGTCTCATTGGCTTATTTATTCTCCAAGGTTTAGAGAGTTCCTTCTATAGTTTTAGAGGGATAAAGGGTTAGCTTAGATGGGTTTTTTGGTTGGCAAGGACCAGTTTGGGCTGAAGGGCCTGTCTCCGTGCAGTAGATTCTAATCTCTAATCTATACGATCCTCTTGCTGAAGGAATATCTCTCCCAGGCCGACTGTTGATGCTAATATTAAACATTTAGAACAAAGATCAACACAGCACGGGAAACAGGCCCTTCGGCCCAATGAGCCCACGCTGCCATTTTAACATTGTGAGTGCCCTCCTCTACTATGACCTTTGCCTACGCCTATTGGGGAAGATTGAGGGAAGACTAATTTAGGGATAATTTGTTACACCAATCAGCGTAAGAGCACGTTTTTGGGGTGTGGGAGGAAACCGGAGCACCCGGAGAAAACCCACACAATCACGCGGAGAATGCGCAAACTCCCACAGACACCGGCCCAAATCCATGTATCTGCACAGCACAGCGATAGTCACTGAGCTGTCGTGTTGCCCATCAGATGGTCCAGTTTAAGTGTACACTAACGATGTGAAGCACTAGGCAACTCTCAAAGCAACATCCAAGAGCAGCCCTCGTATGACCCTCCACGTATATTGGACAACAAGGTGGACCAAATCGCCTGCGAAGTAAAGAAAAGACATCAATAAACAATAATTTCTCTGGGATGTCTTTTTAAAATCATAAATCAGGTTGCAAAGTTAACATTGTTTTCCTGAAGTATCATTTCTGATGAAGAGTTATCCAGTCTCGAACCATTGGCTCTATTCTGTCTCCACAGATGCTGTTGGACCTGCTGCGCTTCCTGCTTGTTTGCAGTCTCTCCTAGCACAAGGCACCAGAGATTGAAGAGTAATCCAAAGTATGCAATTTTCCCACCTTCCGTTTTCAGTTCACAGGAGATTTTATTCCCTTGAGGGTTACAGGTTACTAGAGAAATAAAGAATGGTGGCACAGTAGCATAGTGGTTAGTATTGTTGCCTCACAGCGCTGGGGACCCAGGTTCGATTCCTGGCTTGGGTCACTGTCTGTTTGCACATTCTCCTTGTGTCTGGGTGGATTTCCCCCAGAGTCTCCAGTTTCCTCCCACATTCCAAAGATTTGTGGGTTTGGTGGATTGGCCATAATAAATTACCCCTTAGTGTCAGGACTAGATAGTATAACTGCAAGGGAATAGGGCCTGGGAGGGAGTGAAATGGGTTCAGGTTTGATGGGTTGCATGGCCTCCTTCTGCACTGTAGGAATCTATGATTCTATATTAGGTTGAAAGAAAAGGTTTATAATTCTCTTGTGATGGACTGCTGTCCTGTTCTGCATGTATCCCCCTCCTACCACTCTTGGCTTGCACTTTGTTGATGGTGGATAGGCTTTGGGGAGGCTGGAGGTGGCAAACATAGCAAGGCAGTCAGGTTCAGAACAGCCAGAAACACCTCATCAGAACGCACTGTGCCAGGTATAAAGTGGCTTCACCTAACACTTTGTTAAAGTTCCCAAGTCTCCTGCCATTAAAGCTCAAGAGGCCACGCAATGACCTTTGCCCCTTCACCTCAAGGTGTTTAACTGACAGCTGTACATTCAGTCACGCAGTAAAAGCCTTCAATGCAGTGTAACTATTGTTACAGGCTCACCTGCTCCATCAGGGGTAATTCAGTGGGTTTTGAACAAACAGACCCTTTTTGAATTGTTTCCGCCCATTTAAATGATAATACTGAATAAAACTCTTGTATGTGTCAAGTATTTTCATAACGTGTTTCAGAAAATAAGGATTTACATAGAGATCTCAGAGAGTTACAGCAGAAATGCTTGTTGTCAGATCAGCAAACATATTTTAGAGTTGCAACAAATTTAATAAACTTTCTCCACCATGCTCACAGCACTTTGAATTATTTCTGTGAATTCCGTTTTCTGTGTTCAGCAAAACACAAAGTCAGCAGAAATCAGGAGACAACCAGATGGTTATTGACAATTTTACGTTGTAAATCTTTGTGACAGATTGGTATTTACAGGGGATTATCGAGGGGTAGAGGCAAGAATGAAGTGCGTCGTTTATCCCTTACACAGTTAGCTGAGAAGCAAGTGATGTCTGACACGGTTCTGAAAGTACCACCTGGAGTGGGAGGAATAGAACATAGAACATAGAACATAGAACATTACAGCACAGAACAGGCCCTTCGGCCTTCGATGTTGCGCCGACCAAAATAAAAAGCAATGCCCCTCCAAACTAAACCATTCCCTTCTCTTCCATATACTTATCAATTAACCTCTTAAACGCCACCAAACTTGGCGCATATACAACAGCTGCAGGCAGGGCATTCCACTCCCTAATCACTCTTTGAGTAAAGAACCTAACTCTGATATCCGTCCTATAACTCATACCCCTTAATTTAAAGCTGTGTCCCCTCGTGCTAGCTTTCTCCATCCTAGGAAAAAGGCTATCACTGTCCACCCTATCTAAACCTCTAATCATATTATATGCTTCAATAAGATCCCCTCTTAGCCGCCTCCTTTCTAACGAAAACAACCTCAAATCCTTCAACCTCTCTTCATAGGACCTGCCCTCCATACCAGGCAACATCCTGGTAAACCTCCTCTGTACCCTCTCCAATGCCTCCACATCTTTCTTATAATGTGGGGACCAGAACTGCACACAATACTCCAAGTGCGGCCGCACTAGAGTTTTGTACAGTTGCAACATGATGCTGCGGCTCCTAAATTCAATCCCCCTACCAATAAAAGCTAAGACTCCATATGCCTTCTTAACAACTTTATCCACTTGACTGCCTACTTTCAGGGATCTATTGACACATACACCAAGATCCTTCTGTTCCTCAACACTATTAAGAGCCCTACCATTAGCCCTATACTCTACACATTTATTGTTCCTGCCAAAGTGCATTACCTCACACTTTTCCACATTAAACTCCATTTGCCACCTCTCGGCCCAGCTCTGCAACTTGTCCAAGTCACTCTGTAAACTAAAACACCCCTCTTCACTATCTACCACACCACCAACTTTAGTATCATCTGCAAATTTACTGATCCATCCCTCAATACCCTCATCCAGATCATTTATAAAAATTACAAACAGCAGGGGCCCCAAAACAGACTGTCTGCTCTGCAGTTACAGGGACCCGGGTTGGATCTCCGGCTTGGGTCAATGTCTGTGGGAGTTTGTACATTCTCTGTGTGCTTGCGTGGGTTTTCTCTGGGTGCTCCGGTTTCCTCCCACACCCCAAAAACATGCTCTTGGGCTGATTGGTGTAACAAATTTTCCCTAAATTAGTCTTCCCTCAATCTTCCCCAATAGACGTAGACAAAGGTCATACAGGAGGGCACTCATAATGTTAAAATAGTGGTGTAAGCTCGTTGGGCCGAAGGGTCTGTTTCCTGTGCTGTGTTGTTCTTTATTCTTTGTTCTTTGTAATAAATTGTCCCTAAATTGGATCTCCCTTAACCTGGCGCATATATACTTCCCTAAATTTGCACCCCCTTTATTGTGGAGTCCTTTACAGGTAGACAAAAGTTGTAGGAGTAGAAAGACTTGAATAAGGCACTCACTGAGTGTTAAAAAGGGTGGTGCGGGCTTGTAGGGCTGAAGGGCCTATTTCCTGTGCTGTGATCTTCTTTGTTCTTTGTTCTTTGAATATAGATGATGGATCGTGAGACCCAGATGCAAAATATCGCTACAAAATGGTTGTCAGTACAGGTCCATCTTCTATCGAAATGACTTCTTTATTAACAGCCCTCTGTGTTCCTGCAAAGGTGCTCCCCTTTGCCTTTGTGGTGGTCACCCTCCTGGCAAAGGGGCATCAGAGAACTTGGTGAATGTACTCATTAACCAAACGGAAAAGTGGCAACGTGGTTAGCACTGCTGCCCCACAGCGCCATGGAACCGGGTTCAATTCCTGCCTTGGGTTACCATCTGTGTGGAGTTTGCACATTCGATTTTTGTCTGCCTGTTAGCTATCCTCTAAAATGACTTAGCGAGCCACTCAGTTATATCAATGAAATGAAACAGGATGGACCACCTGACCCTGTTGACCCTGCAAAATTCTCCTTACAAACTCTGGGCACTAGTGCCAAAACTGGGAGAGCTGTCTCATAGACATTCTCACAGGTAGGTTGAGAGAGCTAGTTCTCTTCTCGCTGGAGAGACGAAGGTTGAGAGGCGACCTGATAGAGGTTTGTAAAATGTTGAGAGGAATAGATAGAGTGGATTCTCGGAGGCTATTTTCCAGGGCTGAAATGGTCACTGCGAGAGGACACAGGTTTAAGGTGCTGGGGAGCAAGTACAGGGGTAAGTTTTTCACTCAGAGGGTGGTGAGTGAATGGAATTGGTGGTGGTGGAGGCGAACTCACTGGGGTCTTTTAAAAGACTTCTGGATGAGTATATGGGATTAAATGGGATTGGGAGTTACAGATAGTTCTATGGCCTAGTTGGTATGGGTATGATTGGCGTAACTTGTGGGCTGAAGGGCCTGTTTGTGCTGTATTGTTCTATGATCTATGTTCTAGAATTCTTTCATTCTATACAGATAACACTCCAGACATTACCATCCCTGGATATGACTTGTCTCACCAGCAAGGCAGACCTATCAGAGGCGGCGGCACAGTGGTTTGCAGTTGGGGGGAGTTACTTTGGGAGTCCTCAAAATTGACTCTGGACTCCCTGAAGTCTCATGGCTTCAAATTACCACGTACCATCCTCCTCCGGCTGATGAGTCAGTACTCCCCCACGTTGAACAACACTTGGAGGAAGCACTGAATGTGGCAAGGGTGCAGAATGTATTTTGGGTGGAGGATTTCAGTGTTCACCACCAAGAGTGGCTGGGTAGCAGCATTACTGATTGAGCAGGTCGATATAACTGTTAGACTGGGTCTGCAGCAGATGGTGAAGGAACCAACAAGAGGACAACACATACCTGACCTCATCCTTACCAGTCTGTTGGCTGCAGCTGCATCTATCGCTAACAGTATCAGTAAGAGTGACCACCGCACTATCCTTGTGGAGGCAAAGTCCCACCTTCACACTGAGAATAACCTCCATCGTGTTGTGTGCACTATCACCATGCTAAATGGGACAAACTTCGAGCAGATCAAGCAACTCAATACTGGGCATCCATAAGGCGCTGTGGGTCGTCAGCGGCAGAACTGTACTCCAGCACAATCTGCAACTGCATGGCCTGGCATTTCCCCCACTCAACCATTACCACTCAGACACAGGATCAACCCTGATTCAATGGAGAGTGCAGGAAGGCATGCCAGGAGCAGCAGGCAGACTTAAAAATGAGGTGTCAACCTAGTGAAACGAGAACACTGGAGTACTTGCATGCCAAACAGCAGAAACAGCAAGTGAGCTAAGTTATCCCACAACCAATGGATTAGATCTAAGGTCTGTAGTCCACATCTAATTGTGAAAATGATGATGGACAATTAAACAACTCCCTGGAGGAGGAGGTTCCACAAATATCCCCATCCTCAATGATGGAGGACCCAGCACATCAGTTCAAAAGATAAGGCAATCTTCAGCCAAAAGTCCCAAATGGATGATCCATCTTGGCCTCCTCCAGTGGTCCCCAGCATCTCACAGATCGGTCTTCAACCAATTTGATTCACTCCATGAAATATCAAGAAGTAACTGGAGGTGCTGGATGTTGCAAAGGCAACGGACACTGGCAACATTCCAGCAATAGGATAAAGAACAAAGAACAAAACAGCACAGGAAACAGGCCCTTCGGCCCAATGAGCCCGCGCCGCCATCTCAGTGTTCCCACTTTTACCCATGACCTCAATCATCCCTGTCCATGTTTATAGATCTATGCATTAGAACCAAATTTGAGACAATTTAGGGAGAATTTGTTTTGCCAATTAGCCTAAGAGCACATCTTTGGAATGTGGGAAGAAACCAGAGCACCCGGAGAAAACCCACGCAAGCACAGGGAGAATGCGCAAACTCCCACAGACACAGGCCCAAATCCATGTATCTGCACAGCACAGCAATAGTCACTGAGCTGTCGTGTTGCCCATCAAATGGTCCAGGTCAAGCGTACACTAACAACATGAAGCACTAGGATACTCTCAAAAAAATCCAAGAGCAGCCCTCTCACGACCCATCGCGTGTAAGCCCCTTGTTAGACAAGGTGGACCAAAGCACCTGTAGGATAAAAACAAATACATCAATTTCATCATCTATTTACACACTACCCAGGGACTCCCAAGGCTCATGATCCCTATTTTAAATCAGTTTTCTATACCCCTCCATTCCCATTCTGTTCATGTGCCCATCTAAGTATCTCTTAAATAACTCCAGGGTGCCTGCCTCCACCATTTTACTTGGCAGTACGTTCCATACCCCCATCACCCTCTGTGTGAAAAAACTCCATCTAGCATCCAAATTATACCTTATCCCCCTCACCCTAAGTCCGTGACCCCTCGTGCTATTTGAGTCCATCCTAGGAAAAAGCTTAACTCTGTTTACTCTATCTATACCCCTCATAATCTTGTACACCTCTATTAGATCTCCTCTAAGTCTACGTCTTTCTAAGGAAAACAGTCCCAATTTGCCTAACCTCTCCTCGTAACTCAGACCTTCCATACCAGGCAGCATCCTGGTAAACCTCCTCTGCACTCTCTCCAGACTCTCCACGTCCTTCCGGTAGTAAGGCGACCAGAACTGGACGCAGTATTCCAAATGAGGTCTAACCAATGTTTTATACAACTGCAACATTAAAGCCAGCTCTTGTACTCTATACTCCTTCTATAAAGGCTAGCATACTATATGCTTTCTTCACAACTTTCTCCACCTGCTCTGCCACCTTCAGAGACTTGTGCACCTGCACCCCCAGGTCCCTCTGCGTTTCTACTGAAGACTGAAGACTTGTGTCCCAGAACTTGCTGCTCCCCTAGCCAGGGATTTCCAGTACAGTTACAACATTGGCTTTTACCCAACAAACTGGGAAATTGCCTACAAAAGGCAGGACAAATCCAAATCAGGCAATTATTCTTGATCATCAGCAAAGTAATGGAAAAAGAACTAGTCATGATAAGCCTGGGGCCACAACTGACCTCACGTCTTTCACAAGGTGTGATAAGAAGCCTCGATCAGAAAGCTTGAAGTGAAGGGGTCATCAGCATTGGTATCAAGCAGCACCTGCTTAGCGTTAACCTGCTCAATGTTGCCCAGTTTGCGTTTTGCCAGAGTCACTCAGCTCCGGACCCCACTACAGCCTTGGTTCAAACATGGGCAAAAGAGCTGAATTCCAGAAGTGAGGTGAGAGTGACTGCCCTTCACATCAAGGCTACATTCAATCAAGTGTAGCATCGAGGAGCCATTGTGAGTCTGGAATCAGTAGGTAGCAGGGGTAAACTTCTGCTGGTAGGCGTCATATCTAGTGCATGGGAAGATGGAAGTGGTTGTGGAGGGTCAGTCATCTCAGCTCCAGGATATCTCTTCAGGAATCCCTCAGGGGAGCGTCCTAGACCCAATCAGCTTCAGCTGCTTCATCAATGACCTTCCTCTGCCATAATGTCAGAAGAGGGGGTTTTCGCCGATGATTGCGCAATATTCGACACCATTCGCGACTCCTTAAATACTGAAGCAGTCCATGTCAGACCCCACTTGGAGTGCTGTGTGCAGTTCTAGTCGCCTCACTATAGGAAGGATGTGGAAGCTATTGAGAGGGTGCAGAGGAGATTTACAAGGATGTTGCCTGAATTGGGAGGCAGGCCTTATGAAGATAGATTGAGGGAGCTGGGACTCTTCTCTCTGGAGAGACGAAGGTGAGAGGCGACCTGATTGAGGTTAATAAAATGTTGAGAGGAATACATAGAGTGGATTCTCGGAGACTATTTCCCAGGGCTGAAATGGTCACTACGAGAGGACACAGGTTTAAGGTGCTGGGGGCAAGTACAGAGGAGATGTTAGAGGTAAGTTTTTCACTCAGACGGTGGTGAGTGAATGGAATTGGTTGCCGTCAGTGGTGGTAGAGGCGAACTCACTGGGGTCTTTTAAGAGACTTCTGGATGAGTATATGGGATGTAATGGGATTGGGAGTTACAGATAGTTCTATGGCCTGGTAGGTATAGCTATGATCAGCACAACTTATGGGCCGAAGGGCCTGTTTGTTCTATGTTCTATGTTCTATGTTCAAATGCAGCAAGATTTGGACAATATCCAGGTTTGGGCTGACAAGCCACACAAAAGCTCATTGTTCCATTGGAGCAGCACGGAGAGGCAGCGATTTGGGAGAGCGAGAAGTTCGATTGATAAGTAGCTTTTTAACTTTTCTCTTTGTTTAAAACAGCGAGCGGGAGTAGTTTTTGCCGTTTTTATTTAAACTAACTTGTAACCGGAAGTCGTCACTAGGGGCTGCCGGTAGTTGTAGTTTTTCTCTCTGACTCTATAAATTGGTCCAGGGAGGAAACCCGATACTCTACACAGGTAGAGTATCCCACCCTCCCCCCTCCTCTAACCTAATAATAATAGTGTGTGTGTAGTTTTTTTTTCTCTCCTGCAAATTAAAGTAACAGTGATGGCAGTGCAGGTAGTACATTGCACCTCCTGCGGTATGTATGAGGTGAGGGACACCAGTAGTGTTCCTGCTGATTATACCTGCAGGAAGTGTGCACATTTGCAGCTCCTTGAGGATCGTGTTAAGGAGCTGGAGCTGGAATTAGAGGAGCTCAGGGTAATTCGAGAGGTTGAGGAGGATATAGGCAGGAGTAACAAAGAGATTGTAACTCCTATAAGTGATAATTGGGTAACTATTAGGAGGAGGGGTAAGAAGCAATCGGGGAGACAATCCCCTGGGGCTGTTCCCCTCCAAAATAAATTTTCTGTCTTGGAGGCTACAGTTGAGGAAGAATCAACTGGAGCTGACCAAAGGGAGCAGGTCTCTGGGGGTGAGCCTGCTGAGAATGCTCAGGTGGGTGGGGGGAATAAGAGATTAGGCCTAGTTATAGGAGACTCCATAGTTAGAGGGACAGATAGGAGGGTAAATAGTAATAAACAGGACTCAGGGCTGGTGTGTTGCCTCCCAGGGGCTGGGGTCCAGGATGTTGCAGATCGGGTTTTTAGGATTCTTAAGGGTGAGGGGAGTCAGCCCCAAGTCATTGTTCATGTGGGGACACATGATGTAGGTAGGACAAGGGAAGGGGATATTAAACAGAAATTTATGGAGTTAGGGTGGAAGCTTAGGTCCATAACAGGCAGAGTGGTTATCTCTGGACTCTTGCCTGTGCCAAGAGATAGTTTAGAGATGAACAGAGAAAGGGATAGTTTGAACTCATGGCTGCGTGGATGGTGCAGGAGGGAGGGGTTCAGGTTCCTTAACAATTGGGACTCATTCTGGGATAGGTGGGACCTCTTCAAGAGAGATGGTCTACACCTGAACCAGAGGGGGACTAATATCTTGGGGGGAAAATTTGCTAAGGCTATGATGGGGGCTTTAAACTGATTCGGGGGGGGGGTGGGATCCTAAGTAGTTGGGGTGCTGAGAGGGATGAGAGTAAGGGGGTTATAGAGGAGAGTTGTAAAACACAGCGGCGTACGGGTGGGGTGGGGCATGGTTTGAGATGCGTATACTTTAATGCAAGGAGTATTCGCAATAAGGGGGAGGAACTTGCAGCTTGGACCAGTACCTGGAACTTCGATGTTGTGGCCATTTCAGAGACTTGGGTAGAGCAGGGACAGGAATGGATGTTGCAGGTTCCGGGGTACAAATGCTTTAGTCGGAGTAGAGAAGGAGGTAGAAGGGGGGGAGGAGTGGCGTTACTGGTCAAAGACTGTATCACGGTGATCGAAAAGAAGTTTGATGAGGACTTGTCTGTTGAGGTAGTATGGGCTGAGATTAGAAACAGGAGAGGAGAGGTCACCCTGTTGGGAGTCTTTTACAGACCTCCTAATAGTTCTAGAGAGGTTGAGGAAAGGATTGCGAAGTCAATTCTGATTAGGAGTGAAAGTAGTAGGGTAATTGTGATGGGGGACTTTAACTTTGCTAATATTGATTGGAATAGCTATAGCTCTAGCTCGTTAGAGGGGTCAGTTTTCGTACAGAGTGTGCAGGAAGGTTTTTTGACTCAGTATGTAGATAGCCAACTAGAGGTGAGGCTACATTGGATTTGGTGCTGGGCAATGAGCCAGACCAGGTGTTAGGCTTGGAAGTTAGTGAACATTTTGGTGATAGTGACCACAATTCGGTTACGTTCACCTTAGTGATGGACAGGGATAGGCATGAAGCTGGGGGCAGTAGTTATAGCTGGGGAAGGGTAATTATGAGGCCATCAGGAGAGAATTAGGGTGCATAGATTGGACTAGGAAACTACAGGGACTGGGAACATCTGGAATGTGGTGCTTATTCAAGGAGCAGCTGCTGCGAGTCCTTGATAAGTATGTCCCTGTCAGGCAGGGAGGAAATGACGAGTAAGAGAGCCTTGGTGTACGAAAAGAGTTGATTTGCTGGTTAAGAAGAAAAAGGAGGCTTATGTCAGGATGAGGCTTGAAGGCTCGGTAGTGCAATGGATAGCTATAGATTAGCCAGGAAGGAGGTAAAAAGTGAATTGAGGAGAGCTAAGAGGGGACACGAGAAGATGTTGGCTGATAGGATTAAGGAGAATCCTAAAGCTTTCTTTCGATATGTTAAGAATAGAAGATTGGTTAGGGCAAGATTAGGGCCAGTCATAGACAGCAGTGGGAAGTTGTGCGTGGAGCCTGAAGAGATTGGTGAGGCACTGAATAAATATTTCTCTTCGGTATTCACGCAGAGTGCTGGAAATGTAGCTATGGAGAACACTGAGGTACAGGGTTGCAAATTGGGAAGTATTGTAGTAGATAGGGAGGATGTGTTAGAAATTCTCGAGGGTTTGAAGTTGGATAAGTCCCCTGGGCCGGACGGGATTTACCCTAGGATTCTCTGGGAGGCAAGAGAGGAGATTGCAGAGCCTCTGGCTCTGATCTTCAGGTCCTCGTTGGTTACGGGTGTGGTTCCGGAGGACTGGAGGATAGCGAATGTGGTCCCATTGTTTAAGAAGGGGAAGAGAGACCTTCCAGGGAATTATAGGCCAGTGAGTCTTACTTCTGTTGTGGGCAAGGTATTGGAGAGAATTATTAGGGATAGGATTTATAGTTATTTAGAGAGAAATGAATTGATTGGGGATAGTCAGCATGGTTTTGTGAAGGGTAGGTCATGCCTTACTAACCTCATTGAGTTTTTTGAGAAAGTGACCAGAGAGGTGGATGGGGGTAAGGCGGTTGATGTGGTATATATGGACTTTAGTAAGGCGTTTGATAAGGTGGCCCATGGAAGACTTCTGCAGAAAATGCAGATGTATGGGATAGAGGGTGATTTAGCTAATTGGATTAGGAATTGGCTAGCAGATAGAAGACAGAGGGTGGTGGTTGATGGGAGATATTCATCGTGGAGTTCGGTGACGAGTGGTGTGCCTCAGGGGTCTGTTTTGGGCCCCTGCTGTTTGTAATTTTTATAAATGATCTGGATGAGGGTATTGAGGGATGGAGCAGTAAATTTGCAGATGATACTAAAGTTGGTGGTGTGGTAGATAGTGAAGAGGGGTGTTTTAGTTTACAGAGTGACTTGGACAAGTTGCAGAGCTGGGCCGAGAGGTGGCAAATGGAGTTTAATGTGGAAAAGTGTGAGGTAATGCACTTTGGCAGGAACAATAAATGTGTAGAGTATAGGGCTAATGGTAGGGCTCTTAATAGTGTTGAGGAACAGAAGGATCTTGGTGTATGTGTCAATAGATCCCTGAAAGTAGGCAGTCAAGTGGATAAAGTTGTTAAGAAGGCATATGGAGTCTTAGCTTTTATTGGTAGGGGGATTGAATTTAGGAGCCGCAGCATCATGTTGCAGCTGTACAAAACTCTAGTGCGGCCGCACTTGGAGTATTGTGTGCAGTTCTGGTCGCCACATATAAGAAAGATGTGGAGGCATTGGAGAGGGTACAGAGGAGGTTTACTAGGATGTTGCCTGGTATGGAGGGCAGGTCCTATGAAGAGAGGTTGAAGGATTTGAGGTTGTTTTCGTTAGAAAGGAGGCGGCTAAGGGGGGATCTTATTGAAACATATAAGATAATTAGAGGTTTGGATAGGGTGGACAGTGATAGCCTTTTTCCTAGGATGGAGAAAGCTAGCACGAGGGGACACAACTTTAAATTAAGGGGTATGAGTTATAGGACGGATATCAGAGGTAGGTTCTTTACTCAAAGAGTGATTAGGGAGTGGAATGCCCTGCCTGCAGCTGTTGTAGATGCGCCAAGTTTGGTGGCGTTTAAGAGGTTAGTTGATAAGTATATGGATGAGAAGGGAATGGTTTAGTTAGGAGGGGCATTGCTTTTTATTTTGGTCGGCACAACATCGAAGGCCGAAGGGCCTGTTCTGTGCTGTATTGTTCTATGTTCTATGTTCTATGTTCTAAGCCAGCCAATGACCAATACCAATAAGAGATAAACTAATCACTGCCTTTTGACATTCAATTGTCATCACCAAACCTCCTACTCTCAACATCCTTAGAGTTACTACTAAAGATCAAAGAGCAGTACAGCACAGGAACAGGCCCTTCAGCCCACCAAGCCTGAGCTGATTATGCTGTCCTATCTCGACCAACCCTCTATATCCCTCTATTCCCCGCCTGTTCATGCGGCTATCCAGATAAGTCTTAAATATCGCTAATGGATCTGCCTCAACCACCTCACTTGGCAGTGCATTCCAGGCCCCTCACCACCCTCTGTGTAAAAAACTTCTCCCGCACATCTCTACTGAACCTTTGCCCTCCCCTTACCTTGAACTTGTGCCTCCTTTGTAATTGACCAGAAACTCAACCGGACTCGCCACGTAAACACAATGGCTACAAGAGCAGGTCAGAGACTAGGAATTATGTGACAAGTAACTCACCTTCCGACTTCCCAAAGTCTACCCACCATCTACAAGCCACAATCAAGAGTGTGCTGCCATCCTTTCACAGTCACTGGGTCAAAATCCTGGAAGCATGTCCCTAACAGCATTGTGGATCAACCCGCAGCACGTGAACAGCAGCGATTCGAGAAGGGAGCCTTACCAAAGGCAATTATGGATAGGCAATAAATGCAAACCTAGCCAGTGATACCCAAGTCCTACAAACAATAACATGAAGGGCAAAAAGTAAATCATTGCCATTTCCCAGGTGCAGAGGTGATGATTCACGACCTGTTTCCTCCTATTACGGTGAAGGTAAGTAGTATTTACCTGATTGAGGTGTTAGATCAAGTGTCTCCCACACTGCTAGCTGCCTGGGCGCTCAGCGGGATGAGAGCTGTGTGCGCCCACAGTATATGGTGCACCAATCATCTCTTCTTACGTACAGTCTGTCTCTCTGAAAGGGAAACTGCACTAATCACAAGTTGCTGTTGAATGTGATTGCTGCAATTGTACATGAGGCAAATGGAGTTCCAAAGCGAGAAAGAGAGCGGAGAAGAAGGTGTGGTGGTGAAGGCTTTAGTGGAAGAGGTGGAGGAATTAACATAGAACATAGAACTCTACAACACAAACAGGCCTTTTGGCCCACAAGTTGCACTGATCGTATTCCTACCTATTATAACCCTCAATCCCATTAAATCTCACGTACTCATCCAGAAGTGTCTTGAAAGACTCCAGCGAGTTCACCTCCATCACCACCAACAGCAGCCGATTCCACTCACTCACCATCCTCTGAGTGAAAAACTTACCCCTGACATCTCCAAATTCTTCTGGATTAAGGAAAAATAGGAAGGCAGGTAACTTAGAGGAAAAGATGGTGATAGGTTGGGATGAAGGTTGTAATCACCAAGGATGGGAAGTTGTTTGGAGCAGAAAGTAATGGGGATAGCTTCGAGAAAATGGGACTTAGGAGGCCAGCTGGGAATGAGGATGTTAAAGGGAAGTAGGAGGGTTGGGATGTGACAAGGTGCTTAAAGGAGGAGAAAGTAATCGAAGATGAAGGGAATAGCCAAGACTTAACTTGGTGATAACTTGGCTAGCTGGGTGAGGCAAGTGGTAGAAGCCATTGCAGGAAGGGAAACTGCATTCAGGGGAAAAGGATCAACACCCCAATCAGGTCTTCACTAAGAGCATGATGTTGATGTAAGCTGATGGATGGCAATGGCCTTATTCTTCTGGAGGGAAGGTGAGAGTCTGGCAAAGATAGTGGATTCACTGACAGCATCCACAGGTCAAACTGGGGGGGATGAATGGGCGGGGAAGGAGAATGGAAAAACTAGTGGCTGCACTTGGTGTGAAGATTGGCAATGGGGTATTTGGGAGGCGGTGATGAGTTCAACGGGCCAATAGAATAAATCTCTCAGCTTTATCAAGGGACAGCCAAGTCTGAGAAAGCTGCAAGTGTTAAGGTTGAGGGTAGCAGCGGGTTTTGGGGAATGGCAGAGTACCCCAGCGGGAGAAAAGTAAAGAAAGGATCACAACAGAAGAATGAGAACAAATGGGGTAAAGATAAAGTGGTGAGATAATAATGACTGGAGGCCTCGAAACATTTGCTCATCAAAAACTCAATTGCCTAGAATTTAATTCATACCAAGTCTTGTTCACAGATCATTAACTGTCACTGACTCCCTATCCTTAATGCCTCAGTCTGAACATTTTTATTCTTGTGTTCACGGCCCTGCCCTGTAATCCATTGCAGCCTTATTCCTCACATCTCGAAATACGGTCTCTTTTGCAACCCTCATTTTCAATGCCCGACCATCTGACCCTTTGGCTGCCTGAAGTCTGGAATTTGCTCCGTAAATCTTCCTGCTCTGTACATATTTCTCCTTATTTAAGATGTGGCTTGGAAACCTCCCTCTTTACCAGCCTGTCCTAATATCTCCTTATATTGCTCAGCGTAAAATGCTGTTTGATAATACTTCTGCAAAGTATCTTGGTACGTTTTACTACTTTAAGATACTATATAAATGTGTGTTGTTATTGTGAACAGAAATAGCCATAGATCAGCAATAAACCTTCCCCCGTAATATTTGGTATCTCGCATTACACAGTTGCTACTCAGTCCACTTTTCACTGGATATCATGATGCTTTCAAGCCGTACCATTCAGGCTAAAATCACAAATAAGTTTATTTCCTTGAACTTTAACTATATAGAAGCAAGTGCACTGCATAACAGACACATGGCTTTGATGCTACACTTACAGACAGTCTTGTCTCAGAAATCTGGGAACTTCTCATGACCTACACATTGAATATTTAAGGATAATAATGTCAGCAGGGTTATGTCTACACAAATCCAGCATTGCAATTTCCATGTGGAATTAATCCATAGAAACGACGGAACTTCCGAAAAGGGAGAGCCAGCAGCATTTATAAGTACCCAAGTTAGCTTTTGTCATCCAAATTAAAATAGTCTTTTCACACTAAGCATATCAATATGGTCTTCATCAACTTCACCTTTGAGGCAGATATAGCATAAAGCACTAGTTTCCTGGACTTTGTTCAGTTTCATTATTTTCTAACACCTGACATGAACGTAAAAAGTGCAGCCTCGAAAGAAAATTTGCACATTAATTCTACTGTTGCAATCTCCCACCAGGATCCACATCTGTAAAGATGTAAAGAACTTAGAGTTTAGAAGCATAGCTCAAAAACCAGGGGAGGCGATGGCCTGGTGGTATTATTGCTAGACTATTAATCCAGAGGCTCAGCTAATGTTCTAGGGATCCTAGGTTCGAATCCCACCAAAGCAGATGGTGGAATTTGAATTCAATAAAAAAAATCTGGTATTACGAATCTAGTGATGTCAATTGTCGGAAAAACCCATCTGGTTCACTTCGAGGAAGGAAATCTGCGTTTACGTCTGGTCTGGCCCATATGTGACTCCAAAGCCACAGCAATGTGGTTGACTCTCAATTGCCCTCAGGGATAGGCAATAAACGCTGGCTGGCCAGACATGCCCATGTTCCACGAATGAATAAAAAGGAACCGATTTCCATGCTCTTTGGGGGAAAAGCAAATGCCCCTATCAAATGTTCCAAAACTCTGCATACATTGAATATTTCAGAGGCCAGAGAGAATTACTAACACAACGGGGGCCCTTAACAATCTAATTGTGCCAGGTAGCCCTCACAGGAATGTGTATATCCTGAGACTCTCTTCCACACAACATAAAGGACCTTCTGTCTGAAAACGACCTTCAGAGTTTCACATCGAGTTAGTTGGCCGATTGAGCCCATGATACTTGGATTGATTCCAGTTGCCACTGTTTACTTGGCTGCGTGACTCTCACACGGTGCAGCCTCCGATATTCCAGCATTTAGGAGCGTTAAGACCCAAGAATCACATAATACACGATATGAATGATTTGAAGAATGAAATGATTTGTCAGTGAATCTGTCAGTGTTCTAAATCTTCCAACCGTCTTTGCCAGCCATGGGAATTTTTACGGAGGGGACGGATATTTTGATGGACAAGCAAATGTTCAGTTGGCCATAGGCTAGAATTTCTGGTCATGGGTTGGGTGAGAACAGGGAGTTCCGCTCAGTATCTTGAATGTCTACCTGTAGCACCAGACCAAATGGAAGCTACAATTTTGACACATGGGAGTGAGTGTTGGACAATCTCTGAAGCAAAGCAGGGCAAGAATTGAGGTTGCAGAGTTGTGGTTTTACATAGAAACATGGAAAGTTGGAGTAGGAGGAGGCCATTCAGCCCTTCGAGCCTGTTTCGCCATTCATTACGATCATGGCTGATCGTCCAACTCAATAACCTAATCCTGCTTTCTCCCCATAACCTTTGACCCATCCATCCCAAGTGCTATTTCCAGCCACCTCTTGAATACATTCAATGTTTTGGCAACTATTACCTCCTATGGTAATGAATTCCACAGGCTCATCACTCTTTGGGTAAAGAAATGTCTCCTTATCTCCATCCTAAAAGAGTCATAGAGATTTACAGCACAGAAACAGGCCCTTCGGCCCAAATCGTACATGCCCACCAGGTTTTCTTTCCTGAACCGGTCACATTTGCCTGCGTTTGGCCTATATTCCTCTAAAGCTTTCCCATCTATTCCTGTCCAAACTGATTTTAGATGTTGTAATTGTACCCACATCAACCACCTCTTGATCATTTCATTCCGTTTACGTACTACCACCTGTGTGAAAATGTTGTCCTTTTTATACTTTTCCTTCTCACCTTTAACCTATAGCCTTTAGTTTTAGACTCGTCTACCCTGGGGGAAAGACCTTGTCTTTTTACCTTATCCATGTTCCTCATGATTTTATAAACCTCTATGAGGTCATCACATCCTCCTACGCTTCAGGGGAAGAAACCATCTTCAATCTCTTCAATGAAGAGATCTCGGACAAGTCACTCTATCAATGAAGCGGTGCTGGGAAAATATGAGGACAAAAGAGCTCGGACAGCACGGTGCCACAGTGGTTAACACCGCACAGCACCAGGGACCTGGGAATGAGTACGGCCTTGGGTGACAGTCTGTGAGGTGAACAAAAACAGAACATTCTGGAAAGCCTCAGCAGGTCTGACAGCATCTGTGGGGAAGAGAATGGAGCCAATGTTTCAAGCCTATACGACCATTTGAAGCTTGGGATGTGTGGATTAGGGGGACCAATGGGGTAAATATGTGGGGTTATGGGGATAGGGGAAAGGGGTTTACCTGAGTAAGACGCTCTGCCAGAGAGTGACTGTAGAATCGATGGGCAGAATGGGCTCCTTCTGCAATGTTGGGATTCTACAATAACTTACCTGACTGACATCAGGAAGAAACAGTTGGAACTTCTTGCGACAATAACAAGAAAGCATGATTTAGACAGTCTGATTGGAAAGGCTGGCGGGGAAAGAGATGAAGGTAGATAAAGAACAATGGGTGGGATTCTCCTAAACAAAATTGTACGAAGCTGGCATAAATCACATTGATTATCAGCAGACGTTTCAAAATAAATCTCCCACACTCTGTGCACTGCAGAGCGCACTGGCGTGAATCACCAGGTTGGATTTTAACCTGGTGTTGTGAGACTTCTTACTGTGTTTACCCCAATCCAACACCAATGTCTCCATATTGTGAATCATTCCAACATAGCGCTGAGCACGCCAATGCACATGTACCCACCCGTCAACACTAGGCCTATGCACATTGACCCAGCACTGTCAGCCTTCCAATTGCTCACCAGCCCCGCGACCCGCTTTGCCAGACTTGCGACTCCCCTCCCAAGTCTCAATCACTGTCCCGCTGGAACTCTTCAGGTAAGCTCTTCCTCCCTATCTCCGCCAGGCTCAATCTCTCCCCAGTTTCCTGGCAATTCCAATATCCCAATTCCATACTTCCCCATTGGTGGCCCTGAATGCTATTCCCCTGCACCCCCCGCCCACTGCCCTCACCCTAATGGACAGACCCAATCGCTGGCCTCGCTCCTTCTGTCACCACCCAATGCAGTGTGGTAGCACAATCCCCCCACTCCTGTCCCTCATCCCCTGAGGACCCATCCCTGCTCTGCCATGACCCCTAGGCACTGCCCAGTGCTTGGTGGACAGTGCCATGGTGCTCCTGGACATTGCCACTTTGCCCCCTGGGCAGTGCCAGGGGTCCAGGGCTGGCACTACTAAGCTGGCAATGCGCAGGGGGGCTTGCTCTGTACCCTGACCTCCTGAGGGGATTCAGTGTAACCACCCCCTCCCCACTACACTTCCACTAGTGGGGAGCTTTTGTAAACCATGCAGGAATGAATGGATGGGAAGGAGAGTGTAAAATCTCATCCCAGTTGCTGCACTGTGTGGGAGGATTGGTGAGGGGGGATTTGGGAAGCAGTGATGAGCTCTGTGGATTCTATGAAAACAGTCTCCCCCTGCGCCCCCGAGGCCCCATTCCTGCTCTGGTCCCTCACATGTTCTGGCCAAGCCCCACCTTGGCCAGAGGGGGGAACAGGGGGAGGAGGGGGCAGGAGGGTGGCGATAGTGGGCCCAGAGATTTCAGTTTATATTTGAACGCAAAGCTAACAATGCCAGAAATCTAGTGGCCAGAGATGTGGAAACCATGGTGTCCAGCAGGAAGCCCGTTACACGGCCACTGCTTGAATTTCCTGGTCACACAGCCCCCATTCGAGTTCCCTGGCCCCGTGTCCTGTTTGGAGAATTACTCCCAATGTTTCTGAAGATCGTCACAAAATGGGCGAGTTTACCACAAAATGAGGTGATCTACACCGCCAGAATGATTTGTTTGCCAATACCTTTTGGGCGTGGTATCTGAAGAGAGAGAAAGAAAGATAGAGAGTGAGAGCAAGAAAAAGCACCAGAACAAGCGGATTTAATGGCCGGACTCTCCTACCGTGGAGTGGGAAAACCACCAAGTGAATTAATGCTACCTCGCCGCACTTTCTTCGCAGGGCCCTTACTCTCATCAAGCTGAGAGATTGGTTGCTGCTTAACAACAAGAGACTTGGCCAATTTATCCATCATGGTCTGCGGCCGAGTAGACCTAAAGTCTGAGTGTATTTGTAAAACAAAGTGAGACCTACCTGTGAAAGCATTAACTAATTCAGAGCAGGTGGAGCCAATGGCTAAGAGTTAAAGCAGCATAGAACATAGAACAGCACAGCACAGTACAGGCCCTTTGGCCCTCGATGTTGTGCAGAGCTATGTTCGAACCCAAGATCAAGCTATTCCACTCCCAATCATTCTGGTGTGCTCCATGTGCCTATCCAATAACTGCCCAAAAGTTCCTAAAGTGTCCGACTCCACTATCACAGCAGGCAGTGCATTCCATACCCCAACCACTCTCTGAGTGAAGAATCTACCTTGGACATCCTTCCTATATCTCCCATCATGAACCTTATAGTTATGCCCCCTCGTAATAGCTACATCCAGCCGAGGAAATAGAGTGGATGTGCAGAGACTATCCCCTCATCATCTTGTAAACCTCTATTAAGTCACCTCTCATCCTCCTCCGCTCTAAAGAGAAAAGCCCCAGCTCCCTCAACCTTTCCTCTTAAGACCTACCCTCCAAACCAGGCAGAATCCTGGTAAATCTCCTCTACACTCTCACCAATGCTTCCACATCCTTCTTATAGTGAGGTGACCAGAACTGCACACAATATTCCAAATGTGGTCTTACCAAGGTCCTGTTTAGTTGCAGCAAAACCGCACAATTCTTAAACTCAAACCCCCTGTTAATAAACACTAACACACTATAAGTCTTCTTCACGGCTCTATCCATTTGAGTGGCAACCTTCAGAGATCTGTGGATATGAACACCAAGATCTCTCTGTTCCTCCACATTCCTCAGAATCCTACCATTGACCTTGTAATCCATTTGTCGTACTGAAATGAATCACCTCACACTTATCAGGTTTAAACTCCATCTTCCACCTTTCTGTCCAGCTCTGTATCCTATCAATGTCTCTTTGCAGCCTGCAAGATCCCTCCACCTCATCCACTACCCCACTAATCTTGGTGTCATTAGCAAATTTTCTAACCCACCATTCAGCCCCATCTTCCAAGTCATTGATAAAACTCACAAATAGCAGAGAACCCAGCACTGACCCACTGCGGTACACCGCTGGTAACTGGCCTCCAGTCTGAAAATTTTCCCTCCACACCACCCTCGGTCTTCTATGAGACAGCCAGTTACTTATCCAATTGGCCAAATTTCCTTCTATCTTTCTTCATGAGCCTACCATGGGGAACCTTATCAAATGCCTTACTCACATATCAGACCATGAGCACCTGGACTATTGTTCATGTTGTGGGGTCAAATACAATGGTTGTGTGGAATAATCACAGTCAAAACCTCTGCCTCATCCAAACTGCTAACTGTACATAACCCTAAAATACCTGAATATCATTGCTAAAATCAAAGGGAAGGATGGCTTGACTGGTTGCTAAGACAATAATTTACACACATGAATCACAGAATCCCTACATTGCAGAAAGAGGCCAATCAGTCGATTGGGTCAGCATCAGTTTTCTGACAGAGTATTTACCTCAGGTTCTATCCTCGTAAGCCCATTATATTTACCTTGCTAATCTCACTAATTTATACATCTTTGGATATGGAGGGACAATTCACCATGTTTAATGCACCTAACCAGAACATCTTTGGACTGTGGGAGGAAACTGCAGCACCCGGAGGAAATTTGTACAGACATGAGGAGAACATGCAAAGTCCACAGAAACAGCCACCCACACCTGGGATTGAACCCGGGTCCCTGGAGCTGTGAGGCAGCAATGTTAACCCCAGTGCCTCTATGCCGCCTGTGCAGCAGAAGAAGGGGAAGGGTGAGTGGGGTGGGGTGAGGGCCTTGTCCTCTGGTTTTCTCCCAAAGTCCAAAGACGTGCAGGTTAGGTTAATTGGGCATGCTAAATTGCTATTTAGTGTCAAGAGGGTTAGCAGAGTAGATGTGTGATTTCATGGAGATAGAGCCTGGATGGGATTGTTGTCAGTGCAATCTCAACGGGCCAAGTCGTGTCTGTGATTCTTTCGAGGAGGGGATGAAATTCATGAGGTAGTGGGACGATGAATGAGGCAAAAAAGAGGCAAATCATTGGGATGGGTTCAACTTAAATCATGCCTGGAGCAGTTTCCTGGCCAGTGATATAAGTCAAACTGTAGATAGGTCTTTGAAATAACGAGGCAGAGGTGTTGAGTGTTCGGACAAAAGGAGAATTAGAAATCCAAAGTGAAATGTAACAACTGAACAGTGTAATGATGTAGGTAAAGACAAGCAAAGTGCTATGGGGAATGGGGAACGGGGTGGGGGGATGTCGCTCAGAGAATTGGACAATAACAATGCAGCAACAAGCAAGTTCCATCCAGGGAATGGTAGTAAAAAATAAAATTAAAGACTTTTCATCTGACTGTTTGAATCATCCAGGTTTAGATAGATGAAAAATGACACAAAAAAATGGTTCAGACCTAATCATCACAACAAGGATATGTTTACAAGGTGATCAAGTTTGGAAAATAAATATTCCAAAGTATAGATTGAACCAGGCAGGACTTACTCAGTTAATTGGGAGAGTTATAGAACAAAGAGATCTCAGGGTACAGGTTCATAGCTCCTTGAAAGTGGAGTCACAGGTGAACAGAGTGGTGAAGAGGGCATTCAGCATGCTTGGTTTCATTGGTAAGAACATTGAATACAAGAGTTGGGACGTCTTTTTGAAATTGGACATAACTTTGGTAAGGTCACGTTTGGAATACTGTGTATAGTTCTGGTCACCCTATTATAGAAAGGATATTATTAAACTGGGAAGCGTGCAGAAAAGATTTATTAGGATGCTACCAGGACTTGATGGCTTGAGTTATAAGGAGAGGCTGGATAGACTAGGACATTTTTTTTCTCTGGAGCGGAGGAGCTGAGGAGTGAACTTATAGATGTCTATAAAATAATGAGGGGAATAGGTAGATATTTAGATAGTCAAATCTTTTCCAAAAGGTAGGGGAGTCTAAAATTAAAGGGCATAGGTTTAGGGTGAGAGGGGAGAAAGACAAGAGTGTCCAGAGGGGCAATTCTTTCAGGTGGTGAGTGTCTGGAACAAGTTGCTGGAGGTGGTAGTAGTAGACTTGGGTAAAATTGTATCTTTTAAAAAGTGTTTAGATAGTTACATGTTTAAATGGGTATAGAGGGATTCAGTTCAAATGTGGGCAATTGGGACTGGCTTAGGGATTTACAAAAAAGCGTGGCATGGGGAAGTTGGGCTGAAGGGCCTGTTTCCATATTGTAAATCTCTATAACTCTATGATCTGGCTTCTTTTCAAACCTCCGTCTTGTAGGCTTCTGTCACTAGTTCATATACACTGAGGATGGATTTTCTCATTTCATCATAATGCATAGATACCTCCTCTGAAACTGATGCAAACACTTGACGAATAATAGCTACCAACTTTGTTTGAACCAACAATTCGGTCTGTGGCCATTTTACTTGTTTAGCTACTTACTCAAATTAAATGGTTCGATTTGATTTAACATATATTGCAATAGAGTGAAGAGTATTGATTCTTGCGTATTATACAGTGGTGTCAGAGGCAATGTGTTGGAATGTGTCAGACTGATAGTGAGTGTGGCGTGTGTTAGAGAGTGTGCATGAGTGTTTCAGAGTGAGTGTGTGAGTCAGTGTGTCAGAGTGAGTGTGTCAAAGTGACAGTGTGAGATTGAGCCAGTAGACAGGCAGTGTGGGTTGAACATTTTCCTTAGACTTCAATGTAACATCCCATTCTGCCTGTGAGAGATTACACAGCAACCAGTTCATTGCTAAGACACCTAACCTCCCTATCACAGCTCAGCAGCACTAACTGCCAGACAGATGGATCTGTGCTCTCCCTAACTGCGCAGTGACCAATTCGCTCTCAGGGCTGTGGTTGCTGAGGTTTATTGCCACTGTGTATACACCTGCCCTGACAGTCACATGCGATTAGAATCACAAGGAACACACTGATTGACAGACCTGCTTTAACTCCACATCAAATCCTGCCTTTCAACATGTTATTTCCCTGTGGTGTCCAAGACAGAATGCAGAAATGTTCCTATAAGGTATGAAAGATTCTTTTCTCTTTTACACATGCTTTTTCACAGTTAGTACCCTGCTGCTCTCTGTTATTGTAAATTGGAATGACGTTTACAGCGATAAGATCCAGACTCAGAGCAGACCCGCTGCAGGTAACAACTGACAATTAACAGAGAGCTGGCTGCATGGACTTTTGTTCTCAATATTCAGCTTTTGAGCATCGTTTAAAGAGGCAATATAATAGATGCCAACTGATGGGTTTCGATGCATGTTTATACTCACTCCAACAGTCCTGTGCCAACCTCACGGAAATTTTTGGACACTCTATTGTGAATAAGGTGGACAGGGGTGGGCAGCGTTAGACCGGCTGGGGAATTAAAGGGATAAAATTGACATTGAGCTGGATTTGCTGCCCATGCCATTGATTTCAATCCATCCATTTACTGCAGGACTTTAGGGGAGGCAGCGTTAGTAATTAATACAAGTTAATTGTAAAATTTCAGTCAAATTGGAATAGATTTTTAAGGATCATATGATTTACATGTTAACCAAGTTTACTAAACCTCAGCAATGAAAGCAAGATGAGTAAAGGAATGATTGGAAACGCTGGACACTGCAAAGGAAATGGCCTCTGATAACATTCCAGCAATAACACTGAAGACTTGTGCTCCAGAACTTGCCACTTCCCCTAGCCAAACTCTTCCAGTACAGTGACAACACTGGCACATACCCAACAATGTGGAAAATTGCCCAGGTCTGTCCTGTGTACAAAAAGCAGGACAAATCCAACCCCGCCAATTACCACGCAATCAGTCTACTCTCGATCATCAGTAAAGTGATGGAACGGGTCATTGACAGAGCTATCAAGCAGCACCTGCTCAGCAATAACCTGCTCAGTGACGCCCAGTTAGGGTTTCGCCCAGGGTCACTCAGCTCCTGACCTCATTACAGCCTTGGTTCAAACATGGACAAAAGAGCTGAATTCCGGAGGTGAGAGTGACAGCCCTTGACATCAAGGCAGTATTTGACCAAGAGTGACATTAAGGAGCCCTAGCGAAACTGGACTCAATGGGTATCAGGGGGCAATCTCTCTGCTAGGTTGGAGTCTTACCTGGTACATGGGATGTGTTTGTGGAGGGTCAGTCATCTTAGCTCCAGAACATCTCTGCAGGAGTCCCTCAGGGGAATGTCCTACACTCAACAATCCTCAGCTACTTCATCAATGACCTTCCCTCCATTATAAGGCCAGAAGTGGAGATGTTTACCAATGATTGCACAATGTTCAGCACCATTCACACATCTTCAGATACTGAAGCAGCTCATGTTCAAATGCAACAAGATCTGGTCAACAATCAGGCTTGGGCTGACAAGTGATAAGCAACATTCGCACCACACAAATGCCAGGCAACAGCCATCACAAATAATAAGCACCACTTTGACTTTCAATGGTGTTATCATCATTGAATTCCCCACTGTCAACATCCTTGGGGTCACCATTGACAAAAACTCAACTGGACTCACCACATAAACACAGTGGATATATAAGACTGGAAATACTAAGGTGAGTAACTCATCTCCTGACTCCCCAAAGCCTATCCATCATCTATAAGGCACAAGTCAGGAGTATGATGGAATACTCCCAATTGCCTGGGTGGGTATAGCTCCAACAACACTCAAGAAGCTCAACCCAATCCAGGACAAAGAAGGCTGCTTGATTGGCAGCACATCCAGAAACCCACATTCCTTCCACCAAGGATGCTCAGTAGCAGCAGTGTGTACTATTCTCAAGATGCAACAATTTGCCAAAGGTCTTTAGATAGCATCTTCCAAACCCACAACCACTTCCCACTAGGAGGACAAGAGCAGCAGATACCTGGGAACACCACTAGCTGCAAGTTCCCCTCCAAGCCACTCACCATCCTGACTTGGAAATATACCAACATTCCTTCGAGGTTGTGGGGTAAAAATCCTGGAATTCCCTCCCTAACAGCATTGTGGGTCAATCCACAGCACGTGGACTGCAGGGATTTAAGAGCACAGCTCACCACCACTTTCTCAAGTGGAAACTAGGGATGGGCAATAAATGCTGGCCAGCCAGTGACACCCATATCCCTAACCTTAAATTTAACCTTAACTCTTAACCCTAAATCTAAATCTAACCATTACCTTATCTTAAGCAATGAGAGCAACCATTGGCCACATGGTTACTAAGTACAGTTTGACGTCTAAGCTGCCAGCCCCCACCATAATCAAGGTTCCCCTCCCAGTATATACATTCCACACCTCAATCAAATTCCCCCAAATCTCACCACGCACACACACCTTGACACCACAGCAAAAAGATAATCCTCCCCATTCATCTCCAATAAGACTCCACAAAAAGGGAGACAGAGGGAAAGAAATGAGTCCGACAAGAGAATCCAGCAGTCACTACATTGAAGGTAAAGCACCATAAAGGGCAAATGGAATTGAATATTGAACCCTCGATTGGAGACATTCCCAACCTGCTCAAAGCCAACGAAGAAAGGGCACAAGCGAAGAAGGGAAGGAATCAAACGCAAAATGAGAAGATATCTTGCTCTCTGCTCTGCTTTTGCCCGATCTGCCTGGGACTAGGAATATTTGCACTGCCTTTACTACTTAATGTGCAAGATTCATTCATTTTGGACAAAACTCTCAGAGAATTTCTGGGAAACTTATTAGTGAATCTGGACTAAGTCTGCTCCCGAAGTCTTTAATGAGCATAGAGGTAATGTATTTGACAATAAGAACCTTAACAACCTTTGGATGACAGTTTATGGCCTGTGGTTATATTCCTTTACTTAGAGGAATGAATCTACATTACATTTGAAAAATAGAAAGCATCCTTTCCAGCTGTATTACAGCTTGGTATGGCTCCTGCTTTGACCAAGACCACAAGAAGCTACAAAGGATCGTTGGCATAGCTCATTCCATCACTAAAACCAGCCTCCCATCCATGGACTCCATCTACACTTCCTACTGCCTCGGCAAAGCAGCCAGCATAATTAAGGATCCCGTGGCCCGGATATTTTCTTTTCCACATTTTTTCATCGGCAAAAAGATACCAAAGTCTGAGATCACGCACCAACTGATTCAGAACAGTTCTTCCTCACTGCCATCAGACTTTTGAAAGGAGCTACCATCTATTAAGTTGATCTTTTGCATATTCTAGCTATGAATGTAATACTACATTCTGTACTCCTTTCGTTCTCCACTATGTACTCCATGGAAATTATATTTTGTCCATATAGTGCGCAAGAAACAATACTTTTCACTGTAACCCAATACATGTGTCAATAATAAGTCAACTCAAAGACATATTGAAATCCCAGCCTGGGCCCTAAGTTATCCAGGGGAAAATGAGAAACTATTTTGAAATTTATTCTGCCCTGGCTATTGTTCCTATTAAATCTGCAATGAAGCTACAACTTTTGGAATTGAAAATCTTTCACTCGGGCCCCCGAGTTATAAAGAACAAAGAACAAAACAGCACTGGAAACAGGCCCTTCAGCCCAACGAGCCCGCGCCGCCACCCCGATGTTCCCACCTCTACCCGCGATCCCTGTCCATGTTTATAGATCTATGGATTAAAAACCAAATTTGAGACAATTTAGGGAGCATTTGTTTTGCCAATTAGCCTAAGAGCACATCTTTGGGATGTGGGAGGAAACTGGAGCCCCCGGAGAAAACCCACGCAAGCACGGGGAGAATGTGCAAACTCCCACAGACACAGGCCCAAAGCCATGTATCTGCACAGCACAGCGATAGTCACTGAGCTGTCGTGTTGCCCATCAAATGGTCCAGGTCAAGCATACACTAACAATGTGAAGCACTAGGATACTCTCGAAAAAAATCCAAGAACAGCCCTCTCACGACCCATCACATGTATGCCCCTTGTTATACAACAGAGGTGCTCAACGAGTACTTTGCCTCGGTATTCACGGTGGAAAGTGAACTGGGAGATTGCACTGCAGGTTTGCGGCATACGGAAAAGACTGAGTATGTGGATGTTAGGAAAGAGGATGTGTTAGACCTGTTAAATTCTATCAAGATAGACAAGTTGCCGGGACTTGCTGGGATGTACCCCAGGTTATTGTGGGAGATGAGGGAAGTGGTTGCAGAGCCCCTGGCGATGATCTTTGCGTTGTCCATGGAAACGGGAGAGGTTCCAGAGGATTGGAGGATTGTGGATGTGGTTCCTATCTTTAAGAAAGGGAACAGGGATAGTCCAGGAAATTACCAACTGGTGAGTTTGACTTCAGTGGTTGGTAAGCTGATGGAGAGGCTTCTGAGGGATAAGATATATGAACATTTGGAGAAGTTTGGACTGATTAGAAATAGTCAGCATGGTTTTGTCAAGGGCAGGTCATGCCTTACTAGCCTAGTTGAGTTCTTCGAAAATGTGACTGAACACATTGACGAAGGAAGGGCGGTGGACGTAGTGTACATGGACTTTAGTAAGGCGTTTGATAAGGTCCCCATGCAAGGCTTCTGGAGAAGGTGAGAGGGCATGGGATCCAAGGGGCTTTGGCCTCGTGGATCCAGAACTGGCTTGCCTGCAGAAGGCAGAGAGTGGTTGTGGATGGGTCTTGTTCTGCATGGAGGTCGGTAACCAGTGGAGTGGCCCAGGGATCTGTTCTGGGACCCCTGCTGTTTGTCATTTTCATAAATGACCTGGATGAGGAAGTGGAGGGATGGGTTAGCAAGTTCGCCGACAATACAAAGATCGGTGGTGTTGTGGATGGTCTGGAGGGATGCCAAAAGTTGTAGTGGGACATAGACAGGATGCAAGACTGGGCGGAGAAGTGGCAGATGGAATTCAACGCAGATAAATGTGTAGTGGTCCATTTTGGCAGGAATAATGGGATGAAGAAGTACAATATAAGGGGTAGGAGTCTTAGCTGTGTTGTAGAGCAGAAGGATCTTGGGGTCCGGGTCCATAAGACTCTTAAATCGGCCTTGCAGGTGGAGGAAGTGGTCAAGAAGGTGTACGGTGTACTGGCCTTCATTATTCGAGGAATAGAGTTTAGGAGTCAGGAGGTAATGATGCAGCTCTATAAGACTTTTGTCCGACCCCAGTTGGAGTATTGTGCGCAGTTCTGGTTGCCTCATTGTAGGAAGGATGTAGAGGCTATTGAGAGAGTTCAGAGGAGATTTACAAGGATGCTGCCTGGATTGGGAGGCAGGCCTTATGAAGATAGGTTGAGGGAGCTGGGACTCTTCTCACTGGAGAGACGTAAGTTGAGAGGCGACCTGATAGAGGTTTATAAAATGTTGAGAGGAATAGATAGGGTGGACTATCAGAGACTATTTCCCCGAGCTGAAATGGTCAGTATGAGAGGACACAGATTTAAGGTGCAGGGAAGCAAATACAAAGGAGATGTCAGGGGTAGGTTTTTCACTCAGAGGGTGGTGAGTGAATGGGACCGACTGCCGTCGGAGGTTGTTGAGGCAAACTCACTGGGGTCTTTTAAGAGACTTCTGGATGAGTATATGGAAAAGAATAGGTTAGGGGGTTATAGATAAGTCTGTGGATTGGTAGATGTGATCGGCGCAACTCATGGGCCGAAGGGCCTGTTTGTGCTGTATTGTTCTATGTTCTATGTTCTATGTACCATTGATGTCAAACTCACTGACCTATCATTTCCAGGGTTATCCCTACTACCCTTTTTAAACAAAGGTACAACATTAGCTATTCTCCAGTCCTCTGGGACCTCACCTGTGTCCAAGGAAGAGACAAAGATTTGCGTCAGATCTGCTAGATACTGTTCAGGATAGAGGTTATCCCACAGTGAAAAATCCTTTTGTATCCCATGAAAAAAAATATTTCTTGAAGAAGGAAAATCAAGCCAAAACTGTTTCTAATTGTCTTCACTTTCTGAAAACTCAGAATAACAAACAGGTTAGTCTTTATTCTTTGAGTGAGGCTATGGGTAAGAGTTTATTTTAAATTGTTGTCTAATCCAGCCTCATCAGAATAGATAAACCAGAACCTATTCTTTTGACAGAATAGGCTGAAAATGTTGCCATAAAAACGTTTTATTTTATGAGTTAAGATTGGGCATGTCTTGAATGAGTGGAATCAAGTTCCAAATGAAACAGCTGAACTGAGCTGCCTTTGTGTTTGACCGAAGTTTGATCCCTGCTGCATTAGTAAACCAGCCAGCAAGCATCCAGAACTGTGCAGCAAAAGAGACCGGTATATATAGTGAATATTTCACTATCCTTGGTCTGGCAAAAAGCAAATTTCAGAGATAAGTCATTGAAACTAGGTCATGCTCATTTCTTGATCTCTGATTGCTTTGACCAGATTTCCACATTGGTCAGCATGAACTGGGTCCCTCCCACTAAAATGAGACAAAAATCAGTAATTGCTGGAACTGCAGCTCAATCAGTACCTGGGCAGAGAAAGGAGATGATAGTGTTCTTTACAATTGATAATCCAGTGGTCAGGAATTCAATCTAATCTAGTAAATGTTCAGTGGAATCTCCTGTTCTGAAATTATAACTGCAGCATGAAAGTCAGTCCCAAATGATTCTGGGCAAATGTTGGAAAAAAATTGGATGCTCCCATGAGTTTTCTCTTCCTTCATTGTCCACAGCCTCCTCCTGTTGGTGAATACAAATATCTGATGTGGAACTTCACTCTCCAGGAGGCCAGTATGTCAATCCCACCGCCTAATCCATTGGATCTCCTGCAGCAACTTCCAAAGCTTCTTCAAATAGCCCCACGTTCCAAAACCTCAGGCACCTAGAAGGGCAAAAATGATAGGTCCACGGGAACCCCATTTCCTCCTCGTTCTCCTAAAGTTACACACGTCAAAGCTGCCAGATCAGAAATCCATATCAAGCAGTATTCTGGGTAGTCGCTGCAGTGATTCAAGAAGGTTTTTCATCATTAGGTTCTCAGGGCAGCCAGGAATAGGAACTAATTACTGACCTTGCTAGTGAGAGTCAGAGGCCACAAATGAAATCAAAATGTTACCAAGGTCTGTGTGACTGTGCATGAATCTAACTGTGTGAGACTGTTTGTGTAGGTCTATGTATGTGAGGCTATCATTGGGTATATATGAGAGTGTGTGGGTGCATATATGTGTGACTATCAGTATGTGTATGATGGTCAATGTTTATGCCTGTGTGCATGTATGCATGTTAGTGTATGTATATGTATGTATGTGCATATATGTTTGCAAGACTGACTGTCGGTATGTTTGTGACTGTCGGGGTGTGTGTGTAAATGTCAGTGCATGTGTGACTGTCAGTGCATGTGTGACTATCAGTAGGTGTGTGACTGTCGATGTGCGTGTGAATGTCAGTGCATGTGTGACTGTCGGTTCATATGTGACTGTCAGTGTCTGTGTGACTGTCGGTGCGTGTGTGACTGTCAGTGCCTGCATGACTGTCAGTGCCTGCGTGACTGTCAGTGCCTGCGTGACTGTCGGTGTGTATGTGAATGTCAGTGTGTGTGTGAATGTCGGTGCGTGCGTGATTGTCAGTGCATGTGTGACTGTCAGCACGTGTAACTGTCAGTGCATGTGTGGCTGTCGGTATATGTGTTACTGTTGGTGCGTGTGTCACTTTCGGTGTGTGTGTGACTGTCAGTGCGTATGTGGACTCTCAGTTGATTCTGTTTCTGATAAACTGGTCTAGTTTCTAAAAGTTGATCAGTGTGTCTTCCCTTCACTGCATCACCCTGAGTGTGAACGGTGTAGGAGACCGGTCCTGTCTGTGTTAATATCATGGCGAGTATCCGTGTCTCTCTGGTGCTCTCATTCCTGCCAATACCTCCTGGCCTCTCTGAAAAACGTGACATTCAGCCCTTTCCTCAGATTGCTGTTTCCTCTCAACAATTCCTCTTGTCTTGGCAGCTTCAGCAAATCAAAAGCTGTATGTAACTGACATTTTACCATGAATAATGCTGGAGATCTTTAGTTGCTGCATGTGTGATATTCCAGTTTGTCATCAGGAATTGGTTCAATCATTTAAATAATGATCCTTGTTGACGGGTTACCTCAATGAATACTTCATCATCTGAGCAAACTTTTCAGCCAGCACATTAATGATAGGATGATGAGGAGCAATGTATTGGAGTCCATTCTCTTTTCAATAATTTGTGAATTCTTCTGAATTGAATTATGGCCCATTGTCACTACAACTTGTTCATAGAACATAGAACATAGAACATTACAGCACAGAACAGGCCCTTCGGCCTTCGATGTTGCGCCGACCAATATAAAAAGCAATGCCCCTCCAAACTAAACCATTCCCTTCTCTTCCATATACTTATCAACTAACTCTTAAACGCCACCAAACTTGGCGCATCTACAACTGCTGCAGGCAGGGCATTCCACTCCCGAACCACCCTTTGGGTAAAGAACCTACCTCTGATATCCGTCCTATAACTATCACCCCTTAATTTAAAGCTGTGTCCCCTCGTGCTAGCTTTCTCCATCTAGGAAAAAGGCTATCACTGTCCACCCTATCTAAACCTCTAATCATCTTATATGTTTCGATCAGGTCCCCTCTTAGCCGCCTCCTTTCTAACGAAAACAACCTCAAATCCCTCAGCCTCTCTTCATAAGACCTGCCCTCCATACCAGGCAACATCCTGGTAAACCTCCTCTGTGCCCTCTCCAATGCCTCCACATCTCCACATCCTGTTCAGGGTGACTGAAACTTGCAAAACTCTCATCCTGTCTTTCTATCATTCGCTCTGAGGGCACAGTCTTCAGAATGTTGATTACAGGCCATTTCAAGTGAGTATTTACCACAATGAAAAACACTTATCCTTCAAATGGTCCAGTATAATCTATATGAAATCTTTGTTATGGCATTTCTGGTCATCCCCATGCGGATGGGTGTGTGGGTAAGATGCTCTGTTGGAGAATCAGTGCTGACTCAATGGGCTGAATGGCCTCCTGCTGCACTGTAGGGTTCTATGATTCTCTACTAACTCATTGCCATGGCTCTTTTGGCCATTCCCATGGGTGTAATGGGGCTAGCAGCAGCAAGTTTCACACTTTTACACTAACCAAGCCTATCTCTGCCTTCTCTTTGATTTCAGTAAAGAGTCCTGGCCACCAAGAACAGCTTGTGGCTATCTCCTTCATCCATACTATCCCACAATGACCTTCATGAGCTAGTTTGGGACATGTTTCCTTAATAATGGTGGAGTGAAGACACTCTTTCGCCAGAAGAGACCACCAGCCTGTAGGAATAGCTTGACTCTCCGGATAACACATGGCCTCCAATCTGGGTTTGTTCCCATGGTCTTGCCATGAGGTATCATGTCCGTAACTTCTGACAGTCGTAGATCATTTCTGGTAAACTTCTTAACTTGTCCTGTGGTTACAGGAGTGTTATCAACTTCTTCAAAATAGAAAATATTACCATTCAAACTATTCATTGGTGACTTGTTAGATAAATCGAAGAGTGTTCCCATGGAGATTTGAGTGGTGATATTTGACCCTATGTTTTTGTGCTGAAAAACAGCAAAGTTCATCTCTGCATCCACTCACTGCCAGAGACAGAATACCAGTGTATGGCCTGAGTATCACTGTCAGTGCTCAGTAGTCTGTCAGTGAAGTAAATTTCCTTCCATATCAATATTGATAAAAACATTTGGTCCAGAAATTAATGCCTGTAACTTCTTGCTCTATCTGTTCATTGTGCATTTCTGCTTCATTGAAGGATCTTGATGCAAACAGTATTGGCTCTTTACTGTTGAGATACACTGCCCCCACCGTCCTGTAAGGGTAACATTGGGTCGAAGTGTGTCAGTGCTACTGATTTTGATAATCCCTCCTTAGCTCCTTATACAAAGGCCTTATCACACTGATCCACTCATTTCCATTACCTGCTTTGACACAATGGGTGGGATTTTATGGTCTCGCTAAAGCAAGACTGGAAATTCCCGCCCGAGATCAACGGACATTTTCATTAAGCGGCCCTCGTTCACTCCATTTCCATTAGCAGGGAAGGTGGTAGAATTCCAGAGAATGAGAGTGATCCCACAGGTTCATCACATGGTTGATCAGCATGGCCAGCCAGGAAGATCAAGTGACAGGCGAAAAACTGCGTTCGTTTCCATTTTCCTGCCTCTTGCATTTTACTGTCCTGTTCTGCTGGCAATTTTAATATTAATTACCTAATTTTAATATTATTAATGAGCCTGGGATACATTTGTCCAGGTTCACTTGCCTTAATGGGCTCACAGCAGGAGGTCCTCACCAGCAAGGATCAGGTTCTGTCCCCACCAATGGGGATTACATGGGATAGCCCCACCAGTGGGACTGGTAACCATTGAGGTCCCCAGGTGGTTGGGGATAGAGTGGGCAGTGCCAGTTTGGTATATATGTGTATGGAAATCAGACAATGTTTTGGCCTCAACTACATTCCATGCATTTACCACTCTCTGGGTGGAGAAAGTTTTCCTAACCTCAGTTCTAAAAGGTTTATCCCTTAGCATCAAATAACGATCCTAAGTTCTGGACTCTCCTACCATTGGGAACATTCTTTTTGAATCTACCCTGTCTAACCCTGTTAGAATTTTATAAGTTTTGATGAGATCCCTTCCTAACTCTTCTAAACTCCAGTGAACATAATCCTAACTGACTTAGTCTCTCCTCATATCATAGAATTATAGAAACCCTACAGGGCAGAAACAAGTCATTGGGTCCATCACATCTTCACTGACCGTAATCCGTCCCAGTCCGTACCCCCACATACTTACCCACTAATCCTGCTAACCTACGCATTTCAGGGCATAAAGGGGCAATCTCTGCCCATTGAAATGGTGGAGGCTATCTCTTTGAATATGTTTAAGTCACAGGTAGATAGATTTCTGATCGATAAGGGAATTAAGGATTATGGAGAGCAGGCAGGTAAGTGGAACTGATCCACTTCAGATCAGCCATGATCTTATTGAATGGCGGGACAGGCTTGAGGGGCTAGATGGCCTACTCCTGCTCCTATTTCTTATGTTCTTATGTTCTAATTTTAGCATGACCATCGACCTAACCTGCACATCTTTGGACTGTGGGAAGAAACAGGAGCACCCGGAGGAAACCCATGCAAACACGAAGAGAATGTGCAAACTCCACACAGACAGTGACCCAAGCCAGGAATCGAACCTAGGTTCCTGGAGCTGTGAAGTAGCAATGCTAATCACTGTGCTATCGTGCCGTCCTTATGACAGACCTGCTATCCCAGGAAACAGACTGGTAAACCTTTGCAGTAGCCCCTCTTTAACAAGGACATCCTTCCTTAGACAAGGACACCAAAACTGCACACAATACTGCAGGTGTGACCTGAGCAACACTCTATACAATTGCAGTAGAACTCCCTATCTCTATACTCAATTTCTTTCGCTATGAAGGCCAATGTACCACTTGCCATCTTTACTGCCTGCTGTACCTTTGAACTTACTTTCATACTGATGCATGAGGACACCAAAGTCTAGCTGAGTATCCATTTTTCTCAATTTCCACCCATTCAAATAATAATCTGTTTTCTATTATTGCCACTAAAGTGGACAATCTCACATTTGTCCACATTATTCTGCATCTGCCATGCCGATGCCCACACACTCAACCTGTCTAAATCACACTGACGCATCTCTGAATCCTCCTCACAGCTCACCCTCCCACCCAACTTTATATCAAATTTGGACATAATACACTCAGTTCCCTCTTCCAGATCATTAATTATATAATGTGAAGAGTTGGGGTCCGAGCACAGATTGCTCTGGAACCCTATTGGTCACTGACTGCCAGTCAGATAAAACCCATTTATGCCAACTCTTTGCTGCCTATCTGACTACCAGCTTTCTATCCATCTTGAGACACAACCCACAATCCTATGTGACTATGTGGTTATCATCTCTATGATGTAGGGTCATGCATACAGGAAGTGCAGTGTGTTACTGTCAAGAAGGAATGATTATGATTTGGAGGAATCAGAATTTTAGCATCATAGAATCCCTACAGAGCAGGAGGTGGCCATTCAGCCCATCCAGCCTGCATTGACAACAATCTCACCCAGTTCCTATCCCTGTAACCCCATGTATTTACCTTGCTAACCCCCCTGACACTTTGGGGCAATTTAGCATGGCCAATCAGTCTAACCCGCACATGTTTGGAGCATGGAAGGAAACCCAAGCATCCGGGGGAGAACATGCAAACTCCACACAGACAATCATCCGGGGCCAGAATTGAACCTGGGCCCTTGGCACTGTGAGGCAGCAGTGCCAACCATTGTGCCACCATGACATCTATGGATTATAGATTATGTTCCGGCTACTAACCTCGGTTGAAGTTTTCTTGATGTAACTACAGTAAGTAGCCTGTACCACAAGTTTGTCCACTGAATCAGAATAGAATATGAATGTGACCAGAGCTGTGAGGATCATCTTTCCTCCATAACGTACTCCTTAACATCGCCTTCCCGCACCCACCCCTGCCCCCCACCTCCCCACCCCCCCACCCCCCTCCTCCTCCTCACAACTCTTCCTCACTGTTATCCATGTATATATCCATAACATAAAAAAAACCATTAACACTTCTCCGGATGTTAACAGTAAATTGGAATATATTACCATAGATGTTTAAGCATGCAGGAATCTGATTTAAGTTAACGGGACCCCATTGAAAAATTGCCTTGATCACAGCTTGAGATTGCATCAAGGGGAACTAATTCTGCAGGTTGAAGAATCAATTAGGCTTTACTCTGTATCTTATTAAAAGCATATCACAATTTGGACAACGCTGTGTTGGCCTGTTGTTCTCAGATGTTGTTTTACTTTTATTTTAAGAAGGTATTAATAGACTCTTTGAAAATGCCGGTCAGATGGTGAGCAGTTGCTTGTTGTAAATCAGGAACTGGGGATTATTCGATGTTGCCTCCTGTAGGATCAGAACAATGTGGAAAATTTGCCTTGTGCCAGCCTTAGGCTGGCATCAGCAGCTCCTCATGTGGTGCTCTGGTTTTGTCATTGCTGCCTAGTCTTATTATTCGAATGCCTAACATTTATTTTATTAAGGTCAGCACGGTGGCACAGTGGTTAGCATTGCTGCCTCACAGCACCAGGGATTGGGTTCGATTCCCATCTTGGGTCACTGTCCGTGTGGAGTCTACACATTTTCCCTGGGTTTCGTCTGGATGCTCCAGATTTCCCCCCATAGTCCCAAGAGGTTAGGCAAATTGGGGCTGTTTTCCTTAGAAAGATGTAGACTTAGAGGAGATCTAATAGAGGTGTATAAGATTATGAGGGGTATAGATTGAGTAAACAGGGTTAAGCTTTTTCCTAGGATGGGCTCGAATAGCGCGAGGGGTCACGGGCTTAGGGTGAGGGGGGTAAGGTATAATTTGGATGCTAGAGGGAGTTTTTTCACACAGAGGGTGGTGGGGGTATGGAATGCGCTGCCAAGTAAAGTGGTGGAGGCAGGTACTCTGGAGTTATTTAAGAGATACTTAGATGGCCGTATGAACAGAATGGGAATGAAGGGTTATAGAAGACTGATTTAAAATAAGGATTATGAGCTGTGGGAGTTCCCTGGGAAGTGTGTAAATTGTCGATGATATTGATGTATTTGTTTTATCCTACAGGTACTTTGGTCCGCCTTGTGATGGGTCATGAGAAGGCTGCTTTTGGATTATTCGAGAGCATCTTAGTACTTCACGTCATTAGTGTACGCTTGACCTGGGCCATTTGATGGGCAACACGACAGCTCAGTGACTGTCACTGTGCTGTGCAGATACATGGATTTGGGCTTGTGTCTGTTGGAGTTTGCACATTCTCCACGTGCTTGCATGGGTTTTCTCCGGGTGCTCCGGTTTCCTCCCACATCCCAGAGATTGCTCTTAGGCTGATTGACAAATTCTCTCTAAATTGTCTCAAATTTGGTTTCAATGCATAGATCTATAAATAGACAGGGATCATGGGTAGAGGTGGGAAAATCGAGGTGGAGGCGTGGGCTCGTTGGGCCGAAGGGCCTTTTTCCCATGCTGTTTTGTTGTTTGATCTTTTTGTTCTAACAATGTGCAGGTTAAATGGATTCACCATGCTAAATTGCTCCTTAATGTCAGGGGTACCAGCTAGAGTAAATGCATAAAGTTATGGAGATAGTGTCTGGTTGGGATTGTGGTCCCAACAGCAATGGGTTGATGGGCCAAATGGCCTCTTCTGCACTGTAGTAATCTAGGATTCACTGTATTAAGCGCTTGTCAATGTTTGGGACCAATTGGGTCCAGGTATCTTTGAATGCTGAACATGTCTGCTTTACTGCACCAGATCAGTTATGATCTTGAGATGGCTACCACAACATCCCCAACTCTCCTGGACATTTCGAAATGTCTCCTGCTCTTCCCACAGTAACAATTTCCTTCGTAATGTTTTGATTCATTCCCACGCCCCAAAACAATATGACATAAAGCTTTCCTCTGAACATCACCACTTGTCCCTATAGCTTTACAGCCTGGAGATCTTGTAAACACAGTGGATAGCACCACCTCCTTTGAGCCACAAGTTCCAGCTTTGGGTTCCATCCCAGGAACTGGTGTGGGGTCAGACAGGGTTAGAATCCTGTGTGGGTGGATCCCAATGGGTTAATAGCTTTTTTTCTCATCATTTCCTTTTTTATCTTTTGCACGTTCATCATTTTTAACTTTTAGCAGCCATGAGGAGACATTCTGCACAAAGTTTATCATTTCTACTTTGCTTTCATCTGCTCCCTTAGCTTTGTCTAATCAGAGTTTGATTGGTAGGAAGGGAGGGAGACAGTATCTGCGTTGCTCCTGCAGACGTACATCTCTTTCTCTCTCGATATAGACATTGAAATCTGGTTAACCATATCAAATTTCCACGTTTTTATTGATGCTGCTCCAGACGTGTTCAAACATTCCAACCCTACACTCACTAATGTTCCCATCCAACCTTTCACTGGAAAAATATTCCTGAGAAGGCAAAAGACTAACAGGAGAAGTGGCCCAAGCAGCTGCTACATATCAAGCCCAGTGTGAGCACAGATCAATGAGACCATATTCTGTATGATGCTCTGCTGACTCCTTTCGTTGAGTGCGCTCAGTGACATATAATAATGTTCAGACACTTTCTGCATTTTATTTGTTTCTCCCTCTGAGAGCAACGTGACCTTTTTGAGCAGCTAAAATTAAATGGTAATGAGAGGCAAAACACCCGACTCACTGTATAGTCACTGGTTGGACAGAAAGGAATGTTAGCATTTCAATATCTCTGTGACAGAAACATTTCTTTCAATGCTCAGAAGGCCTGTGTTTCTCTGGGTCTCAATGCCATCATTAGCATGGCAGAATTGTAGATATGTGATGGTTAAAAACTGAACCTTGCTCAATCCCTGAATATAACAAGAAGTGCCTCCTGCAGGTTGCTGAATTCTCGATGGACAGAAGGGCCTCTTCTGCAATGTGCTTTTGTAACATTTAATGGTGTTACCATTGCTGAATCTCTCACTGTCAAGATCTGGTGGTTACATGGGCAAATGAAACAAATGGGAATGGAGGGGTATAGAAAACTGATTTAAAATAGGGATCATGAGCCTTAGGAGTCCCCCCTGGGAAGTCTGTAAATAGATGATGATATTGATGTACTTGTTTTTATCCTACAGGTGCTTTGGTCCACTTCGTTGTCTAACGAGGGGCATTTACGTGATGGGTCGTGAGAGGACTGCTCTTGGATCTTTCTCGAGAGTATCCTAGTGCTTCACGTCGTTAGTGTACGCTTGACCTGGACCATTTGATGGGCAACACGACAGCTCAGTGACTATCGCTGTGCTGTGCAGATACATGGATTTGGGCCTGTGTCTGTGGGAGTTTGCGCATTCTCCCCGTGCTTGCGTGGGTTTTCTCCGGGTGCTCCGGTTTCCTCCCACATCCCAAAGATGTGCTCTTAGGCTAATTGACAAAACAAATTCTCCCTAAATTGTCTCAAATTTGGTTTTTAATCCATAGATCTATAAACATGGACAGGGATCGCGGGTAGAGGTGGGAACATCGGGGTGGCGGTGTGGGCTCGTTGGGCCAAAGGGCCTGTTTCCCGTGCTGTTTTGTTCTTTGTTACTGGAAACTAAACTGGACTAACCATATATCTGGCTACAAGATTAGGACAGAGGCTGGGAATCCTGCAGTGAGTGCCTTGCCTCCTGACCCCCCAAATCCTGTCCACGATTTACAAGGCACAAGTCAGGAGTGTGATGGAATACTCCCCATGTGTCTGGATGAGTGTAGCCCCAACAACACCCAAGAAACTCAAACACCATTCAAGACAAAGCAGCCCTGCTTGATTGCTACCCCTTCCACAATCAATGAACTGTGGCGGTAGTATGTACCATCTACAAGATGCACTACAAGAGCTCATCCTTAGACAGCACCTTTTAAACCCATGGCCACTAACATCTAGAAGAACAAGGTCAGGAGACATATGGGAACTTCTGAGGATAGGTTGAGGGAGCTCAGTCTTTTCTCCTTGGAGAGACGAAGGGTTGAGAGGTGATCTGATAAAAGTGTATAAAATATTGAGAAGTATTGATAAAGTGGATTCTCAAAGGCTTTTTCCCAGGACTGAAATGGCTGCCACAAGAGGACACAGGTTTAAGGTGCTGGGGAATAGGTACAGAGGAGATGCCGGGGGTAAGTTTTTCACTCAGAGAGTGGTGAGGGCGCGAAATCGGCTGCCGGCAATGGTAGTGGAGGTGGATTTGATAGGGTCTTTTAAGATACTTTTGGGTAAGTACGTGGGACTTAGTAAGATAGAGGGTTGTCGATAAGCCTAGTAGATAGGGATATGTTCAGTGCAACTTGTGGGCTGAAGGGCCTGTGTATGCAGTCGTTTTTCTATGTTCTATATCACCACCTGGAGATTCCCATCCAAGTCACACACCATCCTGACTTGGAGATAAATCGCTGTCCTTCACTGTCATTGGGTCAAAACCATTCCCTAACAGCAGTGTAGATGTACCTACACATCAGAAACTGCTATTCAAGAAGGAAGCTCAGCATTAACTTTTGAGGGGTGATTAAGGATGGGCAATAAATGCCAGCGACACCCACATCTCATAAATGAATAAACATTTCAGACAGTTTGGTTAACATAAAAATTAACCGGAGTGGTAAGCTAATGTATGATGTAGATGATGAGGTATTGCTGACATCAGTCAGTCATGAGTTAGTCTCAGGAGAAAGAGATTAGAACTTTGATAACCAGGAGACAACATGTCTAAGTCCCACACTTAAAGGATGGGATAGAAGGACCATCTCAGAACATGGTGAACCTTATTGAAGACTTTCTAAAGTCCGTATATATAACATCCACTGCCCTGCCCTGGTCAATTTCTCTTGTCTCTTCCTCAAAGAGCTCTATCATGTTTGTGAGACGTGACCTCCCTTCATAAAACCATGCTACTATGACTAATAAGCCTATTTTCTTCTAGATATTAGAACATCCTGTCCCTAAGAACCTCTTCCAACAATTTCCATACCACTGATGTAAAGCTCACAGGCCTGTAATTTCCCATATTATCCCTTCTGCTCTTAACTACTCTCCAATCCTCTGGTACCTTGTCCATGGCTAAAGAGGATATAAAGATTTTGGCTAATGTCTTCCCTTGCCTCTTTCAGTATTCTGGGATAGACCTTATCTGGCTCTGGAGACTTGTCCACCTTAACTTTAACCAGTAATAAACTTACTTGAAATTGTGAGAATCTGACCAGGTTCCCCCATGTTAAGAAAGCCCACCAATGCCTCTACTTTCTCAGAAGATGAAGAAAATTTGGTATGTCCACTACGATTTTCACCAACTTTTACAGATGCAACACAGAAGGCATTCTTTCTGGTTGTATCACAGCTTGGAATGGCTTCTGCTCTGCCCAAGGCCACAAGAAACTACAAAAGGATCACAAACAAAGCCCAGTCCATCACTCAAACCAGCCTCCCATCTATTAACAGTGTCTACATTCCTACTGCCTGGGAGAAACAGCCAGCATAATTAAGGATCCCAAACAACCTTGCACACATCCTTTTCCACCTTCTGCTGTCAGAAAAAAGGTACAAAACTCTGAGGACATGTACTAATCAACACAAGAACAGCTTCTTCCCTGCTGCCAACAGACTTTTGAATGGACCTACCTTGCGTTAAACTGATCTTTCTCTACACCCTAGCTTTGATTACAATACTACATTCTACAGTCTCGTTTCCTTCTCTATGAATGTTCTGTCCTGTGCGCAAGAAACAATACTTTTCATTGTATGCTAATACATGTAAGAATAAATCAAATTAAATCAAATTCTAAGTGATAACATACTATGCCTGCAGCTAAATAGGTACTTCAGCTTGACGATTGGATCTCAGTTATGTAAGTACAGTATCCCAACTGACTGAAGCTTTTGTACTGTAAGAATTTCAAACAATGTAAAAAGGTTATTGAATGAACATCAATTGCCTTGTTTAGAAGCACTCTCGTTTCTCAAACAGAAAGCTATACCATTAAAACCAAGACTTTTTGCCTGCGGACTTGTATAATGGAATCTAGTTCAGACTTTCAATATCAGAATCACTGCATTCTCAAATGAAGCCTTGGCCAGATGGATATAAAGATTCTATTGTGCGAGGAATTAAGTGTGCTTATATCCTGGGCACCAACCCACCTTCTGATACAGCCAACCATGGTTTATTGAGTGCAGTTTTGATCGTTGAGATATCGAAAATGTTACATGGGATTTAGTTGCGAGGGCTAATTTTCAAGAGTTAGGATCATAAAATCCCTACAGTGCTGAAGGAGGCCAGTCTGCACATCAAGTTAGCACAGATCGTAATCCCACTCAGGCCCTATCTCCACAATGCCACACATTTACCTTGCTAATCCTCCTAACAATAAGGGTTAATTTAGCATGGCCAATCCACCAGCTTTGGAGTTGGGAGAAGTCCACTAATCCACCATCATCAATCCAGCTTTGGTGTGTGGGAGGAAACCCACACAGACATGAGGAGAATGTGCAAACTCCACACATACGGTGACCCAAGCCGGGAATCGAACCCCGGGGCCCTGGTCCTGTGAGACAGCAGTGCCAACCACTGTGCCACCGTGCAGAACCTGTTGAGTTGAATTCAATAACTCTGGAAAAGATCAAATGCATCAGGAATGCAATCAAGGCTTTTTGAATGATATAGAAATTGGATTGTAAAAAATACAGATAGAGATTTGGAAACAATTTTCCCAGGATGTTTCTTCAATTTATCACTTTTTTTGAACTATTTTTTCTGCTAAGAGATTGGTGAGAGTTGTTTGGAAGTGTTCTGAAGGTGTGCATGGCTATAGATAAAAGCCTCTTTTGTATGAAGATAATCCAGTTGTCCTCTAAAAATGGTTATACTCATTCACCACTTGTACAACTCTCAACTCTGTTGTCAGAATCTATTTTTGGTCAGGTTGCTCGACAGAACAATTAGACAGGACAGGAGCAGAGTTATCATAGAACAATAGAACCCATTGTTCTTCAAATTGTGCCCTGGAATCTCCGCTTCCATCTCAGAGTTTAATTTCTCATTCAGAGAACAGCAGGCTCAGTAATGCTTCCTCAGTCCCGCACAAGTTATGTCACTAACGCCTACATTGGTGATTGGACTATTAATCTCTAATTTAGAGGCAAGTGGATCGTCACTGAAACAAAACCTTTCTCTTTACACATGCAATTTGTGGATTCTAATGCATATGAGTTAATTGTGCTGTGTCTATAACAATAATAAAAAAGCAGTGACTTGTTACTGGCTGGGGGAAATCTTGGGGATGTGGTAAGATACTAAATAAAAGCAAATGCTTTCTTTCCAGCAAGGTTATCTCTTTATCAAAGGTCAATGGCATTGTCTCATTGTCAGGTACAAAACAACTTGCATTTATTTATTTCCTTCAGTATCTGAAAATATCCTGTCGCTTTTGCCCAGATTTTTCACACAATGGAGGGGGCAAAACTGGTGAAAGTGACCAAAACAAAATCCACTCCTTAATACAGCAATTCCCATTCTCACAGGGACAGGTTTAAGGGCAGGAATGGGACAGGAATAGGCAGGGTGTTTTCACACGCAGGTTTTCCTGAGGCGGCTGGACATTTAAATCAACAGCTGCCTCTGCTGCAGTGGGCTTTTGTAGTCTTGGAATGTAAAACTTGAAATACGTAAACTTGGCTTGGTAAAAGCAGACCTGGACTTTGTAGATTCATGTGGATGGCCAGGGTAACTCCATTGGAAAATTAAAGTACATCTTTGGATTTAGACCTAGGACATCTTTCAAGGAGGTAAAAAGTGTCCTTTGGAATTGTTAAATATCAGCAAACATGTGTGTAAAAGTACATAAACTGATTAACCTCCAACTCATTGGATCTGTCAAGTCTTGCCAAATTAAACTTTTGAAAGTGTCAAGAGGAACTACCAAGAGGATCTGCCAAAGGAAGCTCTCAAAGATATTTAAAAGTTCTACCCCTTAAATCTTTGAAGACAATGGCTGAGGTGTTTTTAAAAAAACATTTCTTGCTATTTCACTCTGTCTGCTGACATAAGACTGAGTAAGAGCTTCCATTACTGCTGCATGACTGATTTCACAACTGTCTATTACTGGAGATGCCTGTCATTTCAGTTTGATCGCAAGCTACAAGTGGTTATAGACACTTTGAAGTGAAATATGAATGTCAATGCTTGTTATTATAAGGGATTGTGTACTTGAATGAAATACTTGATATTATAAGGCTTTATGGAGTGAATGAACTAACAATGTAGTAAACAGGCTTTCATGAATGATCATTTTTTTCAACATAGTGATGTTTGCAATAGATACTTAGAGCTCTATTTTAAAACTTTATTATATTTCATTTATGCATGGACTCTGAAGACTGCCCATGGCGGGTACTGAGTAATTAACTTGGTAGGAGTAAGGGAAAAGGGTGATGGTAGATAGCATGAGTTGGCATGACTTGGCATTAAATTGATTGGAGGTTGAAAAGGGCACAGGGATTGCAGTGGGAAGTGGACGGCATGGAGGACGCATGGTTTAATGTTTATTTATTAGTGTCACAAGTAGGATTACATTAACACTGCAATGAAACTACTGCGAAAAATCCCTTAGTTGCCATGCTCTGGTGCCTGTTTGGGCACACAGAGGGAGAATTTAGCATGGCCAATGCATCTAACCAGCACGTCTTTCAGACCGTGAGAGGAAACTGGAGCACCCAGAAGAAACCCACGCGTAAGAATGTGTAAACTGCATATAGACAGTGACCCGAGCTGGGAATTGAACTAGGGTCTCTGGTGCTAGTACGGTGACAGTAGCGCTAACTACTGTGCCACCTGTCATATATGGGTAATTGGAGGTGGCTACAGAGACATGAGGTGGGTGGTATGAGGTGATATGCATTGGCATAGAGGAGCATGGTGGGGGGGGTGTTGAGAAGGTGGGTGGGGTATGAATTGGAGGGACATTTCATATTTCATTCTTTTCAATATTTTGAAAACAGCCTCCTCCCCAGTCCACCCCCACATCAGCAATCTCTTCAGCTAGAAAGCGTTGAAAATAATAGCAGGAGTAAACCATTTGGCCCTCTACATATACTCCGCCATCCATTATAATCATAGTTGATCATCTAACTCAATAGCCTGTTCCAGCGTTCCCACCATATCTACTGACTCACTTAGCCTAAAAGCTAGACCTAACTCCTTCCTGGAAAAGGGTCACCTGCCCTGATCCCTAATGCATACTGGCCCATCCCCTGCCCTGGACTAAAAAGGTGACACTCAGGCAGCCGCTTTTAGAAGTTGTGTTCACAGGGCCGAAAATTCTCCCAACTCTGTGCCCCTGACTCACAAAATCCAGTTCTAATATGTTTTCCTTGTTGACTGTGGTTCAGTCGAAGCACTCCTTCCTCTCAGTCAGAGGGTCATGGGTTCCAGCCCCACCCTGGCACAGAAGGCTGACACTCCTATGCAGTACTGAGTGAGTGCTGTATTGTTGGAGGTGCTGTCTTTGACATGAAACAGTAACCCATGGAGTTGCCTGCCTTTTCAGCTGGATGTCTAAGAAATGTAGCAGAAGAGGGTGAAAGGTTGAGAGAGGTTGTGGAGTTGAGGTTAAAGTCTGATCTTATTGAATGGCAGAGCAGGCTTGAGGGGCCAAATGGCCTACTCCTATTTCCAGATTGTATTTCAAAGAGCTGCAACAGAGCTACCCCCAATCTGCTGGCCAATATTCATCCCTCCATCAACACCAAAGATTCCCAGGTCATTATAACACTGTGCACAATTGTGTTTTCCATATTACAGCAATGACTATACCATAACACGTGCTTTGGGACAACCACTGGCTATGAAATGTGCTACATAAATCCAAGTTTTTCTTTCAATCACTGTGCTTTACATTTGTAATCCAGGTTTGAAGATTTTCCTGTGTTTGGTTTTATCTTGTCATGTTGTAACATCAGCCATGCTGCAAATATAAGAGAAAAATCTTTTATAAATCATTTATAAAAGTGTCCAACATATAATCATTGTCTCTAATGCCTCAGTCACTTATCTCTCCAGAAATACATTGTAATTGTCTTCTGAACATATTCACACTGTCTGCTTTAGTGTCCTTCCTGCATAAATCATTCCACAGATTTCTCAAAAAATCCATTTCTTTATGCAGAACTACCCAGTTTTTATTTGTGTCCCTGGGACTCAAATCCAGGTTCTCCTTTCTCAATTTCCTCAAACTTCAACATGTCACCTCAATTTTCCAAGTCCAATTACCTTATCTTCACTCGCCCGGCGGGTGAGCTGAGAATGATATTCACCCACGCTGCTAAACTAATCCCAAAGCAGGAGGCAGTTCTCAGAGTCACACAGGGGAATTCTCTGACTGTTCAGGCTGGTGAGATTCTCCAGTCCTGCTGGCAGTTTGCTCCCTCCCATGGGTTACGTGTCAGAGTGGGGTGACATCACTGGGAAATCTCATTGATAGCAGAGAATCCCACTGCAAATGAACAGTGCACCACCTCCAGCTGCCAAGAAACATGTGGCTGGAAAGCTGGAGAATCCCCAATTCTCTTAATATTAATTTAGCATGGCCAATAAACCTATCTTCAGGCTGTGCGAGGACGCTGAAGTAACCACGGAACACTAACACAGACACAGAACATGCAAACTCCACACAGCCAGCCAAGGCCAGAATTGAACCCAGGGCCTGGTGCTGTGAGGCAACAGTGCGAACCACTGTATCACCCATTAAATATAGTAAGAAGCCTCAGAGCCAGGGACCTGGGTTCGATTCCAGCCTCGGGTGACTGCATGAAGTTTGCTCATTCCCCCCATGTTTTCCTGGGTTTCTTTTGGGTGCTCCAGTTTTCTCTCACCATCCACAGATGTGCAGGTTAGGTGGATTGGCCATGCTAAATTTCCCCTTAGTGTCAGGGGATTGTCAATGAGAAGGGTGAATACGTGGGGATAGGGTCTGGGTGGGATTGTGGTAGGTACAGAATCGATGGGCCGAGTGGCCTTTTTCTGCATGGTAGGGATTCTATGATTCTAAGTGCTTGTGTAGATGTAAACGCCGGCATGGGTGAAACCTCAGTGTCAATAACAGGTTGGCAGAGGCGGAGGTGGTGGTGGTGGGGGGGAAATCAGAAAATTCCCTTTTAGATGGTCTCTGGGTGTTATGGGAGGGGTGTGGGAGGGTCCCCTCTCTCTATGTCTGACATGGCCAAATGTGTGTTTTCCAGTCGTAAAGCTGGGCCTTTCATTGAAATTAAACGACATAATTCATTTTCTGTTTTCATAAACTAAGCCTCATTAAGAGTGTGACAAATTGTCCTCTCTGGAGAGAGTAGTTTGTTTTAAGTGGATCCAGTAGTTTTCTGAAAACATTCCTTTCTGAATTCCTGGCCGCAAGTCAAGCCTCTTGAAGGCATAATTCATTAATAAAGCGGGGTTATTAGTTATACTGGCCACTGTCACCCAGGGCAATGGGTAAACTCACACTTACTGCAGCCTCCAACATTCAGCTCACAAAAGGAGGATTTGTTTTTACCACATTTGATGACATTTTGACTGTCCTGACACTTAGAATAGACAAAACAAGGACTTATTCTGTTCAAGTCTGGCTTGAGTTTACTTGTGGACAATTCAGAAACCATTCCTCCTTAAATAAACATTGATGGCTGTGTCCATTTAACCATCTTGACCAACCTGTCCCTCACCTCAATCTGATATCTTCAGGGAAAGGACTGTGTCCCACCTACCTGCTCAGATCTCCACATGACTCCAATTACCGGCTAAAGCAATTGACTTGTAATATTGCCATGGTCATACAAATGATCAATAAAAAAAACTGCCATATCTCTGTAGGGAGGCCTTGTAGCACAGTGGGTAGCATTCCCTGTCTTTGGGCCAGAAAGTCTGGGTTCGAGTCCCATCCCAGCACGTGATGGCCAAAGAAAGTGAGTGCTTAATGCTGTCAAACAGGTTGAGTGTGTCAAACCCTTCCAAACACTCCAATGGCTGGCAGTGATGATGATGGTGTCAAAACTAGAGCTTGATTTGGATTAAAGTGAAGGAGAGTTGCGCAGCATCAGCCTCACTCTCTCTTCCCAATCCTCATCTAGTGGCAAGGCAAGAGTCAAGATGGTTGGAAGTAGGGGTAGGTGCACTGGATGATCAGAAAGTCTTTTGTGTTGTGTCCTGCTCTCCACGTTCCATGATGCTTGCAGAGCCCGCCTTCTTTACCGTTGGACTTTCCATTGGTCCCGTCCGCTCGATCCACCAGACTCTGTCTTCACGTGCTGGGATAGACATCTCCCTATCTCACCTGGTTGAGCCGGCTTTAGCCATTGCCCAGGGTGTGGCTGTTGTCGTATGCAAACAGCTAGGGGGAGCCACAGGTGAGAGCTGAGTGCCAGGCGGGACAAAGGATGGAGAAACCACCCTGAAAGGATGCGACATGCTCCCCATCAAAGGTAATACCCCTCCCTGACACCCCATACACGCTGGCAATAAGAGTGGGAGAGACTCCTGGTCAGCCACCCTTGCTGTGAAATGGCGTCTCTCGAACTATTAGCCCCTGGTGTCAGACTAACAACCTGTTCCAAGAATTATTAGCTATGGAAACAGACAAAAATCGACCTTGTGCACCACTACGTACTGAAAGAGAGTTGGAATTGGAATGCTTGTATAGCTTGTATAGCGGGGATGGTGCAGGAGGGAGGGGTTCAGGTTCCTGAATAATTGGGACTCATTCTGGGATAGGTGGGACCTCTACAAGAGAGATGGTCTACACCTGAACCAGAGGGGAACTAATATCTTGGGGGGAAAATTTGCTAAGGCTATGCAGGGGGCTTTAAACTGATTCGGAGGGGGGTGGGATCCTAAGTAGTTGGGGTGCTAAGAGGGATGAGAGTAAGGGGGTCATAGAGGAAAGCTGTAAAACACAGCAGCGTACGGGTGGGGTAGTGCATGGTTTGAAATGTGTATACTTTAATGCAAGGAGTATTCGCAATAAGGGGGAGGAACTTGCAGCTTGGACCAGTATCTGGAACTTCGATGTTGTGGCCATTTCAGAGACTTGGGTAGAGCAGGGACAAGAATGGATGTTGCAGGTTCCGGGGTTCAAATGCTTTAGTCAGAGTAGAGAAGGAGGTAGAAGGGGGGGGAGGAGTGGCATTATTAGTCAAAGACTGTATCACAGTGACAGAAAAGAAGTTTGATGAGGACTTGTCTGTTGAGGTAGTATGGGCTGAGATTAGAAACAGGAAAGGAGAGGTCACCCTGTTGGGAGTCTTTTATAGACCTCCTAAAAGTTCTAGAGAGGTTGAGGAAAGGATTGCAAAGTCAATTCTGGTCAGGAGTGAAAGTAATACGGTAATTGTTATGGGGGACTTTAACTTTACTAATATTGATTGGAATAACTATAGCTCTAGCTCGTTAGAGGGGTCAGTTTTCGTACAAAGTGTGCAGGAAGGTTTTTTGACTCAGTATGTAGATAGGCCAACTAGAGGTGAGGCTACATTGGATTTGGTGCTGGGCAATGAGCCAGACCAGGTGTTAGGCTTGGAAGTTAGTGAACATTTTGGTGATAGTGACCACAATTCAGTTACGTTCACCTTAGTGATGGATAGGGATAGGCATGAAGCTGGGGGCAGTAGTTATAGCTGGGGGAAGGGTAATTATGAGGCCATCAGGAGAGAATTAGGGTGCATAGATTGGACTAGGAAACTACAGGGACTGGGAACATCTGGAATGTGGAGCTTATTCAAGGAGCAGCTGCTGCGAGTCCTTGATAAGTATGTCCCTGTCAGGCAAGGAGGAAATGGTCGAGTAAGGGAACCTTGGTGTACGAAAAAAGTTGATTCGCTGGTTAAAAGGAAAAAGGAGGCTTATGTCAGGATGAGGCTTGAAGGCTCGGTTAGTGCAATTGATAGCTATAGATTAGCCAGGAGGGAGCTAAAGAGTGAATTGAGGAGAGCTAAGAGAGGACACGAGAAGACTTTGGCTGATAGGTTTAGGATTCTCCTTAATCCTTTCTTTAGATATGTTAAGAATAGAAGATTGGTTAGGACAAGATTAGGGCCAGTCATAGACAGCAGTGGGAAGTTGTGCGTGGAGTCTGAAGAGATTGGAGAGGTACTGAATAAATATTTCTCTTCGGTATTCACGCAGGGTGATGTAAATGTAGTTATGGAGAACACTGAGGTACAGGGTTGCAAACTGGAAGGTATTGAAGTAGATAGGGAGGATGTGCTAGATATTCTCGAGGGTTTGAAGTTGGATAAGTCCCCTGGGCCGGACGGGATTTACCCTAGGATTCTCTGGGAGGCAAGAGAGGAGATTGCAGAGCCTCTGGCTCTGATCTTCAGGTCGTCGTTGGTTACGGGTGTGGTTCTGGAGGACTGGAGGATAGCGAATGTGGTCCCATTGTTCAAGAAGGGGAAGAGAGACCTTCCAGGGAATTATAGGCCAGTGAGTCTTGCTTCTGTTGTGGGCAAAGTATTGGAGAGAATTATTAGGGATAGGATTTATAGTTATTTAGAGAGAAATGAATTGATTGGGGATAGTCAGCATGGTTTTGTGAAGGATAGGTCGTGCCTTACTAACCTTATTGAGTTTTTTGAAAAAGTGACCAAAGAGGTGGATGGGGGTAAGGCGGTTGATGTGGTATATATGGACTTTAGTAAGGCGTTCGATAAGGTGGCCCATGGAAGGCTTCTGCAGAAAATGCAGATGTATGGGATAGAGGGTGATTTAGCTAATTGGGTTAGGAATTGGCTAGCAGATAGAAGACAGAGGGTGTTGGTTGATGGGAGATATTCATCGTGGAGTTCGGTGACAAGTGGTGTACCTCAGGGGTCTGTTTTGGGGCCCCTGCTGTTTGTAATTTTTCTAAATGATCTGGATGAGGGTATTGAGGGATGGATTAGTAAATTTGCAGATGACACTAAAGTCGGTGGAGTGGTAGATAGTGAAGAGGGGTGTTATAGTTTGCAGAGAGACTTGACAAGTTGCAGAGCTGGGCCGAGAGGTGGCAAATGGAGTTTAATGTGGAAAATTGTGAGGTAATGCACTTTGGCAGGAATAATAAATGTGTAGAGTATAGGGCTAATGGTAGGGTTCTTAATAGTGTTGATGAACAGAGGGATCTTGGTGTATTTGTGAATAGATCCCTGAAGTAGGCAGTCAAGTGGATAAGGTTGTTAAGAAGGCTTATGGAGTCTTAGCTTTTATTGGTAGGGGGATTGAATTTAGGAGCCGCAGTGTCATGTTGCAACTGTACAAAACTCTAGTGCGGCCGCACTTGGAGTATTGTGTGCAGTTCTGGTCCCCACATTATAAGAAAGATGTGGAGGCATTGGAGAGGGTACAGAGGAGTTTTACCAGGATGTTGCCTGGTATGGAGGGCAGGTCTTATGAAGAGAGGCTGAGGGATTTGAGGTTGTTTTCGTTAGAAAGAGGCGGCTAAGAGGGGACCTTATTGAAACATATAAGATGATTAGAGGTTTAGATAGGGTGGACAGTGATAGCCTTTTTCCTAGGATGGAGAAATCCCTTTACCCAAAGGGTGGTTCGGGAGTGGAATGCCCTGCCTGCGGTAGTTGTAGATGCGCCAAGTTTGGTGGCGTTTAAGAGGTTAGTTGATACGTATATGGAAGAGAAGGGAATGGTTTAGTTTGGTGGGTCATTGCTTTTTATATTGGTCGGCACAACATCGAAGGCCGAAGGGCCTGTTCTGTGCTGTAATGTTCTATGTTCTATGTTCTGTCCACAAAGACAAACAGTAAACTATTGTTCTTGTGTGAATTAGCAGACATCTGTTTCTAAAAGGATTGCTCGGTGACATGGTGCTAATGTCACTGAACTAGAAATCAGAGACCCAAGTCTCTGATGGGTTCAAACCCCACTATGGTAGAATCATAGAATCCTACAGTGCAGAAAGCAGCCATCCGGCCCATTGAGTCTGCATTGACTACAATCCTACCAGCTCCCATAACCCTATGTATTTACCCTAGTTAGTTTCCTCTAGATGATAGCTGGTGGAAAATAAATCCATTTCATAAAAATTTGGAATATAAATGAGTCTCAGTAATGGTGACTATGGGACTATCATTGATTGTTAGAGAACCATCAGCTTATGAACATCCTTTCGGGAAGGAAATCTGCCACCATTACCCAGTCTGGCCTATGCTGAAGACCGAGGGCACCCTGGTTGACTCTTAACTGCTCTGAGATGCCCTTGCAATCAAGGGAAACTAACAATAGGTGACACATGCTGACCTTGCTATTGATTCCCATATCCCAATGAATAAGGAACCTTGAGGTTTATACCTTCCCTATTGTTCCATTGGCATTCAACTCTCCCCACTTGTTCCAACTGCAACCAAAAGGCAGTTATATCCAACATGGTAGACAAGTTCAAGTTATTGGGATTCCAAATCTCAATTGTAGGTTTTTTGAGTCACATGTCATAATTTGTGTGCTAACATATTAATCAGAGTGATTTGAGACTTATTTACTGTCCACATGTTTCTTGATAACTTGAGAAATGGATAAAAAATATTGAATGAAAAGATGTGCAGATTGGGTGGATTGGCTATGCTAAATTCCCATTAGTATCACGAAGATTAGCAGGACAGATACATGGAGTTACAGGAAGAGGGTCTATGTGGGATAGTTGTCGGTGCAGACTCGATGGGCTGAATGGCCTCCTTCTGCACGGTAGTGGTTCCAAGATTCTATGAAAAGGGAACTAATTATTATAGCTCAGGTAATGTTTTGGAATAGTTAAAATACAGATCTCATTTCATTCATGCATTGGATGAGAGGTTATGATCACACAGAAAGACTTGTAATATCAGGGGAGAACAGAAAAAGCTTGCAGGCGTTTGACCGTTTCTACAATGCTGCATGGAGAGACATCACCAGCATAAAGATGATGGGCCAAACTACCATCACCTGTGTAGTGTAGCTTGAATGATGTTAGGTGCTTATCACCTTCATTCTGATGAAAATAAAAGATAGTCTGTTGTCAAAGCAGTTTTCTCAAGGAATGAACAATTATTGAAGGAAGCTCCTTTTTTTTTATTTTTGTTTTAACTTTCTACAATAAAAAGTTGCTCTGTTGTTCTTGAGTCATGATGTGGAGATGCTAGTCTGACAACACCAGGTTTAAGTCCAACTGATTTATTTGAAGTAAACGCAAGCTTTCGAGGGTTCCCCTTTCATTAGGCAAATGGAGAGTTCTATATACGCTCTGAGGCCAGAATTCTCCATTCGCCTGATGAAGGGCAAACCCTGAAAGTTGTGAGTTCACTATCAAATAAATCAGTTGGACTTAAAGTTGGTGTTGTTAGACTTCTTACTGTCTGAGTCAGCCTGAGATTCATGCTCCTGTAATTGGCCATGCAGTAATGAGGGGCTATCACACTGTTGGAGGTGCTATCTTTCAGATATTAGCTGGAATTTTACTGCCCTGCCCACCACAGGAATCAGAGTGGACACAGAGCGGACAATGGGAAGGTTCATTGACCTTGGGTGGGATTTTACCTTCTCAGGTCCTCAATGTCAGTTCAGCTTGTCGAAAAAAATTCCAATGATATTGTTTGAAGAGCAGGGAATTCTTATAGTGCTCAAACAAATATTCAGCCTGTGAGTGAATTAGATCAAATTGCCATTCATCCCATTTACAGTGTGCACTGTGTGTAATTCATGTGCCACTTTTGACCATATCTGCAGTAACTGTTTCAAAGCAAATCAGCGGCTGAGAAGCATATTAACACGTTGCAACACACAAAACTACTCCTAAATCTGGAAGGAAAGGAAACTTTCACTGTAAAATTCACTGTCAACCAGACCCTATTTTTCATTCAGACCTGGTTTTTAGCTGCCGCGAACACACATCCTTTGATCAACTGTTGGATGATCCAAAAGTGTGAGGTAATGCACTTTGGCAGGAACAATAAATGTGTAGAGTATAGGGCTAATGGTAGGGCTCTTAATAGTGTTGAGGAACAGAAGGATCTTGGTGTATGTGTCAATAGATCCCTGAAAGTAGGCAGTCAAGTGGATAAAGTTGTTAAGAAGGCATATGGAGTCTTAGCTTTTATTGGTGGGGGATTGAATTTAGGAGCCGCAGCATCATGTTGCAGCTGTACAAAACTCTAGTGCGGCCGCACTTGGAGTATTGTGTGCAGTTCTGGTCGCCACATTATAAGAAAGATGTGGAGGCATTGGAGAGGGTACAGAGGAGGTTTACCGGGATGTTGCCTGGTATGGAGGGCAGGTCCTATGAAGAGAGGTTGAAGGATTTGAGGTTGTTTTCGTTAGAAAGGAGGCGGCTAAGAGGGGATCTTATTGAAGCATATAAGATGATTAGAGGTTTAGATAGGGTGGACAGTGATACCTTTTTCCTAGGATGGAGAAAGCTAGCACGAGGGGACACAGCTTTAAATTAAGGGGTATGAGTTATAGGACGGATATCAGAGGTAGGTTCTTTACTCAAAGAGTGATTAGGGAGTGGAATGCCCTGCCTGCAGCTGTCGTAGATGCGCCAAGTTTGGTTGCGTTTAAGAGGTTAATTGATAAGTATATGGAAGAGAAGGGAATGGTTTAGTTTGGAGGGGCATTGCTTTTTATTTTGGTCGGCACAACATCGAAGGCCGAAGGGCCTGTTCTGTGCTGTATTGTTCTATGTCCTATGTTCTAAATCCTCCTTCAAATACATCAACCAAGTCTCATGGAAGACAAAGGGCGGTGGTGGAGGAAAATTTTCTGACTGGAGACCAGTTACCAGCGTATATCACAGGGATCCTCTGTTATTTGTGATTTTTATCAATGACTTGGAAGAGGGATTTGAAGGGTGGGTTAGTACATTCGCTGATGACACTAAGATTGCTGGAGTAGTGGATGAGGTGGAGGGCTTTTGCAGGATGCAAAGAGACATTGATAGGATGCAGAGCTGGGCCAAAAATTGGCAGATAGAGTTTAACCCTGATAAGTGTGAAGCGATTCATTTTGGTAGGACAAACTTGAATGCAGATTACAGGGTCAACGGCAGTGTTCTGAAGAACGTGGAGGAACAGAGATCTTGGGGTTCATATCCAGAGATCTCTGAAGGTTGCCACTCAAGTGGATAGAGCCGTGAAGAAGGCTTATAGTATGTTAGCGTTTATTAACAGGGGGTTTGAGTTTGAGAGCTGTGGGGTTATGCTGCAACTATTCAGGAAGTTGGTGAGACCACATTTGGAATATTGTGTGCAGTTCTGGTCACCTCACTGTAAAGAGGATGTGGAAAAATTGGAGAGAGTGCAGAGGAGATTTACCAGGACGTTGAAGGATGCTCTGGTTTCCTCCCACATCCCAAAGATGTGCTCTTAGGCTAATTGGCAAAACAAATTCTCCCTAAATTGTCTCAAATTTAGTTTTTAATCCATAGATCTATAAACAGACAGGGATCACGGGTAGAGGTGGGAACATCAGGGTGGCAGCATGGGCTCTTTGGGCCAAAGGGCCTGTTTCCTGTGCTGTTTTGTTCTTTGTTCTTTGCCTGGTTTGCAGGATAGGTATGAGGAAAGGTTGAGGGAGCTGGGACTTTTCTCTTTAGAGCAGAGAAAGATGAGGGGCAACTTAGAGGTTTAAGATGATGAGAGGGATTGATAGGGTGAACGATGAGAGACTATTTCCTCAGGTGAATGTAGCTGTTACTAAGGGCATAACTATAAGGTTCATGGTGGGAGATAGAGTGATGTCCGAGGTCGATTCTTCACTCAGAGTGGTTGGGGTGTGGAATGCACTGCCTGCTGTGATAGTGGAGTCGGATACTTTAGGAAGTTTCAAACAGTTATTGGATAAGCACATGGAACACATCAGATAGGGAGTGGGATAGCTTGACCTTGGTTTTGGACAAAGCTCGGCACAACATTGAGGGCCGAAGGGCCTGTACTGTTCTATGTTCTATGTAAGTCACTACTGGAGCCTCGGCAATGAGAAACTTCACCCACTGGGCTACATTGTAGGAAATCACTATGTGTGTATGATTTTCACTCAATCATTTTGAGAGACAGGATTCACAGACAGTCTGAGTGCATCAGCATAGGCCAATTTGTAGACAATGGTTGATTCTAAAAAAACACACACAAGTTTACTGCACCCAAAAACTAGTTAGCTCTACAAAACACTAACTTAGATCTTGTGACCCGTGGTGCTGCGGTTGTGCTCACTGACCAGTTCAACTCATTACTCCCAGCGGGGGGATAATGTCAGCTACCCTGGGGGAGGGTTTTGTTCTGGCACAGATTACAGTGAGGCACAGCAGCCAAAAGACATTGAGGAGTGAAAATAGAGAGCAGTCCGACACTGCAAAAATCATAAAACAAAAAGGACATTAGAATCTCCTTTTGGATTATGAGGAGAGACTGAATAGGCTAGGTTTGTATTCTTTGGAGCTGAGAGGGGATCTTATAAAAATGTATAAGATAATGAAGGGGATGGATAGGGTAGAGGTTGAGAGACTCTTCCCGCTTAGCAAAGATAGCAGGACTAGAGGGCACAGCCTCAAGATTAGGAGGGGGGTGCGGTTCAGATCAGAGTTGCGGAGGGGTTTCTTCACGCAAAGGGTGGTGAATCTTTGGAATTCTCTGCCTGATGAGGTGGTGGGGGCTTCCTCACTGAATATGTTCAAGTCAAGAGTGAATAGGTTTTTAATTGACAAGGGAATTAAAGGTTACAGGAAGAAAGCAGGAAAGTGGAACTGAACCACTGCAGATCAGCCATGATCTTATTGAATGGTGGGGCAGGATCGAGGGGTTGGATGGCCTACTCCTGCTCCTATTTCTTATGTTCTTAATACATATGTAAAAAGGGATTGGAAAATCATTGTAACCATATAACTATTACAAAATTAAAATACAAGTACATATTTAAAAAGCACAATAATTTTGATAAATCATTTTAAAAAGACTTATAAATGACGCTTATAGGTCGTAGATTTTTCTTGTTGACAAGATTTATCAGATTTTTAAATGGATTTCTGTGAAAGCAAATTTTAAAACAGGCTGGGTCCCCTTTTTGAGTATTTGAGAATTGAGGGGAGCCTCTCTATCCCTTAAAATACAGACATTAAATTGAAAAGTTTAATTAATTTGGAATTAGTGGGTAACTAGCCCAAAGCAGTGCTGGCTCCTTACTCGATGTTTGGAATAGTGAAATATTGAGAGCAATGCTTGTTGGCTCACTCAATTCAGAATAGCATACTATATCATGTGTATCTCAGAAGCTGTGGTCCCTGTCCAAAATGCTAAATGCATCACTGCTCCTGACAGTGTAAAATCTGACCCACTGTATCCATGGAAGGAGGAAATATTTTCACACTGTTTATTGCATTGCTAATCTGGATTGACAATCCAGCGCAGGACTGGGCAATGTTGGATGAGATGTTAATACACTTTTGTGCATGTTAAAGTCATTGCCTCTCATTTTCCTGACTCACTTTTCTAAAGAAAAGTTGTCAGACTTCTTACTTTTCTAAAACACCTTTCTTCAAACACCCTGTCGTATCATTCCTTAATTTCAATAACACATCATATTCTCACCAACTGTTTTCACAGTTACAGCAGGTCTATATTCCCCCTGACTCAGCTTGTCTCTATTCAGTGATCTGGTATTTTCTTGCACTTTACAGAATTTTCTTTATATTGACAGTGACCCGCCCAACATTGCATTCCATGTACGTTTTACCAAATGCTTTATTAAGTATCCTGTCATCAATTCCTGTGCTTTGATTTTCAATTCCTGTTGCTTTGCTTTATTGTAATGTGCTGTGATGATAATTCTAGTATTGGCTACACTGACAACATGTTGCATCTTCCTCCTGTCTTAAGAACGTATTCAAGTTTTGATATAGATCCCTCTGAATTTGAGGCCCATACTGAGGCTGAATGGGCCACCTAAGATGGCGATTTACAAAGCATGCTGGGATAATTGGCCAAGCACAGGAATGGAAGACTGCAGCCTTAAAATCGGTGTTGGGCAGAGAGAAAAAGGCTGTAGCTCCAGACTGTAGAATATCCAAGAAATAGCCATCCCAAAGATGATGGACACTCTCTGGTCAAACATACTTGTTTACCAGACAGACCCCTTATTTGGGAGAGAGATATGTTACCTACGTGCCTCTAGCACTTATGGGCATGGCTGTTGGGTACACAACCAGAGATCAGTTTGTCAGCATCTGATTGGACACTATCGATTAAGGGTGGTCAAACCCTGATTGATTGGTGATAATTTAGAGATTGCCCTAAAGTGCGAAACCAATGAGGGATAAAAGGTGTGGCACAATGGAAGGAAGACCAGAGCCAGGGGCACATGACAAGAACAGAACAATGGTGACCACCACCAGTAACTGCCACCACACCAATAATGGAAGGAAAAGCAGAGCTAGAGTGTCAGAGCAAACTGAAGGACCAGACCACATCAAGGGCAACATGTGTAGACTATAACACGTGGATAAAGGTCAATATCTGTCTGCATACATGTCATGATGTGGCAATGCCAGTGTTGGACAGGATTAAACACAGTAAGAAGTCTTATAACACCAGGTTAAAGTCCAACATGTTAATTTGGTAGTAAATGCCATTAGCTTTTGAGGTTTTCCCCTTCATAACCTGAGTGGAAGTTCTGAACTCACATTTACCTGACAAATCAGCAGCACTCTGAAAGCTAGAATTGCACAGCAGATGCACAAGCTGGGCCAGCTCCCAAAACGTCTCCGCCCAGAAGCTTTTCTCACCATGGGGGCGATTCAAAACTGAGTACCAATTGGTCAACCAAGCCAGGTGACCCTTACTGTGCTGTGTTTCCCAGAAAGGACGAGTCATTACATCCCTCCCCCTTCCGTATCTTTATACAATCTCCAATAACTAATTCATTCCCTCCTAAATACTAACTAAACATCATATACATGAGCTGGACAATTAGAAGCAGAGTCTTTGAGGGAGATTTCTGTTCCTTGTCGAGCGGTGTACTTCTGCAGTCTGAGATGCTTCTGTAGGATCAACATTAACAGGAACTACAATAATGGATAATGCCTCTTAGGAAGGTGATTCAGCACTATTTGCTTCCATGGAGACATCAGTTTTGTCTCTAACTGGTCAATCGGGTACTTTGGTGCTACAATCCTAAAACATTTCTTGATGGCAACACTGACTAGTGGAGTGTCTCTCTCGTCCCTCAAGTTGTCTATGGCTGATCGGTTTCTCCAAGTCCACTTGGTATGAAAGGGGTTCTGTCTTACAGGCAATTCCAGGGATTCAACTTAATCCTTTACCCAAATTTCCCACATGAACAGTTTCATTTACCATAAATGATTGATTCACAGAGTACTGCACAATGTTTGTTTTCTGAATACTTTCCTGAGCTTCTGCCCTGCTCAAATTTCAAACGTGAGGCTCAGTCTCATTCTAAGGCAATGTTTCATTTGCAGTTCTGCTGGTGGAACTCCCATTCTTGCATCTGGAGTGGTTTGGCAGCTAAGGTGGAATTGAGAGATTTTCGTCTCCAAAGTTCCTTCTGACAGTTTCTTTAGGCCAGAGTTGAAAATTTGGACCACTCCCTTGGCCAGTCCAAGGTGGGAAGGCACAGTTCCAATGTGTTTGATACTGTCCAAAGTGGTGAAATTCTGAAACTCAGCATTTGCGAATCTGGTTCCATTGTCTGTTATGATGATGGTGAGTTGAAAAGGATTGGATAAATCTTTCAGTGCTAGGCATGCAATATAGGTGACTTCACTTGAAGCAAAAACATTGTGCCCAGGAATGGGGCAACTTAATCAATATGGATTTGTATCCATGTCCAGGCCAGTCCCACAGGTGCAATGGGGGTGCAGTAGGAAATCTTTGTTTCACTTGGCACTGTTGACAGTCCATGACTAGATTCTCAATATCAGCATCAATACCAGGCTTCTACATACAATTCCTATTGAGCATCATCATCTTAAAGATGCCAAGATCTGCTGTGTCATTCAGTCAAGGAGCATTTCTTTGCCTTGTGCAGGAACTCTTGCTCCCAGGGTAGAATGGGATTGGTCCAGTTCTTGAGGCTGTGTCTAAAAAATTCAATAATTTGTTATGGTGCTGGAGTACAGGAGATACTTTTAGAACATAGAACATAGAACAATACAGCACAGAACAGGCCCTTCGGCCTTCGATGTTGTGCCGACCAAAATAAAAAGCAATGCCCCTCCAAACTAAACCATTCCCTTCTCTTCCATATACTTATCAATTAACCTCTTAAACGCCACCAAACTTGGCACATCTACAACAGCTGCAGGCAGGGCATTCCACTCCCTAATCACTCTTTGAGTAAAGTAGGGTGGGTGGCTAAGAGCATCTGCATTCATCATATATTCCAGGTCAGTGCTTAAAAGTACATTCATAGGCAGATAGAATTAATGCCCATTACCTCAGCAAGAACTCAGTAATCAGCAGGATAGCCTTACCCTCTTTGCCAAGACCCAAGAGTAGTTTACAGTCAGATATGAAGGTAAACTGTTTACCATGCAAGTATTGGTGAAATTTCTTGACACCAAAAAGAATTGATTGTCCCTTCTGTTTGAGAGTTCTTAGCACATACTGTATCATTCTATCAGATCAAAGATGGAGTTTCTATAACAGGATTTGCAAAGGGGTCAATACCACTAAAGTATATCCATAGTTATTTACCATCCCAAATATAATTTGACTTCCATGGTGTTTGTTGGGCAGGCACTTGCTTTATCACCTTGACCTTATCTTCCACAGGGTGTAATCCTTGTGTACCTACAGTGTCCCACAGTGGGGGGATTCTTTCAGGTTATGCACTATCCCAGGGAGATGACATCAGTGACTTGAAAGGTGCAATTGATTGTGACTTAAACTGAAGCAATTATTGGAGTATCATGATCTTGGAGCCACTCTAAGTGACATGTTAAGGGATAGGTTAGTCTGTGGCATAAACAATGGCACTATTTAGCACAGCTTGCTTGCAGAAGTTGATATAAATTTTAAACAAACAATGGAGAGATCACTGACCATAGAAAGCACTGAAAAAGGTGTACAAGAGCTACAGAATGTACAAAATGGTAGTGCTCACCAGTTAGGGCAGGAACTGCAGCCAGCTGTGGCACCAAACCTGCCAGAGCAAGTCACAAGATGGGAACCAACTTCAAACACCAATAAAACAAAAAGGTACAAAATTGGCTGGCTGAAAGTAGAATATTACTGATATAGAATCATACTGCTGAACCATATGGTTTAAGGAGGCTGAGGGCTTTTATTGTGTTAGTGTGGGGGGGGGGGTGATTCCACAGTCTGAGCCATGATTGGTCAGCCAGGCCAGGTGATTCTTACTCTGCTGTGTTGCCCTTAAAGGGCCAATCAGCAGATTTCTCTTTTCCATTCTGTCGTCTATACAGCCTAAGCAGATTGACTTTTTAAAGCAAAGATGATGCTTTAGATTTGTAGACTTGAAGCTTTCAGTTTCCTGAAGCTGATATGTTTCAATGTAAATTCCCTTTTCCTCAAGTGTTCCATTCTGAAGCTTCCCATCAGGTTTTACACTCTTGTGCTCTCTGCCAAGGAATAATATCCACTTTTGTATCAGACCCATCTTTTAGGATAGTTCATTTTTTTTGTCCACACATAGCTTTCCTGGGCAATTGTTTCCCATTTTAGACCTTTAATTAAATCTTTGTTCCTTGGGGAAACAATCCAGAAAAAACAAATGTGTTTTACCCGTGAAGCATTTTGCTTCATTCTTGCTACTGATAGCATCTTATACTGCAACCAATGTCAATCAATGTGTTTGTAAATTGTCTATCATCACGCCAGGATTTGAAAATACTTCTGCAGACATGAATGACCTCTAAGGTCATATCCAAGTGAACCTTCCCTCTCAGGGCTCCCAATTCCCACATTTGTTTTCAAATATTTTGTCCAGATAACGACATATAACCAACAGTAGGTTCCACTGAGTCACTTCTCCATTCAGTTGTTCCATTTGAATTCATCTCCTGAGAAAGGTGGTAGAATGTGCTACCATGCCGTACGGAGACATAAACAGACACCAAAATCTTGCTGCTATTTACACTTGCGGGATCTTACAGTCCCACCAACAGTAAATCTTTTCCTAAAAAAATGTTTTGAATCTGTGTGACTTTTCATCAGGTGGGAATTATTCTGACCCTAGACAAGCACAGTACCAATGAATTCTGTGGCACAGCAACAGAACCTCTTGATGTTAATCGGTTTTGCAGAGAAAGTTGCCCTGCTAGATTATTAATCCAAACATTTAGCTAATGTTCTGGGGACCTGTGTTCGAATCCCACTACAGCAGATCGTGAAATTTGAATTCAATAAAATATATATGGAAATACTGATGACTATGAAACCATTGTTGATTGTCAGGAAAACTGTCTGGTTCACTAATGTCCTTTGGGTAAGGAAATCTGCTGTTTTCACCTGGTCTGACCTACATGTGACTCAAAAGCCATAAAAATGTGGCTGAGTCACAAGTGCCCGCTGAACGAGAAAACCGAGGAAGAGCAATAAATTCAGCAAGACCTATATTCATGAATGAATTTTAAAAAAATATGCATTTGAGACCTGCAGACAGATTAACTCATGATGTGTTTGAAACCTTTCATCACTTCTCACAGGATTCTGACATTGTCCACCAACTTTCTCTGCAAAACCGATTAACATCAAGAGGTTCTGTTGCTGTGCCACAGAATTCATTGGTATTGTGCTTGTCTAGGGTCAGAATAATTCCCACCTGATGAAAAGTCACACAGATTCAAAACATTTTTTTAAGAAAAGATTTACTGTTGGTGGGACTGTAAGATCCCGCAAGTGTAAATAGCAGCAAGATTTTAGTGTCTGTTTATGTCTCCGTACAGCATGGTAGCACAGTGGGTTAGCGCTGCTGTTTCGCAGCTCCAGGGTCCTGGGTTCGATTCCCGGCTCAGGTCACTGTCTGCGTGGAGTTTGCACATTCTCCTCGTGTCTGCGTGGGTTTCCTCCGGGTGCTCCAGTTTCCTCTCACAGTCCAAAGATGTGCGAGTTTTGTTGATTGGTCATGCTAAAAATTGTCCCTTAGTGTCCAGGGATGTGTAGGTTAGAGGGGATAGTGAATAAAATATGTATGGACATGGGGGGTACAGCCTGGATGGGATTGTGGTCGGGACAGACTCGATGGGCCAAAGGCCTCTTTCTGCACTGTAGGGTTTGATGATCTGTGATCCGTATATTCTTCCAAACCTGCTGGGTTTTTCCAACATTTTCAGAGTCAATCCCTCCTGAAGTGTCTGCGTTAATCCTTCCTCAGGTCCATCACACTCCATCCTCTCAACACCCTCATCGTCAGAGGATTTACAAACTCCTCCATCTCTCATTCTAGCAAGAGGTAACAAGGGAGTTGGGGAAGGGATCATCACTGGCAGAATGTGCTCAAGGAACAGGCTCACCCTGATGATCAAAGGCCAACCAGACCTCTGCAAGACCAGAACCTGAAGCTGACAGAGCCATTGATCAGAGGCAAGTGGCAACACCAAGAGTGTGCTGAAGGTGCTTCTCACACACGAGGTGAGCGAGAGATAAGGCTGGAGGTGTCCTCATATGTCAAGGGTTGTGGTGGCTCACCCGCTTGCTCCTGATAATGCCATGGAGATGGGAAGACTATCCGTTGCCAATGGCTTTCAAAGTGAGTGCTGTTCTGAACTGGAGTAGCTGATTCTAGGATTCCATTAGGGATCTCTGCAGGATTTCTCAGGAATCTGCTCACAATTACCTTTGGGAGGTCACTTAGCAAGGCCCAGAACTATGGCCAGTTCTCCTTAGACAAAGCTAGCCAGGCTGCCAGAGCAGTGAGATTTGGAGTGACCTCCAAATTTCTACATATGTGGAGTGCATGTACTCATGTAGCTTTAAAAGGCTCCGTGGCAGCAGCCATTACTATTCATTAACAGAAAGGAGTTCCACTCTCTCAATGTGCAGCTGGTTTGCCTAAGACAGATTATGTCTGTAAGGTCCCACAACTATTACATTTTTAGTGAGTCGCAGTGCCAGAGATTTTCAAAGGTCCTCATCCTATTCAAGGTCACCCCCTCAGTGACAGAGGCTACCTACAGGAGCCATGCCTGATGTCTATTTGGCAGCCACAAAGTGCCTCAGAGGAAGACTATAACGCTGCTCGTGTTACAGAAGTGGTTGAGCAGACTATTGAAGATACGTTTTCCATATCTGAATGATTCGGGGGATGCTGTCCAATCATCCTGGATTTCTGTGCTCCTACAGGGAATGTCTTGTCAGAATGTGAGATGGAGGAGCTGCACGTGCTGTACAATGATAAGGACATTGAGAAAGCTGACTGCACCCAGCACATGGAAGATAAGGGTCCAGAGGAACATAAGAAATAGGAGCAGGAGTAGGCCATCTAGCCCTTCGAGCCTGCCCCGCCATTCAATAAGATCATGGCTGATCTGAAGTGAATCAGTTCCACTTTCCCACTTTCTCCCCATAACCCTTAATTCCCGTGTCTATCAGAAATCGATTCATCCGTGACTTAAATATATTAGAACATAGAACATAGAACATAGAACATTACAGCACAGAACAGGCCCTTCGGCCTTCGATGTTGTGCCGACCAAAATAAAAAAGCAATGCCCCTCCAAACTAAACCATTCCCTTCTCTTCCATATACTTATCAATTAACCTCTCAAACGCCACCAAACTTGGCGCATCTACAACAGCTGCAGGCAGGGCATTCCACTCCCTAATCACTCTTTGCGTAAAGAACCTACCTCTGATATCCGTCCTATAACTCATACCCCTTAATTTAAAGCTGTGTCCCCTCGTGCTAGCTTTCTCCATCCTAGGAAAAAGGCTATCACTGTCCACCCTATCTAAACCTCTACTCATCTTATATGCTTCAATACGATCCCCTCTTAGCCGCCTCCTTTCTAACGAAAACAACCTCAAATCCTTCAACCTCTCTTCATAGGACCTGCCCTCAATACCAGGCAACATCCTGGTAAACCTCCTCTGTACCCTCTCCAATGCCTCCACATCTTTCTTATAATGTGGGGACCAGAACTGCACACAATACTCAAAGTGCGGCCGCACTAGAGTTTTGTACAGTTGCAACATGACGTTGCGGCTCCGAAATTCAATCCCCCTACCAATAAAAGCTAAGACTCCATATGCCTTCTTAACAACCTTATCGACTTGAATGCCTACTTTCAGGGATCTATGCACAAATACACCAAGATCCCTCTGTTCATCAACACTATTAAGAATCCTACCATTAGCCCTATACTCTACACATTTATTATTCCTGCCAAAGTGCATTACCTCACACTTTGCCACATTAAACTCCATTTGCCACCTCTCGGCCCAGCTCTGCAACTTGTCCAAGTCACTCTGTAAACTAAAACACCCCTCTTCACCATCTACCACACCACCAACTTTAGTATCATCTGCAAATTTACTGATCCATCCCCCAATACCCTCATCCAGATCATTTATAAAAATTACAAACAGCAGGGGCCCCAAAACAGACCCCTGAGGCACACCACTCGTCACCGAACTCCACGATGAATATCTCCCATCAACCACCACCCTCTGTCTTCTATCTGCCAGCCAATTTCTAATCCAATTAGCTAAATCACCCTCTATTCCACACATCTGCATTTGCTGTAGAAGTCTTCCATGGGCCACCTTATCAAAAGCCTTACTAAAGTCCATATATACTACATCAACCGCCTTACCCCCATCCACCTCTCTGGTCACTTTCTCAAAAAAATCAATGAGGTTAGTAAGGCATGACCTACCCTTCACGAAACCATGCTGACTATCCCCAATCAATTCATTTCTCTCTAAATAACTATAAATCCTATCCCTAATAATTCTCTCCAATACCTTGCCCACAACAGAAGTAAGACTCACTGGCCTATAATTCCCAGGAAGGTCTCTCTTCCCCTTCTTAAACAATGGGACCACACTCGCTATCCTCCAGTCCTCCGGAACCACACCCGTAACCAACGAGATATTCGGAGACAACCAAATATTCTAGATATTCTTGAGGGTTTGAAGTTGGATAAGTCCCCTGGGCCGGACGGGATTTACCCTAGGATTCTCTGGGAGGCAAGAGAGGCGATTGCAGAGCTCTGGCTCTGATCTTCAGGTCGTCGTTGGTTACGGGTGTGGTTCCGGAGGACTGGAGGATAGCGAATGTGGTCCCATTGTTCAAGAAGGGGAAGAGAGACCTTCCAGGGAATATAGGCCAGTGAGTCTTACTTCTGTTGTGGGCAAAGTATTGGAGAGAATTATTAGGGATAGGATTTATAGTTATTTAGAGAGTAATGAATTGATTGGGGATAGTCAGCATGGTTTTGTGAAGGGTAGGTCGTGCCTTCCTAACCTCATTGAGTTTTTTGAAAAAGTGACCAAAGAGGTGGATGGGGGTAAGGCGGTTGATGTGGTAATATATGGACTTTAGTAAGGCGTTTGATAAGGTGGCCCATGGAAGACTTCTGCAGAAAATGCAGATGTATGGGATAGAGGGTGATTTAGCTAATGGGTTAGGAATTGGCTAGCAGATAGAAGACAGAGGGTGGTGGTTGATGGGAGATATTCATCTTGGAGTTCGGTGACAAGTGGTGTACCTCAGGGGTCTGTTTTGGGGCCCCTGCTGTTTTGTAATTTTTATAAATGATCTGGATGAGGGTATTGAAGGATGGATTAGTAAATTTGCAGATGACACTAAAGACGGTGGAGTGGTAGATAGTGAAGAGGGGTGTTATAGTTTGCAGAGGGACTTGGACAAGTTGCAGAGCTGGGCCGAGAGGTGGCAAATGGAGTTTAATGTGGAAAAGTGTGAGGTAATGCACTACGGCAGAAATAATAAATGTGCAGAGTATAGGGCAAATGGTAGGATTCTTCGTAGTCTAGATGAACAGAGGGATCTTGGTGTGTATGTGCATAGATCCCTGAAAGTAGGCAGTCAGGTCGAGAAGGTTGTTAGGAAGGCATATGGAGTCTTGGCTTTTATTGGTAGAGGGATTGAATTTCGGGGCCGCAACGTCATGTTGCAACTGTACAAAACTCTAGTGCAGCCGCACTTGGAGTATTGTGTGCAGTTCTGGTCCCCACATTATAAGAAAGATGTGGAGGCATTGGAGAGGGTACAGAGGAGGTTTACCAGGATGTTGCCTGTATGGAGGGCAGGTCTTATGAAGAGAGGCTGAGGGATTTGAGGGTGTTTTCGTTAGAAAGGAGGCGGCTAAGAGGGGACCTAATCGAAACATATAAGATGATTAGAGGTTTAGATAGGGTGGACAGTGATAGCCTTTTTCTAGGATGGAGAAAGCTAGCACGAGGGGACACAGCTTTAAATTAAGGGGTGATAGTTATAGGACGGATATCAGAGGCAGGTTCTTTACCCAAAGGGTGGTTCGGGAGTGGAATGCCCTGCTGCAGCGGTTGTAGATGCGCCAAGTTTGGTGGCGTTTAAGAGGTTAGTTGATAAGTATATGGAAGAGAAGGGAATGGTTTAGTTTGGAGGGGCATTGCTTTTTATATCGGTCGGCACAACATCGAAGGCCGAAGGGCTTGTTCTGTGCTGTAATATTCTATGTTCTATGTTCTATGTTCTATTCAACAAGGTAGCCTCCACCACTTCAATGGGTAGAGAATTCCAGAGATTCACCACCCTCTGAGACAAGTTCCTCCTCAACTCTGTTCTAAACTGTCCCCCCTCCCCTTATTTTGAGGCTGTGCCCTCTAGTTCTGGTTTCTTTTCTAAGTGGAAAGAATCTCTCTATGTCTACCCTATCTAGCCCCTTCATTATCTTGTACTTCTCTATAAGAACCCCCCCCTTAACCTTCTCAACAAGTACAGGCCCAGTCTACTCAATCTCTCCTCATAAGCCAACCCCCTCATCTCCGGTATCAGCCTGGTGAATCTTCTCTGCACTCCCTCCAAGGCCAATGTATCCTTTCACAAATAAGGGGACCAAAACTGCACACACTACTGCAGTCTCACCAGTGCCCTGTACAACTGCAGCAAGCCCTCCCTGCTTTTATATTCCATCCCCCTCATGATAAAGGCCAACATTCCATTCGCCTTCTTGATCACCTGCTGCACTTGTAGACTGGGTTTTTGTGATTCATGCACAAGAAAGAGGCCATACCACAGGCCAGACAAGGCAGACATGCATGTGACATGATTATAACCACCAAGTTCCAGGAGGACTGTGCTGATGCCAGCCTCTGTCACACTGGATCACCTGAGCACCATTACTGTGATGCTCCTGATGTCAATGCAGTATCTCAATCTCTGAATGGGTCATTACTCTGTCCTGTCACAATGTCCAGAACCTTGGCAGGAACTGCAGCCTCGGAAACATGTGGCCTTTATGAAATGGGATGTTAAGTGCAACAAGGCCAGAGTGAAAATGGTCAGTTTCTTTCATGAGTTGGAATTAGGTCCTGGCACAGATCAGGTACAATGTTTGTGCCTGATCGTAGTTGCCATCCTATCAATACTGAACTCGGTGAACTGGCAAATCAGCACTGAGGCATCAGATTAAACACAGACCATTGTCCGTTACAATCTGGAGATGTTACCTGATCAGACTGCCTGATGTTCCCCCTGTTTGTCATTGCAGCTCCAACATCTGTGTTACGATCAGGTCCAGAGTTTGTTTTTGGACTCAGACTTAGCAGGAACCTGATTTCCAGCAGTCTTCCCGGTGTCGGAGACCGTATGTGTCTCAGCGCCCACCTGCCGTGGACCTGACTCTGCGCTGTGTTCGCCATTGTGGCTCTGAGCATGCACTATATCCAACTCCCATCAAAGTGTGCACTGAACACTGTGACGGGTCTTTGTATCCTCAGGATCCTCATACCAGGAGGTCTAGGAGCTGGGGCTGAGGGTCTGGCTATCATTTGGCCTCGTTCTTTTCCTGCTGGTATTTATCAAAGAGAGAAGGAATAATGAGCCATGGGCATTCACCCAGAGGTTGTGAATCTGTGGAATTCCCTGCCCAGTGAAGCAGTTGAGACTATCTCATTTTTAAGGCAGGGATGGATAAATTTTTGAACAGTAAAAAGAATTAAGGGTTATGGTGAGCGGGTGGGTAAGTGGAGCTGAGTCCACAATAAGATCAGCCATGATCTGACTGAATGGTGGAGCAAGCTCGTGGGGCCAGGTCGCCGACTCCTGCTCCGAGTTCTTACGTTCTTATGAATAGTCAACAATATTACAGAACTCTCAGCGTGTTGTCAGGGACTGGGAGGGTGGGGGAGAGGCTCTGATAATGGATCCTCACTGCCTTGCGAGACACCAGTCTCACCATCAGCACAACTGGAGTCCCTGTCCTCAGCAGCGAGCTAAGTCTTTTTTAAAACATATTTATTCAATACAAGTAGGCTTACATTAACACTGCAGTGAAGTTACTTTGACATTCCCCTAGTCGCCACTCTCTAGTGCCTGCTCACGTCAATGCGCCTAACGTCTTTCGGGCTGTGGGAGGAAACCGGAGCCCGTGGGAGGAAACCCATGTAGACACGGGGAGAGCGTGCAAACTACCCATAGACAGTGACCCAAGCCGGGGATCGAACCCGCTTCTCCTGGTGATGTGAGGCTGCAGTGCTAAGCACAGTTGTGCCGCCACATCTTCAAACTCTGTGAGGGGGCCTGAGCTACGATCATCCCTGTCCGGTCTGGGATATCTCCCGATTGTCGTTGGCGACCTTCACCGGCAGAAAGGCGGGTGGACAGACTGTAAGCGGGATTGCTGCCTGGGCGGGTGATACCTGGCTCGTGTGTGAGCTGAGTGGAGCTGTGCAAGGGCTGAGCACACACGAGCACATCATGAGAAAATAGAGTCAACGTTTCGAGTCTGGATGACTGTTCGTCAGCATTGTTGAGATTTTCCAGCATTTTCTGTTTTTGTTTCAGATTCCAGCACCCACAATAATAAACTGTGAGAAGTGATGAAGATGTCCAATGTGCGGGAGAGTCAGCGGCGATGTCTCTTTTGCTAGTGGCGTGTAACATCCCTGTGAAACATGAACCTGTGAGTGCCTGATGTGAGAGAGTGAGTTGAGAGGGAGGAGAAGGTAGACTCACACACCAAGAGCGGATGGGATCAGCTATAATTCCCCCTGAATATTATCTCTGAACATGGAGGCAGTGCTTTCTTTTGGCATCTCATTCAGCATGACCAGTCCCAGGCAACGAGGGAATGACTTGCGTGGCTGTGGTTTTAAATATGGTGCCTAGAAAGGTGATCTAAGGAGGTCACAGCAAGACAGAAGAATAAATCCTAGTCCACACTGGTGCGGGACACAATTCCATATTCACGCACCTCAAACAAGCTGGAAAGCAGACGATCCGGCACAGTCACCCATCAGAGGGGTCCACACTGCCTCTCCCCGCTGTACTCTGAAGTGCAGTCAAACTAAAGATCAATACTCATTTAGTATAAATTCAAATCTAATCTTCAAGAAATAAAACTTGGTTTCAAAAAAATACTGGAAAATCTCAACGTGTTTCTCAGCACCTGTGGTGAGAAAATAGAGTAAGAAATCTCACAATAATAGGTTAAAGTCCAACAAGTTTATTTCATAGCAAACACCACTAACTTCCAGAGTGCTTACTGCTTCTTCATCAGGAGAGTGACGAAGAGGCAGCAAGTGCTCCGAAAACTCATGGCATTTCCTATCAAATAATCCTGTTGGACTTTAACCTGGTGTTGTGAGGTATCTTACTGTGTTTACCCCAGTCCAGCACTGGCATCTCCACATCATGAGAAAATAGAGTCAACGTTTCGAGTCTGGATGACTCTTCATCAGCATCGCTGAGATTTTCCAGCATTTTCTGTTTTTGTTTCAGGTCCCAGCATCCACAATAAGATACTTTTCTCATGATGCTTGGTTTGTTTATTTCTGGCTTCGCTAACCTTTTTGCGATTAATATAATTGCACCCTGTTGATCCTCAATCAAATCCATTGCAACTTCCAAATAGTCACTGTTCTCTCTATTCTTCCTGCTAAAATGCCTCTCATTTATCTGTGTTGAATTAATTTCATTTGTCTATTATTTGCTCATTTTGCAAGTTTATTAATATCAACCTGTCATTTGTTGCAGTCCTCCTCAGTATTAACTGATTCCTCCCCCCACACCACCTCCCCCATCCATCCTCCAACCCGACAATTTGATGTGATCCACAAATTTAGAAATTGCGTTTTTGATTCCAAAATCCAAATGGTGAACGCACATTGTGAACAGCATTGATCCCAGCACTGACTCTCGTGATTAATGCTTCCTGCCATTTGCGACTTTTTACTCCCCGTCTCTGATCCAGCCAGCAAGCCATTCTCCTCTGACTCCAAATTCTCCATCCTCATTTGTTGATTTATTATCAAATCCTGGTGAAAATCCCGATAAATTACATCCACTGCATTTCCACACCTCCCTGCTACAAACAGAGGTTAAATAATTATTAATATTTGAGCCAATTCTCTATCATTTCCTGTGATAATATCCTCTCTGTCCCTCAACAGTCCTATTCCCATCACAGACTTCCTTTATTTATTGTTGGACATCACAAATAGTTTATTATCTTGTCTTATGGGCCTTGATAATTGAATTTCTTTGTCTTCCTAATTGTTTTTGACTCTTCTTTCTATCATCCTGAACACAGATAAGCGAAAACATTTGGCATTAGTTAGGATATCTAGTTTATGCAGGGTACAAAGTTGGAAGATCAGTCAGTTGTACACTGGAATAGTCAATTCTAAAGGAACCAAGGTATAAAATGAGGGTTTTAACAACAGTGAACTGAAGCAGAGATAGAGTTGGGCAATATTATGGAGGTGAAAACTGTGGGCTCAGTGATGTGTGGATTCAAGATTGAAAATGCACCTTAGAAACATTTATAACACCATTATTGCCATCAATGTTCATCCTCAGGTAGTTGCCAGGCAAGGGATGGAATTGGTTTCTAGGGAACGGCGTTTGGCAAGGGTATCAAAGACAATGGCTTCAGTCTTCTCAACATTTTATTGGAGAACATTTCTACAAATCCCTCCGGTACTGGATATCAGACAAGCCGTCTGCCAATTTAGAGACAGTGAAGGCTCAAGGGAGGTGGTGGTGAGATGGGGAGGGGAGTTGTCCTCATTCTTGTGAAAACCACCACAGTGTTTTCGGATGATGTCACCCAAGCCAGCACAAAGATGTGAAACAGAAGGAGACTAAGGTTAGGCTCAGCGGATATCAGAGATTACACTACACCAGTGAGAAGTAGATGGTTCCTTGCTTACAATTTGAGAGATAAGAATGGAATGAGATGAGCTTAATTCCAGAAATCTAGCTAATGAAGGATATAACTGGGCAGTTTTATAAATTTACTTTCAGAGATATACATTATAAACTATATTTCTGAGCACAACAGCTAAAGTTTCAATCTGTTCCTATTTATAGGAACACAAGCGAATCCTCAGAATTTGCCAACCATTTGTAAACAATTGAATGCAGTTGATATCCAATTAACAAGTCATGTCTTCAAATCCTGCAGACAGCTCGATAAGAATAAAGAGGGATAGATTTTGGTCAAAGATACACTTGATGTCTTGCATGGCTTTGACAGGAATTATCTGAGAAATATTGCCATGGTGTTAACCTGATTGGAGGGTTCAGGAAAGACAGGCATAGATTTAAGCTGCTTCAGGATCTTAACTGAGAGGAAAAGGAAGTTAGAAATCGAATGTTGGTTTGCAAGAACCGAGAGATCAAGGTTTTTTTTAAAGAGGGGTTAATGATAGCGTGTTTGAGAGAATAAGAATTCAAAAACAGACTATTGTTCACTGTGTGGGCCAATGCGGGGATCTTGAGGGGAAGTTAGGTAGTCGGTGATTAGTGGAAACTATGCTGAGGGAGTCTTGAAAAGATGATCTTGGAGAGTGTATGAGGGAGGTAGGAGAGAAACTAAAGAAGGAGACAAGATCGATGCTCAGTTGAACTGAGGGGAAAGGGGGATGTGGTATAAGGAAGTGATCAGAATTGACCTGATGCATGATTGATACAATAGGCCTCAGGAGGCCACATGAGATAGCAATGTGAAGGGCATGGCTCTGAATTACAACAGGGGAGTTTGGACGGATAGGGAGATTAAAGGAAGATAAGAAGGTGTGAATTCAGAAGGGCAGAACATGGTGAGTTGACGTGAATGTTGAAATGCTTGTTCAATGGAGGTGAGAGAAGAGAGCAGTGAAGATACCTCAGTAGTAAACATTGGAATTCTCCGACTGCTCCAACTGACGGGATCTTCTGTTACAGGTTTCCAGATGGCATGGAGTGCAATCAATGGGAAATCCCACTGACAACACTGGGACCCACCATAGGTGAACGGCAGGCTACCTCCCACCATGAGAAACACACTGCAGGAAGGTCAGAGCATCCTCTGGTACTTTGAGCTGGGCAGCAGATGAGAAAGGTTTAAATGAGAATGAAGAGGTGGCGGAATACAGTGAGAGACTCAATAAAAGGAGACAGCACCAGTGAATGGGGGCACTGTTTGATGATGAAATCTCAAATCAGTAATTGAGAAGGACGGTTGTGTTGCACATGCTGCAGGCTTGAACTCCCTATACTTTTGCTTACTGGATAACCGTGCCATGTTGCACTGAGCCTTACTCAAATTCCTGGTCTGGGATAAATTCGCTGTTCTGAGCTGGGTTGGAGGATTACTTGAACGCACTACAATGATTTTAGGGAGAGGTAGAATCAGTAAGCACTCCTGCCCTTTGCCTGTCAGCCGTATATAGACATTGGATTTTCAAGGATAGGATTAGGATGTGGGATGGGCCATGATTCTCATTTCCACAGGAACATGTCATCTGCAGGAACACTGTATTGAGCGAAGGTGCCATGGGCGCATGGATAACATCCAGTGTGTTATTAATCACTGTGTATTTCAGAGGTAGCCTGAGAAAAATGACCATGGGGAGATGGGTGGATGGAGGCAGCAGTATTTGGAAATTAATTCCAAATTCAAGCCAATTCCTGGCATTGTTTCTATTTGATGTAACTGGCAGCTGAACTATCTAACACAATGGCTGGGATTTTATGACCTCACTTGTCCCAAAACCAAAAAATCCCACCTGAGATCTATGGACTTTTCCATGGTCTGCCCCTTGCCTGCTTCAATCATCCGAATACCAAAGAGAAACTAGGCAGTGTGCCTTAATAACTAACATCCAATGATTCTGACATCCAATACTATGAAGTGCTTCGAAAGATTATTCAAAGTGCAAATCAATTCCGGCCTCCTTGACTGCCTGGATCCACTGTAGTTCCATAGTGCCTGGAACTATGGGGATCTGGATTCAGTTCCAACAGGTCCACAGCAGATGCCATCTCCCTGAACATACACTCAAGCCTGGAACACCAAGATAACAAAGATATCTGTGTCAGACACCCCTTTATTAACTCCAGCTCAGCCTGCTACACCATTATTCCAATGAGTCTCATCTCCAAACTCCGCGGCCTGGGGCTCGGCACCTCGCTCTGTGACTAGATCCTAGACTTCCTAACTCACCGACCACAATCAGTAAGGACAGGCACCAACACCTCCAGAATCATCCTCAGCACCGATGCCCCACAAAGTTGTGTCCTCAGCTCCCTTGTACACCTTTGACTGTTTGGCCAAATTCCCCTCTAACTCGATTTTCAAGTTTGCCAATGACACCATCATAGTCAGATCTCAAACAATGACAAGACAGAGTACAGGAATGAGATCGAGAATCTGGTGAACTGGTGCAGCAACAATAATCTCTCCCTCAATGTCAATAAAATGAAAGAGATATTCATTGACTTCAGGAAGCAGAGCAGAGGACATTCACTTGTCTACATCAATGGGAACAAACTAGAAATGTTGAGAACTTCAAATTTTTAAGAGTCCAGGTCACCAATGACCTGCCCTGGTCCCTCCAAGCTGACAGTATAATTAAGAAGGCCCACTAACACCTCTTTTTTCTCAAGAGATAAAGGAAATTTGCCGTGTCTGCGAGAACTCTCACCAAATTTCTCAGCATTCTTTGTGGTTACATTACAGCTTGGAATGGCTCCTGCTCTGCCCAAGATATAAGAAACTACAAAAGGTCGTGAATTAAGCCCAGTTAATCATGCAAACCAGCCTCCCATCCATTGACTCTGCCTTCACTTCCCGCTGCCTCGGCAAAGCAGCCAGCTTAATCAAGGATCCTACGCACTCCGGACATTCTCTCTTCCACCTTCTTCCACCAGGAAAAAGATACAAAAGTCTGAGATCACATAACAATTGACTCAAATATAGCTTCTTCCCTGCTGCCGTTGGACTTTTGAATGGATCGACCTCACATTAAGTCTTTCTCTACACCCTAGCTATGACTTAATATTATATTTTGCATTCTCTCCTTTCCTTCCGGATGTATGTTTTGTCTGCACAAGAAACAATACTTTTCAATGAATAGTAATACATGTGACAATAATAAATCAAATCAAGATTCCCGTGGCAGACGGGACAATAAAGTTCCAGCCAATGTCTTTGAATTCAGCTTCTTGTAACCGGCTCTCTGTGGCCTGACTGTGACTGTATCGCACACGGCTTTCTACGTGGTGTCTAACATCAGCCAGAGTCAGCAGTCTGCACTCTCAACAAAAGAAAACAAGCCTTTTCCTCAGACACACATGGTTAAAATATGCAGACGCTGCTTCCAAGGAAAACATGCAGAAGCTTTCCAATCTCATGATGTTTTTGAAAGAGTGCTGCACTCCCTGGCTTTAATTTGAGCTGGATAGTAGTGCTTTATGTGCAGGAATGCTCACTTGTGGAGCCAGTCAGATTTGTCTCCTCATGCTGACACATATTTACTTTCATAAAACTCAAGGTCCCCAACAACTCACGCAGTGGACCAATTAAACAAACTCAAGGAATGCTTAGAAGCTGAACTTGTATCAGGGTGTGACGTCCGATATCGGGCAGACATCAAAGAGAGTTAGGAGTCGCTGAGTTAGTTACAGAAACTTATCAGAACCACAATCTCAAGCCGTCTCGCAGTGAGCTGGGAGTTCTCAATTACTCATTGAGCTTTGTGACTCAATCCCTTTTTAAAGGGACTATATTTAATTCACTAGTTTTCCCGCAATGTTCCTGCAGAAAATTCAGCAGCTTCACCCTGATGATTTAGACCTACCTGTTAAAGTCATATTGTCCTTGAGAATTAAAGTGGTCCTGTTAACAGATATAGTGGTGAATATCTACCCCAGCTGGAATTTGTTACATTTTAATATTTATGAAAACAGAACCAGGAATTGAGACTAATTGGATTGCTATATACAGAATCAGAATTGACTCAAAGGATGAAACAACCTCCTGTGGAGAATAATACAATATTTCAAGTGAACTTGCTTCTCTATCTGACTACATGTCCCAAATTTCTTGCATTTACTACATATCTGTAGCACAGAGGAATTGTGTGTTACACCATCAATCATACTTATCCATATTTAAAGTTTCTATTCATGTCTGACTGATTTAAATAGTGACCATCAAACAACTCTGGAAATGGAACTATGAATACAGATGCTAGTTTGCTTAAGGGATTAAGGAAAGTTAAATGTAGTGAATGGGATTGGATCAATGGGAGTGTTTCTCTTCTTTGAGTTAGTGAATTTGTCAATAGATACTTAAGAATTTTATTTAATCTCAGCATGGGTCCTGAGGTCTGCCATGGGAGATACTAGGTAAGTTGAGTTGGGAGATATAAAAGAAAAGGACAGTGAGTAGGGGCAGTGATTGGCATGTTTGCAGTAAGTTGGCAGAAAGACTGTAAAGGGCCATCTAAGGATGGGTGTGGTTCATGAGGTGGCATCCACAGAATCCCTACAGGAGTCTATTTGGCCCATCAAGTTTCCAAAAATTAATCTTGCCCAAGCCCACCCTCTCCCCCATAGCATTGTGCTTTATCATGGCCAATCTACGTAGCCTACTCATCTTTGAACACTGTGGAGTAATTCAGCATGGCAAATCCACCCAACCTGCACATCTTGGACACTAAGGGCAATTTAGCATGGCCAATCTACTAATCTGTATATCCTTGAATTGTCTGAGGAAATTGGAACACCTAGAGGAAACCCACACAGGCACAGGGAGAATGTGCAAACTTCACACAGTCGCTCAAGAATGGAATTGAACCCGGGTCCCTGCACTGTGAGGCAGCAGTGCCAATCATTGTGCTGACCATTAAATGGGTTGGCACAGATATGGCATGGGAGTGAGAGAGGTTTGAGGGAGAGCCATTTTTTGCGTTATTGATTATTTTGATAAACTCAACAAAATGCTAGATGCTGAGACTGACCTTTCACCCAGACCCCTCTGCACTCAGCCCCCTTTGCACCCAGTGTTCTCTGCACCCTACCCCTTCTGCACTCAGCCCCTCAGCACCTAGTCCCCTCTGCACTCAGCCCCCTCTGTACCCAGACGTCTCTGAACTCAGCCCTCTCTGCACTCAGCCCCCTCTGTATCCAGCCGTCTCTGCACCCAGCCTCCTCTGCACTCAGCCCCCTCTGACCCAGCCCCTCTGCACCCAGCACTCTCAGCACTCAGCCCCCTCTGCACCCAGTGTTCTCTGCACTCAACCCCTTCTGCACCCAGCCCCCTCTGCATTCAGCCCCCTCAGCACCCAGCCCCCTCTGCATTCAGCCCCCTCAGCACCCAGCCCCCTCTGCACTCAGCCCCCTCTGTACCCAGCCTCCTCTGCACTCAGCCCCCTCTGACCCAGCCCCTCTGCACCCAGCACTCTCAGCACTCAGCCCCCTCTGCACCCAGTGTTCTCTGCACTCAGCCCCCTCGTACCCAGCCCCCTCTGCACTCAGCACCTTCAGCACCCAGCCCCCTCTGCATTCAGCCCCCTCAGCACCCAGCCCCCTCAGCACCCAGCCCCCTCTGCTTCAGCCCCCTCAGCACCCAGCCCCTCTGTACCCAGCCCCCTCTGCACTCAGCCCCCTCTGCACTCAGCCCCCTCAGCACCCAGCCCCCTCTGCGCACTCAGCCCCCTCTGTACCCAGCCCCCTCTGCACTCAGCCCCCTCTGTACCCAGCTCCCTCTGCACTCAGCTTCCCCCCCCCCCCCCTCTCCCCCTTGTACCCAGCAGCCTCTAACTTCTTTCTGGGGTGTGCCCAGCATGATTCCCATTTTCACCATCATCTCTGACCCAGAAATTCAACCTTTTTTTATTTAAAATTCATTTAGGGATATGGTGCTTCACTGGTTGGACAAACATTTATTGCTCATCCCTAATTGCCCTCAAGAAGATCGTGGTGAACTGCTTCCCTGAAGACAACAGTCCATGTGGTGTAGGTATACCCATAGTGCAGCTAGAGAGGGAATTCCAGGATTTTGATGAGGTTGGTGAGTGACTTGGTGGGAAACTTCCAGGTGATGGTGTTCCCATGTGTCTGCTGCCTTCGCCCTTCCAGATGGTAGTGATTATGGGTTTGGAAAGTTGCCTAAGGGACCTTGGTGAGTTCCTGCTGTGCATCTTGTAGATGATAGACCCGGCTTCCCTGTACATCAGTGGTGGAGGAAATGAATGGAAGGAGTGCTGAGCTAGAAGTTGCCCTCAATAGTGTTGAGTTTCTTGAGTGTTGTTGGAGCTGCACTCATTCAGGCAAGTGTCCTATTCTGTCACATTCTTGACGTGTGCCTTGTAGATGGTGGGAGGCTTTGGGAAGTCAGTTATTTGCCTCAGAATTTCCAGCCTCTGACTTGCTCCTGTAGCCACCAAAGCTTCCAACTGTTCAACATATCTATGACCTTCATAATTTTATGAACTTCTATTAGGTTGCCCCTCAACCTCCGTCTTTCCGGGGAGAACAACCCTAGTTTACTCAATCTCTCCTCATAGCTAAGACCCTCCACACCAGGCAACATCCTGCTAAATCTTTTCTGTACTCTCTCCAAAGCTTCTATGTCCTTCTGGTAGTGTGGCGTCCAGAACTGGATGCGGTATTCCAAATGTGGCCTCACCAATGTTCTATATAACTGCAACATCACATGCCAACTTTTATACTCTATGCCCCATCCAATAAAGGCAAGCATGCCATATGCCTTCTTCAGCACCTTTCCCACCTGTGTTGCTACCTGTAAGAATCTGTGGACTTGCACACCCAGATCCCTCTGTGTGTCTATACTGCTGATGGCTCTGCCATTTATTGTACAGCTCCCTCCACATTAGATCTACCAACATGCATCACTTTGCATTTATCTGGATTAAATTCCATCTGCCTTTCTCTGCCCAATTTTCCAACCTATCTAAATCCTGCTGTATTCTCTGACAATATTTATCACTATCCACAGCTCCAGCAATTTTTGTGTCGTCCACACACTTACTAATCAGATCAACGACATTTTCTTCCAAGTTGTTTATATATATATATTGCAAACAGCAGAGGTCCCAGTGCATAGCCCTGCATGTGAAAACTCGCATTCTAACCAGTAATCTGTAAACTGTGAGTGCTGTTATATGCTCTGTGTAAGGCCAGAACTCTCCATTCACCTGACAAAGGGGCAAACGCTAAACGAGTTTACTATCAAATAAATTGGTTGGACTTAAACCTGATGTTGCCAGACTTCTTACTGTGAACACTGCTAGTCACAGACCTCCAAACAGAAAAAGACACCTCCACTGTTACCTTCTGTCTTAGAACATAGAACATAGAACATTACAACACAGAACAGGCCCTTCGGCCTTCGATGTTGCGCCGACCAATATAAAAAGCAATGCCCCTCCAAACTAAACCATTCCCTTCTCTTCCATATACTTATCAACTAACCTCTTAAACGCCACCAAACTTGGCGCATCTACAACTGCTGCAGGCAGGGCATTCCACTCCCTAACCACCCTTTGGGTAAAGAACCTACCTCTGATATCCGTCCTATAACTATCACCCCTTAATTTAAAGCTGTGTCCCCTCGTGCTAGCTTTCTCCATCCTAGGAAAAAGGCTATCACTGTCCACCCTATCTAAACCTCTAATCATCTTATATGTTTCGATTAGGTCCCCTCTTAGCCGCCTCCTTTCTAACGAAAACAACCTCAAATGCCTTAGCCTCTCTTCATAAGACCAATATGTATTGGCCTCTCTTCTGTGGCCAATACAGTTCTATGGCCAAGCCTGTTCTGTACCCATTTAGCTAGTTCACCTTTGATCCCATGAGATTTAACCTTTTGCACCAGCCTGTTATGAGGGACCTTGTCAAATGTTTTACTAAAGTCCATATAGACAACATCCACAGCCCTTCCCTTGTCAATCATTTTTGTCACCTCCTCAAAAAACTCAACCAAATTTTGTAAGGCATGACCTCCCTCGTATAAAACCATGTTGTCTATCTCTAACAAGGCTATTGTCTATGGATAATGATCAAAGAGCAATCAATTTGTTAATTTTATTTTACCTTTCTGATGGATTGAGTGAAAATTATTGACCAGAATTCTATGAACTCATAGGATGGAGTTTTCCCATTCTGCCCACCATGGAAGCATAGTGGGTAAGACAGAACCACGGAAAGATCCATTTATCTCAGGTGGGATTTTCTGGTCCGAAAATCTCGCCCTTAATGTTTTTCTACAGTGTGTTTGCAGCTTTGTACATCCATCGGGCAGGTCTCATTATAAAACTTTTACAATACTGCATAAAACTGAAATTAAAATTCATTTTCTGGATTGATTCAACAATCTTCTGACTCAGGAGCTGCAATGATACCATTGAGCCATAGTGAACAATCGCTAGTCAGTGATATCGGTGTTACTCAGATTCTGGCGTAACCCTGTCACTATATTAATATCTGAATAGTTTGTAGCGCTGTCACTGTTGCTCACAACCCAGTAATCCTGAGGAGTCATTGAATTGCGTCAGTCATTACACTTCTGAAACCATACATTAGTCTATTTAGGGCTGGGCAGATACGTAAATACTGCAAAATTATATTGGAACAGAAGTTCCACGGTAGCACAGTGGTTAGCAGGTTAGCACTGCTGCTTCACATTCTCCAGGGACCTGGGTTTGCTTCCCGGCTTGGGTCACTGTCTGTGTGGAGTTTGCACATTCTCCCTGCGTCTGTGTGGACTTCCTCTGGGTGCCCTGGTTTCCTCCCACATTCCAAAGCTGTGCAGGTTAAGTTGATTGGCTGTGCTAAAATTGCCCCTTAGCATCTTGAGATGCGTAGGTTAGAGGGATTAGCAGGTTGATAATGGGGTAGGGCCTGGGTGGGATTGTTGTCGGTGCAGACTCGATGGGCCAAATGGCCTCTTTCTGCTCTGTAGGGTTTCTATGATTCTAAGTGGCTGAGTTCATTTTAGGTGTCGCACTTTGCAATTTGAGCATCAGTCCTGAATTCCATCACACGCCTGTGCTGAGCTGGGGTTGACATTAATGCACAGTAATGCCTCCCAAACACTTGGATGGACCCCATTCCCGTGCTGAGAAATTATTGCAGTTGCTGTCTCACAGTTTGTGACATCCCCCCCCCACTCCCCACTTCCTCCCCACAATGGAACATCCTGTGAACCCCATACAGGGTCATGACCCCCAGTTTGGGTATCTCTGGTATGGATGTGCATTTATAAAACAATGCATGGTTTAAGTTACATTGAGTGGCGTAATTAACCATTTGACTACCAGTAGACCCATGAATTTCTGTGGTATGACTTTAAATTGATGTTGAAACAGTTCCTTATATTACAATAATATGTTCTGGTGCTGTATTATTGTTATCATTCAACATTGTGGTTCAGAGAAAAGTGGAAACAGATGAACAGCTAAGAGTGATTGGCTTTAGTCATAAAGAGCCATTACAGCTCACACAGAGGCCATTCAGCCCATTGAGCCCGTGTTAACGCTTTGTCAGAGCAACCCACTCTTTCAGGTTTCCCACTAAATCAAAATACTGTATATTGTGGAAATCTGAAATAAAATCAGAGAATAATTGAACGCTCAACAGATCTGTGGAGAGAGAAATAGCGTTAATGTTTTGAATGCAATATTGCCTCTGAACTGGGCCAATTCTGAGGAAGAGTCATTTTGGACTTGAAACATTGACTCTGTTTCTGTCTCCACATCTGCTGTGGAGATGCTGGCATTGGACTGGGGCAAACACAATAAGAAGTCTCACAACACCAGGTTTGAGCTTTATGCATTAGCTATGCTAAATTACCCTTTAGTGTCCTAAGATGTGTAGGTTAGAGGGATTAGCAAGGTAAATATGTGGGGTTACGGGTGTAGGATAGGAGAGAGAGTTTAAGTAAAACACCGTGTGGAGTTTACACATTCTCCCCGTGTCTGTGTGGGTTTCCTCCAGATGCTCCGATTTCCTCCCACTGTCCAAAGATGTGTGGGTTAGGTGGATTGGCCATGCTAATTAACTCTAGTGTCAGGGGGATTAGCAGGATATATATGTGGGGTTACAGGGATAGGAACTTGGAGCAGGGGGAGCAGGATTGTGGTCGGTGCAGACTCAATGGGCCGGATGGTTTCCTCCTGCACAGTGGAGATTTGATGAAGCTGCATCTGTGTGGGAGAGTTACAAGTTCAACAAATTAGTGAGGTGAGCAAAGCTCCCCAGGATAGAATGAGGGATATGTGAGAAGGAAGAGGGAGTTATTTTTATCTTCCAATCTTCCCTTTTTCCAACTAGGTTTCTGCTGAAGCTCCATGTGTACATTAAGGTTGTTGCTTGTAATGTTCAGCACTGTACTGAGCTCTCTTACACCAACACAGCTCGATGGGGGAACAAAAATATACAAAGAAATGGCTGTTAAAAATAGAAAGGGCTCCAGTTTGAACGTGTTATTTTTCAGTTGTTTGACTCCAGGTCGATATTAACTGGTTGAGTACCTCCAACAGTGCAGCACTCCAACAACACCGCTCTGGAGCAATGCTCTGGATTTCTGCACTTCAGTGGAACCTTGTGATTCTAGGGTGAGATTGTCACCAACCGAGACGCAGCCAGCTCACAAATCCAGAAGCTTCATCTCATGGGTAGCACAGTGGTTAGCAGTGCTGCTTCAGAGCTCCAGGGTCATGGGTTCAATTCCCGGCTCAGGTCACTGTCTGTGTGGAGTTTGCACATTCTCCTCATGTCTGTGTGGGTTTCTTCTGGGTGCTCCGTTTTCTCCCACAGTTCAAAGATTAGATTAATTGCTAAGAAATTGCCCCTTAGTGTCTAGGGATGCGTAGGTTAAAGGGATTAGTGGGTACAATATGTAGGGATACGAGGGTAGGGCCTGGCTGGGATTCTGTTGGGCCGAAGGACCTCATTCTGCACTGTAGGGTTCTATGATTCATTGCTGCCACCCATCCCCCTACGCACCCCCACACTCCCTGTAACTTTACCACTGCCATTCTGGATAAAGATAAAGCTGGGGGGTATTTGTACGTGCCTGAATGTGAAAGTAACGGGTTAACTGGGGATTTTGAGGATCCCAGACATTCACCAGTAAACCAGGAACAGAATCTCAGTGTGGAGTGGTTAGTGAGTGCCGTATTGAGGAATGATCAGCTCCCATTCTTGGTCAATAACGCAGACCAAAATAACCTTCCTCGTCATTCCAACCATTCCTTCAGTGTTGCTAAATCAAAGTCCTGGAATACCCTTCCTAACAGCACTCTGGGTGTACCTACACCACGTGGACTGCAACAGTTCAGAAATAGTAAGTAGCCTCACGACACCCACCAGGTTAAATCCAACAGGTTTATTTGGCGGCACAAACTTTCGGAATGCTGCTTCTTCACCCGATGAAGGGGCAATGCTCCGAAAGCTCGTGCTTCAAGTAAACCAGTTGGACTTTAACCTGGTGTTGTGAGACTCTTTACTGTACCTAGCACAGTCCGACACCGGCAGCTCTACATCTTGGCAGTTCAGGAAGGCAGCTCACCTTCTCAAAGGCAACTACAGATGGACCATAACTGCTGGATGAGCCAGTGACACCCACATCCCAAATCTAACAAACATAAAAAAAACAAATCACCAGTTTAATGGAGCTGGCTTTTCTGAGCTCAGAAGCCTATCAGTCAGCACAGAAATTAGTGAGGGCGATTCCGAGATGACCTCTGTGCCCTCTACTTCTCTTCAAAGAGGCTGCAGGAATCAACACCAAGGCTGGAATTTTGCTGTCCTGCCCGCCACTAAGAACAAAGAAAAGTACGGCACAGGGACAGGCCATTTGGCCCTCCAAGCCTGCACCTAAACTAAAACCATATGCACTTACAGAGTCTGTGTTCTTCAATTCCCAAGCTGTTCATCTATTTGTCTACTTGCCCCTCAAATGCCGCTATCGTCCCTGCTCCCACCACCTCCCTGGGCAATATGTTCCGGACATTCACCAGCATCTGTGTAAAAAAACTTGCCTCACACATCTCCTCTAAACTTTTCCCCACGCACTTTAAACCTCTGTCCCCTTGTACTTGACTTTTCTACCCTAGGAAAGAGCATCTGACTATCCAGTCTGTCCACTGCCACTCACAATCTTGTAAACCTTCACCCCTCTACCTCTGCCGTCCCAGTGAGAACAAAGCGGGTTTATCCAACTTTTCATCGTAGCTAATACCCTCCGGACCAGGCAACACCCTGGTAAACCTCTTCCCCAAAGCATCCATATCTTTCTGGTAGAATGGCGACCAGAATTATACACAGTATTCCTTAGTTAGATCCTGTGAAGTTGCAGTATGTGGAACAGTTTTGGGATGAGTGAGGCCATTAAAAACCCACCCTTCGATCTCCCACTCCGCAATCCAACAGGGATATAGCCAGTGGGATCCGTGGCTGCTTCATGAAGGTTTGATTCTGAGAAATGATCTGGGAAGGGGGAATTAGGCAGGGCGGGGATTCGCGGCAATTTGTTGTTTCATTCTTTCACAAACAGATTGATAATCTTCATTTCCACTTCAAAGCCCTGACTCAGTCACCCTGGAATAAACAAGAACAATCACAGCAAATTGTATACTGACAGGGTGGGGTGGCTTCAGCTGAAATAAGATAAAATGAGAAATTCCTTTTATCGTTTCAGCATTGCGCAGTCAGTTTATGTTCAATTTTGGCTGGAGAGGGCGGTGGCGGGGGGGATGGTTTGTGTAATTAGAGGCTCCACAAATATTTTAAATATGTATTAAATTCTAAACACGATCGTGTGTTTATACAGAGTAATGAGAGGAGGCCAAGAAAGAGATGTTTACTTTTCTGCCTCTTTAACGCTCCTCTCTGAGTTCAATCAGGTAAAAAAAAGCCTCGTTTGTGTGTTGTTGGAAGGGAGAGAGATGGAGATTTCCTTTCAAATTGTTGGCTGAAATTAAAGACCATCTCACTCTCCACCCAATTTTTGTTTACACTGATTTTTTTGGGGGGCTGCAGATTTTTTGTGCTGATGGACTTGTTGTGACCCTGTCTGCTCCTGTGATTGCTGCTTCCTTGACGTACGGGAAATGTGTATTTTTTCTTTGCGAGCGTGGCTGCCCCAGTCTCCCATTGTTGAGTGTTGGCAGAAAGTACCATCATGGTCCACATACACTGCTTTCCCACAAACCTGCAGGACAAGGCGTTCAATAAGGAGACTGCTGCCTCCTATTTGCTAGCCTCACGGGTCAGTTAACTGCTCATTACCAAGGTGTCCCATCAGCAAGCGCACAGGGGAGTTGTTCTCGCTGCGTCGAGTCGAATGTGCAACTGCGCCAGATTTACAATGTTTAATGAAAATGCTGAAGGGACTCTTTCCTCTCCCTTTCTCCCGGTACCCTTGATAAATGGGTTATCGCTCACAGACATTCTGTCGTAAAATACCATTCTGGAATGATATTCTAGTAGAAATTTTGGTTTGGATGCAGTCAGTGATCTGGACACGGAACACATTTAAAGCTGTCACTGATTCACTGTTAGTCTTTGCTATATTAAAGATTTGTCACCGGATGAAGTGCTTTTGAATAAAGCAGCGAGGGAGGTTTATCACAGAAAGACCGTATTCACCAGTGTCCAGTGGCCGAGGGGAATCTGATACATCATTTCGGCAGATTAATTTACTCGGTGTATTGATGGACAGCAGCCAACTTCTAGCGAACTAAAAATAATGTCAGCGTTTTTAAAAGCTGCACCTTCAGGTTCTCCTTCAGGCACCGAAACATTTTCAAAGGTGCAACTGCTCGTGACCTGCGAACAATCACCCTCTAAGAAGGGTTGTATTATCACATCGCCCTCCCTTTAGTTCCCACAAAAACACTCTAATATAAAACTATGTGTGGCCTAGGCAGAACTTCCAGAAAAGAGGCTAAATTGGCAAAGTTCATAAAGTCAGTCAATCCCAGGGCTTTGAGTCTCTTGAAGAGAGCAGTGTCTCTGTGATCAATGCCTCCTTGAATGAGGTATCAGGGTCTGTAACAGTAAAAGGCAGGGTTTCAGATTCTGAAAGTGATCCAGTGCTGACACCTTCTTCCTCTGCTTCTACTGACATCTGAGATTTCCTTGGGAAACACTTGCTTCAATTATCTCTGACTCAGTTGCTGGCACACTTCAAACTACTACCGGGTCCTCATGTCTAGCGATGGAACTGCAGCTTCTGACATGGTCTGTGTGCTTCCATACTTCTATGATATCGTGGGTCAGTCCTTACAACAAGACTGTCTCCCCCCACTTCCCCCTCTCCCCCCCGAAATTTCATATTCTTTCCTTTACGTTCCTCCTCAGGCTTCTTTGGTTACTTGTTCGAATGTCATCTTATGTGGCTCCACATTGTCACTATGATGATCACAAATGAGCTTTGCATAATTACCGGTAATATTTGGCGTGTATGCTAGCCTGGCTCTTTAAAAGGTGATTATTCATAGGTCATGTGACCCACTCAGGACCTATCGAAATGGAGTCATTCCTAATTCCAAAGGCGTGGCACGGTAACATAGTGGTTAGCACTGCTTCTTCACAGCTCCAGGGACCTGGGTTCGGTTCTCAGCTTGGGTCACTGTCTGTGTTGAGTTTGCACATTCTCCTCGTGTCTGCTTGGGTTTCCTCCGGGTGCTCTGGTTTCCTCCCACACTTCAGGAAGAAGCGGGAGGCGTACGTTAGATCCAGGCAACTGGGGACAGAGGTAACGCTGGAAAAATATAGAGAGTGTAGACGGGATCTTAAAAGGGGTGTCAGAAAGGCAAAAAGGGGCCACGAAATGGATTTGGCAGGTAGGATTAAGGAAAATCCTAAGGCATTTTACTCCTAAGTAAGGAGCAAAAGGATGGTTAGAGGGAAGATTGGACCTCTCAGGGGCAGAGGAGGGGAACTATGCTTAGAGCTTGAGGGAATGGGGGAGATCCTGAATGAGTACTTTGCGTCGGTATTCACGCGGGAGAGGGGCCTGATGTCTGATGCCGGCTTTGAGGAATTTGAGGACCCGTTAAAGGAAATAATCATTACGAGGGATGAAGTGTTGGGGCTTTTAGGTAGCATAAAGACTTATAAAGCTCCGGGGCCTGATGGTATTTATCCCAGGCTGCTAAGGGAGGTGAGAGATGACATTGCTGGGCCTCTGACGCAAATCTTTGTCGCCTCTTTGGACTCAGGAGAGGTCCCAGAGGACTGGAGGATTGCAAATGTAGTACTGTTGTTTAAAAAGGGTCAGAGAGATAACCCAGGGAACTATAGGCCGGTGAGCTTGACTTCAGTTATAGGTAAGCTAATGGAGAGGATTCTCAGGGACAGGATGTATGAGCATCTGGAGCGCTGCGATCTGATCAGGATACGCAGCATGGCTTTGTTAAGGGGAGGTCGTGCCTTACGAATCTAGTGGAATTTTTTGAAGAGGTGACAAAAACGGTTGATGAAGGACAAGCTGTTGATGTCGTCTACATGGATTTCAGTAAGGCATTTGATAAGGTCCCTCATGGTAGGCTGATAGAAAAGGTGAAGGCGCATGGTATACAGGGCCAGGTATGTAGATGGGTTGAGAACTGGCTTGGGAGGAGGAGATAGCGGGTAGTAGTGGAAGGCTCTTTTTCCAACTGGAGGTCTGTCACTAGTGGTGTGCCACAGGGCTCTGTACTAGGACCCCTTCTATTTGTGGTGTATATAAATGACTTGGAAGAGGGGGTAGGTGGTGTGATCAGCAAATTTGCTGATGACACTAAGATGCTTGGATTGGCGGGTACTGAGGAGCAGTGCCAGGCAATACAACAGGACATAGATAGGCTGGTAGATTGGGCAGATAGATGGCAAATGGAATTTAATCCGGATAAATGCGAGGTGATGCATTTTGGCCGGAATAATGTAGAGGGGAGTTATAGGATAAAAGGTAAAACTATCCGGAGTATAGAGATGCAGAGAGACCTGGGGGTGCAAGTTCACAGGTCTCTGAAGGTGTCAGTACAGGTGGAGAATGTGGTAAAAAAAGCGTATGGTATGTTAGCCTTCATAGGAAGGGGTATAGAATACAAGAGTAGGAGTCTAATGTTGCAAGTGTATAGAACGTTGGTTAGGCCTCATCTGGAGTACTGCGTCCAGTTCTGGTCGCCGTACTACAGGAAGGATGTAGAGGCCCTGGAGAGAGTGCAGAGGAGATTTACCAGGATGCTGCCTGGTATGGAAGGGCTGTCTTACGAGGAAAGATTGAAAACACTGGGTTGTTTTCCCTTGAAAGACGTCGGCTGAGAGGGGATCTTTTAGAGGTATATAAGATTATGAGGGGTATAGATAGAGTAAATGGTGGTAAGCTTTTTCCACCATTAGAAATGGATAGAACGAGGGGTCACGGGCTCAGGGTGAGGGGGGCTATGTATAAGACGAATATTAGAGGCCAGTTTTTCACACAAAGGGTAGTGGGGGTGTGGAATGCACTGCCGAGTAAGGTGGTGGGAGCAGGCACGCTAGGGTTGTTTAAGGGTCTCTTGGACAGCCACATGAGCGGTCTGCAGATAGAGGGATATAGCAGGACTGTTTGAATATCGGGAGGACCAAATAGTAGTAGACTATCTTTTAGTTTCGTCTCGGGAATGTCTTAGTTTTTTTTAGCATGTTTAATTAAGTCTTATTTGTTTCCGCAGGCAATTCGGTCCACCTTGTTGAGGTTACTTCAGGAGTTGCCTAGTGCTTCACGTCGTCAGTGTATGCTTAAACTGGACCATCTGATGGGCAACATGACAGCTCAGAGACTATCGCTGTTGCTGTGCTGACACATGGATTTGGGCCTGTGTCTGCGGGAGTTTGCGCATTCTCCCCGTGGTTGCGTGGGTTTCCTCCGGGTGCTCCGGTTTCCTCCCACATCCCAAAAATGTGCTCTTAGGCTGATTGGGTAACAAATTGTCCCTATATTGGTCTCTATATGGGAATCTTCAACAATAGGCATAGCCTAAAGACAAGGATATGTCATTAGGACGTTAGGACGGCGGCGTGGGCTCGTTGGGCCGAAGGCCTGTTTCCCGTGCTGTGTTGCTCTTTGTTCTTTGTTCTTTTTGTTCTAGTCCAAAGGTTAGGTTGATTAGCCATGTTAAAAATTGCCCTCAGTGTCTGGAGATGCGTACATTGGAGGGATTAATGGGTAAATATGTAGGGATATCACAGTGGGGCCTGGGTAGGATTGTGGCTGATGCAGACTCGATGAGCTGAATGGCCGCTTTCTGCACTGTAAGGATTCTATAATTCTATTCCATGACCTGTCTCCCTCAGCTGAGTAAGAAGTCTCACAGCACCAGATTAAAATCCAACAGGTTTATTTGGAATTGGGTCAGCTGATGAAGGAGCGGTGCTCCAAAAGCTCGTGATTCCAAAGAAATCTGTTGGACTTTAACCTGGCATTGTGAGTCTTCTTACTGTGCCCACCCCAGTCCCAACGCCGGCATCTCCACATCATCCCTCAAGTGAGTCATGGTGCTTCTTCTGTGAGGCTCGCTTAGTCTCCACCCAATTTGGGAAAATTTGGGAAAAAGAAATTCAGAGCGGGTTCTAACAACCGATTCATCATCAACTCAGCTGACATAACCCTTGACTTAGCGCGAGGGGTTATGTTGTGTGAGATGGGAAATTTAGCACTGCAGAGCAGCAGTGACTGTCGAACTGCTTCCCCATTTGAGGTTTAAAGGTTTGTACTGCTCCCTCCAACAAGCTGATAGAAGTGAGGTGGTCAGAGGCTGTCTATATGTGTGGATCCCATTCACCTTGACATAAAGGTTAAACAATTCATCTGTGAAAGTGTTGCCATTACCAGAAACAATCATCCCACAGATGCCATGTGTTGTATCTTGTAGATGGTGGCTGTTGAAGTTATGGAACACAAGACTTGGACACCACAGAATCAAAGAATCATAGAATTTCAACAGAAAGAGGCCATTCAGTCCATCAATCCTGCACTGACAACCATCTCACCTAGACCGCATCCCTCTAACCCCATATAGAACATAGAACATAGAACATTACAGCGCAGAACAGGCCCTTCGGCCCTCAATGTTGCGCCGACCAATTAAGAAAAAGCAATGACCCTCTAACCTAAACCATTCCCTTTTCGTCCATAAACTTATCTACCAACCTCTTAAATGCCACCAAACTTGGCGCATCTACAACTGCAGCAGGCAGGGCATTCCATACCCTTACCACCCTCTGGGTAAAGAACCTACCTCTGACATCCGTCCTATAACTACCACCCCTTAATTTAAAGCTATGTCCCCTCGTGCTAGCTTTCTCCATCCTAGGAAAAAGGCTATCACTGTCCACCCTATCTAAACCTCTAATCATCTTATATGTTTCGATTAGGTCTCCTCTTAGCCGCCTTCTTTCTAACGAAAACAACCTCAAATCCCTCAGCCTCTCTTCATAAGACCTGCCCTCCATACCAGGCAACATCCTGGTAAACTTCCTCTGTACCCTCTCTAATGCCTCCACATCTTTCTTATAATGCGGGATATATTTATCCTATTAGCCCCCTTGATACTAAGGGCAATTTAGCATGGTGAATAAACCTAACACTCACATCTTTGGACTGTGGGAGGAAACCGGAGCTCCCAAAGGAAACCCACGTAGACACAGGAAATGTGCAAACCATACAGACAGTGACCCGAGCTAGGAATCGAATCCAGGTCACTGGCTCTGTGAAGCAGCAGTGCTAACTAGCCGTTGAAAGCCCACAGTGCAGAGTTAGAGGGGTATGGGGTTTTCTGAGCAGCAAAACAATACACATAAGCTCAACACTGAAATAGCTCTTGCCCCTCCTTGACTTGCAGAAGGGAATTCCCTCCATGGACCCACAATCTACCACACTACAGGTCGAGGCTCACGTGCTCCATTTCGATAGGTCCTGAGTGGGTCACATGACCTATGAATGATCACCTTTTAAAGAGCCAGGCTAGCATACACGCCAAATATGTTTCTCACCGGCAATTATGCAAAGCTCACTTGTGATCATCATAGTGACAACGTGGAGCCACATAAGATGACATTCGTACAAGTAACCAAAGGAGCTTAAAGGAAAGGAAAGAGGTTTAGGTGGGAAATTCCAGAGCTGAGGGACACGCAAAAGCCTCTAATCGTGAGTGCTTTGCATCTGGAATGAATGACTCTAATTGGAGGGGCACTGACACCTAGGAGAGTTGGAAAAGAGATGACAGATGTGAGGAGGAGCACAGTCTGAGAGAGCTATGGAAAGAAGAATGGCATTTTTAGAATCTCAGTGTCCAGACCAGGAGATACTCTGGGGTCAGTGTGCACAGGGATGATGTGTGAACAGCGACTGGGTGAATTAGGACACAGGCAACAGAGTTTTGCATGAGCACGCGTCAATCTGTCACACCTTCTCAATATATTATAGGGTGGCACAGCGGTCATGATGTAGAGATGCCAGCGTTGGACTGGGGTAAACCCAGTAAGAGTCTGGCAACACCAATTTTGAATCCAACCAATTTATTTAATAGTAAATCTGCGAGCTTTCGACTTTCATCTTCGTCAGGCAAATGCAGTGTTCTGGTCTGCAATAGCACACATATCAGCACAGACAGTCACAGATTACTGATTAGAATGCAAATCCTAACACCTAACCTGCTATTCAAGTCTTAAAGTGGCTAACAATGTGAGTGGAAGGAGCACTGAGCACAGGTTAGAGCGATGTGTATTTTCTCCAGACAGCACAGTAAGTGAGGTTTTTTGCTAACCCAGGCAAGTCATGGGGGTTACAGATAGTGTGACATGAAGCCAAGATCCCTGTTAAGACCGTCCTCATGTGTGCGGAACTTGGCTATCAGTCTCTGCTTAGCGACTCTGTGCCGTCGTGTGTCGTGAAGGCCACCTTGAAGAACATTTACCCGAAGGTCAGAGGCCGAATGCCCGTGACTGCTGAAGTGTTTGCCAGGGACCTATGTTTGATTCCGGCCTTGGGTCACTGTCTGTGCGGAGTTAGCATGTTCTCCGCTTGTCTGTGTGGGTTTCCTGCAGGTGCTCCGGTTTTCTCCCACTGTCCAAAGATGTGCAGGCTAGGTGATTTGGTGATGCTAAATTGCGCCGTAATGTCTAAAGTTGTGTAGGTTAGGGGGGATTAACCATAGTAGTTACATGGAGTTTTGGGAATAGGAGTGGGGTATGAACCTGGGAGTCTTGCTCTGTTACAGACTCGGTGCTGGCTCAATGGGCTGAATGGCCTCCTTCTGCACTGTTGGGATTCTATAATTCCATGATTTCAGTGTCAGAGTTTATGGGCTGGCTCCAACTTGCTTCATAACTCACAAGCAACCCAAAAATTCAACTGCCCCCTGATTAGTGCAAATGTAAACAGTTCCCAGCTTTAATCTGAAGATCAGCTTGACTCAGTGGAATGAGGACTGAACATAAGAACGCACTGGATGCAGACAGTTTAATGAAGAATTTTTTTGTAGATCAGTGGTATTAAGTAAAAATGTAAATAAACGTGTAATTCTGAGTAATCTTGGCAGCAGCCAGAAGTGGTTTGTGTATTTGGATGGATTCCTGTCAAAATCTCTGAAGGATTCAGCCCAACTCTGTTATGTTGGGACTCATGATGTGGAGATGCCGGTGTTGGACTGGGGTAAACACAGTAAGAAGTCTCACAACACCAGGTTAAAATCCAACAATTTAATTTGGTAGCAAGCACTACTAGTCAGGACGAAGGAGCAGCATTCTGAAAGCTAATAGTGTTTGAACATAGAACACTACAGCACAAACAGGCCCTTCGGCCCACAAGTTGTGCTGATCATATCTATACTTACCAGGCCATAGAACTATCTGTAACTCCCAATCCCATTAAATCCCATGTACTCATCCATAAGTGTCTTAAAAGACCCCAGCGAGTTCGCCTCTATCATCACTGATGGCAACCGATTCCATTCACTCACCACCCTCTGAGTGAAAAACTTACCTCTAACATCTCCTCTGATTGCTATCAGATAAACCTGTTGGACTTTAACCAGGTGTGGTGAGACTTCTTACTGTGTTGGGACTCACTCAGATGGGAATCATACACAAATCCTACCAACTGATTTTGTGCTCTCTTATACGTAGTCTATTCAGAGAGCCTCAATCCCCACGCCCAAGAATGTCCTCGCTGGATCTCTCAGAACAGCAGTAAGGACTTGACTCAACTTGCTCCCAAGTCCTGGATAAAGCCACATTGAAACCAGATACCGACAGATTCCAAATGGCAGCTCTCTTTCCTCCTCCTAACTCACTAGTCCCAGAGGTGATTTGATCATTACACCGGTCCAATGCAGAAAGGGAGTGAGTGAATGTTCTATCAACATTTGAACCAGCTTGCAACATCACTACAAAGTGATAGTTGTGATGTGGAGGAGCTCTGTAATACACAGAGAGAAATCTGTGTTTGTCTGGGTGTTTGCGTGTGAGATGATTTGTTTATGACAGTGTGAGTCACAATATAATTGTCTGAGTGTGTTTGTACATGTGTGTGTAAGAGAGTACTTATGAGTGTGCGTGTGTGTGTATGTGTGTATGTGCATATATGTGTGTACGCACGTGTACAATCAGAGAAATGGTTAGTTAAAGCATAAATAGGGCAATGAGAAAGTGGGAATTCACTAAACACCTAAAAATCTAAGATCCTCTTGTACCCAGTTCCTACATCACATCTCCTGACATTGACTAAGATTAACAGTAAGATCCCAGAAACAGAGAATCATTTGCTCTACCTTGGGAGCTCTTTTCAGTGAGGGAGACATAAAGGATGAAATTCCTCATCAGTTCCAATGTGCCAATTCAGCTTACTGTCACCTGAGAGAAAGAGAATTTGAGGACCAGGATCTCAAATCTGAGACTAAGATCATTGTTCATTGAGTAACTGTGAACCCCCCATTCCCAATGCTTCAGAAGTGTGGACAGTCTAACACAGGCACCTCCAACAGTGGGGAAGTCACAACAATGGTGCCTCCAAATGTGCAGGTACAGCAGTGCATTCTCACAAGCCAACCTGCCCAGCAACAAGGTGCCAATCAATCAGAAACCAGCTCCAGTGGACCGAACACACTGGTCTAAAAGTCAGAAATTCCCACCCGACCATCAATGGCATTTTCACATTCTCTGCAACCTGCCTGCTAAAATTCCAGTGGTGAGAAGTGAAGAGGCAGCACACAAACCTTCCACTCAATCCTCAGTCTGACCCTCTGCAGATTTATTGATCTAATCAACCATGTTACAACCCATTGAACTGGAGTAGAAGCAAATCATTTTCTATTCAGAGGGACTGCTTAAGGAGAGGATTAAGTGTGTTTGAGTGATTGTGCATGGTGTGGGGGCAGGTGCGGGATGGTGTAAGAGTTTGTATGTGAGTTTATATATATAGATATATATATATTTGTCTCTGTGTGTGTGTGTGTGTGTGTGTGTGTATTGTGTGCATCAATATGTATGCATCAATATGTATGCATGTGTGTGCTTACTTGTTGCTGGGATATGTACATCACTGATAAGGGTAACATTTGTTGTCCATTCTAAGGTGCCATTGAGTGGCTGGTGCCTGTTTGAGCTGCTGCACTGTATGTTGTGTAGATACTCCCACTGTGCTGTTAGGCAGTAGCTTCCAGGATGAACCACTTTCATATCAGCTATGATCTTATTGAATGGCGGGGCAGGCTTGAGGGGCTGGATGGCTGACTCCTGTTCCTATTTCTTATGTTCTTTTTCTAACCCAAGAACAGCGATGTATTTCCAAGTCAGGGTGACATGGAACTTGGAGAACAGCTTGTAACTCCTGGTGTTCCCAATGCACCTGCTACACTTGTTCTTTTTTTCTGGTAGAAGTTGTGGGTTTAGAAGGTGCCGTTTTGATGAGTTCTTGCAGTACATCTTGAAAATGGTACACACTGCTGCCACTGTTCACTAGTGGTGGTGGGAGTGAATATTTACAATGGTGCCAATCAAGGGGGCTGGGAGGTGTTGAACTTCTTGAATGTTGTTGGAGCTGCAGCCATCCAGACAAATGGGGATTATTCCATCACACTCCTGACATGTGCCTTGTAGACGGTGGACAGGCTTTGGGGAGTCAGGAGGTGAATTAACCATTGTAGAATTCCCAGCTTCTGACCTGCTCTTGCAACCATAGTACCTGGTCAATGGAAACCCTCAAGTCAGGATGGTGAGTGGCTTGGAGGGGAACTTGGTGGTGTTCCCATGTATCTGCTGGAAGGGAATGTTTGCAGAGTCTCTTCCTGTTAGGTGCTTGATTGCATTCCACTAATTGTGACAGGTTGGTGGATATATATTAGAGTGGTGACCTAATGCATTCACAATGGGATTGCTTAGCTCTAGCTATCGCATACTGCTCCTGATGTTTTCTATGTTCTGTTATGTAGCTTTCCCAAGTTGGCACCTAATTTTGAAGAATGCCTGGCGTGAGTTTATGATGAGTGGCAGGAACTTGCGCAGAGCCTCACATTTTACAAATGATTTTGTTCATGACTATTTTGTAGAATTTTAACACAAACCCATTTGTCAGGTTTAATTTTCTAAAACATGAGTTATACAATAATCTGAAAGGATTTGGATAGTCCAAATGATTTAATAAAATAATAGCATAATTTAAACATAATTTTGCAAGCAGATTTCTTTGATATTGTAAATATTAATAATAGGGAAACCTCACAGAAGGTTGGAAAAATGATGCTGGGAACATTGTCCATTCTGCTGGCCAGCTGAACTCACTGTTTGAGTTTCCCATGCTCAGTTTCCCTCTCTCTGTGTTTTTCAGAGAGTTCTAAGAAAGGGCACATGGATGTCCTTGGGCTTGTATGGGCAAGATGGGCTGAATAGCCTCTTAATTTTTCTATCGTTCTAAATGGAACTTTTCACTTTTGCAGTAAATATCGTCATCCTATTAAATAAAGAATGTTATTAAACTAGAAAGAGTGCAGAAAACAGTTACTAAGACACATGTAGCTCCTGGGCACATGAACAGAATGGGAACAGAGGGGTATAGAAAACTGATTTAAAATAGGGATCATGAGCCTTGGGAGTCCCTGGGAAGTGTGTAAATAGATGATGATATTGATGTACTTGTTTTTATCCTACAGGTGCTTTGGTCCACCTTGTTGTCTAACGAGGGACATACACGCGATGGGTCATGAGAGGACTGCTCTTGGATTTTTTTAGAGTATCCTAGTGCTTCACATCATTAGTGTACGCTTGACCTGGACCATTTGATGGGCAACACGACAGCTCAGTGACTATCGCTGTGCTGTGCAGATACATGGATTTGGGCCTGTGTCTGTGGGAGTTTGCGCATTCTCCCCGTGCTTGCGTGGGTTTTCTCTGGGAGCTCCGGTTTCCTCCCACATCCCAAAGATGTGCTCTTAGGCTAATTGGCAAAACAAATTCTCCCTAAATTGTCTCAAATTTGGTTTTTAATCCATAGATCTATAAACATGGACAGGGATCGCAGGTAGAGGTGGGAACATTGGGGTGGCGGCGCGGGCTCGTTAGGCCGAAGGGTCTGTTCCCTGTGCTGTTTTGTTCTTTGTTCTTTGATGTTACCGGAACTTGATGGATTGAGTTATAAGGAAAGACCGAATAGACTGGGACTTTTTTCTCTAGAGTGTAGGAGGCTGAGGTCTATAGAGGTTTTATAGAGGTCTATAAAATAATGAGGGGCATAGACAAGGTAGATAGTCAATATCTTTTTCCCAAAGATAAGGGAGTCTAAAACTAGCAGGCACAGATTTAAGGTGAGAGGGGAGAGATACAAAAGTGTCTAGAGGGGCAATTTTTTTCACACAGAGGCTGATGAGTGTTTGGAACAAGATGCCAGAGGTAGTAGTAGAGGTGGGGACAATTTTATCTTTTAAAAAGCATTGAGATAGTTACGTGGGTACAATGGATATAGAGGGATTTGGACCAAATGTGGGCAATTGGGTTTAGTTTAGGAATTTAAAAGAAAGGCAGCATGGACAAACATAGAACATAGAACTCTACAGTGCAGAAATAGGCCCTTTGGCCCATCGAGTCTGCACTGACTACAATCCCACCCAGACCCTATTACTGTATTCCTACACATTTACCCACTAATCCCTGTAGCCTATACATCCCAGGACATTAAGGGGCAATTAAGGGGCATAGTGCTAAACACTACGTTACCGTGCCGCCCATAAGTTGGGCCAAAGGGCCTGTTTCAATGCTGTAAACCTCTATGACTCCAGGCAAATATGCCTGTTTATCCTCTGAGACTCCCAATTCCAAACTAAACATTCTCAGGTATTCATTATAGCAAAGGCCTTGTAATCCCTTTCCCTCTCTTTTACAGAAAGTGGACTAATTCATCTCTTGTAAACAGAGACAAAAGCGGAAAATGCTAGACAATCTCAGCAGGTCTGTGGGGAGAGAATAGAGCCAATAGAGAGTCTGGATAACCCTTCATCAGAACTGAAGACAGAGAAAATTGGACATGATTTATACGCCTTGTTTTCTCCCCCACGCCTCTCCCACCCCACTAGAGCTAACTACTACATTCTACACTTCTGTTCTGCCATTTACATTCTGATCTCTTAATGAATGCTCTTGGTGTCATTCTCAGCCTTTTTCATCACCATCTACATATCATTTCTTTTCCTTATGCCATTTCTATCAATTACAGCACCCTCTCCCTCCCCACACCCCTCACAGTATAAATCTTTCTGATTTTCCTCTCCCCACGGATACTGTCAGACCTGCTGAGGTTTTCTAGCATTTTCTGTTTTTGTTTCAGATTTCAGCATTCACGGTACTTTGCTTTTGTCTCTTGTAAAGATGTGCGAGAATGATTGCTCGTGAACTTGAGGGAGAGCGCCAAGTGAAATTAGGTTAGGCTGAGTGTACCATTGCAACTGGTAAAAAAAAACATTGTCACCAAATTTAACTGTCCTTGGTGAAGTTGAGCCTAACACAGAGTGAGGTGAGGACCAGTCTATGGGGTGTGTTAGTTGTTGACAATGATGTGACTATGATTGCTGTTTGGACAATTGTTGAGATCTCTCGACCCTGTTGCTTCAACACCCTCCATCCTTCGACAACGAAGACTTTCAATGCAGCCGAGTAAATTCCAGGCTTCCCGGAGACTCTGAATGAGAAAAGACAAAATAATTAAAGGCGAAAAGAAAGAAGGGGAAGCAAATGAGAGGAGGTGTAGAAGAGTTAGATGTGCTTGTTTGCTAATCCTGCTTAATGCTGCGCTTTGACTCCGGGTTTAATCTGTCTTGAGCCCTTAAAAATGTGATAACGTGTAATCAGCTCTTAGCTGGCTTTGAGTGGATTAGTGTCAGTCTCTGTGGAGCAAAGGAGAGAGAATGAGGGAGGGAGAGTGTGCCAGGAACGTGTTTGAATAATTACTCTCCCATCTCACCATGCTCTGGGAAACTGTCTCTGCAGAAACTCTGTACACTCACCATTATCACTTGCGCAGCTTTATGATATTAAGTGAATGTTACTCCTGGATCTCTGGATCACTAATCCATTGACAGGACCACTTCCCCACAGGTGTCGCTGCTAAAATCAGGGCATATTGAGAAAGTTTTTCAAAAAATAGATGGAATACAAAGAACAAAGAACAAAACAGCACAGGAAACAGGCTCTTCGGCCCAACGAGCCTGCGCCGCCACCCCGATGTTCCCACCTCTACCCGCGATCTCTGTCTGTGTTTATAGATCTATGGATTAAAAACCAAACTTGACACAATTTAGGGAGAATTTGTTTTGCCAATTAGCCTAAGAGCACATCTTTGGGATGTGGGAGGAAACCGGAGCGCCCGGAGAAAACCCACGCAAGCACAGGGAGAATGCACAAACTCCCACAGACACAGGCCCAAATCCATGTATCTGCACAGCACAGCGATAGTCACTGAGCTGTCGTGTTGCCCATCAACTGGTCCAGGTCAAACTAACGACGTGAAGCAGTAGGATACTCTCGAAAAAATCCAAGAGCAGCCCTCTCATGACCCATCGCGTGTATGCCCCTTGTTAGACAACAAGGTGGGCCAGAGCACCTGTAGGATAAAAACAAGTACATCAATATCATCATCTATTCACACACTTCGCAGGGACTCCCAAGGCTCATGATCCCTATTTTAAATCAGTTTTCTATACCCCTCCATTCCCATTCCGTTCATGTGCCTATCTAAGTATCTCTTAAATAACTCCAGAGTGCCTGCCTCCACCACTTTACTTGGCAGCGCATTCCATACCCTCACCACCCTCTGTGTGAAAAAACTCCCTCTAGCATCCAAATTATACCTTACCCCCCTCACCCTAAGCCCATGACGCCTCATGCTATTCGAGTCCATCCTAGGAAAAAGCTTACCCCTGTTTATCTATACCCCTCATAATCTTGTACACCTCTATTAGATCTCCTCTAAGCCTATGTCTTTCTAAGGAAAACAGTCCCAATTTGCCTAACGTCTCCTCATAACTCAGACCTTCCATACCAGGCAGCATCCTGGTAATCTGAGGTAGATTCTTTACTCAGAGTGGTTGGGGTGTGGAATGCGCTGCCTGTTGCAATAGAGGAATCGGACACTTTAGGAACTTTCAAGCGGTTATTGGATAGGCACATAGAACATAGAACATAAAACAGCGAAGGTAGTAATCTCAGGATTGCTGCCTGCGCCTCGGGAGAGTGAGAGCAGGAATAGCATGAGGTGGAGGTTGAATACGTGGCTGAGGGACTGGAGCAGGGGGCAGGGATTCCGGTTCCTGGATCATTGGGACCTCTTTAGGGGCAGGTGTGACCTGTACAGCAAAGATGGGTGGCACCTGAATCCCAGGGGGACTAATATCTTGGCGGGAAGACTGGCTAGGGCTACTGGGGGGACTTTAAACTAGAAAGGTTAGGGGGAGGGAATAGTGATGTGGAGACTGGGAGCAAGGAAGTTAGCTCCCAGGTAGGGAAGGACTCTAGGCAGGATGAGAGGCAGGTTAGACGAGTGGGGGAGAAGGGAAATGTCCAGTCTGAGGGGCTGAGCTGTGTCTATTTTAATGCCAGGAGTGTAGTAAATAAGGTGGATGAACTTAGGGCGTGGATTGCTGCTTGGGATTGTGATGTGGTGGCCATTACAGAGACTTGGATGTCTCAGGGACAGGACTGGGTACTACAGGTCCTGGGATTCAGATCCTTCAGGAAGGACAGGGAGGGAGGCAAAAGAGGTGGTGGAGTGGCACTGTTGATCAGGGACAGTGTCATGGCTGCAGAGAAGGTGGATACCGAGGAGGGAATGTCTACGGAGTCTCTGTGGGTGGAAGTTAGGAATAGCAAAGGGTCGGTGACGTTGCTGGGTGTATTCTATAGGCCGCCCAATAGTGACAGGGAAGTTGAGGTGCAGATAGGGAAACAGATACTGGAGAGATGTAGAAATAACAGAGTTGTTGTGATGGGAGACTTCAATTTCCCAAACGTCGACTGGAATATCCCAAGGGTAAGGGGTTTGGATGGGGAGGAGTTTGTTAGGTGTGTTCAGGAGGGTTTCCTTACACAGCATTTGGACAAGCCTATGAGAGGAGAGGCTGTACTGGACCTGGTACTAGCTAATGAACCAGGACAAGTGATGGATCTCTCGGTAGGAGAGCATCTTGGGGATGGAGATCATAATTCTATCTCCTTCACCCTTGCATTGGAAAAGGATAGGATCAGGCAGGCTAGGAAGGTGTTTGTCTGGAATAAGGGGAAATATGAAGACATCAGGCAGATGTTGGGGCGAATAAACTGGAAGGAGGTGTTCTTGGGGAAAAGCACAGAAGGAAGGTGGCAGATGTTCAAGGAATGCTTGTCTGGAGCTTTGCACGACAACGTTCCGGTGAGACAAGGAGATTTTGGTAGGACGCGGGAGCTATTGTGCACGAAGGCTGTGGTGAACATAGTCAGGAAGAAAAGAAAGGTGTATAAAAGGTTCAAAGAGCTAGGAGATGTTGGGGATCTAGAGAAGTATAAGGCTTATAGAAGAGAGCTTAAAAAGGAAATTAGGAGAGCCAGAAGGGGTCATGAGAAGGCCTTGGCTGGTAGGATTAAGGAGAATCCCAAGGCCTTCTACAAATATGTGAAAAGTAAAAGGATGAGAAGAGAAGGGATAGGACCTATAAAAGGTGAAGGGGGAAAAGTCTGTATGGAACCGGAAGAAATGGCAGAGGTGCTTAATGAGTACTTTGCCTCAGTATTCACGGTGGAAAGTGATCTGGGAGGATGCACTACAAGTTTGTGGCAGACTGAAAAGATTGAGTATGTAGATATTAAGGAAGTGGATGTGTTAGAACTTTTAAATGCTATCAAGATAGACAAGTCTCCGGGACCAGATGGGATGTACCCCAGGTTTTGTGGGAGGTGAGGGATGTCATTGCAGAGCCCCTGGCGATGATCTTTGCGTCGTCGATGGAGACGGGAGAGGTTCCGGAGGATTGGAGGATTGCGGATGTGGTCCCTATTTTCAAGAAAGGGAACAGGGATAGTCCTGGAAATTACCGACCGGTGAGTCTGACCTCAGTGGTTGGTAAGCTGATGGAGAGGCTTCTGAGGGACAAGATTTACGAGCATTTGGAGAAGTTTAGGTTGATTAGAAATAGTCAGCATGGTTTTGTAAAAGGCAGGTCGTGCCTTACGAGCTTAATTGAATTCTTCGAAAATGTGACTGAACACATTGACGAAGGAAGAGCAGTGGACGTGGTGTACATGGACTTCAGCAAGGCATTTGACAAGGTCCCACATGCAAGACTTCTTGAGAAGGTGAGAGGCCATGGGATCCAAGGGGCTTTGGCCTTGTGGATCCAGAACTGGCTTGCCTGCAGAAGGCAGAGGGTGGTTGTGGATGGCTTTTTTTCTGCATGGAGGTCGGTCACCAGTGGAGTGCCCCAGGGATCTGTTCTAGGACCCTTGCTGTTTGTCATTTTCATAAATGACCTGGATGAGGAAGTGGAGGGATGGGTGAGTAAGTTCGCCGATGACACGAAGGTCGGTGTTGTTGTGGATGGTCTGGAGGGATGTCAGAAGTTGCAGCATGACATTGACAGGATGCAAGACTGGGCGGAGAAGTGGCAGATGGACTTCAACGCGGATAAATGTGTTGTGGTCCATTTTGGCAGATCCAACGGGATGAATGAGTACACTATCAAAGGTAGGAGTCTTAGCTGTGTGGAAGAGCAGAGGGATCTTGGGGTCCGGGTCCATAAGACTCTCAAATCGGCCTCCCAGGTGGAGGATGTGGTTAAGAAAGCTTACGGTGTACTGGCCTTCATTCATCGAGGGATTGAGTTCAGGAGTCAGGAGGTAATGCTGCAGCTTTATAGGACCCTTGTCAGACCACACTTGGAGTACTGTGCGCAGTTCTGGTCGCCTCACTATAGGAAGGACGTGGAAGCTATTGAAAGGGTGCAGAGGAGATTTACAAGGATGTTGCCTGGATTGGGAGGCATGCCTTATGAAGACAGGTTGAGGGAGCTGGGACTGTTCTCCCTGGAGAGACGAAGGTTGAGAGGCGACCTGATAGAGGTTTACAAGATGTTGAGAGGAATAGATAGGGTGGACTCTCAGAGACTATTTCCCAGGGCTGAAATGGTCGCGACGAGAGGGCACAGATTTAAGGTGCAGGGAAGCAAGTACAGAGGGGATGCTAGGGGAAAGTTTTTCACTCAGAGGGTGGTGAGTGAATGGAATCGGCTGCCGTCGGTGGTGGTCGAGGCGAACTCGCTGGGGTCTTTTAAAAGACTTCTGGATGAGTATATGGGATCCAATGGGATTGGGGGTTATAGATAGGTCTATGGCTGGGTAGGTTTTGATGTGTTCGGCACAACTTGTGGGCCGAAGGGCCTGTTTGTGCTGTAGTGTTCTATGTTCTATGTTCTATAACAGGCCCTTCGGCCTTCGATGTTGCGCGACCAATAAAAAGCAATGACCCTCCAAACTAAACCATTCCCTTCTCTTCCATATACTTATCAACTACCTCTTAAACACCACCAAACTTGGCGCATCTACACCTGCTGCAGGCAGGGCATTCCACTCCCGAACCACCCTTTGGGTAAAGAACTTACCTCTGATATCCGTCCTATAATTATCACCCCTTAATTTAAAGCTGTGTCCCCTCGTGCTAGCTTTCTCCATCCGAGGAAAAAGGCTATCACTGTCCACCCTATCTAAACCTCTAATCATCTTATATGTTTCGATAATAGAACATAGAACATAGAACATTACAGCACAGAACAGGCCCTTCGGCCTTCGATGTTGCGCCGACCAATATAAAAAGCAATGCCCCTCCAAACTAAACCATTCCCTTCTCTTCCATATACTTATCAACTAACCTCTTAAACGCCACCAAACTTGGCGCATCTACAACTGCTGCAGGCAGGGCATTCCACTCCCGAACCACCCTTTGGGTAAAGAACCTACCTCTGATATCCGTCCTATAACTATCACCCCTTAATTTAAAGCTGTGTCCCCTCGTGCTAGCTTTTTCCATCCTAGGAAAAAGGCTATCACTGTCCATAAGGTCCCCTCTTAGCCGTCTCCTTTCTGACGAGGAGCACACCAGAATGATAGGGAGTGGGAGAGCTTGATCTTCGGTTTGGACATAGTTCAGCACAACATTGAGGGCCGAAGGGCCTGTACTGTGTTGTACTGTTCTATGTTCTATGCACGTTCTAAGATGCACTGCAGGAATTCACCAAAGATCCTTAGACAACACCTTGAAAACCCACAACCATTTTCATCCAGAAGGACAAGACAACAGATTCTTGGGAAAACTACCCATCTGCAAGTTCCCCTCCAAGCCACTCACCATCCTGATCTGAAAATATGTCACAGTTCAAGGAGACCAAAAGAGAAAGTGCTTGAAAATCTCAGCAGGTTCGGCAACACAGGTACAGTGAGAAAGGAATTAGCACAGCAGGTTAGTAAATAGCTACAAGCCACTTATCACAGTGTTACCCTGTGATTGATTTGATTGCTACACCGGGAAATTAGCAAGTGACTGGAAGGATTTTTGTAAATGAGCAAATATATAACCCGCCCCGGCTAAGAGATAGTTTGTATCAGCTTAACGTGTTTGTGCTTTGAGTTAAATGCACTGATTTTTTTACTAATTTTAATCTTTTGAGAGATTAAAATCACCAAAACCCATGACCTCTCACCCATTCAAATCCTCCTCTGTCAATCAGACTCAATGGAAATCTGTTGGAAAGAGAGAGCAGGACATTCAGTGGAGTTATGACGGAAATGCCTGAGACAGATCAAGTGGATGCAATATTTGTTTGAGACAGTTGAATTTTACAACATGGAAATAGACCATTCATACAAAGAACAAAGAACAACACAGCAAGAGAAACAGGCCCTTCGGCCCAACGAGCCCGCGCCACCGTCCCAACGTCTTAATGACATATAGAGACCAATATAGGGACAATTTGTTTCCCAATCAGCCTAAGAGCACATTTTTGGGATGTGGGAGGGAACCGGAGCACCCGGAGGAAACCCACGCAACCATGGGGAGAACGTGCAAATTCCTGCAGACACAGGCCCAAATCCATGTGTCTGCACAGCAACAGCGATAGTCTCTGAGCTGTCATGTTGCCCATCTGATGGTCCAGTTTAAGCATACACTAACGACATGAAACACTAGGCCACTCCTGAAGTAACATCCAAGAGCAGCCCTCGCACGACCTGCCGAATGCATGTGCCTTGTTGGTCAACAAGGTGGACCGAATCGCCTGTGGAAACAAATAAAGTATTTAAACAGTCCTCCTATATCCCTCTATCTGCAGACCGCTCATGTGGCTGTCCAAGAGACCCTTAAACAACCCTAGCGTGCCTGCTCCCACCACCTTACTCGGTAGTGCATTCCACACCCCCACTACCCTTCGTGTAAAAAATGCCCTCTAATATTCGTCTTATACATAGCCCCCCTCACCCTAAGGCCGTGACCCCTCGTTCTATCCGATTCTAACGGTGGAAAAAGCTTACCACCATTTACTCTATCTATACCCCTCATAATCTTATATACCTCTAATAGATCCCCTCTCAGCCGACATCTTTCAAGGGAAAACAACCCCAGTGCATTCAATCTTTCCTCGTAAGACAGCCCTTCCATACCAGGCAGCATCCTGGTAAATCTCCTCTGCACTCTCTCCAGGGACTCCACATCCTTCCGGTAGTACGGCGACCAGAACTGGACGCAGTACTCCCAGTGAGGCCTAACCAACGTTCTATACACTTGCAACATCAAACTCCTACTCTTGTATTCCATACCCCTTCCTATGAAGGCTAACATACCATACGCTTTCTTTATCACTTTTTCCACCTGTACTGACACCTTCAGAGACTTGTGAACCTGCACCCCCAGGTCTCTCTGTGTCTCTATACTCCGGATAGTTTTACCCTTTATCCTATAACTCCCCTCTACATTATTCCGGCCAAAATGCATCACCTCGCATTTATCCGTATTAAATTCCATTTGCCATCTATCTGCCCAATCTACCAGCCTATCTATGTCCTGTTGTATTGCCTGGCACTGGTCCTCAGTCCCTGCCAATCCAAGCATCTTAGTGTCATCAGCAAATTTGCTGATCACACCACCTACCCCCTCTTCCAAGTCATTTATATAAATCACAAATAGAAGAGGTGCTAGTACTGAGCCCTGTGGCACACCACTAGTGACTGACCTCCAGTTGGAAAAAGAGCCTTCCACTAATACCCGCTGTCTCCTCCTCCCAAGCCGGTTCTCAACCCATCTACATACCTGGCCCTGTATCCCATGCGCCTTCACCTTTTTTATCAGCCTACCATGGGGAACCTTGTCAAACGCCTTACTGAAATACATGTAGACGACATCAACAGCTTGTCCTTCATCAACTGTTTTTGTCACCTCTTCAAAAAATTCCACTAGATTCGTAAGGCACGACCTCCCCTTAACGAAGCCATGCTGCGTATCCCTGATCAGATCGCAGAGTTCCAGATGCTCATACATCCTGTCCCTGAGGATCCTCTCCATTAGCTTACCTATAACTGAAGTCAAGCTCACCGGCCTATAGTTCCCTGGGTTATCCCTCCGACCCTTTTTAAACAACGGTACGACATTTGCAATCCTCCAGTCCTCTGGGACCTCACCCATGTCCAAAGAAGAGACAAAGATTTGCGTCAGAGGCCCAGCAATGTCATCTCTCACCTCCCTCAGCAGCCTGGGATAAATACCATCAGGCCCCGGAGCTTTATAAGTCTTTATGCTGCCTAAAAGCCCCAACTCTTCATCCCTCGTAAAAATCCTCAAAGCCGGCATCAGACATCATCTCCAATGGGTCTGTACTATCCCTCTCACTACACACACTCTAATCCTTCTCCCACTCTAACTCAATAGATCATAGCAGCAGATCCTTCTATAGCATGCTTATCTAATTTCTCCTTCGATATACAGATGCAACATCACTTTGCCTCACGTACTCGCTGTTAACAGCATGTTCTGCATCGAGACATTTCTCCTGAATGAGTTGTTGCATTTGTTAATGATTGGAATTCTTCACAAGAGAACATTTATTACATCGACCTCATCAATCAACTCATAATGTTAAAAATCAACTAACCTACTGTCCCTATTCTAATCACAGGAGTTCACTTACTGTTACCCTCTCCCCAATTCCCCATTTACTGTTACCCTCTCCCCAATTCCCCATTTACTGTTACCCTCTCCCCAATCCCCCATTTACTGTTACCCTCTCCCCAATTCCCCATTCACTGTTACCCCTCCCCAATCCCCCAATTACTGTTACCCTCTCCCCAATTCCCTCCCCCCACTGTTATCCCCCATTACTGTTACCCTCTCCCCAATTCCCATTTACTGTTACCCTCTCCCAATTCCCATTAACTGTTACCCCTCCCCAATCCCCCATTTACTGTTATCCCTCCCAATTCCATTTACTGTTACCCCCTCCCCAATTCCCATTTACTGTTACCCCCCAACCCCATTTACTGTTACCCCCCCCAATTCCCCATTTACTGTTACCCCTCCCCAATTCCCCCATTTACTGTTCCCCCTCCCCAATCCCCCATTTACTGTTACCCCCCCCCCAACTGTTCCCCATTTACTGTACTGTTACCCCCTCCCCAATTCCCATTTACTGTTACCCCCTCCCCAATCCCCCATTTACTGTTACCCCCTCCCCAATTCCCAATTACTGTTACCCCCTGCCCAATCCCCCATTTACTGTTACCCTCCCCAATCCCCCATTTACTGTTACCTCCTCCCCATTCGCCCATTAACTGTTACCCCCTCCCCAATTCCCATTTACTGAAACCCCCTCCCAATTCCCCATTTACTGTTACCCCCTCCCCAATTCCCATTTACTGTTACCCCTCTCCCAATTCGCCCATTTACTGTTACCCCCTCCCCAATTCCCCATTTACTGATACCCTCTCCACAATCCCATTTACTGTTACCCCCTCCCCAATTCCCATTTACTGTTACCCTCTCCCCAATCCCCCATTTACTGTTACCCCCTCCCCAATTCCCCATTTACTGTTACCGCCTCCCCAATCCCCCATTTACTGCCAATTCCCCATTTACGTTACCCCCTCCCCAATTCCCCATTTACTGTTACCCCCTCCCCAATTCCCCATTTACTGTTACCCCCCCCATTCCCCCCTGTTCCCCAATTCCCCATTTACTGTTACCCCCTCCCCAATTCCCCATTTACTGTTACCCCCTCCCCAATTCCCCATTACCCCTCCCCAATTCCCCATTTACTGTTACCCCCTCCCCAACCCCATTTACTGTTACCCCCTCCCCAATTCCCCATTTACTGTTACCCCCTCCCAATCCCCCATTTACTGTTACCCCCTCCCCCCATTTACCCCCTCCCCAATTTCCCATTTACTTTACCCCTCCCTCCCCATTTACTGTTACCCCCTCCCCAATCCCCATTTACTTTTACCCCCTCCCCAATTCCCATTTACTGTTACCCCCCTCCCCAATCCCCCATTTACTGTTACCCCTCCCCAATTCCCCATTTACTGTACCCCCTCCCAACCCCCATTTACTGTTACCCCCTCCCCAATTCCCATTTACTGTTACCCCTCCCAGTTCCCATTTACGGTTACCCTCCCCAATCCCCCATTTACTGTTACCCCCTCCCCATTCCCCTTGTTACCCCTCCCAATCCCCCATTTACCCCCTCCCCAATCCCCCATTTACTGTTACCCCCTCCCCAATTCCCCCTTTACTGTTACCCCTCCCCAATTCCCCATTTGTTACCCCCTCCCCAACCCCCATTTACCCCTCCCCAATTCCCCATTTACTGTTTCCCCCCCTCCCCAATCCCCATTTACTGTTACCCCTCCCCAATTCCCCATTTACTGTTACCCCCTCCCCAATCCCCCATTTACTGTTACCCCCTCCAATTCCCATTTACTGTTACCCCCTCCCCACCCTGTTACCCCCTCCCAATTCCCCATTTACTGTTACCCCCTCCCCCCCATTTACTGTTACCCCCTCCCAATCCCCCATTTACTGTTACCCCTCCCCAATCCCATTTACTGTTACCCCCTCCCCAATTCCCATTTACCCCCTTCCCAATTACTGTTTACATTTACTGTTACCCCCCCCCCCCCCCCCCAATCCCCATTTACTGTTACCCCCTCCCCAATCCCCCATTTATTTACCCCTCCCCAATTCCCATTTACTGTTACCCCTCCCCAATTCCCCATTACTGTTACCCCCTCCCAATTCCCCATTTACTGTTACCCCTCCCCAATTCCCATTTACTGTTATTCCCCATTACTGTTACCCCCTATTCCCATTTACTGTTACCCCTCCCCAATCCCCCATTTACTTCCCCAATTCCCATTTACTGCCATTTACTGTTACCCCCTCCCCAATTCCCATTTACTTTTACCCCCTCCCCACATTTTTTGTTACCCCCTCCCCAATTCCCATTTACTGTTACCCCCTCCCCAATCCCCATTTACTGTTACCCCTCCCCCAATCCCATTTACTGTCCCCATTTACTGTTACCCCCTCCCCAATTCCCCATTTACTGTTACCCCCTCCCCAATTCCCCATTTACTGTTACCCCCTCCCCAATTCCCCATTTACTGTTACCCCTTCCCAATTCGCCCATTTACTGTTACCCTCCCCAATTCCCCATTACCCCCCTCCCCAATTCCCCATTTACTGTTACCCCCTCCCCATTTCTCCCCCATTTACTGGTTCCATTCCCAATCCCCTCATTTACTGATACCCCCTCCCAATCCCCCCCTATTTACAGGTAGCCCTCCTACTACCACTCCCACTCCCCCAGCACAATCATTTACTAGTACTTTTATCCAATTACAGTGCCCTTTCTCAATGGTGCTGTGTGAGACACTGGCTCGATGTTAAATGTGACAGTCTCTCAGGACAGTGTCCTGGGCCCAACAATCTCCAGCTGCTTCATCAATGACCTTCCCTCCATCATAATATCAGGATAGGGGACGATCACTTATAATTGCACAATGTTCAGCACCATTCATGAATACTGAGATATTGAAGCAGTCCATTTTCAAATGCAGCAAGGCCAGAATTATATCCAGGCTTGGGTACACCATACAAGTGCCAGGCAATGACCATCTCCACTCACAGAGAATCTAACTGTTACTGCTTGACATTCAATGGTTTTATCATTGCCGAAACCATCACTACCAATATACCAGGAGCTCACATTGACCTGAAACTGAACTGAACCAATCTCATAAACACTGTGGCTACAAGAGTAAGTCAGAGGTTAGAAATCCTGCAACAAGTAACTCACCTCCTGACTCCTCAAATCTTCTATATAAGGCACAAGTGTGATGGAATACTCCCCACTTGCCTGGATGAATGCAATTCCAACAACACTCAAAAAGCTCACACCATCTAGCCTGCTTAATTGGCATCTCATTCAAACACTCACTCTCTCCACCACCAACACACAGTTGCAGCCCTGTGTATCATCTTTAAGATGCACTGCAACAACTCACCAAGCCTCCATCAATAGCATCTTCCAAATCTGTATCCATTACCACTTAGAGACAAAGGCAGTAGATACACGGAAGCATCACCACCAGCAAGTTCTGCTCCGAGTTCTCCACCATCCTGGCTTGGAACTATATTGCCGTTCTTTCACTATTAGTGGGTCAATATACCAAAGCTTATTTCCTAACTGCACTGTGGGTGTACCTACAATACAACAGTGATAATGGTTCAAGAAGCATGCTCACCACCACATTCTCAAAAACAGTAAGGGACGGGCAGCAAAGACTGCACTAACCAGTGATGTGCACATCTCTTGACTGAATCATATTTAGAACATAGAACATAGAAAAACTACAGCACAAACAGACACTTCGGCCCGCAAGTTATGGCGATCATATCGCTACCTACGACACTTACCTATAACCCTCAAACCTATTAAATCTCATGCACTTATCCAGAAGTCTCTTAAAAGACCCTATCGAATTTACCTCCACCACCATTGATGGCAGCCGATTCCACTCACTCACCACCGCCTGAGTGAAAAACCTACCCCTGACATCTCCTCTGTATCTACTCCCCAGCACCTTAAACCTGTGTCCTCTTGTGACAGCCATTTCAGCCCTGGGAAAAAGCCTCTGAGAATTCACTCGTTCAATGCCTCTCAACATCTTATACACCTCTATCAGGTCACCTCTCATCCTTCATCTCTCCAAGGAGAAAAGACCGAGCTCCCTCAACCTATCCTCATAAGGAATGCCTTATCCAGGCAATATATTTACTGTGCCCCCCACCAGTTTCCCCATTTCCTGGTGCCCTGTCCTCAATCAGGTTGTTTGACACTAGCAATGTGCTAAATGGGATAGATTCAGAACTGATCCAGCATCATAAAACTGACCCTGTGCAAAGCATTATCGGCCATCGACAGCAGCAGAATTGAACTCAGCCACAATGTGTGGCCTGGCATATTCCCCAATCTATCATTACCAGGGGAATCAACTCTGCTTCCATCAACAGCAGGAGCAACACCAGGTACAATGAAAAATGAGGTGTCAAACTGGTGAACTACTTGCAAGGCCAACAACAGAAGCGTAGACAGAGCTAAGCGAACACAATGAATGAATCAGCTCTGTAATCCTGCAGCATTTTGTTATGAACAGTGGTGGCCAATTAAACAACTCACTGGAGGAGGCTCCATCCTCAATGACAGAGCAGCCTAGCGAATTCATGCAAGAGATAAGGCTGAAGCATTTGGAAACACATTCAGCCAAAATGCTGAATGGATGATCCATGAATCAACCTGATAGTCAATGTAAACCGCCTCATCTGCTTAGAAGGTGTAATTTTCTCTTTTAGGTGTACATCTGCTGCCTGGAATCTCTTCAAAACGTCATCCAAATTGGCCAAATGCTCCTCTTCGTGGGCCCTGTTATCAGAAAGTCAAGGCTGGGCAAACCCTGCAGCAAATTGTCCATGGTTTGCTGGAAAATGGTGCAACTCGATGAAGCCCAGGAGATAGTTGTGTATATTGATACAGTCCCTTATGAGTATTGATGGTGACATAATCTCTCAATGCATTGTACTGTTTTAACTATTGAAGAATCTAATCTTCAGCTAATTTAATCCACTCCATGTGATATCAAGAAATGGCTGCCAAGACTAGCTACTACAAGGTTGTAACCCCTGACAATATTCTGGAAATAGTATTAAAGATTGTGTTCCAGAACTAGGCATACCCTGAACCAAACTATCTGACAATGTGGAAAATTGTCAATGTGCCGCCTGTCCACAAAAAGCCAACCAAATCCAAACCAGCCAATTACCGCCCCATCAGTCTACTCTCGATCATCAGCAAAGCGATGGAAAGGGTCATCGACAGCACCATCAAATAGCACCTGCTCAGCAATAACCTGCTCAATGGCACCCAGTTTGGGTCTTGCCAGGACTACTCAGTTCCTGACTTCATTACAGCCAAACATGGACAGAAGGGTTAAAATCAAATGAGGAGGTGAGAGCAATATGCCTTTGACGTCAAGGCAACACTTGACTGTGGCATCGAGGAGGCCTAGCAAAACTCGAGTCAACTCTCCACCTGTTGGAATTAATGCAAAGCAAAGGAAAGGTTGTTATAATTGTTAGAGATCAATAATTTCAGTTCCTGCACAGTGCTAGAGAATTCCTCAGGGTAGTGTCCTTGACCAACCATCTGCATCTGCTTCAATAGCTCTCCCTCCCTCATGAGGATAAATGGGGTTGACGGCTCATGGTTTCACATTGTTTAGTACCATTCGCAAACAGTAAATGGGATGATTGGGGGTGGGCACCAGTAGATGGGGGTGAAGGGTGGGGGGGAGGCGGTGCGGGATTGCATTAATATTTTTATCCAGGGTGCTACCATTGACCTGAAAATGAGCTGGGCCACACATATAAACTCCATGGATTCAAGAACAGCTCTGAAAATGAGAATTCTGTGGTGAAGGATTTGCAATTTGAACTTGATTTTGAATGCTTCCATCCATTTTGAATGGACATCAACAAACAAATGGGCCAATGTAATCCACACGAACTCTCACCAACCTGGCCATTCCCATGGTAACTTCTGCTGCAGCTGCTCGCGTTGTTCGTCAATCCTCCCTGTATCAACATCGCTACAAGGCTGCCAAACAAAGCTCAGAACAACAAAGAACAAAGAAGCCCAGGAGATAGTTGTGTATATTGATACAGTCCCTTATGAGTATTGATGGTAACATCATCTCTCCATGCATTGCCCAGTTTTAACTGTTGGTAAGTGTGGCTCATTTCCAACTTGGTATATGTCAGACTCCCAGCCACCTTCACATATAGATCCCCTATTCTGGGGATGGGGCATCTACCCAGTTTCACAGCCTGGTTCACCAGCAACTTGTAATCCTCACACAGATATGGGCTGTCTTGTCTGGTTTAACTACTGGTCCCCACATTATAAGAAAGATGTGGAGGCATTGGAGAGGGTACAGAGGAGGTTTACCAGGATGTTGCCTGGTATGGAGGGCAGGTCTTATGAGGAGAGGCTGAGGGATTTGAGATTGTTTTTGTTAGAAAGGAGGCGGCTAAGAGGGGACCTTATCGAAACATATAAGATGATTAGAGGTTTAGATAGGGTGGACAGTGATAGCCTTTTTCCTAGGATGGAGAAAGCTAGCACGAGGGGACACAGCTTTAAATTAAGGGGTGATAGTTATAGGACGGATATCAGAGGTAGGTTCTTTACCCAAAGGGTGGTTCGGGAGTGGAATGCCCTGCCTGCAGCAGTTGTAGATGCGCCAAGTTTGGTGGCGTTTAAGAGGTTAGTTGATAAGTATATGGAAGAGAAGGGAATGGTTTAGTTTGGAGGGTCATTGCTTTTTATATTGGTCGGCGCAACATCGAAGGCCGAAGGGCCTGTTCTGTGCTGTAATGTTCTATGTTCTATGTTCTACTCAGCAAGCCTGATAATGACCCTTCATCTGTACTGGGGAAACATTACAAATGTCTCAGGGGTTGTGAGCAAGTGAAAAGAAGAGAACCAGAAAATATAGCGAAAGTCTGTGACAGGCTGGAAGAATAGTTAGTCCCTCAGTGGAAGCCAATCTTGTCTCTGTGGGGATTTCACAGGGTCCTGGGCTCCGAGTTCAGACTGTCAGTTCATCAGCATTTTAATCCCCTTTTTCTTTGTAGATTTCACATTTTCCTCCTGTTTTTCCTTCGGCCTGCTTCGCACTTGCCGTTCCTTTATCAGCCCCATTATCTGTCCCTTGAACCGTACACATCTAAACCTTCCATCCTTTAATCTCTCCTGTCTCCATTCCCAGGGCCTCTCCTTCTCATTCTCAACTTGTTCACTTTTCTAACGTCTCCTGATGCTGGGGCAGCACAGTGGCACAATGGTTAACACTGCTGCTTCACAGCACCGGGGGCCTGGGTTTGATTCCCAGCTTGGGTCACTGCCTGTGTGGGAATTTGCACATTCTCCCCATGTCTGCATGGGTTTTCTCTGGATGCTCTGGTTTCTTCCCACAGTCCGGAAGATGTGTTGGTTAGGTGTATTGGCCGTGCTAAAGTCTCCCTCGGTGCACCCGAACAGGCGCCAGGGTGCGGCGACAAGGGGATTTTCACAGTAACTTCATTGCAGTGTTAATGTAAGCCTATAAAGTGGTGAAAGGTCATTGACCTGAGATGTTGACTCTGTTTTTCTCTCTCTGCAGATGCTGCCTGATCTGCTGACTTATTTCCAGCATTTTCTGTTTTTTCATTCACAACACAGCAGCTCCTTTTTGGGATATTACTTTTGAACACTTCCCAGTTTTTACCAACAAGTCGACGTTGTAGTTTCAGGAGCAGGAATTCTGTGTCTGATCCCTGTGTTAGCTCCTGGGTGACCTAAGAAAGGGCTCGGCACCAGATGCTGAGGGGATATGATCTTACTCCACGTTTATCATCTCCTGCCACTGATTCTGTGGCCTCATTGACTCCGTTTAAGCAATCTCCAATTAACACAGGGTTATGTTTATCAGGGCAGGGTCTGCTTGGAGTCTGAGCTCTGGGTCTCTCTGGGGCTGGGGAAGGTTTGTCACAGCGACAACTTTATATTGATGGGTCCTGGGCCATGTGGACACACCACCACCTGCTGGAGCTACACATAAACTGCAGCTTGAGTTGGTTTTCCTCCGTCGTTAACAGGGATTTCCCAGCCACATTCACCCCAAAACTCAAAAACCTCATGTCAGCAGACTTTTCCACGCTATGATTCCCGTGGCTTGGGGAGAATGGGAAAATTCACCCTGCTTAGTCAACAAAACAGCATGGGAAACGCCCTTCGGCCCAACAAGCCCGCGCCGCCATCCCGATGTTCCCTCCTCTACCCGCGATCCCTGTCCATGTTTATAGATTTATGGATTAAAAACCAAATTTGAGACAATTTAGGAAGAATTTGTTTTGCCAATCGGCCTAAGAGCACATCTTTGGGATGTGGGAGGAAACCAGAGCACTCGGAGAAAAACCACACAAGCATGGGGAGAATGCGCAAACTCCCACAGACACAGGCCCAAATCCATGTATCTGCACAGCAATTCGATAGTCACTGTTAGTCACTGGGCAGCTGTCGCGTTGCCCAGTAGTTGACCAACCGGGACTAAACATTATAACTCCCTGAAGCAAAATTACATTGAATTGGAAATGCATTGGAGTCGAAATGTGTGCTAATGTCACTGGATGAGTAATTCCCTGGTTCCAGGCTAATGCTCTGAGGACAGGGGTTCAAATTTCACCACGGCAACTGCTGGAATTTGAATTCAGTTAGTAAACTAAGGGTGTGATCCAATGGCCACATCCGCTCTGCGTCCAGATCCCGTTATTGCTGCTAAGTCTCAGGAGCAGACAAGAACTGAACTGGCACTGGTGAGATATTGGTTTGCAATCTCCCTCGCCGCCGTGTCAGTGGGTGCTCAGGTTTATGCCCAGTGAAGGTGTGGACCTGACCTCTCTGGATTTAAATAAATTTGAATATAATCTTCACCCCCCTCTCGTGTTCAGCCACACATTACTCTCCCTCCTGAGTGGGCTAGGAGGTGGGAATGGGGTTGGGCTAGGGGGTAGGAGGTCGGGTAAGTGGGTGGGAGTGGGGGTGGGGTTGGAGGTGGGGGTGTAGGGTGGGGGTGGAAGTGCGGATGGGGAAGGGATGGGGGTGGGGTGGTGGGTCGGAGTGGGTGAGGACGGGGACGGTGATGGGGGTGGATGGTGGGAGTGGGGGTGAGAGCGGGGATAGGGGGGGGTGGGTGGGTGGGAGTGGGGGGGTGGTGGGAGGGGAGTGGGGTGTGGGTGGTGGGGGGAGTGGGGTGGGATGGATGGTGGGAGTGGGGATGGGATGGGGGTGGGGTGGAGGAGTAGGGATTGGTGTGGGGCTGGGAGTGTGGGGTTGGAATGGGTGGTGAGTGGGGTGTGGAGGGGTTGGGTGAAATTGTTTCAGGGTACAAGGAGTCGGACTGAGAGGTTATAAAAAAACAGCTGGGATTTTCACATTAACCATTCCATTCACCATCAGCTGTAGCTCCAAACGTTCAATATTCTCCAGGAGTTGCCAATTGGCCGACCCTGGGTAAAATTTGACAAGTTTCCTTTCAAATCACAACATGAATCATTTCCAAGAAAATCATTGTGTCTCCAGCCTGTCAAATCATTGAGGAGGAAAACAGACAAAATTATCTGGAATAAAGACCTCCAAAACATAAACCTTCTTCACAAAACGCAAATCCCCATCCCAAACACAACCCCCCATTTCCTAGAATGCAATCCCTTCCCAAAACGTAAACCTTCTTACTAAAACACAACCCCCCCCCCCAAAACTCAAACTCCCTTCCTAAAACACAAAGATTTCAGACTTTTTTAGGATCAAGAGGTATTTATTGATGAGAGAATGTTCGGTATTGGAGGTTTACACAGCACGAGGGCTGTTGAGCAGAATCCCAATTCTAAATACTTGCAGTAAAATAAAAGCAAAATACAGCAGATGCTGTAATCTGAAACAAAACCAGAAAATGCTGGAAAATCTTCAGCGGGTCTGGCAGCATCTGTGGGGAGAGAATAAAGCCAACATTTTGAGACCGGATGTCTCTCCATCAGAGCTAAGAAAATCAGACAAGATTTATACTGTGAGTGTGGGGGAGAGGGGGCGGTTATGGGTCAAAGGGAATGTTATTCAGGATGTAGAAGGCTGAGAAGATGCTAAAAACGTCCATTAAATGATCAGAATGTGTGAATGGCAGAGCAGAGGGTACAGACTGTTAAGGAACTGCCTGGAAAATGTGGCAGTTTCTCTGAAGGAAGGATTGGGGAAGAGGGAATGGGTGACACTGGGGTTAAAATGGAGAGCGAGAATAGAGAAGCGGAAAAATGGAAGTGGGAATGGAGGGTGATGAAAAGTGGATGAAAAGAAGAAATGAAATTAAATAAATGGAGATGGGGGAAGGTGGAGGAGAGGGTTCATGTTTTGAGGTTATCGAACTCAATGTTCAGTCCAGCAGGCTGTAAAGTGTCCAATCAGAAGATGGGGTTCTGATTCTCCAGTTTGCAACGGGGTTCGCTGAACATTGCAAAAGGTCAAGGACAGGCACATGGACAGGAGAGCAGGGTGGGGGAGGTGACAGGAGGGTCTGGGTCCTCTTTGAGGTCTTGTGTTGCTGACTGACACCCTTTTTAGATTTGGTCTCTACCTGGGGAGTTCTCTGATTTCTCTGTTCCTTGTCCATTCACCAAAGCGAGATCCCTGTTTTCCACCTTCAATCAGACTGAATACTCACAGCTAGACTGTGCCATAAAATCACCCATATATATTGTGGTGGTTATGGCAATGCCAATGGATTTCTGGCTTTGTTAAGAACAAGAGGTATTTATTGATAAGAGGTACATAGAAAGTAGAAGCATGAGGAGGCCATTCAGCCCTTTTAGCCTATTCTGCTGTTCATTTTGATCACGGCTGATCATCAAATTCAATACTCTAATCCCACCCTTCCTCCCCCCATATCTCTTGATTCCTTTAGCCCCAAGAGCTATATCTAATTTCTTCTTGAAATCAGACAACATTTTAGCCTCAACTACTTTTTGTGGTAGTGAATTGCACACATTCACTACCCTCTGGGTGAAAAAAAATTCTCCTTACCTCTGTTCTACAAGATTTACGCCTTATCCAAAAACTATAACCCCCTAGTTCTGGACTCCCCCACCATCAGGAACATTCTTTCTGAATCTACTCTGCCTAACCTTGTTAGAATTTTTTAAGTGTCTATAGGATCCCCTCTCATTCTTCTAAACTTCAGTAAATATAATCCTAACTGACTTAATCTCCACTCATATGAGAGACCTGCCATTCCAGGAATCAGCCTGGTAAACCTTCATTGCACTTCCTCTATAGCAAGGACATCCTTCCTCAGATAACGAGACCAAAACTGCACACGATACTCCAGGTGTGGCCTCACCAATGCTCTGTACAATTGCAATAACACATCCCTATCCCTATTTCTTTACCCAGAGGGTGGTAAGGGTATGGAATGCCCTGCCTGCTGCAGTTGTAGATGCGCCAAGTTTGGTGGCATTTAAGAGGTTAGTAGATAAGTTTATGGACGAAAAGGGAATGGTTTAGGTTAGAGGGTCATTGCTTTCTCCTAATTGGTCGGCGCAACATCGAAGGCCGAAGGGCCTGTTCTGCGCTGTAATGTTCTACGTTCTATATTCAATCCTCTCACTATGAAGGTCAACACGCCATTTGCTGCCTTTACTGCCTGCTGTACCTGCATGCTTACATTCAGTGACTGACTCACGAGAATTGCAAGGTCTCGCTGAGTATCCACCTCTCTCAATTTACACCCCTCAAGTAATAATCTGTCTTCCTATTATTGCTACCAAAGTGGATAACCTCACATTTATCCACATTATGCTGCAACTGCCCGCACACTCAGCCTGTCCAAATCACACTGAAGCATCTCTACATCCTCCTCACAGCTCACCCTCCCAACCAAGTTTATATCATCTGCAGATTTAGAGATAATACATTCAGTTCCCTATTCCAGATCATTGATAGACAATGTGAACAGCTGGTTCCTAGTACAGACCCTTACGGAATCTCACTAGTCACGAGCTACCAATTAGAAAAGGACCCATTTTGCCAACTCTTTGCTTCCTATCTGCTAACCAGCTTTCAATCCATCCCGAGACATTGCCTGCAATTCCATGTGCTTTAACTTTATACAGTGAGACCTTGTTGAAAGCCTTCTAAATAAACCACATCCACTGGTTCTCCTGGGTCAACTCTACTTGTTACATCCTCAAAGAATTCCAGTAGATTTGTGAAGCAAGATTTCACTTTCATAAATTCATGCTGACTTTGCCTGATTGTACCACTGCCTTCCAAATGCTGAGTTATAAAATCCTTGTTAATGAACTTTAGCAACTTTTCCAGTACTGATGTTAGGCTCATTGGTCTATAGTCCCCTGCTTTCTCTCTATCTTCCTATTTGAAAAGCAGGCTTACATTAGTGTCCCTCCAATAGGTAGGAATCAATGCAGCGTCAAAGAAACTGAAGTGTGGGAGTTTGTGCAGCACAGGGACTGCCCTGGGGCACAGCCTGAGTCCCAAATGTTTACAACGTGGTCCCAGAAATGAAACCCAAAGGAAGAATCTCTCCGGTGTGAGCACTCACTTTGGGTTCCCATTATTTCCACAAGTCAGGTGACTTACTTCAGCTGTACTGTCTTAAAAAGACAGACACCACAAACACAAGAAAACCACCTTCCTGAAACACAACCCCCCCTTCCCAAAATATATCCTCCTTAAAATCCAAACTTCACTTTAAAAACACAAACCCCAACCCAGAACACAACACTGACCCCAAAAACACAAACCCCAACCCAGAACACAACACTGACCCCAAAAACACAAACCTCAACCCAGAACACAACACTGACCCCAAAAACACAAACCCCAACCCAGAACACAACACTGACCCCAAAAACACAAACCCCAACCCAGAACACAACACTCACCCCAAAACACAAACCCCAACCCAGAACACAACACTGACCCCAAAAACACAAACCTAAACCCAGAACACAACACTCACCCCAAAAACACAAACCCCAACCCAGAACACAACACTGACCCCCAAAACACAAACCCCAACCCAGAACACAACACTGACCCCAAAAACACAAACCCCAACCCAGAACACAACACTGACCCCAAAAACACAAACCCCAACCCAGAACACAACACTGACCCCAAAAACACAAACCCCAACCCAGAACACAACACTGACCCCAAAAACACAAACCCCAACCCAGAACACAACACTGACCCCAAAAACACAAACCCCAACCCAGAACACAACACTGACCCCAAAAACACAAACCCCAACCCAGAACACAACACTGACCCCAAAAACACAAACCCCAACCCAGAACACAACACTGACCCCAAAAAACAAACCCCAACCCAGAACACAACACTGACCCCAAAAACACAAACCCAACCCAGAACACAACACTGACCCCAAAAACACACAAACCCCAACCCAGAACACAACACTGACCCCAAAAACACAAACCCCAACCCAGAACACAACACTGACCCCAAAAACACAAACCCCAACCCAGAACACAACACTGACCCCAAAAACACAAACCCCAACCCAGAACACAACACTGACCCCAAAAACACAAACCCCAACCCAGAACACAACACTGACCCCAAAAACACAAACCCCAACCCAGAACACAACACTGACCCCAAAAACACAAACCAACCCAGAACACAACACTGACCCCAAAAACACAAACCCCAACCCAGAACACAACACTGACCCCAAAACACAAACCCCAACCCAGAACACAACACTGACCCCAAAAACACAAACCTAAACCCAGAACACAACACTCACCCCCAAAACACAAACCCCAACCCAGAACACAACACTGACCCCCAAAACACAAACCCCAACCCAGAACACAACGCTGACCCCAAAAACACAAACCCCAACCCAGAACACAATGCTGACCCCAAAAACACAAATCGTCCTCCCAAAATACATCCTCCTTCCCAAAATCCAAACCTCACTCTAAAAACACAAACCTCCTTTCCCAACGCACAACCGCCCTTTCCAAAACACAAACTTCCTCCCAGTCCAAAAACTCCCCCCTCCAAAACCACTTCTCTCAAGAAATCTCTCACTCAAATACAAACCCTCACTCCCTCCTTCTCTTACATCCTGGTTGTGGTTTCCAGGCTGGATCTGTCAAGAATTGAATGGGAATTTTGTCAAATCAGGAAAGTAAAGTTTTAAAATTTATTTATTAATCACAAGTAAGGCTTACATTAACACTGCAATGAAGTTACTGTGAAATTCCCCGAGTCAAAGCAGTCCAGCACACATCAGGTCAATGAACCTGTGGGAGGAAACCACAGCACGCAGAGGAATCCCACGCAGAGATGGGGAGAATGTACAGACTCCGCACAGAAAGTTACCAAAGCCGGGAATTGAACCTGAGTCCTTGGCGCTGTGAAGCAGCAGCGCTAACCACTGTGTTACCGTGCTGCCCGTTGATGGGGTAATCCTGTCATGTCTCATTCCTTTTCCTCACCTCCCTCACTTACACTTCTCCTCATCATTCTCCCTCTCCCATTCATTCTGTCTCTCACTCCCTGCCTCACTCTGTCTTCCCACTTTCCCTCCCTCCTCGCTCTTAACCATGTCTTTTATTCTCTAACTGCCACTGATTCTGTGGCCTCATTGACTCCGTTTAAGCAATCTCCAATTAACACAGGGTTATGTTTATCAGGGCAGGGTCTGCTTGGAGTCTGAGCTCTGGGTCTCTCTGGGGCTGGGGAAGGTTTGTCACAGCGACAACTTTATATTGATGGGTCCTGGGCCATGTGGACACACCACCACCTGCTGGAGCTCCACATAAACTGCAATTCAGCGTCTTCCATGGATAATTAGGTTCTTGTTAGATATTGCTCGGAATTTCGCCAACACACCCTCCCTGATTCTAGGGGCAGGAGAGGCTAGGAGAACGGAATTCTCCATTGGCCTCAGGCAGGATCGTACAAACCTCGGGCAGACGTGCTAGTATTGTTCCACCCATTGAGTCGTTCTCTTTCTCTAATAGAAAACAATCTCCATTTGTCCCACTCCGTGGTGTAAATCTTCAATGTAGTTACACTGAGGACTGTGATTGGTGCTGATTTATGACAAGTATGGTGCGATAGTGAACTCTGATCTTTGATTCGATTTATTATTGTCACATATATTAGTGTACAGTGTAAAGTATTGTTTTTTGCACGCTATACAGACAAAAAAAAAACATTCATAGAGAAGGAAAGGAGAGAGTGCAGAGTATAGCGTGACAGTCACAGCAAGGATGTAGAGAAAGAACAGCTTAATGCGAGGTGGGTCTATTCAAAAGTCTGATGGCCACAAGGAAAAAGCTGTCGGTTGGTTTGTGAGCTCAGACATTTGTATCTTTTTCCCAATGGAAGAAGGCAAAAGAGAGAAGGTGCGTGGGGTCCTTCATTATGTTGGCTACTTTGACAAGGCAGCAGGAAGTATAGACAGAGTCGATGGATGGGAGGCTGGTCTGAGTGACGGAATGGGCTACATTCACGACCGTTTGTAGTTCCTTGTGGTCTTGAGCAGAGCAGGAGCCCATATCAAGGTGTAATACAACCAAAAAGAATGCTTTCTATGGTGTATCTATAAACATTGGTGAGAGTCGTAGAGGAGATGCTAAATTTCATACATAGAACATACATAGAACATACAGCACAAACAGGCCCTTCGGCCCACAAGTTGTGCCGAACACATCAAAACCTACCCAGCCATAGACCTATCTATAACCCCCAATCCCATTGGATCCCATATACTCATCCAGAAGTCTTTTAAAAGACCCCAGCGAGTTCGCCTCGACCACCACCGACGGCAGCCGATTCCATTCACTCACCACCCTCTGAGTGAAAAACTTTCCCCTAGCATCCCCTCTGTACTTGCTTCCCTGCACCTTAAATCTGTGCCCTCTCATCGCGACCATTTCAGCCCTGGGAAATAGTCTCTGAGAGTCCACCCTATCTATTCCTCTCAACATCTTGAAAACCTCTATCAGGTCGCCTCTCAACCTTCGTCTCTCCAGGGAGAACAGTCCCAGCTCCCTCAACCTGTCTTCATAAGGCATGCCTCCCAATCCAGGCAACATCCTTGTAAATCTCCTCTGCACCCTTTCAATAGCTTCCACGTCCTTCCTATAGTGAGGCGACCAGAACTGCGCACAGTACTCCAAGTGTGGTCTGACAAGGGTCCTATAAAGCTGCAGCATTACCTCCTGACTCCTGAACTCAATCCCTCGATGAATGAAGGCCAGTACACCGTAAGCTTTCTTAACCACATCCTCCACCTGGGAGGCCGATTTGAGAGTCTTATGGACCCGGACCCCAAGATCCCTCTGCTCTTCCACACAGCTAAGACTCCTACCTTTGATAGTGTACTCATTCATCCCGTTGGATCTGCCAAAATGGACCACAACACATTTAACCGCGTTGAAGTCCATCTGCCACATCTCCGCCCAGTCTTGCATCCTGTCGACGTCATGCTGCAACTTCTGACATCCCTCCAGACCATCCACAACACCACCGACCTTCGTGTCATCGGCGAACTTACTCACCCATCCCTCCACTTCCTCATCCAGGTCATTTATGAAAATGACAAACAGCAAGGGTCCTAGAACAGATCCCTGGGGCACTCCACTGGTGACCGACCTCCATGCAGACACTGAACAGAGGATTATACATAGAACATAGAACATTATGTACAGGTAGTACAGGCCCTTCGGCCCTCGATGTTGCGCCGGTCAGTGGACCTCTAACCTAAACTATTCCAATATCATCCATATGCCTATCCACCGAACATTTGAATGCCCCCAAAGTAGGCGAGTCCACAACTGCTGCAGGCAGGGCATTCCACGCTCTCACCACCCTCTGTGTAAAGAACCTGCCTCTGACATCCATCCTATAACTACCATCTCTTATTTAAAGTTATAGAACATAGAACATAGAACATAGAACAATACAGCACAGAACAGGCCTTTCGGCCTTCGATGTTGCGCCGACCAATATAAAAAGCAATGCCCCTCCAAACTAAACCATTCCCTTCTCTTCCATATACTTATCAACTAACCTCTTAAACGCCACCAAACTTGGCGCATCTACAACTGCTGCAGGCAGGGCATTCCACTCCCGAACCACCCTTTGGGTAAAGACCTGCCTCTGATATCCGTCCTATAACTATCACCCCTTAATTTAAAGCTGTGTCCCCTCGTGCTAGCTTTTTCCATCCTAGGAAAAAGGCTATCACTGTCCACCCTATCTAAACTATGTCCCCTCGTGGTGGTCATCACCATCCGAGGAAAAAGGCTCTCACTATCCACCCTATCCAATCCCTTGATCATCTTATATGCCTCAATAAGGTCACCACGTAACCTTCTTCTCTCTAATGAAAATAACCTCAAGTCCCTCAGCCTTTCCTCATAAGGCCTTCCCACATACCTGGCAACATCCTGGTAAACCTTCTCTGCACCCTTTCCAATGCTTCCACATCTTTCTTATAATGCGGCGACCAGAACTGTACGCAATACTCCAAGTGCGGCCGCACCAGAGTTTTGTACAGTTGTAACATAACCTCACGGCTCCTAAATTCAATCCCTCTACCAATAAAAGCTAACACACCGTACGCCTTCTTAACAACTTTATCAACCTGGGTGCCAACTTTCAAAGAGCTATGTACTTGTCATCTCAAAGCAGATGGGAACTTCAAATTGTTGTACAGAGAGGTTGTAGATGTTTGTGAATACCCCCATCCGCTGGTACGCGCAGGATCTGAGTTCTTGTCCGGGTACTCCATCCGGGTCAAACTCTTTCTATCGGTTGACTTCCGGGGAAGTTGATCTGACATCTCGGATGTACGCCCAATCAAGATGTCAGGGATGGAGGGCGTGCTCTCGCTGACCTCTTGCTTAAAACGGGCATAAGAATGTATTGAACTCATTGGGGATGGGTGCATTTTAGCCAGTGGTTTTACCTGCCTTTATGTAGCCTCTTGTTACTGATTGACAGAGTTCTAACACCCAAGGCCTCTCTCTCATTCCTGAACTGGCAAATCCCAGGAAGGGGCAAAATGGGCAAAATAATCTCACTGAGACCCTGATTGGGTAAGGGAGTTTCCTGGGACTTCTGATCCAGTGATGGAAAGGCACAGACTGTGTGGCTGTGAGGGGCAATCCCTCCCTCAGGTCTGGTTCCAGGTTGAACATTATCCTTCGAAATCTGTTCAGACAATCTCACTTCCTGCCAACGGGTGAACAATGTTGAGCGGTTTATCTGACCACACAGTAAGTGGTCGTTTGACGTTGTATTATCTAATTCCACCATTCCTATCACAGTAACCCACAACAAACGCAGCTGCTATCCTATCACCAATGACAGTGGAATAGGGAGTAAAGGATTGGAGTGTCATCAATTATCAGACTGGGTCATCGACTGGATGTATTGAAATGAGGGCGAGGGTGCGGTTTAAATCGGAGTTGAGGAGGAACTTCTTCACTCAGAGGGTGGTGATTCTTTGGAATTCTCTGCCATGGTAGAGGCTACCACACTAAATATATTTAAGTCATGGGTAGATAGGTTTCTGATAGACAGGGGAATTAAGGGTTATGGGGAAAAAAAATGGGAAAGAGGAACAGATCCACTTCAGATCAATCATGATCTTATTGAATGGGGGGGCAGGCTCAAGGGGCTAGATGGCCTACTCCTGCTCCTATTTCTTATGTTCTTATGTACTTAGGCGTTTTGTTAAATAAAACCCTGTTTAGTTTTTACTTCATCCTTGACTGATTGTCCAGCTGATGCATCTCCTCATAGTCCAAGCCACATTTAGCTCCTTATTCATTGCTGGGAAGAGGGAATCACTGGTTAGGCCAGCATTTTGTTGCCCCTTGAGAAGGTGGTGGGGTGAGGTGTCTTCTTGAACCGCTGCAGTCCCTGAGGTGTAGGTGCACCCATGTTGCAGTTAGGGAGGGAGTTCCAGGATTTTGACTCAGTGACAGTGAAGTAATGGTGATATATTTCCAAGTCAGGATGGTGAATGACTTGGAGGGAAGCTTGGAGGTTAAGATATTCCCATAAATTTGCTGCCCTTGAGAGGAAAGAACTGATGTTTTGAACCCAGATATTGGCAAAGGGTTATCTGGACTCAAAACTTCAGACATTGCCAGACCTACTAAGGTTTTCCAGCATTTTCTCTTTTGGTTTCAGATTCCAGCATCTGCAGAAATTTGTTTTTAATCTGCTGCCCGTATCCTTCTCAGTGGTAGAGGTTGCTAATTAAAGATATCCATGAAGATTATTATTACAGACGTTCCCCAGTATCTTGCACCCATACAGCCCAAAACATCACCAAAATCACTGCCTAATGAAATAAAGTGTGTTGGGGTGGGTACAGTAAGAAGTCTCACAACATCAGATTCAAGTTCAACAGATTTAGTGTTACAAGCTTTTGGTGCACTCCCCCTTCATTAAGTGAATCAATTCACCCGATGAAGGGGCAATGCTCCGAAAGCTTGTGATACTATATAAATCTGTTGGGCTTTAATATAGTGTGGTGAAACTTCTTACTAATCAAATGAAAAGAAAGTCTCTGGGACTTTGTAGGAAGAAGTTGTTGGAATTCACGGACATTATTCTTGCTGGAAAGGGTGGAATTCCACACTGGTAGGAATTTACACAATTACACAAAGTCTCCACATTTTACACCCCTGCTCCTGTAAATATCCCACCCCAGAGCTTTGGATAATAATGGAAAGTGGTCAGCGTTGGGTCAGCAGGCTTGGAGAATTGAGAGTGGATCCAATATTTCCTGTTTCTCAGTGTGGCTGGGAATCAGAAACATCACAATGTGTCTCACTGACAATTCAGATTAGGTTGAATGTGAAATCCTGACAGATTCACAATGTTGATGGCAATAATTCCGTTTGAGTGTTGGAGGCAGAGCCTCCCGCGGGAAAACCTGACACCGCAATGCAAGTATCCAAATTCTTTCAGGTTAGTGACAGGGTTCAGAGCTCAGAACTGACAGCAAATCAACAGCTCAGACTTGGAAGGTTGTCAGTGTCCGTCAATGTTCCATGTCGGGACTTGGGGAAGCCGGTGGGCTGTTCAGGGGCAGCTGTGGGGATTGCTGTATAGTTTATCCTTACTACTAAATATCCATTTGGATTCCTGCCAAGGTCTGTGAGAACACATCATTGCAGTAAATAGGGAGAAGGGCTGAGAAAGCTTTTCAAACGTGGACAGGTTAACAGAATGGACGAGCTCATGATACAAATCATTTAGTTTGGAGGCTTGTGACAGGCTGAATTTTGGGAAATAAACCAAGAACCACAAATAGATAAAAATGAGCAGTGAAACCAGGCCCAGTCTTGGTCCATAACTTAGAGTGGCTGGAGAATCATCACTAAACACTTCTGACCATGTCAACCACACCTCCCTGACCACCAACTCCCCCCCCAAATCACCACCGCTCTATCCCTCCTCACTCCCCCACCACTCCCTTCAATCCCCACCTTTTCCCCCACCAATTCCCACTACTCCACCCCCTCCCCCACCAATCCCTCCCAAATCCCTACCACTCCACCCTTTCCCCCAGCCAAGCTCTCCAAATCCTCACTACTCCACGCCCTCTCCCTAACCCCTCCAAATCTCCACCACTCCACCCCTACCACTTAACCCCCCCAACCCTCTTCCCCTCCCTCACCCCCCACCCCCTCTCTCCCCTCAGCAGGTTAGCATCCTGGAAAAAGAGAAACAATAGTGAAAATCCCATAGGGGCAATAAGGAAAAATGGATCCTGGAGATGTCATCTCCAACTCTATCCTATGATTGAGAAAAGCCCAGCAATCACTACAATCAGGAGGTTTCTATAAAGACTTTAATGAGAGATGGGTACAAGATTCCCTGCCCCTGTTGTTGGTGGGAGAATGCGGGTAAGGGTGGAGAATCCAACAGGAGTCGCTAAACGGTTCTTACAGTAGCAGGATTTCCCCTTGATGGTGCCTCCTTCCCTATCTATTTCTCTCTATCTATTCTGTCCAGCTCCATCATAATTTTGAACATCTCTATCAAGTCTCCTCTTGGCTTATTTCTCTACAAAGAGAACAATCTCTCCACTCTATCCTCAGAACTGAATCTCTCGTTCCTGGAACCATTCTTGTAAACCTCTTCTTCACTCTCTCCAATATGTTCACATCCTTCCTATTGTGTGACACCCAGAGCTGTACACAATATTCCAGCTGAGGTCTAACTAGTATCTTATATAAGTTCAGTATTACCTCCTTGCTCTTGCCCTCTCTACATCTAGAGGCATATTAATTACTCTCTCCCCCTGTCCTGCCACGTCAATGATTGATGCACAGATACACCCAGGCCCCTCAGCTCCTGTGCCTCTTGAAGATTTGTAGCCTTTATTTTATGTTGTCTCTTCGTGTTCTTCCTACCAAAATGCATCACCTCACACTTTTCCACTTTAAACTTCATCTGCCACCTATCTGCCCATTCCACCAACTTGTCTATGCCCTTTTAAAGTTCCACACTATCCTCCTGACAGTTTACATAATTTCCAGGTTTTGCATCATCCACAAACTTTGAAACTTTGAAATTGTCTCCTGCAAATAGTTGTAGGTAGTTGATGGGAATTATTCATCATGGAGTTCGGTTACAAGTGGTGTTCCTCAGGGATCTGTTTTGGGGCCCCTGCTGTTTGTAATTTTTATAAATGATCTGGATGAGGGTATAGAAGGATAGATTAGTAAATTTGCTGATGACACCAAAGTCGGAGGAGTTGTCGATAGTGAAGAGGGGTGTTATAGTTTGCAGAGAGACTTGGACAAGTTGCAGAACTGGGCCGAGAGGTGGCAAATGGAGTTCAATGCGGAAAAGTGTGAGGTAATTCACTTTGGCAGAAATAACAAATGTATAGATTATAGGGCTAATGGTAGGACTCTTAATAGTGTTGATGAACAGAGGGATCTAGGTGTATATGTGCATAGATCCCTGAAAGTTGGCACTCAAGTTGATAAGGTTGTTAAGAAGGCATACGGAGTCTTGGCTTTTATTGGTAGGGGGATTGAATTTCGGAGCCGCAACGTCATGTTGCAACTGTACAAAACTCTGGTGCGGCCGCACTTGGAGTATCGTGTACAGTTCTGGTCCCCGCATTATAAGAAAGATGTGGAGGCATTGGAGAAGGTGCAGAGGAGGTTTACCAGGATGTTGCCTGGTATGGAGGGAAGGTCTTATGAGGAAAGGCTGAGGGATTTGAGGTTATTTTCATTAGAGAGAAGGCGGCTAAGAAGTGACCTTATTGAGGCATATAAGATAATTAGAGGATTAGATAGGGTGGACAGTGATAGCCTTTTTCCTCGGATGGAGAAAGCTAGCACAAGGGGACATAACTTTAAATTAAGGGGTGGTAGTTATAGGGCAGTTGTCAGAGGTAGGTTCTTTACCCAGAGGGTGGTAAGGGTATGGTATGCCCTGCCTGTGGCAGTTGTAGACGCGCCAAGTTTGGGGGCGTTTAAGTGGTCAGTGGATAGGTTTATGGATGAAAAGGGAATGGTTTAGGTTAGAGGGTCATTGCTTTTTCTCCATTGATTGGCACAACATCGAAGGCCGAAGGGCCTGTTCTGCGCTGTAATGTTCTATGTTCTATGTTCTAAATCAAGAACATTAATATACATCAGGAAAAGTAAGGTCCCAATAAGATCCTTGGGGAAGTTCATTACAAACCTTAAACCCGACCTTATCCCTTTTCAAGGAAGATACCTGGACTATTTGCAGACCATTTCTGTTTTGAAGGTAGCCCATCGTTCAATTACAGTTTTTCCCATAACCTTTCCTCCCAGTCTAACCCAGCTCCGTTCCCGCCCCATTGAAGTCAGTTCTCCCCTAGTTACTTATTTTTACTCTGGATCGCCTGTTATCCTTTTTGACCATCACCCTAAACCTCACAATGCAATGGTCACTGTCTGCTCAATGTTCCCTCACCGATACTTCACCAACTTGGCCCACCTCATTTCCAAGAACCAAATCCCACAGTGCATCCTTTCTTGTCGGACTGGACACATTCTGCTGTGGGACATTTTCCTGGACAGGTAACAGACATGCCAAAGTTTCCTTAACCTCTTGAGAAAGTGGAGGCATTGGTTGGGTTTATTTAACTATAATGTTGGCATGGGGAAGCCTTCAGCTGTCGGAGTGGGGCACAAGCTTCTGCCTTGAGGCTGGAGCCCAGTTCCTGCACGGAGTGTGAGAAATCACACTCTGCTGTTCCCCTGAATGAAAAAGCCCAGAGTGTGCTGTTGGTTTAGAAACTCGGCCGTTACAATCGCCAGGCAGAGAGATTGCGGCGCGTACTGGGTCTTTGTCTGACTTGAGGAAGCTGGGGTTGAGAATCGTTTCCAAAATGACTTGCCTATTAGTCATTTCTGATGGGGAGGGCTGGGGGAGGGGAGAGACAGGACCATGTGCCATTTATCACCTACACTGCAGAGACATAAAACAGTTAACAGGAAATTGACTAATAATAATGTGATCGAGATAAATGAAAACCAGATTGCTTTATCTGTTCAAATGTTTCGAGTGATTGGAGAAGGAGAGAGAGAGGGCAGCACATTTTATTTCAGGTAATCTGACACACTTGGAACCAATTACCCTGAGAATAATTGCAGGTTCAAGATAACCATGCAAATTATGAGTTGGAAATGTAGAAGGCAAGTTTCTCCCAGCCTGTGTTTGGGTGTGTGAGTGTGTGTGAGCTGTAGAGTTCATTCCCTGCTGGAGGATAGTAAACAGTCTGATTTACAGCTCTGACCTCCAGTAGAACCTCACAACACAGCACAGGCATCTGTGCACATTCTGAGCTGGGCTCAAACTCAGCTCCGCGTGATCCCCAAGTCTGTACCATATTGCTGTGATCAGCGGTTTGTGTTCCCTTCGAGCTCGGGGCACCGTTCCCCGGTAAAGATCCACACAGGTCTGTGCTTCAACTGCCAACTAAGCTCACTGTACCAGCTTGTTTCAAACCATGCACGGCAGGTACCAACCCTGCCCAGTTCAGGGGGGCTGGCGACAATGGAACTAGGTATGGCGGAGACCCGTGAACCCATGATGGGACAGTGGATTTTAGGCAATTTCCTGGGATAGCAATTTGAGAGGCAAATGGGAATCATCAACTACGATTCACAGGGAATGACACTTACTAAACGTAGAATTCCTACAGTGCAGAAGGAGGCTATTCAGCCCATTGAATCTGCACCAACTCTCTAAAGGAGTATCTTATTCAAGCCCTTTCCCTGTAACACCACACATTTACCCTGCTAATCTACACATCTTTGAATACTAAGGGACAATTTAGCATGGGCAATCCACCTAATTTGCAAACCTTTAGATTTTGCATTGAAACAGTTTCTGATGCTCTGTTGGAGAGATTCCTGTAGCCATGATACCAGCAAATACTTTTGATGGGCACATTAAGAAATACTTAGATGGGCACATGAACAGAATGGGAACGTAGGGGTATAGAAAACTGATTTAAAATAGGGATCATGAGCCTTGGGAGTCCCTGGGAAGTGTGTAAATAGATGATGATATTGATGTACTTGTTTTTATCCTACAGGTGCTTTGGTCCACTTTGTTGTCTAACGAGGGGCATACACGTGATGGGTCGTGAGAGGGCTGCTCTTGGATTTTTTTTCGACAGTATCGTAGTGCTTCGCATCGTTAGTGTACGCTTGACCTGTACCATTTGATGGGCAACACGACATCTCAGTGACTATTGCTGTGCTGTGCAGATACATGGATTTGGGTCTGTGTCTGTGGGAGTTTGCACATTCTCCCCGTGCTTGCGTGGGTTTTCTCTGGGTGCTCCGGTTTCCTCCCACATCTCAAAGATGTGCTCTTAGGCTAATTGGCAAAACAAATTCTCCCTAAATTGTCTCAAATTTGGTTTTTAATCCATAGATCTATAAATATAGACAGGGATCGCGGGTAGAGGTGGGAACATCGGGGTGTTGGCGCGGGCTCGTTGGGCCGAAGGGCCTGTTTCCTGTGCTGTTTTGTTCTTTGTAAGATTCGGAACTATCCCAAGCTTCAGTCATTACACATTCTGCTGAACACCACTGTGTCTTCTTATATCATGTGGTACTTTTCACATGTCCCACATCAATTAACTCTACATGTGCCAGAACCTTATATTACAGTGCATATTAAAGTGGATACATTCCTGACCCCTGTGATTCATTCTTTTTAGTTTCTCTCCAATCTGAGCAATACACATTTCTCTGGATTAAGCAGCTATTTATCCATCTGTGGGTGCTGTTTTTCCTTTTGCATCTCTACGGTAGCCTGGCCCTTTTAAAGGGACGTATGTTAGCAGGTCACATGACCCTCTTGGGGCCTATCAGGAGGAAGCGCATGAACAATCACCTATCAGGTTAAGGCATTAAGAGAACTTTAAATGTGAGACTAGGAGTCAGTGGAACTAGACCTGTATCTACCTTGAAATTAGATGGAAAAGTTTTAACTAACCTTCAATAAAACACTGTTGTGCTTCAAGGCTTCCTCATCATGAAACGTCACCCAACTATAACATCCTAAGTGAATTTTCCTTGTGAATCTCAATCTTCTTGGAGAGAGTACAGAAAAGGTTTACCAGAATGTTGCCTGGTATGGAGGGTCTTAACTATGAGGAGAGATTGGGTAAACTGGAGTTATTCTCCCTGGAAAGACAGAGAATGAGGGGAGAACTAATACAAGTGCATAAAAGTATGAAGGGTATAGATAGGGTGAATAGTGGGAAGCTTTTTCTCAGGTTGGAGGTGACAATCAAGAGGGTCACGGGCTCAAGGTGAGGGGAGGCGAAGTTTAACTCAGATATCAGAGGGTGGTGGGTGCCTGGAATGCACTGCCAAACAGAGTGGTGGGGGCAGACACGCTGGGATCATTTAAGACTTATCTGAATAGCCACATGAACAGAGTGGGAATGGAGGGATACAGAAGAATGGTCTTTTTGAACCAATGAGTGATGCAGGCTTGGAGGGCCGAAGGGCCCGTTTCCTGTTCTGTACTGTTTTTCGTTCTTTGTTCTTCTGAAAATCTAGACAGTGACTTTTACTAAACACTGGAGTTTGCCTTTTTAGCTTTCTGTACATTAACTATTTTGATCTTGACTTATTGGGGAAAGTTTAAAAGCTCCCTCTTTCTCCTGAAATTCATACAACCACTCTCCATCTGCACCATCACTTATTCTCTTCCCCTCACAGGACCTATGGGGGGCTTCCAGTGACACGATAAAGGGCCAAAATTGCAATACTCTTCGCCAGTGAACTTGTTGGGGCGATCCAGTTCACACTTCCTGCAAATATAACTGGGATTCTGGGCGGGATTTTACAGCCTTGCTCGTCCCAGAACTGTAAAATCCAGCCTAAGGTCACCAGACCTTCCCATGGTCCGCCCCTCCGATTCCCGTGGCTGGCGGTAAAATTCGGACACCTAGACACATTGCTGGCCATTGCATTCTGGAACACACCAACAGATTTGCTGGAGTTATCCTGTGTTAGGAAGGTATTTAATTCACATCTGCACCAAGGCTCACCCTCTATTCTTTACTTTGATTAAAATATATTTTGTAATTTTCAATTCTGTTTTCTATTTATTCCAGAAACTCTATTCATTAAGAGCACAAAAACCCCTCCTTTCAAAACTGATTTGACAGTGCCTCACCGCTGATTTATTGCCATCTGTTTATTTTCTGATTATTAAGTTTAGTCAGATTTCCCTCTCAGATTGCTGTATTTTCTCCAATAATTCACCTCTAGTTTATTATGTCTAATACTTTTGCCACAACCCATTTAATGTCTTATTTTTTTCTTTCTTTATTTATTCCGATATTATTATTTTCTCTTTCTGATCACCCTTTGGCTATGTCTCACACCACATCCCTCCTTGAAACAGGCAATGTAGATTAGTTTAATGCTTTGTTAGTTTTTTTTCTGCTTATGCATTGAATTTAGCCTCCTTCCCAATTTTTCTGCAACATTCACAACAATTATTTTCCACCACTTGAATTCCCAGAATTAAGGAATGTTTCTTTCTTGTCGAATTACAGATTGCCATTGGAAACTCTAGAAGTGGCCACAGTTTATCAATTGAGTCACTTCTTATTTTCATGTAGGTTGGATTTTGGGTTTGGTTTCTTGCTGCGGAGTGGATTCAATCAGAGTACAAACCTGTATTGGTGGCTCCTATTTCCCCTTTTCTATTATCAAAGAGATTCGGAATAGATTCTGCTCAGTATTGTTAAGAGTTCTTCTGCTTTATTACTTGGTCCAGATCCAGCACTACACCATTCCAAGTTGGTTAAAAGATAGATTTCTAAAACCTTCTCCCAGTTTTCACCAGAACTTTTGACCTTATTCCTGTCTATTTTGAATAGCCAGCTTCCCATTTATTGAGCAAAGGTTACTGCAAATCTCTCAGCATTGATTTTCCCAATCCTTATTTCCATTTTCTGATTCAATGGTCTATAATATGATGATCAAAAAACCCAATAAAATTATGTTTCCAATGGCTCGAAATGCACCGTAATTAGTTTTGTTTTTTTCTTGGGAAGTTCTTGGGATGTGGGCAATGCTGCAAAAGGCAGAATTTATTTCCCATCCCCTGGCTGCCCTGAGGACATTGCTAATGAATCAAACAGTGCGTGAATGGACTCCCATGCAGACAGATTCTTTTCTGCGGGATATCTGTGAGCTTGCCGAGTTATTAGAGTGTAATATTCATTTCTGTCCGGGTGCCAATTCACAAACCTTCACTGGATTTTGTTTTGCGATTTATTATGGTGGGATTTGAGTTTAAGAGTCTTAGGGCTACCAGTCCAGCACACACACACCTTTGAGCTGGATATATTCAGTAGTAAGTGTACCCCGTGTGAGAAGTAACTTGTGCAGGCTACAAAGACTATGGAGATAACTGCCGCAATTCTCCCATTGCGACCCACAATTTTTCTGGCAGGTCGGGGTGGGAGCTGTGCGTCACCAGCCTTGTTCTGGGATTTCCACACGCGCCGAGAATGCATGCTCATCTCCCAGAGCCAGAGAACAGTCGCAGGCCAGACCGCACTGGAAACCAGCGGGAAGGCAGATAAGAAATTTGAATCTGTTCCTAATATGCTTTAGATGTCTTTTAAATGTGATTAGAGTCATAGAATCATAGAGGTTTACAGAATCACAGAGGTTTACATAGAATCATAGAGGTTTACAGTCATAGAATCATAGAGGTTTACAGCATGGAAGCAGACCCTTCGGCCCAACTTTGTCCATTCCGCCCATTTTTTTAAATCATTAAGCTAGTCCCAATTGCCTGCATTTGGCCCATATCCCTTTATATCCAGCTTACTCATGTAACTGTCTAAATGCTTTCCAAAAGACAAAATTGTACCCGCCTCTACTACTACCTCTGGCAGCTTGTTCCAGACACTCACCACCCTGTGTGAAAAAACACTTTCTGGACACTTTTGTCTCTCTCTCTCTCCCCTCTCACCTTAAACATATGCTCTCTAGTTTTAGACTTACCTACCTTTGGGAAAAGATATTGACTATCTAGCTGGTCTGTACCCCACATGATCTTATAGAACTCTATAAGATCACCTCTCCGCCTCCTACGCTCCAGAGAAAACAGTCCCAGTCTATCCCAGCCTCTCCTTATAACTCAATCCATCAAGTCCCAGTAGCATCCTGGTAAATCTTTTCTGCATTCTTTCTGCATTCTTTCTAGTTTAACAATATAATTATCAGGAAGTTACCATTCTGGATTGAGTCTCCCACCCCGGCAGGGTTTAGAGTAGCTCCCCACGTTTGGGGAACTGGAGAGAGACCCCACCGGAGTGAAGAGTGGGGTCCATTTGGGCTTCATTTGTTGAAGTGTGTAAATGGGTGAGTTTGTCTCAATGACCTTGTGCTTATTGTTTCTACACCAGCTGAGGCCAATTTGCATCTATGATTGGTCCAATGTGTTGCATTGGAACTAATTCAAAGGTTGTTACACTCAATGTTGTGCTTTTTAATCTAACTCGTCACTCTCCAAACCCTCAATCACTAAAGTGTTTCTAATATCAACCATGGTTTCTGCCTGTCCACTTCGCTTTCTTAAAACATTCCTGTTCTATGTTCTTTTCTTCTGCTTCGGGAAGCAGCTGGGAGTTTGGATCAGGATTGGAAATAAATGTACCTGTCCATTAAAAAAGAAAGAGTTTGCATTTCTATAACACCTTTCACAAACTCAGGACATTCCAAAGCTCATTACAGCCAATAAGATCCCCTTTTCGTAGTGTAGTCTCTGTTGTAATGCAGCATCTAATTTGTGCACAGCAAGCTCCCGCAGACAGCAATGTGGTCATTGGTTGATTGAGGGTTAATGTTGAATAGGACACCGTGGAAAACTCCATTTTTCCTCAAAATAATGTCACGGGGAGAGCTTTCTGCCCCTCTTTTAAGTGAACAAAGAATCCAGCAGTACTCCCAAAACTGCATTCACGACACCAGGAATTCCCATTGAGATCCCCCCCCCCCACCTCTCCCAATAACATAATTGGGATCCTGCCATGAAAAATTGGGAACCTCACTGATATAGAACATAGAAAAACTACAGCACAGCCAGGCCCTTCAGCCCACAAGTTGCGCCAATCACATCGCTAGCTACTACTTATCTATAACCTCAATCCTATTAAGTCCCATGTACTCATCCAGAAGTCTCTTAAAAGACCCTATTGAATTTGCCTCCACCACCATTGCCAGCAGCTGATTCCACTCACCCACCACCCTTTGAGTGAAAAACTTACCCCTGACATCTCCTCTGTACCTACTCCTCAGCATCTTAAACCTGTGTCTTCTCGTAGCAATCATTTCAGCCATGGAAAATAGCCTCCGAAAATCCACCCTATCTATTCCTCTCAACATCTTATAAACCTCTGTCAGGTCACTTCTTATCCTTCATCTCTCCAGGGAGAAAAGACCGAGCTCCCTCAATCTATCCTCATAAGGCATGCCACCCAATCCAGGCAACATCCTTGTAAATCTCCTCTACAACCTTTCAATAGCTTCCACATCCTTCCTGTAGTCAGGCGACCAGAACTGCGCACAGTACTCCAAGTGGGATCTGACCAGGGTCTTATAAAGCTGCAGCATTATCTCCCAACTTCTAAACTCAATCCCTCCATTGATGAAGGCCAGAACACCATACAGCTTCTTAACCACGTCTTCTACCTGCAAAGCCGATTTAAGAGTCTTGTGGACCCGGACCCCAAGGTCCTTCTGCTCCTTTACACTGCTAAGAATCTTATCCTTGATATTATACTCCTTCATCCCATTGGACCTGCCAAAATGGACCACTATATATACATCATATACATCAATACTTATACATCAGAATTCACATTGTGGGCTTCTTACTGTATTAATCCCCAGCTAACGATTCCACCATTCCCTCCCCACGACCGATCACTCCTCTTCCCCTTCCCCACCCAACACCACTGGCGTGGAATCATGTCCATGAGGTTCACAACAGGTCTTGAAAAATGGGGACCGGGACCTGGTGCCAGGAACACACACTCCCAGGAGGGAGAGGACCATTACCTGACAGTACCTTAGCAATACCCCACAGTACTACCTGGAATAGAACAAAGAACAAAGAGAACAAAGAACAAAACAGCACAGGAAACAGGCCCTTCGGCCCAACGAGCCCGCGCTGCCACTCCGATGTTCCCACCTCTACCCGCGATCCTTGTCCATATTTATAGATCTATGGATTAAAAATCAAATTTGAGACAATTTAGGGAGAATTTGTTTTGCCAATTAGCCTAAGACCACATCTTTGGGATATGGGAGGAAACCGGAGCACCCTGAGAAAACCCACGCAAGTACAGGCAGAATGCGCAAACTCCCACAGACACAGGCCCAAATCCATGTATCTGCACAGCACATGTATCATCATATGTATCACCATGTATCAGCTTAGTCACTGAGTTGTCGTGTTGCCCATCAGATGGTCCAGGTCAAGCGTACACTAACAACGTGAAGCACTAGGATACTCTCGAAAAAGATCCAAAAGCAGTCCTCTCACGACCCATCGCCGTGTATGCCCCTCGTTAGACAACAAGGTGGACCAAAGCACCTGTAGGATAAAAACAAATACATCAATATCATCATCTATTTACAGACTTCCCAGGGACTCCCAAGGCTCATGATCCCTATTTTAAATCAGTTTTCTATACCTCTCCATTCCCATTCTGTTCATGTGCCCAAGTAAGTATTTCTTAAATATCCCCAGAGTACCTGCCTCCACCACTTTATTTGACAGTGCATTCCATACCCCCACCACCCTCTGTGTGAAAAAACTCCCTCTAGCATCCAAATTATACCTCACCCCCCTCACCCTAAGCCCGTGACCCCTCGTGCTATTTGATTCCATCCTAGGAAAAAGCTTAACCCTGTTTCCTCTATCAATCCCCTTCAAAATCTTGTACACCTCTATCAAATCTCCTCTAAGTTTACGTCTTTCTAAGGAAAACAGTCCCAAATTGGTCCCTATATGTCATTAAGATGTTAGGACGGTGGCGCGGGCTCGTTGGGCTGAAGGGCCTGTTTCTGGTGCTGTGTTGTTCTTTGTCCTTTGCCTAATCCCTCCTCATAACTCAGACCTTCCATACCAGGCAGCATCCTGGTAAACCTCCTCTGTACCCTCTCCAATGCCTCCACATCTTTCTTATAATGTGGGGACCAGGACTGCACACAATACTCCAAGTGCGGCCGCACTAGAGTTTTGTACAGTTGCAACATGACGTTGCGGCTCCGAAATTCAATCCCTCTACCAATAAAAGATACTGTGTCCAGTTCTGGTCGCCTTACGACCGGAAGAACATGGAGACTCTGGAGAGAGTGCAGAGGAGGTTTACCAGGATGTTGCCTGGTATGGAGGGCAGGTCTTATGAAGAGAGGCTGAGGGATTTGAGGTTGTTTTCGTTAGAAAGGAGGCGGCTAAGAGGGGACCTAATCGAGACATATAAGATGATTAGAGGTTTAGATAGGGTGGACAGTGATAGCCTTTTTCCTAGGATGGAGAAAGCTAGCACGAGGGGACACAGCTTTAAAGTAAGGGGTGATAGTTATAGGACGGATATCAGAGGTAGGTTCCTTACCCAAAGGGTGGTTCGGGAGTGGAATGCCCTGCCTGCAGCAGTTGTAGATGCGCCAAGTTTGGTGGCGTTTAAGAGGTTAGTTGATAGATATATGGAAGAGAAGGGAATGGTTTAGTTTGGAGGGGCATTGCTTTTTATATTGGTCGGCGCAACATCGAAGGCCGAAGGGCCTGTTCTGTGCTGTAATGTTCTATGTTCTATGTATTCCAAATGAGGTCTAACCAATGTTTTATACAACTGCAACATTAAAGGCCAGCTCTTGTACTCTATACCACTTCCTATAAAGGCTAACATACTATATGCTTTCTTCACAACCTTCTCCACTTGCTCTGCCACCTTCAGAGATTTGTGCACCTGCACCCCCAGGTCCCTCTGTGTTTCTATACTCTTAATAGGTCTACCCTTTATCATATACCTCCCCCCCTACATTCTTTCTCCCGAAATGCATCACCTCACATTTATCAGGATTGAATTCAATCTGCCATCTGTCTGCCCAAGCTACCAGCCTATCTATGTCCTGCTGTATTGCCTGACAATGCTCCTCACTATCCGCAAGTCCAGCCATCTTTGTATCGTCTGCAAACTTGCTGATCACTCCACTTACTCCCTCTTCCAAGTCATTTATATATATATTTACAAATAGAAGAGGTCCCAGTGCCGAGCCCTGCAGCACACCACTAGTGACTGACCTCCAGCTAGAGCAACACCCTTCCACTATTACTCTCTGTCTCCTATTACCAAGCCAGTTACCTATCCATCTAGCTACCTGTCCTTGTATCCCATTAGCCTTGACCTTCTCAACTAACCTCCCATGAGGGACTTTGTCAAATGCCTTACTAAAATCCAAATAGACAACATCAACAGCTCGCCCTTCGTCCGCTGATTTCGTCACCTCCTCAAAAAATTCTACCAGATTTGTAAGGCACGACCTCCCCTTAACAAATCCATGCTGCGTATTCCTAATTAGATCGCAATGCTCTAAGTGCCTATACACCCTATCTCTAAGAATCCCCTCCAACAGCTTCCCTACCACTTATGTCAAACTCACCGGCCTATAATTTCCAGGCTTATCCCTACTACCCTTTTTAAACAATGGTACAGCATTAGCTATTCTCCAGTCCTCTGGGACCTCACCTGTGTCCAAGGAAGAGACAAAGATTTGCGACAGAGGCCCAGCAATTTCACCTCGCACCTCCCTAAGCAGTCTGGGATAAATGCCATCAGGCCCAGGAGATTTGTCAGTTTTAATGCTGAATGGGGGCTTCCACTGTGTAGGTTCAGAGCTAGGGGTTTTGGACTGGTGATGGGGGGAGTGGAAGGTTCCCTGGAAGGTGGTCTCGTGTCTGTGGGGTGATGGTGATGGAGGAGGATTTCATGGGATGTTTCCACTTTTATTTGTATATATTTTTCACATCGAGCCATCCTTTAAATAAGAGTTCTCCATGACATTGTGAGACCCACCCTTCCATTTTCTTTTCAAAGTCATGGAATCATTGAGCCACAGAGGTTTACAACATGGAAACAGGCCCTTCAGCCCTACTGGTCCATGCCTCCCAGGGGTGTTCAAAAATTTGGTGAGAAAACCCGGCTGTCGGGATATCTCTGAAACAATAATTAGAAAAAAAAGAGGAAAAATTCCACCCATGGGATTTTTCACTGCCAGCTGAGGAAGGGCCTTGATTTAATATCTGATCTTCAAGGTGGCACTTTTGACAGTGTAGCACTCCCACAGTACTACACCAAAGAATCACCTAGAACTTTGTATTCAAATATTGCAATATCCTAACCATGTTAGAGATTGTGTTTTTTTTCTTAAAAAGGAAAAGAATGTGATTTGCCTACATAGATTAAAAGTAACAGCTGCAAGATTTATTGAAAAATGTTCTCCGCACTGCAGAGAATACAAACTAAAAGGAAAACAACGGTCTGAGTAACACCCTAATGACATCACCATCAATCTATATGATCAGCTTTTAAAGCAACCTGCAATCATATAAATATATAATAAATCATTCAGCCAAGGTTTTCCAGCTCTATCAGCCAGTGTGTCCCACTGATGTCAATGGACATTTGGTTGACATTGTGGTGGGTTTGGAAAATCCCAGCCCTAGAATGGGAAGCAAACCCATTACATATAAGGAAGAAAGCTACCACTGAGCTGATAGCCAGAACTTTCCAAAGTCTCAGTTGATTATGTATGCAATAGGGAGAATCATTACACGGATCTCTGCTAACTGGGTCTTTTCCAATTCCTGTATATGGATGACTGAATATTTCACCCAACGCAGAAGGAAAGCATCAGCGGAAACAAACTATGCACATGGAATCACTTTTCAAGTATACAGTTCCACTGTGTTTTATTGCAGCAAAGATCCTGGTTCTTTGCTAAAACTGTAGATTGATGTACATCAACATTGTCGTGATTGGACAAGTTCAGTGGAGAGAGAGTCATATTTTCCAGGTTCACGATGAATCAGGATTTTAGTAACTGTGTAATTGACGAGAAACGAGATGACAACATGTCTAAGCACATCCATCATGTAATACACTGTGCAATGTCTCCACTGAAATCAATATCATGATGCAAAAGATATACTGAATCAAAGCAGATTTTCAAATTTACTGGGCCTCTGGTATACGTATTTATAAATCTTCAGCCATTCTTCAAAGGGAAGCAGAATTTGTTGGGGGGGCAGTGCTGTCTTCCTACATTTTCAATCACCTTCCACATGGTAGGGAGGCACAAATATAAATCCTGGATTGGCTCAGTTCTCCACTATATCAATGCTGATGCACAAACAACTTCTAATGGGACGTAACAAGGACTGTTACAAGCTGATGAGGTTTTCTGCACATTGAACAGATTTGCTGAAATAATTCCAATTGGCATATCATTAATGAGTTCAACTTCCATTCACCAGATAACTGTTAATCTTCTTACCACATCAACGAGTGCGCAGTCACATTCGGTACAACACCAGCAAACACAATGCAAAAATAATTCGACACAGGCAAAGCCCATCTTCCAAGGAGCAACCTTTTTAATAAAAATCATTCATTATTTAATTAGCTAATTTATTAATTAGCGTTAGAAGCAGGCTGACATTAACACTGCAAAGAAATTACTGTGAAAATGCTACTAAGAACAAAGAACAGCACAGGAAACAGGCCCTTCGGCCCTACAAGCCTGTGCCGCCCATTTTAACACTCAGTGAGTGCCTCATTCCAATCCCTCTTCTACCTACGACTTTTGTCTATGCCTTTTGGACTCCACAATAAAGAGGTGCAAATTTAGAGAATTATATGTCCGGCAGATTAAGGGAGGTCTAATTTAGGGATAATTTACTAACACCGATCAGTCTAAAAGCATGTTTTCGGGGTGTGGGTGGAAACTGGAGCACCCAGAGAAAACCCACACAAGCGCAGGGAGAATGTGCAAACTCACACCGATCCAGATGGAGATCCAAACCAGGGTCCCTGTATCTGCACAGCAAACAGTGATAGTCACTGAGCTGTCACGTTGCCCGTGTTCCTCGTGTCACTGTGGGATGCAGCTGTTGATGGCTGGACCAGCATTTATTACCCATCCCTAATTGCCCTTGAACTGAGCATCTTGCTAGGCGATATCAGAGGGGCAGTTAACAGTCAACCATATTGCTGTGGATCTGGAGTTTCCTGTAGGCCAGACAGGTAAGGATGGCAAATTTCCTTCCCTACACGGCATTAGGTGGTGAACCAGATGGATTTTTATAACAATCAACTGACTCATAGTTAGATTTTTAATTTAAATTTTATTTAATTCAAATTTCACCATCTCTCATCACAGTATTCAAGCCTGCTTTACCCTGGGTCTCTGGAGTACCAGTCCAGTAACAACATACTATGCCATTACCTCTCCCCATACTAATATTCCACTGAACATTGAAGCCTAGATACAATTAACCATGAATATTGACACAGAGGAAAGAGAGCAAGGCTTTTGCAGACAAAACCAGCATTTTCCCTGGCTGATGAAATCTCTGTGTCATTTATTACGATAAGAAGTCTCACAATACCAGGTTAGTACCAGAGTCTCACAACACCAGAGACTTCTTACTATGCTTACCCAAGTCCAACGCCGGCATCTCCACATCATTTATTATGATCAAATTATCTATTGCATAGATACTCTCTAGCAATGACAGTCCCGTTCCTCAGCTTTGCAAGTGACGCAAAGGATTAAAGTAACAGTGTCAGCTATCTCTGTGACACAATTGTTTACATCATGGGCAAGTTTCAGAAACTTTGACCTTGAAAAGACATATAGACACAAAGCAGTGTCCAAGCCTCAGCAACAAGTACCTAATATAAATCCATATTCATATGTAGATCTCTGCACAAGGCTCCAAAAATTGCACAGTAGACAATGATTGACAGTGCAGAAGCTAGTTTTTATTATTCTCTCTTTGTTTTGATTTGATTTGATTTATTACTGTCACATGTAGACCTGGTTGGCCTGGATAAGTTAGGCTAAAGGGCCTGTTTCTGTGCTGTATATCTCCATGACTCTGTACTGGGACACAATAAAAGTATTGTTTCTTGCGCATTGCACAAGAACAACGTGCCATTCATAAAGTACTTAGGGGAGAAGGAAAGGATAGCATGTAGAATATAGTGTTGCAGTTACAAGTAGGGTGATGTGAAAGATCAGTTTATTATATGATAGGACTATTCAAAAGTCTGATGTGAGAAGGGAAGAAGCTGTTTTTGAGTCGGTTGGTACATGTTTTCAGACTTTTGTATCGCTTTCCCAACACAAAAAAGTGGAAGAGAGAATGTCCAGGGTGCATAAGATCCTCAACTATGCTGGCTGCTTTCCTGAGGCAGTGAGAAATGTAGACCGAGTCAATGGATGGGAGGCTGTTTTGAGTGATGGACTGGTCAACATTTACAACTCTTTGTAGCTTTTGTGGTCTTGGATCAAGTCATACCAAGCCGTGGTCGATCCGGAAAGGATTCTATGATGCATCTGTAAAAATTGGTAACAGTCTTGATACGATTGCCAAATTCACACTACAAATTTGCATAGCCTTTGAACAACTTTGACTAACAGAAGGTAGTGTTGGTAGAAATCATAATCTAGAATGCTCCATAGAATGGGGGCAGAATGGTATAGAAGCCATGTCCTATGTTCATTCAACTTCCAATAACTCATGTGCTGTTCAAAAGACTTTGAAAGCATTAAATTGGGTTTGGTGGCTTTATATTGAGTAATCTCTGATCAACTATGTCAACAGATTTACTGAATATGCCCAGCTAATATTTTAGCTCAAACTAGAGCCTGACAAAGTCTGACAATTCCTAGGAGAACACCAGGCATGTGGCCAATGACAGCACCTTGTGCCAAATCGTAGTTTTCCATGAAGGTTTCTTTATTCCTTGCACTGGTTTTCCAGTCGTGTTTGCTTCAATTGGATGTTGCATGATTTCTCTGTGATTCTTACATGGCCCAGCAATGTTATCAGGGTGTAAAGTAAAAGCCCTGGTATGACCCCCACCAGCTACAATTTGTCCTGTCTGTCTGCAATTGGAGCAAGCAAACACGTCATTGATCATGTTCAACTTTTTCAGGCAGTTCACACCTTCCATGTGAAGAAGCTGAAATGGATTTTATCATCACAATGATTACAGCTCACCTCAGAAACAATTTCAGACAATTCTTCCAGTGAATCGCAGAATGGCTTCAAGTAGGGATTCATATACAGCTTTCCTCCATGAAATTAGAGATCAATATTCTCTGGTTCACACTCTTAATTATATGGAGTTCATCTACAGCAAAATAAATAATCCATAAAGTCCCTCTGGTAAACCTAAATCCTCGCACCCATCAACACACCACCTGCAAGAAATGTGATTTACGTTGGACAAGAACTCCCCCAGGCCGAAAATGTTGCTTGTACAAAGTACCATCGTATGTATCACCTACAGGCTTTGCAATCTTTTCCCTTGTACAGTAAGTATTCTCACGATACCAACGGGTTTATTTGGCAACACGAGCTTTCAGAACACTGTCCCTTCATCAAGCGAGGAGAGTTTGGCTCACAAACAGACACAAACTCGATTACAAGGTAATGGTTGGAATGCGAGTCTTAACAAGTAATTAAGTCTTTGCGGGTGCAGACAATGCGAGTGGAGAGGGGGTTAAGCACAGGTTAAAGACCCGTGAATTGTCTCAAGCCAGGACAGTTAGTGAGATTTTGCAAGCCCAGGCAAGTTGTGGGGGTTACATGTAGTGTGATATGAACCCAAGATCCTGGTTGAACCTGTTCTCGTGTGTGCGGAACTTGGCTATCAGTTGTGTGTTGCGACGACTTCATTGTAGAACGCTTACTCAAAGATCAGAGCTGAATGCCCTTGACTGCTGAAATATTCTCCGACTGGAAGGGAACTTTTTTGCCTGGTGATTTTTCCTAGCAGTGAGCCAGTGTAGAGGATCCTTGTGAAAATTAAATCTTTTGAATACACTCTTCAGCTGCTCTCCTCATCAGAGAGAATGGCAGCTGGTCACTATTTTCACCAAATCTTCCACAGCTGGCCTTTGCGCACTGCCTCCTGTCATTACTGTCACCTCTGCACCGAACACAACAATCACAAAACCTGTGAAAACTGAGAGGAAATTTTTGTTCAGTGAAGTGATTCCGTAACAAGAACAGAGAGTGTTGCAAGTTTGGTAAAGGACAATGTGAACCAATGAGTGTCCATGAGTTCGAAGGTTAGTATCAGGAATGTTTGTCTCTGGCACTTATGGGGTAAACTCAGTAAAGTTTTACAACACCAATTTTAAATCCAACCAATTTATTTGATAGTAAATCCGCGAGCTTTCGACGCTATGCGCCTTCATCAGGCAAATGCAGTGTTCTGATCTGCAGAGGCACTCATATCCACACAGACAGTTACAGATTGCTGATTAGAATGCGAATCCTTACATCTAACCTGCTATTCAAGTGTTAAAGTGGCTAACAATGTGTGTGAAGGGAATCCTGAGCATTGGTTAGAGAATTGTGTATTTTCTCCAGACAGCACAGTAAGTGAGGTTTTTTGCTAACCCAGGCAAGTTACGGGGGTTACAGATAGTGTGACATGAAGCCAAGATCCCTGTTAAGACCGTCCTCATGTGTGCGGAACTTGGCTATCAGTCTCTGCTCAGCAACTCTGCGCTGTCGTGTGTCACGAAGGCCCCCTTGAAGAACATTTACCCGCAGGTCGGAGGCCGAATGCCCATGACTGCTGAAGTGTTCGTCCACAGGAAGGGAACTGTTTTGCCTGGTGATTGTTGAGCGATGCTCATTCATCCGCTGTCGTAGTGTCTGCATGGTCTCCCCAGTGTACCATGCTTCGGGACATCCTTTCTTGCAATGTATTAGGTAGACAATGTTGGCCGAGTTGCAAGAGTATGTACCGTGTACCTGGTGAATGGTATCCTCACGTTTGATGATGTCGTCCATGTCTATGATCTGGCATGTCTTGCAGAGGTTGCTGTGGCAGGGTTGTGTGGTATTGTGGTCACTGTTCTCCTGAAGGTTGGGTAGTTTGCTGCGGACAATGATCTGTTTGAGGTTGTGCGGTTGTCTGAAAGCAAGAAGTGGGGGGGTGGGGATGGCCCTAGCGAGATGTTCATCATCATCAATGACATGTTGAAGACTCCGGAGAAGATGTCGTTGCTTCTCCGCTCCGGGGAAGTACTGGACAACAAAGGGTACTCTGTCCACCTTGTCCCGTGATCGTCTTCTGAGGAGGTCAGTGCGATTTATCGCTGTGGCACGTTGGAACTGTCGATCGATGAGTCGAGCGCCATATCCTGTTCTCACAAGGGCATCCTTCAGCGTCTGGAGGTGTCTGTCATGATCCTCCTCATCTGAGCAAATTCTGTGTATACGGAGGGCTTGTCCATAGGGAATGGCTTCTTTAACGTGTCTAGGGTGGAAGCTGGAGAAGTGGAGCATTGTGAGGTTGTCTGTCGGTTTGCGGTACAGTGAGGTGCTGAGGTGACCGTCCTTGATGGAGATGCGTGTGTCCAAGAATGCAACTGATTCTGGAGAATAGTCCATGGTGAGTCTGATGGTGGGATGGAACTTGTTGATATCATCATACAGTTGTTTCAATGATTGTTCACCATGAGTCCAAAGGAAAAAGATGTCATCAATGTATCTAGTATATAACCTTGGTTGAAGATCTCGTGTAGTGAAGAAGTCTTGTTCGAACCTGTGCATGAAGATGTTGGCATACTGAGGTGCGAATTTGGTCCCCATGGCTGTTCCATGTGTCTGGATGAAAAGCTGATTGTTGAAGGTGAAGACATTGTGGTCCAAGATGAAGCGGATGAGTTGTAAAATTGCATCCGGAAACTGGCAGTTGTTGGCATTGAGTACTGAGGCAGTTGCAGCAATACCATCGTCGTGGGGGATGTTGGTGTAGAGCGCCGAGACATCCATTGTGACAAGGAGTGTCCCTGGTTCTACTGCTCCATGTGTGCTGAGTTTCTGTAGGAAGTCCGTAGTGTCAAGACAAAAGCTGGGGGTTCTTTGTACAATGGGTTTCAGGATGCCCTCGATATAGCCGGAGAGGTTCTCACACAGGGTCCCATTGCCCGATACGATGGGACGGCCGGGTATGTTTGCTTTGTGTATCTTTGGGAGGCAGTAGAGATCTCCAATGCGGGGAGTATGTGGAATGAGAGCCTGGAGGGTGTTCTGAAGGTCCGGATCAAAGGTTTTGATCAGAATGTTGAGTTGACGAGTGTGTTCTTTGGTCGGATCTGCTGGTAACTGTCTGTAGTGTTTCACATTGTTTAGTTGTCGGTACACTTCTTCACAGTAGTCCGTTCTGTTCAGTATTGTGACAAGGAGTGTCCCTGGTTCTACTGCTCCATGTGTGTGAGTTTCTGTAGGAAGTCCGTAGTGTCAAGACAAAAGCTGGGGGTTCTTTGTACAATGGGTTTCAGGATGCCTCGATATAGCCGGAGAGGTTCTCACACAGGGCCCATTGCCCGATACGATGGGACGGCCGGGTAGTTTGCTTTGTGTATCTTTGGGAGGCAGTAGAGATCTCCAATGCGGGGAGTATGTGGAATGAGAGCCTGGAGGGTTCTGAAGGTCCGGATCAAAGGTTTTGATCAGAGTGTTGAGTTGACGAGTGTGTTCTTTGGTCGGATCTGCTGGTAACTGTCTGTAGTGTTTCACATTGTTTAGTTGTCGGTACACTTCTTCACAGTAGTCCGTTCTGTTCAGTATGACGATGGCGCCTCCTTTGTCTGCTGGTTTGATGACAATGTTGCCGTTGGTCTTGAGAGCACGGATGGCCTTGCTTTGTGCTTGGGTGATGTTCGGGACTGTCTTGTAAGTGCGGTTGATGAATCTGGTGTTCACGCACCTTCTGATGGCTTGGGCATACATGTCCAGTTGGGGGCAGCGGCCTTCCGGAGGAGTCCAATTGGATTCATTCCTCTTCGGTTGCTGCACTGTGGATCCCTCTGTCGGCTGTTCTGGTTCATTAGCTGTCTCATTGGGTCCACTATTGGCCTCTTAGGGTTTGTGGAAGAACTCACGCAGCCTCATTCGCCTGATGAATTCCTCTGTATCTGCTGCGAGACTGATGGGGTCCATTTTGGTGGTGGGACAGAAATTGAGCCCTCGGCTGAGAACTTCGATTTCCTCTGATTGAAGTGTGTAGTCCGACAGGTTAACAATGGACCTCCCTGCGGTAGTGTTGTTTTCTACTGTGGTGCCAAGGGAGGCTTGGTTGTTGCCGGTGGCGAATGCCGAGTTTTTCAAGTTTCCTGTTCTTTGTGTGCATGTAAATGGTGTAATTTCTTTGTCTCATCTGCTTGGCAAAGTTTCGCATCTGATCTGCGTCCTGAGCGCAAGTTGAGAATATGTATTCCATTTTACTTTCCAGGGTGCGGCGTTTGCTATAGAGCTGGTGTATGAGGTGATTGAGGAGTGTGAGAGAGGTGTGACGGCAAAGCCTCTCAGCGTAGTCTGTGTTATAGGTTGACCTGAGTGAGTTTGTGATCTGTAGTCCCTTTGTTATCCTGTCTGCTTTCTTGCATCTCTGTAGAAACTTGATGTCTGTGTCGATATGTGCAATCCTCTTGGAGATCCTCTCCACTTGGATCCGGCAGTATGCGGTGTCGATAGTAGTCATGATGTAGAGATACCGGCGTTGGACTGGGGTAAACTCAGTAAAGTTTTACAACACCAATTTTAAATCCAACCAATTTATTTAATAGTAAATCCGCAAGCTTTCGATGTTATACGCCTTCGTCAGGCAAATGCAGTGTTCTGATCTGCAGAGGCACTCATATCCACACAGACAGTTACAGATTGCTGATTAGAATGCGAATCCTTACATAGAACATAGAACATAGAACACTACAGCACAAACAGGCCCTTCGGCCCACAAGTTGTGCCGAACACATCAAAACCTACCCAGCCATAGACCTATCTATAACCCCCAATCCCATTGGATCCCATATACTCATCCAGAAGTCTTTTAAAAGACCACAGCGAGTTCGCCTCGACCACCACCGACGGCAGCCGATTCCATTCACTCACCACCCTCTGAGTGAAAAAACTTTCCCCTAGCATCCCCTCTGTACTTGCTTCCCTGCACCTTAAATCTGTGCCCTCTCGTCGTGACCATTTCAGCCCTGGGAAATACTCTCTGAGAGTCCACCCTATCTATTCCTCTCAACATCTTGAAAACCTCTATCAGGTCGCCTCTCAACCTTCGTCTCTCCAGGGAGAACAGTCCCAACTCCCTCAACCTGTCTTCATAAGGCATGCCTCCCAATCCAGGCAACATCCTTGTAAATCTAACCTGTAAATCTAACCTGTTACATCCTTGTAACATCTAACCTGCTATTCAAGTGTTAAAGTGGCTAACAATGTGTGTGAAGGAAATTCTGAGCATTGGTTAGAGAATTGTGTATTTTCTCCAGAAAGCACAGTAAGTGAGGTTTTTTGCTAATCCAGACAAGTTACGGGGGTTACAGATAGTGTGACATGAAGCCAAGATCCCTGTTAAGACTGTCCTCATGTGTGCGGAACTTGGCTATCAGTCTCTGCTCAGCAACTCTGCGCCATCGTGTGTCACGAAGGCCCCCTTGAAGAACGTTTACCCGCAGGTCGGAGGCCGAACGCCCATGACTGCTGAAGTGTTCGTCCACAGGAAGGGAACTGTTTTGCCTGGTGATTGTTGAGCGATGCTCATTCATCCGCTGTCGTAGTGTCTGCATGGTCTCCCCAGTGTACCATGCTTCGGGACATCCTTTCTTGCAACGTATTAGGTAGACAACGTTGGCCGAGTTGCAAGAGTAATGTACCATGTACCTGGTGAATGGTATCCTCACGTATGGCCTCACGTGACTTATGGGGTCACCAACATAGAGAAGTGGGTCACCTTCATTGAACATGCAATTACTGAAACTCTCTCCATCAGATTTGCTTCCTTCTCGAGAGATGGAAAGTTATCATCTGTCCCACTGGATTGTCCTTCAGTTGTGACCATTGTAAAGCAAATTGACAAGAAAGGAAGCACATGGACACCTGAACATAGAAATAACATGCTTGTCATCAGCAGCCGTAGACCAACCTGAAACATATCGAAGAACAGATCAATTTGAAAACAAAACAGAATCTTATTCAGCAGATCGTTGACACAGGAGCAAACTGTTTCCTGGTTCACATGGTTTTGAGATAATATCAACCAGAGATCCCAAGCTTGGGATGAGGCCATTTCTTCATCATTGAGTAACAGTAATACTTGTGTCAGTGGCTGACAACAGCCTCATGCTGTTCCCAGAAACAGTACAAATACTATTACAGTGCCTTTCATTAAGTGCCGAAGATGTGGAGATGCTGGTATTGGACTAGAGTCATAGAGGTTTATAGCATGAAAACAGGCCCTTCAGTCCAACTTATCCATGCTGCCCTTCTTCCTTATACCCCGAAGCTAATCCCAATTGCCCACGTTTGGCCCATGTCCCCCTGTACCTATCTTACCCAAATAACTGTCCAAATGCTTTTTAAAAGACAAAATTGTACCTGCCTCTACTACTGCCTCTGGAAACTTGTTCCAGACGCTCACCATCCTCTGTGTGAAAAAACTGCCCCTCTGGACACTTTTGTATCTCTCACCTCACACCTTAAACATCTAGTTTTAGATTCCCCTATACTTGGGAAAAGATATTGACTATCAAGCTCCTCATTATTTTATGGACCTCCATAAGATCACCCCTAAGCCTCCTGTGCTTCAGAGGAAAAATAGTCCTTGTCTATCCAGCCTCTCCTTATACTCAAGGCATCAAGTCTCTGCAGTATCCTAGTAAATCTTTCTGCACTCTTTCTTGTTTAATAATATTCTTTCTATAATAGGGTGACCAGAATTGCACAATATTCTAATGAATGAAACCAAGCATGCCGAATGCCCTCTTCACCACTCTGTTCATCTGTGACTCCACTTTCAAGGAGCTATGAACCTGTACCTCTAGATCTCTTTGTTCTGTAACAATCCCCAATGCCCTACCATTAACTGACTAAGTCCTGCCCTTGTTCAGTCTACCAAAATGAATAACCTTGCATTTATCTAAATTAAACTCCATCTGCCATTCATTAGCCCACTGGCCCAATTGATCAAGATCCTGTTGCAATCAGAGATAACTTTCTTCACTGTCCATGATGCCACCAATCTTGGTGTCATCTGCAAACTTACTAACCATGCTCCCTATATTCTCATCCAAATCATTAGTATATATGACAAACAACAGTGGGCCCAGCACTGATCCCTGAGGCACACCGCTGATCACAGGCCTCCAGTTTGAAAACAAACTCTCTACAACTACTCTCTGACTTCTGTCACCAAGCCAATTTTGTGTTAATTTAGAATCTTTACCCTAGATCCCGTGAGATTTAACTTTATGCAACAACCGATCATGCAGTACGTTGTCAAAGGCCTTACTAAAGTCTATGTAGATAACATCAACTGCACTGCCCTCATCTAGCTTCTTGGACACCCCTTCAAAAACTCAATCAAATTTGTCAGACAAGATTTTCCACTCACAAAACCATGCTGACTGTCCCTAATCAGCCCTTGCATCTCTAAATACCTGTCGATCCTGTCTCTTAAAATACTTTCCAACAAGTTACCCACCATAGATGTGAGGCTCACTGGCGTGTAGTTCCCAGGCTTTTCCCTGCAGCCCTTTTTAGACAAAAGGTACAACATTTGGCACTCTTCAATCTTCAGACACCTCACCATGACTATCAATGTTTCAAATATCTCGACTAGGAGACCCGCAATTTCCTCCCTAACCTTCCACAGTGCCTTGACTTACACTTCATCAGGTCTCAAGGACTTATCTATCTTGATGAAATTTCAGACTTCCAGCACCTCTTTCTCTGTAAATATGTACACTCCTCAAGACATTGCTATAAATTTCCCAAGTTCCCCAACATTAATGAGGCATTATCAGCTGAGTGGATCTAAGTAAGTCGCAAACAGTTATAGTGAAGCTGCTCCTTGTTAATCACTGTATCTCCATGACAATCTACCATAACTTCTGAGTTCCATCACAGTTTATTTGAGGGTTTGCCCCAGAAGCGCACTGGGGAACTCCAGATGTTCTCAGATAAGGATTGCATGGCAATTTCCTGAAAATTTTAACTTCCTTTGTCCAATTGCTCTGTACTGGGAGCCATACAAAACTGATTTAACTCACAGTTCCAACGGTTACAATAAACGTTAGAAGAATGAAAACCACTTCAGCTTCTGGGTAACTATTGTACTGACCCATAAAAACCTTCGCATGTCACTCCCCACACCACCCTCTTGCCCTCACCTCATTATCCATCAAAAGGGGACAACATGATTGTGCCAAATTTACTTGATCGTATATGGTCAAGGGGACAGAAGCTAGCCTTCCCTGCATGTTTACCCTCATTGTGCCCATCAGGGAGACTGGCAGAGCACCACAAGCAGTATTTAGACCTGCCCAGCAGTGTCCCCTTCATTCACAGACTGAGAGTTATGATTTACATGACAAAGTTGAATTTAAGTCTGCAGGCAAGACAGTCCAGATCATTGCTCTTGTTCCATGATTAATAGTGCCTCAGGAACCGGGTTCAGTTCCCGGCTTGTGTCACTCTCTATTCGTACATCCTCCCCGTGTCTGCATAGGTTACCTCCAGGTGATCCACAGTTCGAAAGATGCGTTGGTTATGTGCATTGACCATGCCAAGATTCTCCCTCAGTGTACCTGAACAGGTGCCAGAGTGTGGTGACTAGGGGATTTTCACAGTAATTTCATTGCAGTGTTAACGTAAGCCGACTTGTGACAATAAATAAGCTTTAACGTAACTTTAATTGTGCTAACTGGGGGAGTGCTACCCACATTGTGGTGAGTGCCGTGCCACCCCTGCAGTTGGCATTGCTGTATTGTGCCAGCTATCAGTTGGGTTCAACTCACCAGAATGAACCCTCAGGAATTTGGCTATGCTTTTTTGTATAGCGGTAAACACAGTAAGAAGTCTCGCAATACCAGGTTAAAGTCTAACGGGTTTATTTGAGAGCAAAAGTCACCAGCTTTCGGAATGCTGCCCTTTGCCAGGTGAGTGGGAGTTCTGTTCACAAGCAGGGCGTATAAAGACACAAACTCAATTTACAAAATAATGGTTGGAATGTGAGTCTTTACAAGTAATCAAGTCTTAAAGGTGCAGACAATGTGAGTGGAGAGAGGGTTAAGCAGGTTTACTACTGAACGTTATTCAAGCTGCTAATGGTAAATGCGTACACATCATCCAGTAACTAAATAGAACAAACACACACATGTATTGCCGGCAAAGTAATCTGGGGGAAGCTGGTCAAATGTACACACTCATTTGTCAAGATAGACAAGTCTCCGGGACCAGATGGGATGTACCCCAGGTTATTGTGGGAGGTGAGGGATGTCATTGCAGAGCCCCGGCGATGATCTTTGCGTCGTCGATGGAGACGGGAGAGGTTCCGGAGGATTGGAGGATTGCGGATGTGGTCCCTATTTTCAAGAAAAGGAACAGGGATAGTCCTGGAAATTACCGACCGGTGAGTCTGACCTCAGTGGTTGGTAAGCTGATGGAGAGGCTTCTGAGGGACAAGATTTACGAGCATTTGGAGAAGTTTAGGTTGATTAGAAATAGTCAGAATGGTTTTGTAAAAGGCAGGTCATGCCTTACAAGCTTAATTGAGTTCTTCGAAAATGTGACTGAACACATTGACGAAGGAAGAGCAGTGGACGTGGTGTACATGGAATTCAGCAAGGCATTTGACAAGGTCCCACATGCAAGACTTCTTGAGAAGGTGAGAGGCCATGGGATCCAAGGGGCTTTGGACTTGTGGATCCAGAACTGGCTTGCCTGCAGAAGGCAGAGGGTGGTTGTGGATGGCTCTTTTTCTGCATGGAGGTCGGTCACCAGTGGAGTGCCCCAGGGATCTGTTATAGGACCCTTGCTGTTTGTCATTTTCATAAATGACCTGGATGAGGAAGTGGAGGGATGGGTGAGTAAGTTCGCCGATGACACAAAGGTCGGTGGTGTTGTGGATGGTCTGGAGGGAGGTCAGAAGTTGCAGCATGACATCGACAGGATGCAAGACTGGGCGGAGAAGTGGCAGATGGACTTCAACGCGGATAAATGTGTTGTGTCCATTTTGGCAGATCCAACAGGACGAATGAGTACACTATCAAAGGTAGGAGTCTTAGCTGTGTGGAAGAGCAGAGGGGTCTTGGGGTCCAGGTCCATAAGACTCTCAAATCGGCCTCCCAGGTGGAGGATGTGGTTAAGAAAGCTTACGATGTACTGGCCTTCATTCATCGAGGGATTGAGTTCAGGAGTCAGGAGGTAATGCTGCAGCTTTATAGGACCCTTGTTAGACCACACTTGGAGTACTCTGCGTAGTTCTGGTCGCCTCACTATAGGAAGGACGTGGAAGCTATTGAAAGGGTGCAGAGGAGATTTACAAGGATGTTGCCTGGATTGGGAGCATGCCTTATGAAGACAGGTTGAGGGAGCTGGGACTGTTCTCCCTGGAGAGACGAAGGTTGAGAGGCGACCTGATAGAGGTTTAGAAGATGTTGAGAGGAAATAGATAGGGTGGACTCTCAGAGACTATTTCCCAGGGCTGAAATGGTCGCGACGAGAGGGCACAGATTTAAGGTGCAGGGAAGCAAGTACAGAGGGGATGCTATGGGAAAGTTTTTCACTCAGAGGGTGGTGAGTGAATGGAATCGGCTGCCGTCGGTGGTGGTCGAGGCGAACTCGCTGGGGTCTTTTAAAAGACTTCTGGATGAGTATATGGGATCCAATGGGATTGGGGGTTATAGACAGGTCTATGGCTGGGTAGGTTTTGATGTGTTCGGCACAACTTGTGGGCCGAAGGGCCTGTTTGTGCTGTAGTGTTCTATGTTCTATGTTCTATGTTCTAATATTTCTGATACTTAAGACTGACATCCCAATGATATTCTGATCATTACTACGATTGTGATACCTTTATGGAACATATCAAAATAATCTTTTATCAAAAACCACAACAAGGTGCCTTTGAAAGGAAATTTTAAGGACAGGAGTCTCCAGGTTTTCAGTGACGAATATATCTTTAAATGGAGAAACAGAGGCGAGATTCTTTTGCAAATATAGAATATTTGAATATCGAACAAATACAGCTTATTGGATTGTGGTGAAATATGAAGAACTTCATTCTAAATGGGTCAAAAGTATCCATGATATAGGAAGCAAAGTTTCAAATGTTTTTGATGCTGTTTTGAAATTGGTAGGCAGGTGAACAATTATGTGTCTCAGTATCTTACACACCCAATCCCAAATGAAGTGGTCCCCAATCAGCGCTCAAATAGAAATATGCACAAGGCTCCTGACACCAGGTCCAGAATGACCAGAAGTTAGGGTTCCAATAGCAAAGTTTAAATTTATTTGTGTCATGAATAGGCTTCCCTTAACACTACAACAAGGTTACTGTGAAAATCACCACACTCCAGTCCCTGTTCATTTACACTGAGGAGAATTTAGCAAGGCTGATGTACCTAACCAGTATGTCTTTTGGAGTGTGGGAGGAAAACCCACGCAGAGACAGGGAGAATATACAGATCCCACGCACAGAGACTCAAGCTGGGAATCGAATCTGGGTCCCTAGCGCTATGAGGCAGTAGTGCTAACCACTGTGCCCCCATGTCGCCTTACATCACTATCTCTATCCCTAATAGCAAGTGAAGATCTAGTAACAGGCATCCATAGAACATAGAACATAGAACATTACAGCACAGAACAGGCCCTTCAGCCTTCGATGTTGTGCCGACCAAAATAAAAAGCAATGCCCCTCCAAACTAAACCATTCCCTTCTCTTCCATATACTTATCAATTAACCTCTTAAACGCCACCAAACTTGGCGCATCTACAACAGCTGCAGGCAGGGCATTCCACTCCCTAATCACTCTTTGAGTAAAGAACCTACCTCTGATATCCGTCCTATAACTCATACCCCTTAATTTAAAGCTGTGTCCCCTCGTGCTAGCTTTCTCCATCCTAGGAAAAAGGCTATCACTGTCCACCCTATCTAAACCTCTAATCATCTTATATGTTTCGATAAGGTCCCCTCTTAGCCGCCTCCTTTCTAACGAGAACAACCTCAAATCCCTCAGCCTCTCTTCATAAGACCTGCCCTCCATACAGGCAACATCCTGGTAAACCTCCTCTGTACCCTCTCCAATGCCTCCACATCTTTCTTATAATGTGGGGACCAGAACTGCACACAATACTCCAAGTGCGGCCGCACTAGAGTTTTGTACAGTTGCAACATGATGCTGCGGCTCCTAAATTCAATCCCCCTACCAATAAAAGCTAAGACTCCATATGCCTTCTTAACAACTTTATCCACTTGACTGCCTACTTTCAGGGATCTATTGACACATACACCAAGATCCTTCTGTTCCTCAACACTATTAAGAGCCCTACCATTAGCCCTATACTCTACACATTTATTGTTCCTGCCAAAGTGCATTACCTCACACTTTTCCACATTAAACTCCATTTGCCACCTCTCGGCCCAGCTCTGCAACTTGTCCAAGTCACTCTGTAAACTATAACACCCCTCTTCACTATCTACCACTCCACCGACTTTAGTGTCATCTGCAAATTTACTGATCCATCCCTCAATACCCTCATCCAGATCATTTATAAAAATTACAAACAGCAGGGGCCCCAAAACAGACCCTGAGGCACACCACTCGTCACCGAACTCCACGATGAATATCTCCCATCAACCACCACCCTCTGTCTTCTATCTGCCAGCCAATTCCTAATCCAATTAGCTAAATCACCCTCTATTCCACACATCTGCATTTTCTGTAGAAGTCTTCCATGGGCCACCTTATCAAACGCCTTGTAAATCTGGCAACATGGACATTGAATCTTATTTTTAGTTTACTTACAGCTAGCCTTAGAGTGAGCTGACCTAGACATAGGTGTTGATAGCATTGCAAATATAACATATCCCATATATAGTAGATAGAGGGACCTTCAGGTCAGAGGGAGACATTGGGAAATTCTGCCGTCAAGCCCTGTCCCTCTCTGCAGTCTACTAACAGGCTTCTCTTTCAAGGACACAGGCCCTAGATAGTCTGGAGAAGGAGCAGTCTCAAGGGTGCAAATGGAGGCCAACTAATTGCAGAAGAAGAGGAGATTAAAAGATGCGTCTTGCCATCCATAAAAACACAGCTCAATGTTCCCAATGCAACCATTGGTGCGCATATATACAGTGGGTTTTTCAAATCATTTTAATTCCCCTCCTTGCCCTACTTCTCACCCTCCTCACCTATCACCCATAACTTACTTTAGGAACAGATCAGGGGAGGCAATGATCAATCAGGGTAAACACAGTAGGAAGTCTCACAATACCAGGTTAGGGTCCAAGGGTTTGTTTGACAGTGGACCCACTGGCTTTCAGGGTTTGCCCCTTTGTCGGGTGGGTGGAGAGTTCTGGTCACACACACAGCATATAAAGGCGCACACACAATCGTGTGTGACCAGAGCTCTCCGGTCACCTGGCGCGCGGGGGTGGGGGGGGGGGGTGGGGGGGGGGGGTGGGTGTACTATCAGGTAAACCTGTTGGACTTTAGCCTGGTGTTATGAGATTTCTTACACTGTCACCATACCAGACTATCATTTCAATAATGTGAGAGAAGTACATTCACTTTTTATCCATTCAATTAACTTTATGAAGGTGTTTACAATATTGATCCTTTACTTGATAGCTTAATTCACGGTTGGCAGAAATAACAACCTGACAAACAAATTATTTAAGGAGTAATTACATCTTCCAATCACAGCACTCTCATTACTCAGTGAACACAGAAATAACTCATGATGCATCATTTAATGATGAACTGTAAAATAGACACAGTCTTTTTTAACTTACCTTTTAGACTCTTCCCCGTTCAATTCATGCCACGTGCCCCCATGCAGCTGATGTCAAACCTGACAAATGCTAAAACGTGCATCGCTCCTTGAAAATTATAAAGCTTTCCAAATTATCAATCAGCCCATTGCACTGATAATTGACCTCTTTATAAGAGTGGAGTAATTCTGGGCCCATTCTCTCCCCTTGTGAAAACAGGTGAGGATGGAAAAGGGGCTGGAATTCTAGTCGCTCCAATCAGTGGCCAATTTTTTCAGTCCCACCTTCCCATCCAGTCCCAATCAGAGCAATGAGAATCTAGCCAAGATATTGTTCAGACGTCACCTCAGCCATGATTTGAAACCAATTGCTGCCATTCTCTACACATCTGACACTACTGTCTCTCGTACCAGATTGTAGTGCACGTGATGTTTGCAGACGAAACAAAGATGGCTGGACTTGCAGATAGTGAGGAGCATTGTCAGGCGATGCAGCAGGACATCAATAGGCTGGTAGCTTGGGCAGACAGATGGCAGATGGAATTCAATCCTGATAAATGCGAGGTGATGCATTTCGGGAGAAAGAATGTAGGGGGAGGTATATGATAAAGGGTAGACCTGTTAAGAGTATAGAAACACAGAGGGACCTGGGGTGCAGGTGCACAAGTCTCTGAAGGTGGCAGAGCAAGTGGAGAAGGTTGTGAAGAAAGCATATAGTATGTTAGCCTTTATAGGAAGGGGTATAGAGTACTAGAGCTGGCCTTTAATGTTGCAGTCATATAAAACGTTGGTTAGACCTCATTTGGAATACTGCGTCCAGTTCTGGTCGCCTTTCTACCGGAAGGACGTGGAGACTCTGGAGAGAGTGCAGAGGAGGTTTACCAGGATGCTGCCTGGTATGGAAGGTCTGAGTTACGAGGAGAGGTTAGGCAAATTGGGACTGTTTTCCTTAGAAAGACGTAGACTTAGAGGAGATCTAATAGAGGTGTACAAGATTATGAGGGGTATAGATAGAGTAAACAGGGTTAAGCTTTTTCCTAGGATGGACTCGAATAGCACGAGGGGTCACGGGCTTAGGGTGAGGGGGGTAAGGTATAATTTGGATGCTAGAGGGAGTTTTTTCACACAGAGGGTGGTGGGGGTATGGAATGCGCTGCCAAGTAAAGTGGTGGAGGCAGGTACTCTGGAGTTATTTAAGAAATACTTAGATGGGCACATGAACAGAATGGGAATGGAGGGGTATAGAAAACTGATTTAAAATAGGGATCATGAGCCTTGGGAGTCCCTGGGAAGTGTGTAAATAGATGATGATATTGATGTACTTGTTTTTATCCTACAGGTGCTTTGGTCCACCTTGTTGTCTAACAAGGGGCATACACGCGATGGGTCGTGAGAGGGCTGCTCTTGGATTTTTCTTTCGAGAGTATCCTAGTGCTTCACGTATTAGTGTACGCTTGACCTGGACCATTTGAGGCAACACGACAGCTCAGTGACTATCGCTGTGCTGTGCAGATACATGGATTTGGGCCTGTGTCTGGGAGTTTGCGCATTCTCCCCGTGCTGTGTGTTTTCTCCGGGTGCTCCGGTTTCCTCCCACATCCCAAAGATGTGCTCTTAGGCTAATTGGCAAAACAAATTCTCCCTAAATTGTCTCAAATTTGGTTTTTAATCCATAGATCTATAAACATGGACAGGGATCGTGGGTAGAGGTGGGAACATTGGGGTGGCGGCACGGGCTCGTTGGGCCGAAGGGCCTGTTTCCCGTGCTTTTTTTTTATTCTTTCTTTGAATACGTTTTCCATAAACTGTAGCCAACCACAGGACCTTGCTGTGAAATCTTAGCATTTAATTTCTTGATTCAAATTCCATGAATGTGTTTTCTTTCCAGAGTTTATGACACGCCAGTCAGAATTTTCCCATCCTGCTCGCCACTGGAATCGGAGCGGGAACAGGGCGGACCATGGAAAAGTCCATTGACCTTGGGTGGGATTTTACGGTTTCAGAATGAAAAAGGTTGTAAATTCTTGTCCATCATCACAGAAGGGGGAACAGCTCAGTTATTCCAAGCTCAATCACACTATTGATCACCTGAGAAGCAGAACAATTGGTCACAAGTGAAAGAATTCAGCAATACATTAAAACTTAATGGGGACCTGGATTCTGAAGATCTACATGGGTTTTATATTTGTATAGACTGATCTTACTGTGCTCTTGTATATTTGAACTAATTGAAAACACTTAATAAATTCTGATCTTAAATAATTTTGAGTGTTTTGTCAATGCTTTGGGTTGCTGAAGGTGCACCTTTGAATGCAGTTGATAATTTTAAACGTGCCTGGTACCTTTGGGCATGTCTGAGGTGTTTGGCGTTAGGCATGCCCAATGTGTTTATTGCATGTCCAAAAGCACTGAGTGTGCCCACAGGCCCTGGAAATGCTCAAAGGCTTTCCAGCTCTGATCAAATTTCACAGAATCCCTACAGTGCACAAGGAGGCCACTCGGCTCATCGACCGTGCATCGACAACAATCCCACTCAGGCCCATGCATTTACCCTGAGAACCGAAGGACAACTTTATTGACATGGCCAATCAAACCAACCCGCAAATCCTTTGGACTGACTGTGGGAGGAAACCGGAGCACCTGGAGGGAACCCATGCAGACGCAGGAAGGACATGCAAACTCCACACAGTGACCGAAACCGGGAATCGAACCCGGGTTTCTGGCGCTGTGGGCAACAGCAGTGTTAACCACTGTGACACCCTGAAATGGCTGAAATACTGATATTTTCATTGCTTTTGCCATTTTTGTTTCGACTTGGGCTTCTAGTTGGAGTTTCTTTAGAGTTTTGTTATTATTCTCATTGGCGTGGACTGCAGTATTTGTTACCTGATGCTAATAATTGCCCTAGAATTAAGGAGGCTCAGAGGGCAATTAAAAGTCAACCACACTGCTGTGAGTCTGGAGTCACGTGTAGACCAGACCTGGAAAGGACAGCAGATTTTTCCTTCCCTAAAGGACAATAGAATCCAATGGATGAGATCAACTTCCAATTCCAGAATTCTTTAAAAATCATTTTGAATTAGAATCCACCAGCTGCCAGGGTGGGTACTGACATTTTCAAGGTTGCTGGATTACGTTCAGTGATATATATTACCACCATGCCATCATTTTTATGTCAGTTTGAAATCACAGCACAAGAAAGAGGCCATTTGGCCCATCATGTCTGTGAGCCTAATCCTACTTTCTAGCATGTGCAAAGATGATCGCTGATCTTAGCTGCACACTCCTACAAAGTATCATCAATCAGAGTGCCATGCTAATACATTATCACGCTTATTTTTACCTATCGAGCAGATCCATTAGTTAGTTTTGCTAATATTCTTTAGACATCGCTAGTAGGTCATTTGCCTGTGACAGTTTCTCAAGTTCAGAGACATGCCAAGATTAATCCTGTGATGGCATTGGGTGTCACAACCCAATAGACAAGATCGCAGAATGGATTTCAGCAATGTGGATCTTATTGAAACTTACTGGAAAGAGTGGATGTGAAAAGGATGTTTCCACTAGTAGGAAATGTGAGAACCAGAGGGTACAATCTCAGGCTAAAGGGACATAGAACATAGAACACTACAGCACAAACAGGCCCTTCAGCTCACAAGTTGTGCCGATCATATCTCTACCTACCAGGCCATAGAACTATCTGTAACTCCCAATCCCATTAAATCCCATGTACTCATCCAGAAGTCTTTTAAAAGACCCCAGTGAGTTCACCTCTACCACCACTGACGGCAGCCGATTCCATTCACTCACACCCTCTGAGTGAAAAACTTACCTCTAACATCTCCTCTGTACTTGCCCCCCAGCACCTTAAATTTGTGTCCTCTCGTAGCGACCATCTCAGCCCTGGGAAATAGCCTCCGAGAATTCACTCTATCTATTCCTCTCAACATCTTATAAACCTCCATCAGGTCGGCTCTCAACCTTCGCCTCTCCAGGGAAAAGAGACCTAGCTCTCTCAACCTATCTTCATAAGGCATGTCCCCCAATCCAGGCAACATCCTTGTAAATCTCCTCTGCACTCTTTCAATAGCCTCTACATCCTTCCTATAGTGAGGCGACCAGAACTGCACACAGTACTCCAAGTGGGGTCTGACAAGGGTCTTATAAAGTTGCAGCATTACCTTCCGACTCCTAAACTCAATTCCTCTATTAATGAAGGGATGATCCTTTAAAACAGAGATGAGGAGGAATTTTTTCAGCCAGTGAGTGGTCAATCTGTAAAACTCTTTGCCACAGAAGACTGTGGAGGCCGGGTCATCGAGTGTCTTCAATACAGAGTTAGATAGGTTCATGATTAATAAGGGAATCAGACGTTATGGGAAAAGGGCAGGAGAATGGGGATGAGAAAAATATCAGCTATGATTGATGGGCTGAGTGGCCTAATTCTGTTCCTATCATCTTATGGCCTTAATGGTGGCTGCAGTAAAGAAAGCCAACATGGTCAGGATATGTATTGACCCAGTGAACTTGAAGAAGGAATTGCTCAGACCTCATCACCCTATGAAGAAGTGGAATAGGTGATAGCAGACATGGTGAATGCCAAAGTGCTTAGCAGTCTCGATGTGAATTGTGGGTTCTGGCAGATCTTGTTAGATAACAAATCCATAAAACAAGCCATATTCTTATCTCCTGCAGGCAAATACCATTTTCTCTGCACGATGGGATCTCCATAGGCAGTGAAGTTTTCCAGTGGTGTATGGAGCAACTCTTTGCACACCAACCCTGCAGGATGGCATCCTGGTTTGTGATCCGTTGTGGGGAAATTTGAAGGTGGTCAATTATGTCTTAAAATAAGACAATTCAAAACTTGCAAGGCAAATATCTCAGTGCAAACGATGTGACAAATTTATTGGTTCACTGCGAAGTTTGATACACCCGTGTTCCTGCATCCAGTGGCATATTTATCCTGTGCCTGGGCAGCAAATATATCCATTCATTTATTTGCATAATTTGTTTCTTCTTAAGAATGCCACCCAATAAGACTTGCTGACTAACCTGTTCCTAAATCTTTGGCTTTAAACTATTGGCCCTTGAAACATAAGACAAACACACAGCTGACAGGAGTCTCATGAAAGGTTAAGTAGCTCTGGAATAGAGCTATAGAATTCTCTGGAAGAATTAGATTACAGAGTCAAGTATAGATCAATTATACTTCTTTCTAATCAATAATTCTGCCTTTCATTAGCTTAAAATAAATTCCATTTAACAATCATACATCCATACAAATCTCTGTCAAGTACCTCAGACAGTAAGAAGTCTCACAACAAAAGGTTAAAGTCCAACAGGTAGCAAAAGGTAGTGAGATTTAAAGTGGGAATTCCAAAATTAGGACACTGGCAGACAAAGACCAACGATTGCATGAAGTGAGACCAGGAGGCTCTAAAGTCTGGCAAGGTGGCACAGTGGTTAGTACAGGGATCGTGGGTAGAGGTGGGAACATCGAGGTGGCGGCGCGGGCTCGTTGGGCCAAAGGGCCTGTTCCCCGTGCTGTTTTGTTCTTTGTTCTTTGTTCTTTGTACTGCTGCCTCATAGTGCCAGGAACCTGGGTTCAATTGCGGCTTGGGTCATTGTGTATGTGGAGCTAGCTCATTCTCCCTATGTCTGTGTGGATTTCCACCCACAGTCAGAAAGACATGCTTGTTAGATGCATTGGCCATGTTAAATTTGGAGTTTGCATGTTCTCCTCGTGTCTGCGTGGGTTTCTTCCGGGTACTCCGCTTTCCTTCCACAGTCCAAAGTTGTGCAGGTTAGATTGATTGGCATGCTAAGAAATTGCCCCTTTCCAGGGATGCATAAGTTAGAGGGGTTAGTGGGTATAATTTGTAAGGATATGAGGGTAGGGCCTGGGTGGGATTGTAGTCGGTGTCAACCCACACTGTTTTGAAAGCATCATTGTTTGCAACTCAAACTAACCTATCCCAGAACATCTCATTTGGAGTGGCTCCAAAGTGACAATACTCTAATAATTGCTTCAGTTTAGGAATGTAACTCATAACCGATTCACCTGGGGCTCTTAGGATCCTTGTCTGGTCTGGCCTGCATGTGATTCCAAATCCGCAGCAATATATCTGATTTGTAACCTTTCCCCCACACTTCCCCCCATCCACACCACTTCCAGGACAATTAGGAATGGGCAATAAATGCTGGCCGGTCAAAGATGGTCATGTCCCAGGAATATATTAAAACAAAATAGAAATTCAGCATCTTAGTTAAATGGAGAGAGATTGCAGAATCATAAGGTACAGAGGGATCTGGGTGTCTTAATGCACAAATAGAAAAAAAGTTGACTTGCAGGGAGAGGAAGAAATTAAGAAGGTAAACAGAATGTTGACTTCTTTATAGATCAAAAAGCAAAGGCAGGCTTATAACCAGGCAGTCACTTTATCTAAATGAGATGGCTGTCCCTCCTTTTTTATTGTGAGGCATCAGACATCTATTGCTCCAAGGATGTGCGTGTTAGATGGATTGGCCATGTTAAATTGCCCCTCGTTTCTGGGGTTTTAGCAGGGTAAATATGTGAAGTTACAGAGGTAAAGCCTGGGTGAGAATGTAGTCAGTGCAGACTCAATGGGCTGAATGGTCTTTTTCTGCACTGTGGTAATTCTATGATTCTATTGTGTGATTCTATGTTGATATCTGGAGGTTTGGTGAGAAGGAATGTCAAATCAATATAGACTACACATGATGATACAGATGAGAAACATTTGAGGAACAGGCATTTTGTGTTTCCCTGTTCAGAAAATTGGAAGTCCTGTCTGCTTTTTTTGCTTTGTAGCCCATCAGAATTAAACATGGGTTGGTTCTCTGACCTTGTCCACGGCTGGGATTCTCCAGTCCTGCTAATCTGAAATAAGATTCGGCTGAGGGCCAAATTTTCCGTTCTTGTTGGCAGTAGAGGCTGGCATGAACAGTTGGAGAATGCCAGCCCATATTTCACTATGGTCATTCGGTCAGGATTTGTGTTAAGTTCAGGGTTATTTGGGACAAGGAAGTTTCCTTGCAGTCAACCAGTCATCACATTACCCATCTAACAAGCTTATCCCCCAAGCCATTCCTTGACTTTTCCCTGAGTATATTGTTGTAACTCTAGCAATGACTTGTTCATTACCATCTCTCTCTGTTCCATCTGCCTGGTAAAGACCATAGTGAAATTGAGATTTACAAGGATGTTGCCTGGATTGGGAGGCATGCCTTATGAAGATAGGTTGAGGAAGCTAGTGTCTTCTCCCTGGAGAGACAAAGATTGAGAGGTGACCGTATAGAGGTTTATAAAATGTTGAGAGTTATAGATAGGGTGGATTCTTGGAGACTATTTCCCAGGGCTGAAATGGTTGCTATGAGAGGACACAGGTTTAAGGTGTAGGGGAGCAAGTACAGAGGAGATGTCAAGGACATAGAACATAGAACGCTATAGCGCAGAACAGGCCCTTTGGCCCTCGATGTTGCGCCGACCTATTGAGAAAAAACAATGACCCTCTAACCTAAACCATTCCCTTTCATCCATAAACCTCTCCACTGACCACTTAAACGCCCTCAAACTTGGCACATCTACAACTGCTGCAGGCAGGGCATTCCATACCCTTACCACCCTCTGGGTAAAGAACCTACTTCTGACATCTGTCTTATAACTACCCCCCCTTAATTTAAAGCTATGTTCCCTCATGCTAGCCTTCTCCATCTGAGGAAAAAGGCTATCACTGTCCACCCTGTCTAATCCTCTGATCATCTTATATGCTTCAATAAGGTCACCTCTTAGCCACCTTCTCTCTAATGAAAATAACCTCAAATCCCTCAGCCTTTCCTCATAAGACCTTCCCTCCATACCAGGCAACATCCTGGTAAACCTCTTCTGCACCCTCTCCAATGCCTCCACATCTTTCTTATAATGTGGTGACCAGAACTGTACACAATATTCCAAGTGCGGCCGCACCAGAGTTTTGTACAGTTGTAACATGACGTTGCGGCTCCAAAATTCAATCCCCCTAACAATAAAAGCCAAGACTCCATATGCCTTCTTAACAATCTTATTGACTTGATTGCCAACTTTCAGGGATCTATGCACATATACACCAAGATCCCTCTTTGTCAACACTATTAAGAGTCCTACCATTAGCCCTATACTCTACACATTTGTTATTTCTGCCAAAGTGAATTACCTCACACTTTTCCGCATTAAACTCTATTTGCCACCACTCGGCCCAGCTCTGCTTAGAGAGACTTAGACTTGTCTAAGTCTCTCTGCAAACTATAACACCCCTCTTCACGATCAACAACTCCTCCAACTTTGGTGTCGTCAGCAAATTTACTAATCCATCCTTCTATACCCTCATCCAGATCATTTATAAAAATTACAAACAGGGGTAAGTTTTTCACACAGAAGATGGTGGGTGAGTGGAATCGGTTGTCATCAGTAGTGGTGGAGGCGAACTCGTGGGGTCTTTTAAGAGACTTCTGGATGAGTACATGCGATTTAATAGGATTGAGAGTTATAGATAGACTTGGTAGTTATGGGTATGATCTGCGCAACTTGTGGGCTGAAGGGCCTGTTTGTGCTGTAGTGTCCTATGTTCTATTGAATATTTTGTCTGATCCTCAGTTGTTCCTTTATCAATTCATCCTTTGAGTTCCATCTTTCTTTATTTGATTTCGGAATTTTTTTTCTTCTGTACAGATCATTTTGTTTCATATCATTTGACAATCTAGTTGCCCTTATATATTTTCAAGTTTGATGAAGTCCTTTACCAACCTCTTTCGGAATTTCCTCCAAAGGAACAACAGAATATTATAAACACAGAAGAATTTTTTTTCCAGTACACCAGATTTTTTTTACAACACATGAACATATAAGAGATGGGTGAGGAGGCTGACACAACCCCTGTTATAATTGGCTGAGCAGTTACCATAGTATCCTTACAATGCAGAAAGAGGCCATTTAGCCCATTTAGTTGATACCAACTCTCTCACAGAACACCTTACCCAATCCCTATAACATCACATATTTACGCCACTAATCCCCATAACCTACCTACATCTTGGGACACTAAGGGGCAATTTAGCATGGCCAATCCACCCAACCCAAGTACCTTTGGAACGTGGGAGGAAACTGCAGAACCTGAAGGAAACTCAAGCAGACATGGGTGAAACAAACAGTTGTTTGTTTTGAATGAAACATCAACTGCAACACACTCTCTCAAATTATCGCTGAGAAAGATGCAGAAATGGGCGTGTAGGGAGGTATGCTCAATGAAGATAGGTTGAGAGAGCTAGGTCTCTTCTTGTTGGAGAGATGAAGGTTCAGAGGCGACCTGATAGAGGTTTATAAAATGTTGAGAGGAATGGATAGAGTAGATTCTCGGAGGCTATTTCCCAGGGCTGAGATGGTCACTACGAGAGGATGCAGGTTTAAGGTGCTGGGGAGCAGGTACAGAGGAGATGTTAGGGGTAAGTTTTTCACTCAGAGGGTGGTGAGTGAATGGAATCGGTTGCCATCAGTGGTGGTAGAGTTGAACTCGCTGGGGTCTTTTGAGAGACTTCTGGATGAGTATATGGGATTTAATGGGATTGGGAGTTACAGATAGTTCTATGGCCTGGTAGGTATGGGTATGATTGGCGCAACTTGTGGGCTGAAGGGCCTGTTTGTGCTGTAGTGTTCTATGTTCTATGAATTGTCCCTAATTAGAAGGTTCATGTGTCAGATCATGGTTAAAATCCAGAACATTACTGGGAATGTGACCTGCTGCCTTATCCCTGTGGTCTCCAACATCCCAATCATCACCTTAAATGGTCACAATCATATGGCACCAGGCATCTTAAAGCTCTTCACAACTAATGAAATGTTGATAGAGTGTAGTCACTGATGTGATACAGTGAGTTCCGCGAGGCAATTTTCACACAGCGAACTCCCTAGAAGCCTCAGTGTGATAATAACTGGATCATCTGCTTTGTCTGGTGTTGATTGAGGGAAATTGGTCAGGACACTGGGAATTCTTTGAAGCAGTGCCAGGGAATCTTTTACATCCAGCTGTGAGAACAGCTGTTGAACATGCCATCCTAAAAGTGCCATCTCTGACTTTGCAGCACCCTCTCAGCCCTGCACTGGAGTGTCAACCTTGATGGTCGTGATTATTTGGGATGTTAGGGTGACACTTTGGCACAGAATGATTGGCACTGCTGCCACGCAGTGTCAGGGAGCTGGGTTCAATACTGACCTTGGGTGACTGTGTGGAGTTTGCACATTCTGCCCGTATCTGTGTGGGTTTAGAACAAAGAACAAAGAACAAAACAGAATGGGAAACAGTCCCTTCAGCCCAACGAGCCCGCGCCGCCACCTCAATGTTCCCACTTCTACCCACGATCCCTGTCTATGTTTTAGATCTATGCATTGAAACCAAACTTTAGACAATTTAGGGAGAATTTATTCTGCCAATCAGCCTAAGAGCACATCTTTGGGATGTGGGAGGAAACCGGAGCACCCGGAGAAAACCCACGCGAACACGGGGAGAATGTGCAAACTCCCACAAACACAGGCCCAAATCCATGTATCTGCACAGCACAGCGATAATCACTGAGCTGTTGTGTTGCCCATCAAATGGTTTCTTCCAAAGACATGCAGGTTAGATGGATTGACCGTGTTAAGTTGCCCCCTCAGTGTCAGGGAGACTGGCAGGGTAAATATGCTGGGTTACTGGGTTAGGGCCTGCGTGGGACTGTTGTCGGTGTAGGCTCGATGGGCCAAATGGCCACCTCCTGCACTGTAGGGATTCTATGATGATTCTATGATGGCGTAGCACATCTCCTAGTGCTGCCCCCAGAAGATCTGTCAATCCTTCCCAGAATCTGACAGGTGTATAGCGGCATCTTACAGACCAGGTCTTAAAGTTTGCAAAACATGCAAAGTAAAGCATGCAGCCATTTTGCGACTCTCTGTCTGGGATTCTCTGGCTTCGCCTGTGGCTGCAATTCTCCAGTCCCCTTGCAGCAAATGGACATTTAGCTGAGCGCCAAATTCTCCAGTCTCGCTGTCAGCGGTGTTGGGTCGTGTAAGAACATAAGAAATAGGAGCAGGAGTAGGACCATCCAGCCCCTCGAGCCTGCCCCGCCATTCAATAAGATCATGGCTGATCTGAAGTGGATCAGTTCCACTTTCCCGCTTAACTCTTAAGTCCCTTGTCTATCAGAAACCTACCTACCCGTGACTTAAATATATTCAGCGAGGAAGCCTCCACCACTTCAACAGGCAGAGAATTCCAGAGACTCACCGCCCTTTGAGTGAAGAAGTTCCTCCTCAACTCTGATCTAAACTGCCCCTCCTTACTTTGAGGCTGAGCCCTCTAGTCCTGCTATTCTTTCTTAGTGGGAAGAATTTCTCTGCCTCTACCCTATCCATCCCCTTCATTATCTTATATCTCTATAAGATCCCCCCCTCAGCGTTCTAAACTCCAATGAGTACAAACCCAGTCTACTCAATCTCTCCTCATAGGCTAACCCCCTCATCTCCTGTATCAGCCTGGTGAGATTGGAGAATTCCTATGCTTGTCTGCTGTGAATCCTGCTCCCCGTTTTCTCACTGCTGATAGAAAACAAACTGTTGATTTTTCCAGCTGCAATCTATTTGTAGACGGCTGTTTTCTCTCTCTGCCTCACACCCCACCCCCACCCTCCCCTGCTGCCACTTCCTCTCTTCCATTGACTTTGATTCATAATCTCTGATGTTCTATTCACGTGTTTAGCACATTGGGAATTTGAATGGAATCCGATTTTCTTTTTTAAAAAGCCCCAGATTAGTTGGGCTGCTGATTGTTATTAAACATATGTCGGATATCCTGACTCAATTAACACCTCACCGCCAAGGTTCCCGGCATTCCCGACACTCCCTGCCCTTTCCTGCTATTGTCCTTCCCAGCAGAGATACGGCAAACGGTTTTCCCCATGGAATTGTGCATGTTTTTGCTGGTTTCTGAAGCAGCTGTAGTGGGAACAGATAAAGCAATCTGACGGCGGGAAGGAACTCCAAGGGGACACAGAGCTCCTCCATTCTCATCACTCCCAGTTGACAACGAGGGGAAATGTCTGATACGAAGGTTCTCAGCAGGGGAATTCTCTACCCCTCATTCCCATGGATGAGGGCCTAATTCAGGGAGTGTGAAATCATTGTGGCATGGTGACAATGGATTGCACTGCTGCCTCACAGTATCAGGGACCTGGGTTCGATTCCAGCACTGAGTAACAGTGTGGAGTTTGCACATTCTCCTCGTGTCTGTGTGGGTTTCCTCCGGATGCTCCCATATCCTCCCACAGTCCAAAGATGTGCAGGTTAGATGGATTGGCCATAATAAATTGCCCCTTAGTGTGCCAAGATGGATGGATTAATGGGGTAAATATGGGGGGGGGGGTTACAGGGGTAGGGGTGGAGGAGAGTTAGAACAAAGAACAAAGAACAATACAGCACAGGAACAGGCCCTTCAGCCCAACAAGCCCGCGCCACCATTTTAACATTCAGTGAACGCCTCATTCCAATCCTTCTTCTATCTATGACTTTTGCTTACGCCTCTTGGACTCCACAGTAAAGGTATGCAAATTCAGAGAATTATATGTGTGGTCAAAATACTCTGCCAGAGAGTGAGTGCAGATTTGATGGGCCAAATGGCCTCTTCTATAATATAGGGAATCTCCGATTCTGAGAGGCCATCACCCTATCCCTCTCCTCCCTGGAGACAATGCCTCCTCTCACCTTGCTTCACTTTCAATCTCTCATTCACACCATCACTCAGACTGTTTATCCTCACCTCAGATGTTTGGACTTTCTGGAATTTCTTCCCTACACTCTTTAGTCTTTCTACCTCACTTTGATCATTTCAAATGTTCTGAAAAGATTGCCTCTTTGACCAAGTTTTTAGCCATCTAACTTGGTTGTTATACTATGTTTTGTTATCCCTACAATGCAGAAGGAGGCCATTCAGCTCATCGAGTCTGCACTGACTCTCCGCCGAGTATCTTATCCATGCCCTTTCTCTGGCCCTATGCCACGACCCCACACATTTCCAATGCTAATCCATCGAACCTACAGCTATTGGGGACAATATACAGCAATTTACCATGCTCCTGTGAAGCATCTTGGTATCCTTTATCCTGTTAAAAGCGCATATAGCTATAAACTGTTGTTGTAAAGAGTAGGATTTGAAAGTTTCACTCTCCTTGACAAATTTCTTCTCAATGTCCATCGATTGACAGGCTGAGGAAATGTGGGGGCTTCCACATCTGGTGCTCAGGTTGCCAATGTGGTTTGACATTTTCCCGGGGTTTTCATCACATGACTTTGTACCCCGCCCTACTCGCCAAGGCAGAGGTCACCTGACCTGGAGCCCCCACCTCTCACCCAGTGAGAAACATTCTTCATTACCAATCAGAAGCTTTCTGATGTATGGGTCAAGCTGGTAATGTTTTTATCCCAACTTCAAAATTATAAAACTAATGAAGGAAAGAATTCAAAGAAAAAGAAACAGAGAAAGGTTTTGTGAAGGGTAGGTCGTGCCTTACTAACCTTATTGAGTTTTTTGAAAAAGTGACCAAAGAGGTGGATGGGGGTAAGGCGGTTGATGTGGTATATATGGACTTTAGTAAGGTGTTCGATAAGGTGGCCCATGGAAGGCTTCTGCAGAAAATGCAGATGTATGGGATAGAGGGTGATTTAGCTAATTGGGTTAGGAATTGGCTAGCAGATAGAAGACAGAGGGTGGTGTTTGATGGAAGATATTCATCGTGGAGTTCGGTGACAAGTGGTGTACCTCAGGGGTCTGTTTTGGGGCCCCTGCTGTTTGTAATTTTTATAAATGATCTGGATGTGGGTATTGAAGGATGGATTAGTAAATTTGCGGATGACACTAAAGTCGGTGGAGTGGTAGATAGTGAAGAGGGGTGTTATAGTTTGCAGAGAGACTTGGACAAGTTGCAGAGCTCGGCTGAGAGGTGGCAAATGGAGTTTAATGTGGAAAAGTGTGAGGTAATGCACTTTGGCAGGAATAATAAATGTGTAGAGTATAGGGCTAATGGTAGGATTCTTAATAGTGTTGATGAACAGAGGGATCTTGGTGTATATGTGCATAGATCCCTGAAAGTAGGCAGTCAAGTCGATAAGGTTGTTAAGAAGGCATACGGAGTCTTAGCTTTTATTGGTAGGGGGATTGAATTTCGGAGCCGCAACGTCATGTTGCAACTGTACAAAACTCTAGTGCGGCCGCACTTGGAGTATTGTGTGCAGTTCTGGTCCCCACATTATAAGAAAGATGTGGAGGCATTGGAGAGGGTACAGAGGAGGTTTACCAGGATGTTGCCTGGTATGGAGGGCAGGTCTTATGAGGAGAGGCTGAGGGATTTGAGGTTGTTTTCGTTAGAAAGGAGGCGGTTAAGAGGATACCTTATCGAAACATATAAGATGATGAGAGGTTTAGATAGGGTGGACAGTGATAGCCTTTTTCCTAGGATGGAGAAAGCTAGCACGAGGGGACACAGCTTTAAATTAAGGGGTGATAGTTATAGGACGGATATCAGAGGTAGGTTCTTTACCCAGAGGGTGGTTAGGGAGTGGAATGCCCTGCCTGCGGCAGTTGTAGATGCGTCAAGTTTGGTGGCGTTTAAGAGGTTAGTTGATAAGTTTATGGAAGAGAAGGGAATGGTTTAGTTTGGAGGGTCAATGCTTTTTTCATAATTGGTCGGCGCAACATCGAAGGCCGAAGGGCCTGTTCTGCGCTGTAATGTTCTATGTTCTATGTTCTATAAAGCTCACAGTCTATTTTATTTCTGCTCTGACATTTCTCACTGGGGTTTCTCGTGTTCTGGAGATTAATCTTCAGCTTCTGAATCCATCAGGACAATTCTCAAGCACTAATAACTCGATTGGGTTTGACTTGGCTCCAGACAGCTATGTTCGTTTAGTTACAAATTAATTTCTGACTTCCTCTCACAGTACACATGAACATCATTGCAGGACTTTGTGCAAATGTTCCACAACTACCTCTGGCTCTCTGCATCAACCAATGGCATTGTGCTTCTAAAATACATCTGAACACTTTCTGGATGAGTGGTCCTTGAAAATTTACAATTTTATATATATATATATGTATAAATGCGTGAATGTGAAGTTTCATCTGCTCCATATATAAAATATTCTGCAGATCTAATTCGAATAAAGAAGCAGCAATCAGAATGTTTCTTAGTCCCCTGGCCATTCGGGGTTTTCCCATGGCTCTCATTGACGTGCAATAATCCCAGTCTCCTGCAGAGATTCCCAACAATGAGCGGACATTGCACTGTGCATCCAGCTGCTCCCATTATGTATCACTATGAATCACCCTTCCATCACTTCATCTATCAGCATCACTCACTGTGCTAACCAATTCCAGTGCGTCAGACCAGAGGAAGCTTTGCCTGCCAGCAAGATTTGTCATTTGAGAGTTAGTACCAATAAAACCTAAACATTAAGTTTTTTTTATTTTAAAGGGTAAATAATTTTGAAACAGAGCTATAAAGGAGGAACTCATGGTATTAGCTTGAGTTTGATACAGGGAGACGATAGCCTAGTGGTATTATCATTAGACTATTAATCCAGAAACTCAGCTAATGTTCTACAGACCTGGGTTCAAATCCTGCCATAGCAGATGGTGGAGTTTGAATTCAAGAAAATAAATATCTGGAATTAAGAATCTACTAATGACCACAAAACCATTGCTGATTGTTGGAAAAAACCATCTGGTTCACTAATTTCCTTTAGGGAAGGAAATTTGCCATTCTGACAAAACTTTAGGGAAGTTGTGCGTGGAGCCTGAAGAGATTGGAGAGGCACTGAACAAATATTTCTCTTCAGTATTCACGCAGGGAGATGTAAATGTAGTTGTGGAGAACACTGAGATATAGAGTTGCAAACTGGAAAGTATTGAAGTAGATGAGGAGGATGTGCTAGATATCTTGAGGGTTTGAAGTTAGATAAGTCCCCTGGGCCGGACGGGATTTACGCTAGGATTCTCTGGGAGGCAAGAGAGGAGATTGCAGAGCCTCTGACTTTGATCTTCAGGTCATCGTTGGTTACGGGTATAGTGCCGGAAAACTGGAGGATAGCGAATGTGGTCTCATTGTTCAAGAAGGTGAATAGAGACTTTCCGGGGAATTATAGACCGGTGAGTCTTACTTCTGTTGTGGGCAAAGTATTGGAAAGAATTATTAGGGATAGGATTTATAGTTATTTAGAGAGAAATGAATTGATTGGGATTAGTCAGCATGGTTTTGTGAAGGGTAGATCATGCCTTACTAACCTTATTGAGTTTTTGAAAAAGTGACCAAAGAGGTGGATGGGGCTAAGGCAGTTGATGTGGTACATATGGACTTTAGTAAGGCATTCGATAAGGTGGCCCATGGAAGGCTTCTGCAGAAAATGCAGATGTATGGGATTGAGGGTGATTTAGCTCATTGGATTAGGAATTGGCTAGCTGATAGAAGACAGAGGGTGGTGGTTGATGGAAATTATTCATCGTGGAGTTCGTTTACAAGTGGTGTACCTCAGGGATCTGTTTTGGGGCCCCTGCTGTTTGTAATTTTTATAAATGATCTGGATGAGGCTATTGAAGGATGGATTAGTAAATTTGCAGATGACACTAAAGTCGGTGGAGTGGTAGATAGTGAAGAGGGGTGTTATAGTTTGCAGAGAGACTTGGACAAGTTGCAGAGCTGGGCCGAGAGGTGGCAAACGGAGTTTAATGCGGAAAAGTGTGAGGTAATTCACTTTGGCAGGAATAACAAATGTGTAGAGTATAGGGCTAATGGTAGGACTCTTAATAGTGTTGAAGAACAGAGGGATCTTGGTGTATATGTGCATAGATTCCTGAAAGGTGGCAATCAGGTCGATAAGGGTGTTAAGAAGGCATATGGAGTCTTAGCTTTTATTGGTAGGGGGATTGAATTTCAGAGCCGCAACGTCATGTTGCAACTGTACAAAACTCTAGTGCGGCCGCACTTGGAGTATTGTGTGCAGTTCTGGTCCCCACATTATAAGAAAGATGTGGAGGCATTGGAGATGGTACAGAGGAGGTTTACCAGGATGTTGCCTGGTATGGAGGGCATGTCTTATGAGGAGAGGCTGAGGGATTTGAGGTTGTTTTCGTTAGAAAGGAGGCGGCTAAGAGGAGACTTTATTGAAACATGTAAGATGATTAGAGGTTTAGATAGGGTGGACAGTGATAGCCTTTTTCCTAGGATGGAGAAAGCTAGCACGAGGGGACATAGCTTTAAATTAAGGGGTGGTAGTTATAGGACGGATGTCAGAGGTATGTTCTTTACCCAGAGGGTGGTAAGGGTATGGAATGCCCTGCCTGCTGCAGTTGTAGATGCGCCAAGTTTGGTGGAATTTAAGAGGTTAGTAGATAAGTTTATGGACGAAAAGGGAATGGTTTAGGTTAGAGGGTCATTGCTTTTTCCTAATTGGTCAGCGCAACATCGAAGGCCGAAGGGCCTGTTCTGCGCTGTAATGTTCTATGTTTTATGTTCTATGACCTACATGTGACTCCAGAGCCACAGCAATGTGGTTGACTCTCAACTGCCCCTTGGGCAACTAGGGAAGGGCAATAAATGCTGGCCAACCAGCAATGCCCATGATCGAACAATAAAAAATATAGGGGACAGGGGGATTAGTTACTTTAATTCCTTTGTTTTGGAAGTGAAGGGATTGAAGTTTAAACTTCTGCGTCACAACTGCGATGGCTTCTGCAGTTGACTATCTGGTCATCTTTTCCTTTCAGGTTGACTCAGCAGGACAGGGGGCTTTGGGAGATCGAGAGATGTTTGTGTTCCTCTCTGCAGAGTGCCAGGACATTTTGGCAAAACAGAAGGTGATTCCTCTTCATCCTCCCTTGGCCAAAACTCCTTCCTGGTTTCCAAAAACGGCTGCGATTTTGATGTTCGTTAGCGATGTTGAGGTATTTTGACTCCCCTTCCTTTCTCCTGTTCCCTGAAAAGTAAAAGGACTTTGCATAACTTTTAGAATTCTGTGTTAGATCCTGGATAGATTGTGACATTTTGATTCAATCTTAATAGCCAGCTCTGGAGTATTTGACTCGGATTCACCCAGCCCTGAGCTGCTTGAGGGGCGGAACAAGTAAGAAACATCAGCAGCGGGCCTGTAGTGGGATTCTTGCAACGCCAGGTTAAAGTCCAACCCATTTATTTGATTGTAAACTCACAAGCTTTTGGGGTTTGCCCCTTTGTCAGGTGAGTGGAGAGTTCTGGCTTCAGACAGAGCATATAACAGCACACACAGTTTACAGATTACTGATTAGAATGTGAATCTTTATAACTAACCTGCTATTCAAGTCTTAAAGTTGCAGACAATGTGTCACGTTATCCAATATCTTTAAGCAATTCAGTTTGATCTGTTTGAGCCAATCATGTCCCATTAAACAAGGTCATGGTTATATCAATCGGGGGTTCTTTACTCAGTGAGACCAGGTTGGGGGTAAATTGCTTGACTCCCTTGCTGAGCTCCTCCTCTATTCAAAGTAGCGACGCGAGCTGTTTACGGATTTATTTTGCGTGTTCTGCCCTGTCAGCTTCAATTTGCTTTTTGACCCTTTTTGATGCACCCGGAACACAAAAAGATGGAATTTTCCAGTCCCACCCACCACGGGAATCATAGCAGGGCAGGTACGGATCATGCAAATGTTCCTTCATCCTGGATGGGAACCTCCAGTCTTCAGGTGAGCACAGTCGGAAAATCGCACCCAAATAATTACTGCATTGGCATGTTTCTTGGGAGTGTTCATCCCACACTTGCTTTACTCAGAGGGTGTGGAATGCCCTGCCTGCAGCAGTTGTGGACTCGCCAACTTTAAGGGCGTTCAAATGGTCAGTGGATAGACAAATGGATAATATTGGAATAGTTTAGGTTAGAGGGTCATTAGATTGTCAGCGCAACATCAAGGGCCGAAGAGCCTGTACTGCGCTGTAATGTTCTATGATCTATAACAAACTCCTGCACTCAATGCTGCATCCCTTTAATTGGAGCCCTTTCTACCCACATTCAGGTTGCTCTTTGCAATGGTTGTTTCCCACCACGAATGACTTTTTTCATTTAGTAAACCTTGCCACTTGCTCACACTCTGACCCACACATCCAGTCCCCTGAGCCAGAGCCACAGTTTTCTCTTGAAGAATTTTGTTCTCTGCCAATAACTTATTTTCTGTAATTAGATTGTTTCTGACACAGACCAAGCAGTCCCTTAGCATTCCTCTGAAGCTGGCCTGAATTTACAATGCTCTACTAACCCTCTCAAACTGGCCATGAATCCTGAGTCTCCCAGGTTCGATTATTTTGCTGTAATCAGCTCCGCAGTGGAAATCAGCTGATTTTCATACGATTAGAGGGCTAATTGGCACTGCCCACCAGGCACTGGACAGGAACAAGGGGCAGGGCCAACTGAGGATTACTGAAGTGGGGGAGACCCCCACTAGCACTCTGCAATTGGGATCAGTGGGGGAGGGAGGCAGGAGAATAATCGGGGCTAGCCATGTGGTGGGGGTCAAGGCTGGTCATCTGGGTGGAGGGGTTTGGAGTTGATCATGGGGGTGTGGGGGGGATGCTAGTCATGCGGGGGTGGTGGCTGGTGATCAGGGGCCAGTAATGGAGGGGAGGGGGCAGTGCACATGCGCTGACCTCTATGCTGACAAATCAGCGCATGCACAATAGCTCACTCAGCACTCTGCTGTCAACATCGCGGGCAGGAACAAGCCCCACTCCTATTTTCCAGCATGTATCAGTCTGAGGCACACTTGGTTGAGGGAGCTGGGACTCTTCTCACTGGAGAGACATAGGTTGAGAGGCAACCTGATAGAGGTTTATAAAATGTTGAGAGGGGTAGATAGGGTGGACTCTCAGAGACCATTTCCCCGAGCTGAAATGGTCACTACGAGAGGACACAGATTTAAGGTGCAGGGAAGCAAATACAAAAGAGATGTCAGGGGTAGGTTTTTCACTCAGAGGGTGGTGAGTGAATGGAACTGACTGCTGTCAGAGGTTGTTGAGGCAAACTCACTGGGGTCTTTTAAGAGGCTTCTGGATGAGTATATGGAAAAGAATAGGATAGGGAGGTTATAGATTGGTCTGTGGATTGGTAGATGTGATCAGCGCAACTCGTGGGCTGAAGGGCCTGTTTGTGCTGAATTGTTCTATGTTCTATGTTCTATGTACTTCTTACAGTGTTGGAGATTTATGCTCGCAAGTGTACCCAAAAAAATGAGCAAGAAATATTCCCATTTTCCAGCCCATTGGGCACTTAGTTTTGTTTTAGGAAAATCCCAGCCTTGTTGTCTGGAGCATCAGGGCAATGTTAAACTTCTCTTAAACTGTAAGTTTGTCAGCCATTAACTGTGAGTGGATAACCTTCCACTTTTCTTCAGTTATTAATATACTGGTCCCAGTTTTCTTGGGCTGGGGACAAGGGGTTGACCTTACCAATCTCCCTTGGGATGGAGGTCTCTTGGTTGGACTGCCCCTTTAGTCTTGGCAGGATTGAAGATCACTGCTGGCATGGTGATTTCAGGCAGCCCTGTGATCAATTCATTCCTGTCTGTCAGCTGTGAAATCTTTGAAATGTTCAGGTCACTTTAATCTCCATTCCCTCTGGAGAGCCGCCCAGGGTTTTAAATCATAGCAGCACTTCATTCCACACGGGATTTCCCTTTCTTCCTGTCAGAAGCTGCAGGTGTCAGCTGGCCCCTTCGAAGAACTCTAACAGAGATGAGATGTCAATTTCACTGGGGTGTTCCACTCTCCACAACTGTTCACTCAGCCCCAACATATTCACATGGCTTTTATTAGAATCTCTGAGCCTTCCTAGAAAGCTGAAAGCTTTGAAACCCTTTCTATTCCATTGACAACATTTGATCTCTTTTAATTTTGGAGGGCAGCGCATTGATAGTTCAATGAATTTCCACTTACCTCCAGTCAGCTGTGTTTATTTACCTTTCACTTCAGGCTTGATTGTATCTCAAATACCCCGTAGTAGCAAACAGTAATGTTTACAGAGACTCTAGGCCTGATTGACATGCTTTTATCAAAGGGACTAAGTGGTCCTCAAAAGAGGAAGGGAAACCACTTATTTTTTGAAAGGCCAATTCACTGGTGAAAGTTAGAAATACTGGGGTTGACTCCCCAGTAATTTGAGGCCATCCTGCCTAGTTCTGGTTTCACTTGCCAGTGGAAACAACCTCCCTGTTTCTACCTTGCCTATTCCTTTCATAATTTCATATGTTTCTATAAGATCTCCCCTCATTATTCTGAATTCCAATGAGTATAGCCCCAGTCTATCCAGTCTCTCCTCATAAGTCAACCCTCTCAAATCTGGAATCAATCAAGTAAATCTTTTCTGCACCCCCTCCAGTGCCAGTACATCCTTTCTCAAGTAAGGAGACCAAAACTGTCCACAGTACTCCAGGTGTGGCCTCACCAGCAACTTATACAGCTGCAACATGATCTTGCTGTTTTTAAACTCTATCCCTCTAGCAATGAAGGACAAAATTCCATTTGCCTTCTTCATTACCTGCAGCACTTGCAAACCAACTCCTTGAGATTCCTGCACAAGGACACCCAGGTCCCTCTGCACAGCAGCATGCTGTAAATTTTTACCATTTAAATAATAGTCCTTTTTGCTGTTATTTCTACCAAAATGGATGACTTCATATTTACCAACATTGAACTCCATCCGCCAGACCCACAACCACTCATTTAGACTATCTATATCTCTTTGCCAACTTTCAGCATCCTCCGCACACTTTGCTCTGTCACCCGTCTTAGTGTCATCTGTGAATTTTGACTCACTACACTTGGTCCCCAACTCAAATTGTCTATGTAAATCGCAAAGAACTGCTGTCCTAACACTGATCCCTGAGACACTCCACTAATTACTGATCGCTAACCGGAAAAACATCCATTTACCCCCACTCTTTGCTTTCTGTTAGTTAACTAATCCTCTATCCATGTTAATACATTACCCATAACATCGTGCACCTTTATCTTATGTAGCAGTCTTTGGTACGACACCTTGTCCAATGCTTTCTGGAAATCCAGATACATTACATCCACAGGTTTCCCATTGTCCACTGCACATGTAATGTTCTCAAAGAATTCCACCAAATTAGTCAAACATGATCTTCCCTTCATAAACCCATGCTGCATCTTACCAATGGGACAATTTATATATCGATGTCTCGCTACTTCTTCCTTGATGATGTATTCAAGCATTTTCCCTACTATAGAAGTTAAACTGACTGGCTTATAGTTACCTGCCTTCTGTTCAGTTCTTTTTTTGAAATGGTGGTGTTTAAAAAATTTGCTATTTTCCCAACTACGGGAACCAACCCAGAGCCCAGCGAATTTTGGTAAATTACCACTAGTGCATTTACTATTTCTTCCACCATCTCTTTTAGTATCATGGGGTGCATTCCATTAGGGCCAGGAGACTCGTCTACCTTCAGTCCCATTAACTTGCCCAACACCACTTCGATCATAATAATGATAGTTTCCAGGTTCTCACCTGCCGTAGCCTTCTTGTCATCAATTTTTGGCATGTTATTTGTGTCTCCCACTGTCAACACCGACACAAAATATCTGTTCAATGCCTCAGCCATTTTCAGTTATTACATCCCCCTTCTCATCCTCCAAAGGATCAATGTTTACTTTAGCCACTCATTTTTGTTTTACATATTTGTAGAAACTTTTGCTATCTGTTTTTATATTCTGTGCTAACTTACCCTCATAATCCACCTTTACTTTATAACTTTTTTTGTGGCTTTCTGCTGAATTTCCAATTCTTTAGTTTCCTACTAATCTCAGTCATTTTAATGCATTTTCTTTCAATTTGATACCTCCTTTTATTTCCTTAGATATCCATAGCTAATTATGTCTTTTTCTATAGTCCTTCCTTATCACTAATATATACTTTTGCTAATGGGGAGAGGGGGCCCGCTGCCACTCCGCAGCAATCAGTGGAGGGAGAACAGCGGGATAACGATCGGTGAGGGAAGGGGGGGGGTCTGCAATCAGTCTGGACAGCAGTGGGGTCAGTGGGGGCTGTATCTTGAGCAGTGGGCCCCTGCGATTGCGGGAGGCGGGGGAAGCAGCTGCTTCAGGCTGCCTGCACCAGCTGGGGCCTGACAGCTCTCTAATGCTAATGCGCACGTGCAGCATCGGAGATGTGCACATGCTCACCAGCTCCCTGAGAAGGCTTTTGGATATTTTAAGTCCTGCCCACTGACTTCTGCACCAAACAACAGTCTTGCTCAGAATTTTACAGACAGAGTGTGTACAGGGTCTGAAAACACAGATGGATGTGAAACTCTCCCAGTTTCAAGTCTACGCAGAACTTAGAAAAAAATAGTGAAATTGTCCACAGAAAAGGCGCAGAAAAGGCCCTGTGGCCCATTATCTGATAATAACTACCCCTAAAGACACACAATTTCCTGCATTTGTCCCATATCCTTGAATGCTATGATGTCTCAAGAGCTCATCCAAATATTTTTTTAATGATGTAAGGTTTCCGGTCTCCACAAGATTCCCAGGCACTGCATCTCAAATTCCCACCACCTTCTGAGTGACAAATGTTTTCTCAAATCCTCTCTGAATTTCTTGCCCCTCACTCTAAATCTGTGCCCCCTTGTGATTGATCCCTCAACTAAGGGGAATAACTGCTCCCAGTTCACCCTGTCCATATCCCTCATAATCTTATACACCTCAATCATGTCCCCCCTCAGCCTTCTCTGCTCTAAAGAAAACCATGAGAAGTCTCACAATAGCAGGATAAAGTTCAACATCAGGTGAATGACTCCAAAAAGTTTGTGATTCCTAATAAACCTACTGAACTTTAACCTGGTGTTGTGAGATTCTTAATGTGCCCATCCCTGTCCAACACCAGCATCTCCAAATTAAAGAAAACATCCCAAGCCTATCTAATCTCTCCTTATAGCTCAAATGCTCCATCCATGGCAACATCCTGTGAATCTCCTCTGTATCCCCCTCCAGTGCAATCACATCTTTCCGATAGTGAGGTGACTGGAACTGCACACAGTACTCCAGCTGTGACCTAACCAATGTTTTTACAACTCCAACATGATCTTGTTCTAATCCTCTATGCTATGACTGATAAAAGCAAATGTACCATGTGCTTCTTAAATATTCCATTCATATGCTGTGCCAACTTCAAGGATTTGTGAATAAGTATCCCTAGTTCACCTCTTCCTTTGAGTTTCCTGGTGTCCTGCCATTTATTAAATATTCCCTCATCTTGTTTCTTCTTCCAATGTGCATCACCTCACACTTATCAGGGTTAAATACCATCTACCACTGCCCATCTGACCAACCCTCAAAAAACCTTATTGAGTTTTTTGAGGAGGTGATCAAAGAGGTAGATAAGGGTAAGGCAGTTGATGTAGTGTATATGGCTTTTAGCAAAGCGTTTGATAAGGTTCCCCATGGTAGGCTACTGCAGAAAGTGCAGATGCATGGGATTGAAGGTGATTTAGCAGTTTGGATTAGGAATTGGCTAGCTGATAGGAGACAGAGGGTGGTGGTTGATGGGAAATATTCAACCTGGAGTGCAGTTACAAGTGGTGTACCTCAAGGATCTGTTTTAGGGCCACTGCTGTTTGTCATTTTTATAAATGAACTAGATGAGGGTGTAGAGGGTTGGATTAGTAAATTTGCTGACGATACCAAAGTGGGGGGAGTTGTAGACAGCGAGGATGAATGTTACAGTTTGCAGAGGGACATAGATAGGTTGCAGAGCTGGGCCGTGTGGTGGCAAATGGAATTCAATACAGATAAGTGTGAGGTGATTCACTTTGGTAGGAATAACAGGCATATGAAATATAGGGCTAATGGAAGGACCCTTAATAGTGTTGTCGAGCACAGGGATCTTGGGGTATAAGTACATAGCTCTTTGAAAGTTGGCACCCAGGTTGATAAAGTTGTTAAGAAGGTGTACGGTGTGTTAGCTTTTATTGGTAGAGGGATTGAATTTAGGAGCCGTGAGGTTATGTTACAACGGTACAAAATTCTGGTGCGGCCGCACTTGGAGTATTGCGTACAGTTCTGGTCGCCGCACTATAAGAAAGATGTGGAAGCATTGGAAAGGGTGCAGAGGAGGTTTACCCAGGATGTTGCCTGGTATGGTGGGAAGGCCTTATGAGGAAAGGCTGAGGGACCTGAGGTTATTTTCATTAGAGAGAAGAAGGTTACGCGGTGACCTAATTGAGGTGTATAAGATGATCAAGGGATTGGATAGGGTGGATAGTGAGAGCCTTTTTCCTCGGACGGTGATGACCAACACGAGGGGACATAACTTTAAATTAAGAGGTGGTAGTTATAGGATGGATGTTAGAGGTAGGTTCTTCACACAGAGAGTGGTGAGGGCGTGGAATGCCCTGCCTGCAGCAGTTGTGGACTCGCCTACTTTGGGGGCATTCAAATGTTCAGTGGATAGGCATATGGATGATATTGGAATAGTTTAGGTTAGAGGGTCCACTGGCCGGCGCAACATCGAGGGCTGAAGGGCCTGTACTGCGCTGTAATGTTCTATGTTCTATGTTCTATGTTCAAACCCATCTATATTGATTGGCATCTTCTTCACTATTAACACCTTATTGATTTTGGTGTCATCTGCAAACTTGCTTATCATTCCCCTCACATTTTCATCGATCATTTATGTATATAGCAAACAGCCAGGGTGCCAGCACTGAACCTGATGGCATACCGCTGGGCATTGGCCTCTTGTCCATCAAACAGCCTTCCACCACAACTCTTTGTGCCTATTACTAAACCAGCTTCTGATCCATCTCACCAAGTTTCCATGTACTTTTGCCTTCTCAATCAATCTCTGATGTGAGACCTTGTCAAAGGTTTTGCTCAAATTCATACAAACCACATCAGCTGCATATCCTCCGTCCACATGCTCGATTAACTTTTCAGAAAATTCAATCAAATCTGTTGGGCATGACCTCCCTCAGACAAAGCCATGCTTACTATCCCTAATTAACCTGTATCTTTCCAGCGGAGTTTAATTCTCTCCTTCAGAATTTTCTCCAATACTTTCCCTATCACTGGTATGAATACTACCAATATTGCACTGAAAGCTTCATCCTAAAGGCAGCAGATCAGAAAGCGTGGCATCCTGTCAATGAATTTGCCTGCCTAACATACACATACCGGTGCCCTGTACTGGAGGCTTGAGCTTTGACTTCAGGAACAAGCACATCGAGTCAAGCTGATGCTTCTTCAAACTGGACATTGTTATTCGCAGCAAGTGGCTGCGGTGGATGAATCAATCCAGACTGGTCTTCTGGGTTCAAGCTTTGTTGTGAGACCCTTCCTCAGTGCTACTGACCTACAAAGAAGCACTTCCCCCAAGTGTTCCAGCTGTCTCTACCAATAGGACAATTAATGTCACATGTTTAACTAACAATTCCCTGCCATACACTGTGATTTATAATACATTCACAGACATTACTCAGCATCAATCTCTGCTATCATTAACGAAATGAGAGCTAGGCCATTATGCCCCTCCAGCCTGTTCTTCCAATCAGTAAGATCATGCTTGATCTCACTGTGGCCATTTCCATGCCAATATCGTATAATCTTTAAATCTCTTGTTAAACACAAATCTGTCTAACTTAGTCTTGAATATATTCAATGACCCAGGCTCCACTGCTCCCTGGGAAAGAGAATTCTAAAGACTATAACAATCCTTTGAGAGACACATTTTGCTCCTCATCTTCATCTTAAAAGGGAATCCTCTTATTTTGAAAATGCCTCTCTAACTTATAGTTTCCCCATCAAATATCTACCCAGTCAAACCCCTCCGAACCTTAAATGTTTCAGTAAGATCACCTCTGAATCTTCTGAAGTCCAACGAATATCAGCCCAATCTGCTGAACCTTTCCATTTAAGAGAAGCCTCTTCATCTCAGGAAGAGATCTGTCTTCAATTCAGCGTTCTATTGGACCTATTGAAGCATCAATGCTACTGAGAATGAAATTGTTTCCATTACGAGTGTTCAAGAATGGATTTAACCCCCAAACAAACAGATCCATAGTAAATTCAGGCAAATACCCTACCAGCAGCATAATTTAAGCTTCTTCAGTTTGGGAGTTTTTCACTGAGGTGAGAGGAAATCTCTGCTGCTGCACTTACCCCAGTTTTTTGTTTCATTCTTTCAAGGGATGTGGGTGTCACTGGAAGTGCTGTTGCTCACATCCCATAAAATTGCCCTGAACTGACTGACTAGCTTGATCATTTCAGAGGGCAGTTAAGAGTCAACATCATTGCTGTGGAGTCACATTATAGAGTAAGAAGTCTGACAACACTGTGAATGGAATTGCTTGCCGTCAGCGGTGGTAGAGGCGATCTCGCTGGGGTCTTTTAAGAGACTTCTGGATGAGAACATGGGATTTAATGGGATTGGGAGTTACAGATAGTTCTATGGCCTGGTAAGTATAGATATGATCGGCACAACTTGTGGGCCGAAGGGTCTGTTTGTGCTGTAGTGTTCTATGTTTAACAGCAGGTTTAAGTCCAACCAATTTATTTGGACCTCAAAAGTTTGCGAGTTTACTATCAAATGAATTGATTGGACTTAAACCTGTTGTCTTTCTGTGTTTACCCCAGTCCAACGCCGGCATCTCCACATCGTGTCACATATATGCCAGACCAGGTAAGGACAGCAGATTTCCCTCCCTACAGGGACATTGATGAACTGGATATTCTGTTTTTAAACAATGACCAATAGTCACAATTACTGAAACTAGCTTTATATTCCAGATTCATTGACTTCAGATACCATCATTGCCAGACTGGGAATTGAACCCGTGTCCCTTGAGCATTAATCTGGGCCTCTGGGTTACAAGTACTTACACCACCCATCTCACCATTTAAAGACCATCTTCCCCACTGGAGAAAGAGTTCCACTTTTCTTTGCAGCGTTGATGAAGGATATAAATCATTCTCTTTGTATTGATTGTGTCTCCATGGATTGACCTCTGCAGTTGGAAAGACATACAGTAGCCTATACCATAGAATGCCTGTTCATAGATCATAGAACCCTACAGAGCAGAAAGAGGCCCTTCGGCCCATCGAATCTGCACCGAACACAATCCCACCCAGGCCCAACCCCATATCCCACCTGCTAATCCCTCTAACCTAAGCATCCTAGTACACTAAGGGACAATTTAACATGGCCAATCAACCTAACCCACACATCTTTGGACGGTGGGAGGAAACCGGAGCACCTGGAGGAAACCCACGCAGACACGAGGAGAATGTGCAAACTCCACACTGAGAGCAGCCCGAGCCGGGAATCGAATCCAGGACCTTAGAGCTGTGAAGCAGCAGTGCTAACCACTGTGCTCCTGTGCTGCCCAAACAGGCCTGTGCCTGTTACTTACAAAGCACCCCTTTAATGTGGTGTTAACAAGAAACGATATGATATTTGGTTCTATCCAACCATTTGTCAGCTGGCAGCTTTGACAGAAGGCATGAGAAAAGCCAGAATAATTCAAGAGGAGTGACTACCTGGGGGCCATCTGAAATGCGAGCATACCAGAATCACCGCAAACCCCACAAACACTCTCAAATTGGTTGGCATGGTACCACGATGGTTAGCACAACTGCCTCACAGGGCCTGCAACCTGGCTTTGATTCTCTGGTCACTGTCTGTGTGGATTCTGCATGTTCTCCTGCGTGGGTTTCCTCTGGGTGCTCTGGTTTCCTCCCACAAGTCTGAAAGACATGCGTTGGCCATGCTAAATTCTCCCTCAGTGTACCAGAACAGGCGCTGGAGGGTGGCAACAAGGGGGTATTCACAGCAACTTCACTGCAGTGTTAATGAATGTGGCGAATAGACAAGTTTAACTGTGGGAACAATGAAATTGCTGAATCTGGAGTTGAGGGAGAGTTAAATTTGCTTTGTGACTGACTCCTGACATTCTCTGGTGATGAGTTGACACAGGCTGTCATGCCTGTGGTACAGAAGTTGCTTCATATCCAGTACTCCCCAGAGGCTCTCCCTCGCTCTGACAAGTTACACAACACTGCGGTTAAAAGACACTTCCTCCCTTAATGTCTCTCCATCAGGGGAAAAAAAAACTTATATTTCTTCCAGGGCCTATTTTTACTCCTGTCCAGCAGTAAGGTTTCCTAGCAATCGGGGACTTTGTGACAGTTCCTGGAAACCACAAGGTGTTGCTGGGTGTCAAAGGTCACTTGGCTCAGGACCCAGCTACCCGCCTGAAGTTCTTGGAAGTGAAAGCCGGTTTGTTTTTGGCCCTCGCTGTTACGTAACCACATGCGTGTCTCTGGCTGAACCCATTCCAGCAGTTTTCCCACATGACTTCCTGCCTTCAAACATCCAGCCTTAACCTCCATCTCCAATATTTTTACAGCAGATAAACAAAAGTGTTCAAAGCTAATGAAAGCAAAACAATTTATTTAATGGTCCCCTGATCCTGCAATCTTTCTCCCGGATTTGTTCACAGTGGATTTCTGGAGGATTATCTCCTCTTCCGTTCTGGATTTTGTGTGTGTGCGTGTGTGCGTGTGTGCGTGAGTGTGTGTGAGTGTGCAAGTGTGTGTGTGTGTTGTGTGTGTGTGTAAGCACGTGTGTACACTTGCGTGTGTGTGTGCGCACATGGTGTATTCATGTGCATATGTGCCTGTGAATGGAGTATGTGCGTGTGAACAAAGAACAAAGAACAAAACAGCACGGGAAACAGGCCCTTCGACCCAACGAGCCCGCGCCGCCACCTCGATGTTCCACTTCTACCCGCGATCCCTGTCCATGTTTATAGATCTATGGATTAAAAACCAAATTTGAGACAATTTAGGGAGAATTTGTTTTGCCAATCAGCCTAAGAGCACATCTTTGGGATGTGGGAGGAAACTGGAGCTCCCGGAGAAAACCCACACAAGCACAGGGAGAATGCGCAAACTCCCACAGACACAGGCCCAAATCCATGTATCTGCACAGCACAGCGATAGTCACTGAGCTGTCGTGTTGCCCATCAGATGGTCCAGGTCAAGCATACACTAACGATGTGAAGCACTAGGATACTCTCAAAAGGTCCAAGAGCAGTCCTCTCACGACCCATCGCGTGTATGCCCCTCGTTAGACAACAAGGTGGACCAAAGCACGGGGACAGTTGTGTGCGTATGTGCATGCATGTGTGCATGTGTGTGTGTGTGTGTGTGAATGTGTACATGTGCATATATATGTGAGTGTACGTGCACAAGTGAGAGTGTGTATATGCGTGTTGGAAATGTGTGTGAGAGTGTGTGGGAGAATGTGTGTATCTGCGTGTGTGTGTGTGTGTGTGCCAGTGTATATTTTTGTGTGTGTGTGTGTGGGGGGGGGGGGGGAGGTTGATTTGATTTATTATTATCACATGTCTTAGTATCAATGAAAAGTATTGTTTCTTGTGTGCTATACAGACAAAGCATACCCTTCATTGAGAAGGAAAGCAGAGAGTGCAGCACGTAGTGTTACCATCATAGCTAGGGTGTAGAGAAAGATCAACTTAATGTGAGGCAGTTCAGCCAAAAGTTTGACAGCAGCAGGGAAGAAGCCGTTCTTCAGTCGGTTGGTGCATGACTTCAGACTTCTGTCTCTTTTTTCCGAAGGAAGAAGGCGGAAGAGAGAATGCCCGAGCTGCATGGGATCCTTAATTATACTGGCTGCTTTGCCAAGACAATGGGAAGTGTAGACAGAGTCAATGGATGGGAGGCTGGTTTGCGAGATGGATTGGGCTAAATTCACAACCCTTTGTATTTTTTTGCGATCTTGGGCAGAGCAGGAGTCCATACCAAGCTGTGATACAACCAGAAAGAATGCTTTCCATGGTGTATCTGTAAAAGTTAGCGAGAGTCATAAGAGTCACTATGGGAGAGTGTGTGCGTGTGGGTATGCATGTCCATGTGCGTGTTTAAGTGTGTGTTAGGGGTGACGGGGCTTTGACAGATAATTCTCAAATCAGACAGAATGAACAAAGCCTTTTCATGCTGAGTTACTGTAACTCTAAGATAAGAATAAAGAGAGTGGAATTACATTCCACTGAGGCTGGGAAACCTCTGGCCTACAGTTATATTGTTTTGCCACAGTGATATAAGTGTGGACAGCAGCTTCCCCTGAGAGGGCCAGATGTGGCAATATTAAACAATCCAATCAACAGAAACATTACAGCAGCTCTAGAGATCAAACACTAATGGGATAGTGATTGCTTAATCTCTTTAGTTAACACAATGGAAGTGTAAACATTGGTAAGGAATGAACTCCCCTGTGCTTCTTGAAATGATCTGTGGTAGCGGCATGGTAGCACAGTGGTTAGCACTGCTGCTTCACAGCTCCAGGGTCCTGGGTTCGATTCCTGGCTTGGGTCACTGTCTGTGTGGAGTTTGCACATCCTCCTCGTGTCTGTGTGGGTTTCCTCTGGGTGCTCCAGTTTCGTCCTACAGTCCAATGATGTGCGGGGTTAGGTTGATTGGCAGTGCTAAGAAATTGCCCCTTAGTGTCCAGGGATGTGTAGGTTAGAGGGATTAGTGGGTATAATATGTAGGGATATAGGGGGTAGGGCCTGGGAGGAGTTGTGTTCAGTGCAGACTCGATGGGCCAAAGGACTGTAGGGTTCTATGATTCTATGATCGATGGGAAAAACGGAAAATTCTGGCTTGGAGCTTGGTGGATGGCTTGGGGCTGGGTTTGGGGTGGGGGCCTGAGTTCAGGGAGGGTTTGTGCCATTGGGCAATCAGGCCACAGTTCCTGGGGGATTGGGAGGTAAAATCCTGATGCCCCCAAATCCCCACAAAGTAAAGGCTTTCACTTTATCCGACGTTAACTGTCAACCTGTTTTCACTGGGACAATGCCCACAGCATCTCACTGCCCGCTTACACCCTCCTAAACCGCACCCCCCCACCCTCTTCACCCCCGCACCGGTTCCAGCACACACAGCGTCCACCCTATCAGACCGCAGACTGCTGAAGATCACACAGCCTAAACCCAGAGGCGTTGAGAGAGAATGAGCATTTTTGAAAGCCTTCTCTTCGACATCTTCTTGCCCAAGTTCAGTAAGGTGGGGATATCGAGGGGAGAGCTCTCCCGTTCTACCTGCCCAGGAGGCGTAGCAAGGTTGGGGGGTTAGTGGGCCATGCAATGACCTCGGACGGGATCCTGGGGCAGAGAATCCCATCCCAACTCTGAAATTCAGGTCGGAGCCTGTACTAAGCAATTGTTAGGTTGTGGAACACTATACTTCATATGTGATTAATATGATTCATTTCAAACTGCTTATCGGCTCTGTGGTTTATTAATGATCTTGTTATGGCCTGATGGTTATGAAATGCTTCTTTATTTTTAAAACACGGGCTTTCAACTGACTGGAAATTCGATTATTCATAAAGTGAGACAGCAAATTGTTTTAAAACACTAGGCCACCTTCCAAGGCGAGAGTGAGAAAGTAAACATGAACCCCAACCCCTCTGAAAGAAGTGTGGAGAGAGAAACATTTCAAAGAAAACCTCCATCAAACATCCCTTTGTCACAATCACTCCCTGTATCAACAACAACTTTCATTTATATAACACATCTCATGATGCCTGACAGGAGCATTCTAAAAGAAAATCAGATACCAGATATTCATTCAGATGGCCAAAAACCTATGTAAAGAGGCATGTTTTATGGAAAAAAAAGCATCACTTCTTGGTTAAGATCAAGTGTTGTTTTGCTGTCCTGCATTTGATCAAAGGCAGTGAGGTTACACCGAGGCTTCATTTGAAACAATCTTTTAATAACGGCATCCAGGTCTTCTGGCTAAGATGCAAATGAGATCAAGCTCTTCGAGGAGCTACAATGCCTGCTCCAATCAGCTTGGATCATGTAGATCAAACCCAGGACGGTAAGCGGCCAGTCTGTTTTGTCAGCTCGAATCTGGAATGTCTCACAGGTTGAGACTTTGAATTGGACTTTGATTGGATATAGCTAAAAAAAAAATGTATGTTTTAAGGAGTGTCAGACAGGAGCCAAGAAAAAACAGTGAGGAACTGTATTCCTGTTTCTCATCGAACCATAGAGAAGTTACAGCACAGAATTCAACCCAACTTGTCCATGGAGACCCACTTTCTAATCCCACCTTCCTGAGTACAGCCCACAGCCCTGTAGCTTCCAGCACTGTTGGTGCAAGTACTTTTTAGAAGAGTTGAGGGTCTCTACCGACTCAGGCAGTGAATTCCAGACACCCAACACCTTTTGTGTAAAAATGTTCCTCATGTTCCCCTCTACACACATCACCACTTATCCTGAATTTACGTCCCCTAGTTCTAGAATTCTCCCCCGAGGGATTAGTTTTATCCTGTCCTCTCTATCTCTTCTCTTCATAATGTTGTACACCTCCATCAAGTCACCCTTCAGCCTTCTTTACTCCCTTCCTTCTTCACCCACTTGATAAGACAGGAGTTCAGTTTTGGATACAATGACTCCAGCGACCCAACCTGACCCATTTCCAAAATTCCGCACATACACAGCTTCATTCACTCAAAACCAGCGTGTTGACCGACATGAATCGCGGTTTGTCTTCTGACTGATTTGACAGCCTCTACCCTCCCCGGCAAATTTGGAAACATGAGTCTCAAACCCGTTTCTGAGACACCAGTTCATGGACAACTCTGCTGGTGGGAATACCATTTCCCCATCTGGAATGGTCCTATACCCCAGAAGGAATAGTGAGTCGCCAGAGTCCCTCCCGAGTGCCTCTCTAGGCCAGATTTGAAAGTTTGAACAGCTCACTCAGATAATCCATTGGGTCCTGGTCATAAGGTGCAGTCCGAATAGTTTAATATCATTTCAATTGGGTGAAGTTCGGAAACTCAGCACTCGTGAAGGCTGCTCCATTATCAGACACTGATATTTTACAGCCTCACTCGGGCAAGGCTCATAAAATCCCATCCAAGGCCAACAGAGAATTCTGTTCCGCAAGGCTTATCATATAGAGATCTTGCTCTAAGAATGGTTGCCTCTGGCTCTGCATTGATCTCCTGGAGACCCTTATTTTACCTAACTCCTCGCTAAAAATATTCTCATGTTTTTCATAGAACATAGAACATAGAACAATACAGCACAAACAGGCCCTTCGGCCCACGAGTTGCACCGATCACATCTACCAATCCACAGACCTATCTATAACCCCCTATCCTATTCTTTTCCATATACTCATCCAGACGTCTCTTAAAAGACCCCAGTGAGTTTGCCTCAACAATCTCCAACGGCAGTCGGTTCCATTCACTCACCACCCTCTGAGTGAAAAACCTACCCCTGACATCTCCTTTGTATTTGCTTCCCTGCACCTTAAATCTGTGTCCTCTCAAAGTGACCATTTCCACTCGGGGAAATAGTCTCTGACAGTCCACCCTATCTATTCCTCTCAACATTTTATAAACCTCTATCAGGTTGCCTCTCAACCTACGTCTCTCCAGTGAGAAGAGTCCCAGCTCCCTCAACCTGTCTTCATAAGGCCTGTCTACCAATCCAGACAGCATCCTTGTAAATCTCTTCTGAACTCTCTCAATAGCCTCTACATCCTTCCTATAATGAGGCGACCAGAACTGCGCACAATACTCCAACTGGGGTCTGACAAAAGTCTTATAGAGCTGCATCATTACCTCCTGACTCCTAAACTCTATTCCTCAATTAATGAAGGCCAGTACACCGTACACCTTCTTGACCACTTCCTCCACCTGCGAGGCCGATTTAAGAGTCCTATGGACCTGGACCCCGAGATCTTCCTGCTCTACAACACAACTAAGACTCCTACCCCTTATCCACCTGCCACTTCTCTGCCCAGTCTTGCATCCTGTCTATGTCCCGCTACAACTTTTGGCATCCCTCCAGACCATCCACAACACCACCGATCTTTGTATCGTCGACGAACTTGCTAACCCATCCCTCCACTTCCTCATCCAGGTCATTTATGAAAATGACAAACAGCAGGGGTCCCAGAACAGATCCCTGGGGCACTCCACTGGTTACCGACCTCCATGCAGGACAAGACCCATCCAGAACCACTCTCTGCCTTCTGCCAGCAAGCCAGTTCTGGATCCACGAGGCCAAAGCCCCTTGGATCCCATGCCCTCTCACCTTCTCCAGAAGCCTTGCACGTGGGACCTTATCAAACGCCTTACTAAAGTCCATGTACACTACGTCCACCGCCCTTCCTTCATCAATGTGTTCAGTCACATTTTCAAAGAACTCAACTAGGCTCGTAAGGCATGACCTGCCCTTGACAAAACAACGCTGACTATTTCTAATCAGTCCAAACTTCTCCAAATGTTCATATATCTTATCCCTCAGAAGCCTCTCCATCAGCTTACCAACCACTGAAGTCAGACTCACCGGTCGGTAATTTCCTGAACTATCCCTGTTCCCTTTCTTAAAGAGCTTTCATGAGCCCAGGCACTTCCTGCCCTTGGAGAACCTCATCCAGTTTAACTTGATTATCTGGAGACAATCACAGCCCAGAAGATTTGGCCCTAGGGCTGGCACTGTTATTACTGGCAAAACAAATTCTCCCTAAATTGTCTCAAATTTGGTTTTTAATCCATAGACCTATAAACATAGACAGGGATCATGGGAATAGGTGGGAACATTGAGGTGGCGGCGCGAGCTCGTTGGGCCGAAGGGCCTGTTACCCGTGCTGTTTTGATCTTTGTTTCTTTGTTCTTTGAGTCTGCACCAAACACAATCCCAGTCAGGCCCTATCCCCATATCCCTAAGTATCAGACCCACTAATCCGTCTAACCTACACATCCCTGGACACTAAGGGACAATTTCTTAGCGTGGCCAATCAACCTAACCCATGCATCTTCAGACTTCTTAAAGTTTATCTCTGCCTCTGCTGATAACTTGCTTTGAACCTTGCTTTGTCCTTATTATTTACTCCTCAGACTATACAGTCCCACAGCATATATTAAGAGTGGTTGTGAAGTCACAGTGCTCTGAGATTTTCATAACTTAATAATATAAGTTGCAATAGTTTCCGCAGGGATTCCCTAGCTTGAATTAGCTTAAATTGTTGCAATATTACCAATAGCTTCTGGTGATAGTGTATTTTTACCAATTCAGTTATTCCATGAATCGCTTGGAGTCAGGCATGCTTTGGGATATGAAGTTGGGTTTTAAATTGTAGACCAGAGTTCCACACATACTCATAAGGATCATCCTTCACTTCCTCTATTCCATTAACCTGAAAATAGTAACCCAAACATTCAATGCATTGTACTCCATCCTACACAGAGGCATCAAAAGGACTATGCTTCCCTGCAAACACTCTTTTATTTCCCAACCTGAACTGAGCTTCAACCTGACTTTACACTTGCAATCTTGGGACTGCTTTTCTTTCTTTTATCCTCGTCACCAGTGTAATACTTCCTGTTCACCAGTTTGGTAAATAACGGCTACAATGTTTATCTACATATAACTATAACACAAAACCTCCAGTCCCATGGCTGTCAGTACCCCCCTCCCAAGACAATTCTGGGACAGAAACCCACTTTGTGGTCTCCCATCTTACTCCCTGATTGGTTTCCCAGGTCATTTGATCTTAGAACAAAGAACAAAGAAAAAAACAGCATGGGAAACAGACCCTTCAGCCCAACGAGCCCACGCCGTCATGTCAATGTTCCCACTTCTACCCGCGATCCTGTCTATGTTTATACATTTATGCATTAGAACCAAATTTGAGACAATTTAGGGAGAATTTGTTTTACCAATCAGCCTAAGAGCACATCTTTGGGATGTGGGAGGAAACCAGAGCACCCGGAGAAAACCCACGCAAGCACTGGGAGAATGTGCAAACTCCCACAGACACAGGCCCAAATCCATGTATCTGCACAGCACAGCGATAGTCTCTGAGCTGTCGTGTTGCCCATCAAATGGTCCAGGTCAAGCGTACACTAACAACATGAAGCACTAGGATACTCTTGAAAAATCCAAGAGCAGCCCTCTCACATGTATGCCCCTTGTTAGACAAGGCGGACCGAAGTACCTGTAGGATAAAACAAATACATCAATATCATTGAAAATTTCCACATTTCCCAGGGAACTCCCAAGGCTCATGATGCCTATTTTAAATCAGTTTTCCATACCCCTCCATTCCCATTCTGTTCATGTGCCCATCTAAGTATCTCTTAAATAACTCCAGAGTACCTGCCTCCACCACTTTACTTGGCAGCGCATTCATATCCCCACCACCCTCTGTGTGAAAAAACTCCCTCTAGCATCCAAATTATACCTTACCCCCCTCACCCTAAGCCCGTGACCCCTCGTGCTATTTGAGTCCATCCAAGGAAAAAGCTTAATCTGCATTGATCCTTAAAGGGACACTCACCACATTTGCCATTCAGAAAGATCCCAGCTGGCTTTCTAATGGAGTTTGGACACTCAAGAGTCAGTCACAGACAAATCCAATCGAAGGGGTCGGGATTATAATTTGTCTTCAATATTTTGTGTTTTAATTGCTGACTATTCGCTTGACATTGAAGGCAATGTCAAGTAGGAAGCGCATTCACAGGAGACAATTTATTTCATGACATGACAAAATTTGCAAATTTACAGATGAATCACAGTGAATCAGTGACGATAGAACATAAAATTTAATCACATCCTGGGGGTTACCATTGACCAGAAACTGAACTGAACTCGCCACATAAATACTGTGGTTGCAAGAGCAGGTCAGAGGCTGGGAATTCTCTGCTGACACCTCCTGCCCCAGAGCCTGTCCACCATCTGCAAGGCACAAGTCAGGAGTGTGATGGAATACTTCCCATTTGCCTGGAGGGTGCAGATCCAACAGCACACAAGAAGCTCATCATCGTTCGGGATAAAGCAATCCGCTTGATTGCTACTCCTTCCACAAATATTCACTCCATCACCACTGGCAAATAATGAGAGCTGTGTGTAACCATTTACAAAGAGCACTGCAGGAACTCATCAAGCTTGTTTGACAGTACCTTCCAAATGCTGCCACCTAGGGTAAAGTGATCACCCTACCTTGGCAGGAGGGCAGCAGACACTTGGAAACAAGGAAACACCACATCTAGAAGTTCCCCTCCAAGCCACTCACCTCCTGACTTGGAAATATATTGCCAGTCCTTCACTCAAAATCCTCAAACTCCATACCTACACCACAATGGTTCAAGTACAAAGAAAGAACAAAGAACAATACAGCACAGGAAACAGGCCCTTCGGCCCAACGAGCCTGCGCCGCCATTTTAATGTTTCCACTGCCACCCATGACCCTTGCCTTATGGAAATTGGCCTTGGAACCAAATTGAAGAGACAATTTAGGGAGAATTTGTTTTGCCAATCGGCCTAATAGCACATCTTTGGGGTGTGGGAGGAAACCGGAGCTCTCGGAGAAAACCCATGCAAGCACGGGGAGAATAGAACATAGAACATAGAACATAGAACACTACAGCACAAACAGGCCCTTCGGCCCACAAGTTGTGCTGAACACATCAAAACCTACCCAGCCATAGACCTATCTATAACCCCCAATCCCATTGGATCCCATATACTCATCCAGAAGTCTTTTAAAAGACCCCAGCGAGTTCGCCTCGACCACCACCGACGGCAGCCGATTCCATTCACTCACCACCCTCTGAGTGAAAAACTTCCCCCTAGCATCCCCTCTGTACTTGCTTCCCTGCACCTTAAATCTGTGCCCTCTCGTCGCGACCATTTCAGCCCTGGGAAATAGTCTCTGAGAGTCCACCCTATCTATTCCTCTCAACATCTTGTAAACCTCTATCAGGTCGCCTCTCAACCTTCGTCTCTCCAGGGAGAACAGTCCCAGCTCCCTCACCCTGTCTTCATAAGGCATGCCTCCCAATCCAGGCAACATCCTTGTAAATCTCCTCTGCACCCTTTCAATAGCTTCCACGTCCTTCCTATAGTGAAGCGACCAGAACTGCGCACAGTACTCCAAGTGTGGTCTGACAAGGGTCCTATAAAGCTGCAGCATTACCTCCTGACTCCTGAACTCAATCCCTCGATGAATGAAGGCCAGTACACCGTAAGCTTTCTTAACCACATCCTCCACCTGGGAGGCCGATTTGAGAGTCTTATGGACCCGGACCCCAAGATCCCTCTGCTCTTCCACACAGCTAAGACTCCTACCTTTGATAGTGTACTCATTCATCCCGTTGGATCTGCCAAAATTGACCACAACACATTGATCCGCAATGTGCAAACTCCCACAAACACAGGCCCAAATCCATGTATCTGCACAGCAACAGTGATAGTCACTGAGCTGTCGTGTTGCCCATCAACTGATCCAGTTCAAGCGTAACTTGCCTTGGAATCGAAAAATCCAAGAGCAGCCCTTTCATGACCATCGCATGTATGCCCCTCGTTGGACAACAGGCAGACCAAAGAACCTGTCGGATAAAAGAAAAATATATCAATAACATGCACAACTTATACAATTCCCAGGAACATCCCAAGGCTCATGGTCCCTATTTTAAATCAGTCTTCTATATCCTTCCATCCCTATTCCACTCATGTGCCTATCTAAGTATCTCTTAAAATATTCCAGCGTGCCTGCCTCCACCACCTTTCTTGGCAGTGCATTCCATACCCTCACAATCTTCTGTGTGAAAAAACTCCCTCTAGCATCCAAATTATACCTTACCCCCCCACACCCTAAGCCCATGACCCTTTGTGGTATTTGATTCCAGCCTAGGAAAAAGCTTACCATTATTTACTCTATCGATACCCTTCATAATCTTGTACACCTCTATTAGATCTCCTCTAAGTCTACGTCTTTCTGAGGAAAACAGCCCCAATTTGCCTAATCTTTCCTCGTAACTCAGACCTTCCATACCAGGCAGCATCCTGGTAAACCTCCTCTGCGCTCTCTCCAGAGTCTCCACGTCCTTCCGGTAGTAAGGCGTCCAGAACTGGACACAGTATTCCAAATGAGGTCTAACCAACGTTTTATACAACTGCTACATTAAAGGCCAGCTCTTGTACTCTATACCCCTTCCTATAAAGGCTAGCACACCATAAGCTTTCTTCACAACCTTCTCCACCTGTTCTGCCACCTTCAAAGACTTGTGCACTCTCCCAAGGGCATTTAGGGATGGGTAATAAATGCTAGCCTAGCCAGCGGTACCCACATCATAGGAAAGAATAATTTAAAAAATCAGAAAGTGAGCTTTTTGAAAGTGACATCTTGTTGAAGTTGTATAAGACATTGTTAAGGCCAGTCATACTGCATACAGTTCTGGTCACTCTATTATAGAAAGGATATTATTCAACTGGGAAGAGTGCAAAAGAGATTTACTAGGATGCTACTGGGACTTGATGGTTTGAGTTGTCAGGAGAGGCTGGATAGACTGGAATTTTTATCTCTGGAGCGTAAGAGGCTGAGGGGCAACTTTAAAAAGGATTATAAAATAATGAAGGGCACAGATCAGCTAGATAGTCAATATCTTTTTTCCCAAAGGTAGGGGAGTCCAAAACCAGAGGGCATAGGTTTAAGGTGAGAGGGGAGAGATACAAAAGTGTCCAGGGGGGCAATTGTTTCACACTGAGGATGGTGAGTGTCTGGAACAAGCTGCCAGAGGCAGAAGTAAAGGCGGGTACAATTGTGTCTTTTAAAAACCATATAGACAGATACAGGAGTAAGATGGATATAGAGGGATATGGGCCAAATTTGGGCAATTGGCACTAGTTTAGGTGTTAAAAAAAGGAGTGGCATAGACAAGTTGACCAAAGGGTCTGTTTCCATGCTGTAAACCTCTATGACTCTTCTGTGTGGAGAGAGAATTTTGTGCTGACCTCACAAACTCACAGGGAGAGATTTTGCAGCCTCACTCATCTTGAAACCATAAAATCTCACCCGAGCTCATTAGACATTTCCATGTAATGCCCCTCACCCACTGCGATTCCTGTGGTGGGTGAGACGGTAAAATTCCAGGCATAGAGTCTATTTCATGGGAAGATTTTGTAATGTCCTAACTACATTTGTTGTTGTGGGGTTTTCTTTTATAAAAAAGAAAAAGATGTGGGTTGCATACATGAACTCAAATACACGAACAACAGATTTATTGATGTGGAGATGCCAGCGTTGGACTGCGCTAGGCACAGTAAGTAATCTCACAACACCAGGTTAAAGTCCAACAGCTTTATTTGGTACCGTGAACTTTCGGAAAACTGCTCCTTCATCAGCTAAGTGTGAGATTTGTTTCATAATTAGGGTATATATAGACACAAACACAATAATAAGATAATGGTTGGAATGCGAATCTTTACAGGTAATCAAGTCTCAAAGGTATAGACAACGTGAGTGGAGAGGTTGAAGAGATGTGTATTGTTTCCAGACAGTACAATGGGGAGATTTTGCAAACCCAGGCAAGTCATACGGCTTACAGATAGTGTGACGTGAACCCAAGATCCCAGCTGAGGCCATTCTCATGCGTGCGGAACTTGGCTAACAGTCTCTGCTCAGCGATTCCGTGTTGTCGTGTGTCGTGAAGGCTGTCTTGAAGAACGTTTACCTGAAGATCAGAGGCTGAATGCCTGTGACTGCTGAAGTCTTCCCAAATAGGAAGGTAACTACTTCTGACTGGTGATTGTCGAATAGTGTCCAATCATCCATTGTTGTAGATTTATTAAAAGAGAAGTTCCATAGAATCATAGAACCATAGAATCCTAGAGTGCAGAAGGACGCTATTCTGCCCATCAAGTCTGCACCGACTACAAACCCACCTAGTCCCTCTCTTCACAACCCCTTGCATTTATCCTAGCTAGTCCACCTGACACTAAGGGGCAATTTAGCATGGCCATTTCACCTAATCCGCACATCTTTGGACAGTGGGAGGAAACCTGAGCATCCGGAGGAAACCCATGCAGACACGGGGAGAACTCACAAACTCCCCACAGTCATCCAAACTGGGAATTGAACTCATATCCCCAGCTATGTGAGGCACTGTGAGGCAGCAGTGCCAACCAGTGTGCCACCGTGCTGTCCATGTTCTCTGCACAGAATACAAACAAATTAAAAACAGGAGCATCTGAGACATTCAAAAGACATCACCATCAAAGCATGTGACCTGCTCTTAAAGCAACCGTGCAAATACTTATATATATAACAGATTTCAACTTCAGCTGATGAAACATAGAACATAGAACATAGAACATTACAGCGCAGAACAGGCCCTTCGGCCTTCGATGTTGCGCCGACCAATTAAGAAAAAGCAATGACCCTCTAACCTAAACCATTCCCTTTTCATCCATAAACCTCTCCACGGACCTCTTAAATGCCCCCAAACTTGGTGCATCTACAATTGCAGCAGGCAGGGCATTCCATACCCTTACCACCCTCTGGGTAAAGAACCTACCTCTGACATCCTCCTATAACTACCACCCCTTAATTTAAAGCTATGTCCCCTCGTGCTAGCTTTCTCCATCCTAGGAAAAAGGCTATCACTGTCCACCCTATCTAAACCTCTAATCATCTTAGATGTTTCAATAAGGTCTCCTCTTAGCCGCCTTCTTTCTAACGAAAACAGCCTCAAATCCCTCAGCCTCTCTTCATAAGACCTGCCCTCCATACCAGGCAACATCCTGGTAAACCTCCTCTGTACCCTCTCCAATGCCTCCACATCTTTCTTATAATGTGGGGACCAGAACTGCACACAATATTCCAAGTGCGGCGCACTAGAGTTTTGTACAGTTGCAACATGACGTTGCGGCTCCGAAATTCAATCCCCCTACCAATAAAAGCTAAGATTCCGTATGCCTTCTTAACAACCTTATCGACTTGATTGCCAACTTTCAGGGATCTATGCACATATACACCAAGATCCCTCTGTTCATCAACACTATTAAGAATCCTACCATTAGCCCTATACTCTACACATTTATTATTCATGACAGGCGATATTGGATCAGCCACTGCTTACACACCTGGCCATTACAAATGCAGTCATTACGCACCTATCCATTACATACATAAGGGGACACAGCTTTAAATTAAGGGGTATGAGTTATAGGACGGATATCAGAGGTAGGTTCTTTACTCAAAGAGTGATTAGGGAGTGGAATGCCCTGCCTGCAGCTGTTGTAGATGCGCCAATTTTGGTGGCGTTTAAGAGGTTAATTGATAAGTATATGGAAGAGAAGGGAATGGTTTATTTTGGAGGGGCATTGCTTTTTATTTTGGTCGGCACAACATCGAAGGCCGAAGGGCCTGTTCTGTGCTGTAATGTTCTATGTTCTATGTTCTATACCTTATCATTGCACATTTGTCCATTAGACACCTTGTCATTGTATAGCTTTTCACTGTACACTCACCTGTTACTCACCTGACCATTACACATGTATCCATTGTACAACTGATGATTACACAACCATCCATTACTCATCCATCTGCAACACATTATACACAACCCAATTACTTTCTCTATCGATTTCAGGGAAGGGTGTATAATGGGTGGGTGTGTAATGTGCAAGTGCGTAACTACAACTGATCTTGGCCAGTTTATTGTTCCCTAAAACCAAGGACCCTCATCCAACACTTCTTAAATGATCTGTGAGCTTTGGCCTCCTGACTCCCACTGCATTCTTACGGGAAGAGAGTGTTCCTGACATCAGGTCTTATATATTTCACTGTCCACTCCAGCTGTCCAGCATTAGCTTGTGTGAAATGAACTAACTAACCTTCACCTTCCCCATCAATTCCTGTAATTGTCTATCATGAACCCAGCCAGACACACATCCAGTTCCTCTCTGGGAATTTAATTGGCAGTGGGATTTTATTCAACATAGATGTAAACCATTTGAATTCCAAGCGTGCACTGATAGTTTAGACAAAACACATTGCTTCATTCCACATTTTCCAATTCCTCTCAGCGTTTTAAATTCACGTAGGCAAAGGCTGTAAAACCAAAGGAAATTACGTGAGTGCTGCGAATCTGAACTGAAATCAGAAAATGTTGGAAAATTTCAGCAGGTCTGACAGCATTTGTGGAGAGAGAAAAACAGAGCTAATGTTTCATGTATAATGTGACTCTTCTTTAGAGCTGGAGAGAGAGGTAGCAAGGTGATGGTGCAAGACACAAAGGGACAGGTTATTGCGAGGGAAGATGCTGTGGGAAGGGGCCAAGATATTGGGAGTGAATGAGTGGGTCAGGGTGTCATGAAGGGAAGGGTCTCTTCAAAGTTTTGATAGGGGAGGAGGGGGGGAGGAGAAGGGGAAATGGGGAAGAAAAGGGGTAGTAGCAGCTAGAGGTGGTGGAAATAGCAGAGGATTGCTCTTTGAATATGGAGGCTGCAGGATCGGAAAATGAAAACAAGGGAAACTCTATCATTCTTCATAAAGTCTTAGAATCATTGAAACCCTACAGTACAGAAGGAAGCCACTTGGCCCTTTGTGTCTGCACTGACTGTGTCATGGGGTGGTGGAAACAGATTTAATGAATCCTAAAACCCTTCAGTACAGAAGGAGGCCATTCAGCCCATGAAGCCTGCACTGATAACAATCCCACCTAGGATCTATCTTTTGCAGACCCACCAAATCCCTGCTAGTTCCCGGAAGACTAAGGAACAATTTAACATGGCCCATCCATCTAACCCATCTTTGGACTGTAGGAGGAAACCGGAGCACCCGGAGGAAACCCACGCAGACACAGGGTGAATATACACACCCCCACACAATCAGTGACCCCAGGCCAGGAATCGAACCTGGGTTCCTGGCGCTGTGAGGCAGCAGTGCTAACCACGGTGCCACCGTGCCGACCTGAAGTATTCAGAACATGGGAGGGAAAGGGGGGTGAGAGCAGAAATACAGGAAATGGGTTCAAGACGATTGAACATCCTGTCACCCACAGTGGGGGGGGATCTCTAGCTGAAGATAAAGAGGACATGTTGGGAGCAGCATTGCGGAAGGGGGCATTATCAAAACAGATGCAATGGAAACGCAGCAACTGGAAAAAATGAAATGGTGTCCATACAGGACGCAAGGCATGAGGAGATATAATGAAGGTAGCTGTGGGAGTCAGTGGGCTTGTATTGAATATGGATAGACAGCTTATCACCAGAATTAGTGACAAAGGAGTCAAGGAAATGAAGTGTTAGAGATGGACCGTGTGAATGAGGGAGAGGGGCTGGATATTGGAAGTGAAATTGGTGAATGATCTCCATCCATCACCACTCTCCTCTGCCTGGCTCAACTTGCTCCCTCATTGTTGAGCATCTCTTGTCTCATTTCCTCGAAATAAAAGGTGTTGCTATGGGTACCGGCAGGGATCCTAAGTTATGTCTATATTTTCCCGGGCTGTGTGGAACATTGTTTTCTTCTCAGGTTTGCCCACTCAGTTCTTTTCCAGCTACATGGGTGACTGTATGGGTGTCCCTTCCTGCTGTAATCCAGAATGGGAAAATTCATCACCGTTTGCTCACTCCCCTCCACACCCTGGAAGTCAAATGCAAACCAGATGGACATTTTTGAAGGACACATCTGCTCAGTCCACAAGCCTGAACCTAGCGTTTGCCATTTTAACTCATCATTGTGCTTTTCTGCTCATATTTCTGTCCTTGGCCGATTGCAATGTCCCAGCTGGAAGCTAACGCAACATCTTCCAATTAGTCACTTTACAAGCCTCTGGAATGAACAGTGAGTTCAACAATTTCAGATCATGATCTCCGCTCCCTGTTATAATATATATTTTTTGGGCAAATGCCAGTAACCATATTTTTATGAGAGAACTCTCCTTTAATCTGCCATTGACACTTACTCTGAACCAGTGTTTTCCCCCTTCACTCCAAATATTCCCACTCTGTCTATCTCCTGTTCCATGTCACCATTAGAACATAGAACATAGAACACTACAGCACAAACAGGCCCTTCGGCCCACAAGTTGTGCTGAACACATCAAAAACCTACCCAGCCATAGACCTATCTATAACCCCCAATCCCATTGGATCCCATATACTCATCCAGAAGTCTTTTAAAAGACCCCAGCGAGTTTGCCTCGACCACCACCGACGGCAGCTGATTCCATCCACCCACCACCCTCTGAGTGAAAAACTTTCCCCTAGCATCCCCTCTTGTACTTGCTTCCCTGCACCTTAAATCTGTGCCCTCTCGTCGCGACCATTTCAGCCCTGGGAAATAGTCTCTGAGAGTCCACCCGATCTATTCCTCTCAACATCTTGTAAACCTCTATCAGGTCGCCTCTCAACCTTCGTCTCTCCAGGGAGAACAGTCCCAGCTCCCTCAACCTGTCTTCATAAGGCATGCCTCCCAATCCAGGCAACATCCTTGTAAATCTCCTCTGCCCCCTTTCAATAGCTTCCACGTCCTTCCTATAGTGAGGCGACCAGAACTGCGCACAGTACTCCAAGTGTGGTCTGACAAGGTTCCTATAAAGCTGCAGCATTACCTCCTGACTCCTGAACTCAATCCCTCGATGAATGAAGGCCAGTACACCGTAAGCTTTCTTAACCACATCCTCCACCTGGGAGGCCGATTTAAGAGTCTTATGGACCCGGACCCCAAGATCCCTCTGCTCTTCCACACAGCTAAGACTCCTACCTTTGATAGTGTCAAAGGTAGATGACATACCATTGCTATGTCATCTCCCCTACCCTGAAACCTATCCCTGACCACACCCCCTGCCCCCGTTAGTATCCTTGACCCGACCCCCAAGCTTTGTTATGAAGCAAGATTAGACCCCAACAACATTTCTATTTTGGCATAAATATGAGGAAATAATTCTTTGCTTCTGGAATAATTCCACTGAGAAATTAGGATCATTTATCAAAACAAGCTTTATTCATAACACAGTTTAAATATAATTCCAACAAAATGAAGCAACTTAACTCTTAATAGTTGGTCAATAGTTGCAAAATGATAGGAAACAATCTAGATTCCAAATATCACTACTCCAAATAAACAACATTATTTCCTAGATTAAATGCCACTTTAAATATAGTTAGAGAACCTAGGGATACTTGTTTTAATGTGGGTTAAAATGCCTTGAAATTCTCAGAGAGATTTTGATTTTCAGAGCAGCTGGAAAACTTTTGTCTTTGAACAACACCAGCCAGAAACTGAACAAAAAACTGTTTCTCTCTTTGCTATATACCCAACTCCTCCCATTAACCATGTATCACATGACCCAGTAGACCTAAACAAAATCCACACCTTCTTTGAATCAAAAAAAAAGCCCAGGAGTTTTTTTTTATATATGTAAACAAGAGTCTGCTAGCTCTCCCCTAAGTAAACACAGCATAGCTAAAGTGAGTAATCATCCTGCTCTCTCAGCACGTGAGATAGAATCATAAAATCCTACTTTGCAAAAGGAGGCCATTTAGCCCATCGAGTCTGCAACAAGCACAATCTCACCCAGGCTTTATCCCCATAACCCCATGTAGTTACCCTAGATAGTTCCCCTGCACACTAAGGGGTAATTTAACATGGCCCATCTATCTACCCACACATCTTTGGACTGTGGGAGGAAACCAGAGCACTCGAAGGAAACCCACACAGACACAGGAGGAACATGCAACTCACCCAAGGCCAGAATTGAACCCAGGTCCCTGTAGCTGTGTGGCAGCAGTGCTAACCAATGTATCTCTGTATTCAGAGTATTTGAATCTTTCCCTCTGATAATAATTCATCCTTTCTTCCTGATAGAATAAGCAGATGACAGTAGCTGTCCATCGCTAATAAAATTTGGAAATACTCAGCCGGTCAGACTGCACCTGAGGATACAAACATGAGTCCAATCTAACTCTTCTTCAGAACAAGAGGGACAGAGTAACCTGATAGATTTTATGCTGTTGAAAAAGTGGGATGTGTGATGATACTGTATTATTGACATATTTTATGTTTAAGGGGAATATTTTAAGGCTCTTTGTTTTTTTACAGGCAGTCAGTACGTCAAGTGGAAATACATTGGGGCGGCACGGTGACACAGTGGGTTAGCACTGCTGTCTCACGCGCCAGGGACCCGGGTTTGATTCCCCGGCAGCACGGTGATATAGTGGGTTAGCGCTGCTGTCTCACAATGCCAAGAATCCGGGTTCGATTCCCAGCAGCATGGTGACACAGTGGGTTAGCACTGCTGTCTCACAGCGCCAAGGATCCGGATTCGATTCCCGGCAGCACAATAACACAGTGGGTTAGTGCTGCTGTCTCACAGCACCAGGGACCCGGGTTTGATTCCCCGGCAGCATGGTGGCACAGTGGGTTAGTGCTGCTGCCTCACAGCGCCAGGGACCTGGATTCGATTCTCAGGGGCATGGTGACACAGTGGGTTAGAGCTGCTGCTTCACAGCGCTGGAGACCCGGGTTCGATTCCCGGGGGCACGGTGACACAGTGGGTTAGCACTGCTGCCTCACAGCGCCGGGAACCCGGGTTCGATTCCCAGCAGCACAATAACACAGTGGGTTAGCACTGCTGTCTCACAGCGCCAGGGACCCGGGTTCAATTCCCAGCAGCACAGTGGCACAGTGGGTTAGCACTGCCGTCTCACAGCGCCAGGGACCCGGGTTCGATTCCCAGCAGCACGGAGGCACGATGGGTTAGCACTGCTGTCTCACAGCACTAGGGATGTGGGTTCGATTCCCAGCTTGATTCACTCCCCGAGTCGAGAGGTCACAGTTAGGTGGATTGACCATGTTAAACCATCTGCTAATGTCCTAAAATGTATAGATTGGGTCGAGTAACCATGGGAAATGTGGCAGTTACATGGCCTGTGCAAAACACTCTTTCAGAGAGTCAGTGCAAACCTAATGGGCCAAATGGCCTCTTCTGCACTGTAGGGATCCTATGATCATAGTGGAGGGGAGCCTCTCGGTGAAATAAATTGAGCCAGTAACACCCAGTAATGTGCACTTAAAGAAATAATTAAAAGCTGTACTGCACAGGGGAAAAAAAATGTACTTCAAGAAAGCAACGAAATTCAGGCGCAGGAAACCGAAACCAGCTTCGGAGTTGAAACATGGAGAAGGATAATTCCTCAGAACTTCTTCAGAACCTTTACTCTCCCTCATCTCCCACTCCTCCGTCACCCACTTCCTCCAGAACCTCAGCACCACTACCCACCCCACTCACTCTCCCCAAAAGCATTCTGCACTTGCACTGACAGAACAGCTGGAATTGATCACACAGCTGGCAATGAGATTGCACGATGCAATATCAACCGAGGAGAACTGTGAATCCGTAAAGTTTCCGAATTAAACGGGAAGATGTTCCAAGCTGACAGTGTGCCATGTGGTCAGGTAGAGTTGGGAGGGCTGTGAGCGGTACAGATCTCCGTTGATCTGGTACAGATTCAACTGCAACAGCTAAAGGTCAGAAGGATGATCTGACAACACATAAGCTGTGAATGAAGAGCTTCCGGACTTTGCCTGGTTGAAGGTCTCGGTCAATTCCTGGCGTGTATTTATATGTTGCAGCCGGGGAGTGAGCTGGCTGTATTCACAGCTTCCTCTCCACATCCTAACATCCTGACAAAATGGGATCACGACAGTGGCTGGGATTTTCCTCCTGCGGCAAAATCCAGCAGGAGGTCCGAGGTGAAATTCTCGCTGGTGAGTTGCTGACACGATTGTCCCCCTCCCCCTGCCATTTACATGATGCCTACACCAGGAATAAGGGACCCTCATCTACATCGGTTGTTACTCCATCAGCGGGCTGTACTGTCCCCCCAACATTGGGATTTTGTCGGCACGATTTACAAATGGTCTCTGGTGACATGAACCAAATGAAGACATCATCCCTTTGGTGCACAGGGAAGTACAGAGCCCAGGGGCAGAGGGATGTGACTGGGCAGTGTCAATAGGTACTATCCCTGCCGCTGACCCTTGGCACTGTCTTCAGCATTCCCCCGACGCTACCTACTGGCACTGGCCCCTCACACTGTCCCCCAGCTCTGTTCCTGGCACTTTCCTACTTATGATAGCGGTAAGGTCATTGATAAAGCAGCTAAAGATGGTTGGACTGAGGGCATTATCCCAACAGACTCCTGCAGTGATGTCCAGGAGCTGAGAAACTGAGCTCCATCCAATCATCACAACTTTTGTCGGAGATGTGACTCCACCCAGTGGAATTTGCCTCCTGAATCTCATTGACCCTGATTCCACCAGGGCTCCCTGATGCCATAACCAGTCAAATGGTGCCTTGATGTCAAGGATAGTCACTCTCACCTCAATTCTGGTGTTCCGTCTTAAGTCCATGTTTGAACTAAGTTTGTAATGAAGTCAGAAGCTACGTGACCCTGGAGGAATCCAAACTGATTACCCATGAATAGTTATTGCTGAGTAAGTGATGCTTGATAGCACTGTTGATAACCTCTTCCATCACTTTACTGATGATCGAGAATAGACTGATTGGGCAGAGATTGACCGGGTTGGATTTGTCCTGCTTTTTGTGTACAGGACACATATGGGCAATTTTCCACATTGCTGAGTAGATGTTAGTGTTGTAGATATATCAGAATAGTTTGGGTAAGGGCATAGCAAGTTTTGGAGCTATTGCCAGAATATTGTCAGGGCCTATAACATTTACAGTATCAAGAGACTTCAGTCGCATTTTGATATCACATGGAGTGAATTGAATTGGCTGGAGACTGGTATCTCTAATTCGAGAAGAGGCTCAGATGGATCATCCACTCAACACTTCTGGCTGAAGGTTGTTGTGACTACTTCAGTCTTATCTTAAGAACATAAGAAATAGGAGCAGGAGTCGGCCATCCAGCCCCTCGAGCCTGCCCCGCCATTCAATAAGATCATGGGTGATCTGAAGTGAATCAGTTCCATCTACCTGCCTGCTCCCCATAACCCTTAATTCCCTTGTCTATCAGAAATCTATCTACCCGTGACTTAAATATATTCAGCGAGGAAGCCTCCACCACTTCAATGGGCAGAAAATTCCAGAGATTCACCACCCTTTGAGTGAAGAAGTTCCTCCTCAACTCCGTTCTAAATTGTGCCCCCCCCACCTCCTTATTTTGAGGCTGTGCCCTCTAGTTCTGGTTTCCTTTCTAAGCGGGAAGAATCTCTCTACCTCTACTCTATCCATCCCTTTCATTATCTTGAAGTCTCTATAAGATCCCCCCTCAGCCTTCTAAACTCCAACGAGTACAGACCCAGTCTATTTAATCTCTCCTCATAAGCTAACCCCCTCATCTCCGGTATCAGCCTGGTGAATCTTCTCTGCACTCCTTCCAAGGCCAATATATCCTTGCGCAAATAAGGGGACCAAAACAGCACACACTACTCCAGTTGCAGCCTCACCAGTGCCCTATACAGTTGCTGCAAAACCTCCTTGTTTTTATATTCTATCCCCCTCGCTATAAAGGCCAAAATTCCAATTGCCTCCTTGATCACCTGCTGCACCTGCAGACTGAGTTTTTGCAATTCGTGCACAAAGACCCCCAGATCCTTCTGCACCTTAGCATGCTGCAGCTTAGAACATAGAACATAGAACATTACAGCGCAGAACAGGCTCTTAGTCCCTCGATGTTGCGCCGGCCAATTAAGAAAAAGCAATGACCCTCTAACCTAAACCATTCCCTTTTCATCCATAAATCTATCCACTAACCTCTTAAACGCACCGAAACTTGGCGCATCTACAACTGCAGCAGGCAGGGCATTCCATACCCTTACCACCCTCTGGGTAAGAACCTACCTCTGACATCCGTCCTATAACTACCACCCCTTAATTTAAAGCTATGTCCCCTTGTGCTAGCTTTCTCCATCCTCGGAAAAAGGCTATCACTGTCCTCCCTATCTAATCTAAGCTTTTCACCCTTTAAATAATAATCCCTCCTAATTCTTCCAAAGTGGATTACCTCACAATTGCTAATGTTGTACTCTTTCGCACCCATGTTCCTCCATCGTTGGGAATATTTATGAAGCCTCCTCTTCCAGTGAGTTGTTTAATTGTCCACCACCATTCACCGTTGGGTGTAGCGAGAGTGCAGAGTTTGAATCTGACCTGTTTGTTGTGGGATTGATTATGTCTATCGTTTGCTGTTTATGCTGTTTGGGATATCAGTAGTCCAGTTGGGTATCTTCACCAGGTTGACATCTCATTTTTACGTCTGCCTGGTGCTGCTCCTGGCATGCCCTCTTCCACTCTCCATTGAACCAGGGATGATCCCCTGTCTTGGTGGTAATAGTAGAGTGGAGTATACACCGGGTGATTAAGTTACAGATTGTGCTCGAGTACAATTGAGTACAAAATCTCCAATAGTCTATTAACAAATAAACAAATATGTTCAAACAAAATTAAATAAAAACATAAAGACTGGAATTTTACTGAACCACCAGCCTTGGCAATCAGAGCGGGAGAGAGGTGGACCATGGAAATGTCCGTTGACTTTGGGTGGGATTTTGTCAGTGTTGTGACAGGAGAGGATGTAAAGTTCTCCCCAAAATGTTTTTATGTCCCTCCGATGTATCTGGGAGTCGTTTGAAACAGGGTGTCCAGGAGTTGAATCTTGAGTTGTGTGAGAGTCTAAGATAATCCTTGAACATCGGTGACCTCATTTGGCCCACTTGCTCACTGCTGTAAGGGTTTGGCTTAAGTCCATTTGGAAACATTTCTAAACTCTCCAAATTTCAGGAGGATCTGGGAATTCCCGACTGCCGCTTTCCCACATCTCTTCGAGTGGAAGCAATCCAAAGTTCATCAAAGAAATAATGGTCATTGAACCCAACTTGTTCTTGGAGTTTGAAACCATGTTCTAAATCTCCAGTGTAACAGGCAGGAAGCATGGTACAGTCACATTGCCTCAGGTGGTTGTGTTGGTGGTAAAGTAGTTGAATATATTAATAAATTCAAACTGTTTTATGTATAAAGAAACATCCGTTACAAGTGGTGTACCTCAAGGATCTGTTTTGGGGCCCCTGCTGTTTGTAATTTTTATAAATGATTTGGATGAGGGTATTGAAGGATGGATCAGTAAATTTGCGGATGACACTAAAGTCGGAGGAGTGGTAGATAGGAAGAGGGGTGTTATAGTTTACAGAGAGACTTGGACAAGTTGCAGAGCTGGGCCGAGAGGTGGCAAATGGAGTTTAATGCGGAAAAGTGAGGTAATTCACGTTGGCAGGAATAACAAATGTGTAGAGTATAGGGCTAATGGTAGGACTCTTAATAGTGTTGAAGAACAGAGGGATCTTGGTGTATGTGTGCATAGATCCCTGAAAGTTGGCAATCAAGTCGATAAGGTTGTTAAGAAGGCATACAGAGTCTTAGCTTTTATTGGTAGGGGCATTGAATTTCGGAGCCGCAACGTCATGTTGCAACTGTGCAAAACTTTAGTGCGGCCGCACTTGGAGTATTGTGTGCAGTTCTGGTCGCCACATTATAAGAAAGATGTGGAGGCATTGGAGAGGGTACAGAGGAGGTTTACCAGGATGTTGCCTGGTATGGAGGGCAGGTCTTATGAGAAGAGGCTGAGGGATTTGAGGTTGTTTTTGTTAGAAAGAAGGCGGCTAAGAGGAGACTTTATTGAAACATATAAGATGATTAGAGGTTTAGATAGGGTGGACAGTGATAGCCTTTTCCCTCGGATGGAGAAAGCTAGCACGAGGGGACACAGCTTTAAATTAAGGGGTGGTAGTTATAGAACGGATGTCAGAGGTAGGTTCTTTACCCAGAGGGTGGTAAGGGTATGGAATGCCCTGCCTGCTGCAGTTGTAGATGTGCCAAGTTTGGTGGCGTTTAAGAGGTTAGTAGATATGGATGAAAAGTTTATGGATGAAAAGGGAATGGTTTAGGTTAGAGGGTCATTGCTTTTTCTTAATTGGTCAGCGCAACATCGACGGCCGAAGGGCCTGTTCTGCGCTGTAATGTTCTATGTTCTATGTTCTATATAGTACAGCAAAAACTCTGGACTGGGAGCAATAGGTCAAACACAGGCCCACGTGTAAGATTAAACCAGCCAAATTCACGTTACCAAGTCTTCACTCCCAGCACATACACAACTATTATAGATATTGCAAAAGGATATATTGACCTTGGAGGGAGTACAGAGAAGGTTCAACAGGCTGATACCGGAGATGAGGGGGTTAGTTTATGAGGAGAGATTGGGCCTGTACTCGTTGGAGTTCAGAAGGCTGAGAGGGGAACCTTATAGAGACTTAGAAGATAATGAAGGGACTAGATAGGGTAGAGGTGGAGAGGTTCCTTCTGCTTAGAAAGGACAGCTGAATGAGAGGGCACAGCCTGAAAATAAGGTTGGGGGAGGGGAGCAGTTTAGAACAGAGTTAAGGAGGAACTTCTTCACTCAAAGGGTGGTGAATCTCTGGAATTCTCTGGAGGCTACCTTGCTGAATATATTTAAGTCAAGGGTAGGTAGGTTTCTGATAGAGAAAGGAATTAAGGGTTATGGGGAGAAAGTGGGAAAGCGGAACTGATCCACTGCAGATCAATCATGATCTTATTGAATGGCGGGGCAGGCTCGAGGGGTTAGGTGGCCGACTCCTGCTCCTATTTCTTATGTTCTTACATTCTTATGTCAGCAAATGTTTTGAAAAAAGATGTTTTTAACAACACTTGTGACATCTTTGCCCCTTTTAATTTCAATCCTTATTAAGAACAGAAATACAATGAAACTAAGTGTATGTCAGTCTTTCAGGAATATTGCCACTACCCTGAGCAGTGCCACTGGTGACTCTGTCATCTGTGCTGATGCTTGATTTCATTCAACGGGACTGTGACACAGGGGTAGGATGAGTGTCTGTGCACAAGTGTCGCTATTCTGAAGTAGAGTTCATTGTTTAATTCACCTGAGTGGAGAACGTGAAAATCTCTGAAGAAAGAAGATTGTCTCCAGAGAGAATAATGTCTTGGTTGACATGTCTAGTAAAGCGAAGCAACTCAATGGCCCAAATTCTATTACATTATCGAGTCGAGGCTGTAAAATCCCACCAAATGTGTCTGCATTTGCATTGCCCCTCCCTGCCCTGTATACAATGTTATAGGTTGAGAGCCCAGTGCTGTATTCTCACCAAGGGCATAGGGAAAAGGCACTGAAGTGACCCATCCATGGTTTGTGGTCAGTGCGTATAGTGAATGAATAACCATAGGGCTACTAATGAACCCATTTCAAATAGAAGATGATTGATGAGGGTCGGGCAGTGGATATTGATAACATGGACTTCAGTAAGGCCTTTGACAAGGTCCCTCATGGCAGACTGGTGAGGTAGCATGGGATCAGAGATGAGCTGGCAAAATGGATACAAAAATGCTTGGTCATAGAAGATAGAGGGTAGCAGTGGAAGGAAGTACTTCTGAATAAAGGACTGTGACACATAGCATTCCCCGGGGATCAGTGCTGTTTGTAATTTATATCAATGATTTGGAGGAAAATGAAACTGGTTTGAGTAGTAAGACACAAAGGTTGGTGGATTTGCTGATAACCATGAGGGCCATTGGAGGATACAGCAGGATATAGATCAGTTGGAGACTTGGGCAGAGAGATGGCAGATGAATTTAACCTGGACAAATGTGAGGTAATACATTTTGGAAGGTCTAAAATAGATAGGAAATATATAGTAAATGGCAGAAACCTTAAGAGAATGAATAGGCAGAGGAATCTGGGTATACTGGCAGTGCGGGTGGAGAAGGTAGTCAAGAAGGCATACGGCATGTTTGCCTTCATCGGCCGGGGCACTGAGTTTAAAAATCGGCAAGTCATATTGCAGCTTTATAAAACCTTGATTTGGTCAGACATGGAATATAGTGTTCAACTGCAGTCGCCACACTACCAGAAGGATGTGAGGCTTTGGAGAGAGCACAGGAAAATTTATCAGGATGTTGCCTGGTACGGAGAGCATTAGCTATGAGGAGAGGTTGGAGAAACTTGGTTTGTTGTCACTGGAATGATGGAGGTTGAGAGGCAACCCTGATAGAAGTCTACAAGATTATGAGGGGCATATCAGATAGTAAGAAGTTTCTTCCCAGAGTGGAAAAGTCAATTATCAGGGGCATAATTTTAAGAGGGGCAAGGCTTAAAAGAGATGTACAAAGCAAATTTTTTACACAGAGAGTTGTGGATGCCTGGAACTCACTGCCAGAGAGGTAGTGAACATAGAAACAATTGTAATTTTTAAGGGGCAAATATATGAATAGGATGGGAATAGAGTTACACGGTTCCTTGATCAAAATCCAAGGTTGTGGGAGGAAACCAGAGCACCCAGGAGTGTGATCCGAGACCCTATTTTTGTCTGCACTGACCACAATCCCACCCAGGCCTTATTCCTGTAACCCCATATATTTACCCTTCTAATCCCCTGATGCTAAGGGGAAATTTAGCAAGGCTGATCCATCTAATCTGCACATCTTTGGAGTGTGGGAGAAAAACAGTACGCCAGAGGAAACCCGCGCAGTCATGGGGAGAATGTGCAGATTCCACACAGACAATCATCTAAGGTCGGAATTGAACCTGGATCCTTGGCGCTGTGAGGCTGCAGTGCTCCAGAAAACTTGGCCACTTTCCTTTCACCACCAGGTTATTGTATGCAATATTCACCTCTAATGTTCTATGTATGATTTCTCTAGTGTACATCCAAAGCTGCCTGATTAAAGGCTGGTACCTGAATAAAGTCCCAAGTCTTTATGCAGGTCTCCTCACTGATTAACAATGCAGAGGCTCCAGTGTCTATTTCCATCTCGATTTATTTCCGATTGACTTACACCAGTTACAAGTGGTGTACCTCAAGGATCTGTTTTAGGGCCACTGCTGTTTGTCATTTTTATAAATGACCTAGATGAGGGCGTAGAGGGTTGGATTAGTAAATTTGCTGACGATACCAAAGTGGGGGGAGTTGTAGATAGCGAGGATGGATGTTACAGTTTGCAGAGGGACATAGATAGGTTGCAGAGTGGGCCGTGAGGTGGCAAATGGAATTCAATACGGATAAGTGTGAGGTGATTCACTTTGGTAGGAATAACAGGCATATGAAATATAGGGTTAATGGAAGGACCCTTAATAGCGTTGTCGAGCAGAGGTATCTTGGGGTACAAGTACATAGCTCTTTGAAAGTTGGCACCCAGGTTGATAAAGTTGTTAAGAAGGCGTACGGTGTGTTAGCTTTTATTGGTAGAGGGATTGAATTTAGGAGCCGTGAGGTTATGTTACAACTGTACAAAACTCTGGTGCGGCCGCACTTGGAGTATTGCGTACAGTTCTGGTCGCCGCATTATAAGAAAGATGTGGAAGCATTGGAAAGGGTGCAGAGGAGGTTTACCAGGATGTTGCCTGGTATGGTGGGAAGGCCTTATGAGGAAAGGCTGAGGGACCTGAGGTTATTTTCATTAGAGAGAAGAAGGTTACGCGGTGACCTAATTGAGGCGTATAAGATGATCAAGGGATTGGATAGGGTGGATAGTGAGAGCCTTTTTCCTCGGATGGTGATGACCAACACGAGGGGACATAACTTTAAATTAAGAGGTGGTAGTTATAGGACGGATGTCAGAGGCAGGTTCTTTACACAGAGGGTGGTGAGAGCGTGGAATGCCCTGCCTGCAGCAGTTGTGGACTCGCCTACTTTGGGGGCATTCAAATGTTCGGTGGATAGGCATATGGATGATATTGGAATAGCTTAGGTTAGAGGGTCCACTGGCCGGCGCAACATCGAGGGCCGAAGGGCCTGTACTGCGCTGTAATGTTCTATGTTCTATGTTCTACACGCTCCGCACACCCCTCATTTATGTTAACGATGTAACAGTGTTCCTCTGCCTGCTCTGAGCTTTCCAGGTGGTACCTAGCTAACTGAGGCTTTTTTGAATTTGAGTTTCCCTGCTCAATCTTTGACTTGCTCTCAGCACCCCTGCATTTCTTAGCATTTTCATTGCACCGTTGACAATGTTCAGAAACTTGCAATGAATCACAGTGTGACCCTCCACACCTAAAACACTGCTTCACTGGCAAACTCTTTCTTTACTTGATGTAGTCTACCCACCTGTGCACTGCCATTGTCCTTCTGTATATCTCTCCTGGCAGCCATTTCCAGGCCCTGAGAAATTTCTAGGCCTTCTTAAAAGTAACTCTCGCTCTTCCCAGCCGACTGCTTTCTTCATTACTACCACAAACTCGTCTGTCTTGAAGCATGTCTTACAAAATGTCCCAAACTCACAATGTTCTGAGAGAAACAAAGTTAACTACAGACAATCCAATCTTCCAAAAATAGCCATGAAACTTGACATGGTGAACAATCATTAAGGTCTTTTAACCTGTGCTGTGAGTTTAACCTGGTGCTGTGAGACTTCTTACTATGTTTACCCCAGTCCAGCACCGGCATTTCCACATCATCTCTTCCATGAACCTATTGATAGTCCCAAACATTGCCATGGTGCCAATAATCTGTCTGTCATCAGTAGATCTCTCAGGAGAGCCTGTTGATTTGAGACCTTCATCTCTGCTCATGTTGCAAACTAGCTTCTTACTGTGTGAATCTTCATCCTGCCTTGTTGATCATTGGATTACTCCATCCCTCTTATTTTACCGTTGCTTTTCACAATGCCGTTATTACTTCAACGCCAAAACAATGTGGTAACTTTAACCACAAAAGGCAGTTGAACACGTTAATGAATTCAAACTGTTTTATGTACAAAGAAACATTGGAATATATGAGAGCAAGCACTCCAATCCAGGAGTGGCAGCTGGTACACAGGGCCCCTGAACCCACTAAAATCAGGCTCACAATGAGGTAATTCCAGCAGGAGGACATCCTTCAGAGGTACGAGCAAATGCTTTGAAAAAAGAAGGTGCTTATAATAACCAGGAGCATCAGGAACCTGTTGGGATTATTACAGCTGGAAATATTTGATGTAAATGTGAGCGCTGTTTATCTCAATGTCCTCATACTTCATTCAGCACGTGTTCACCTCAGGAATGCCTCATCAAGGGCTGAAGGGCCTGTTCTGCGCTGTAATGTACTAAAGGTGAAGGAGCAGCATAGTGGCACAGTGGTTAGCACTGCTGCCTCACAGCACCAGGAACCTGCATTCAATTCCTGGTTCAGGTCACTATCTGTGTGGAGTCTGCACATTCTCCCTGTGTCTGCGTGGATTTCCTCTGGGTGCTCTGGTTTCCTCCCACACTCTAAAGATGTGTGGGTTAGGTGGATTGGCCATGGTAAATTGTCCCTGAGTGTCAGAGAGACCAGCTAGAGTAAATATGTGGGGTTACGGAGATAGGGCTTCGATATGGTTGTGGTTGGTGCCAACTCGATGGGCTGAATGGTCTCCTTCTGCACTGTAGAGATTTTCTATGATTCTAAGTCAGGACTCTGTCCCATGTTAAATTAATTTTGTCATGCCATCCTCTAATCACCGTCACTCCCCACCCTATCCTCCCTAGTCCCACTTGGGATAGTGTTGGAAATGGTATTCAGGTTCTCACAGTGGAGATGACCCATCCCCACAATCTCCAACCAGCTTGCAGTCCTCCCTTCCCCTATCATTGACCACCCTACGCCCCGCTGCCACACCCACTCTCCCAATTTATCTGACAGTTGTTGCTTATTTCCTTTGATCCTTCACAGTTCACCCACTTTACAGGGATGCAATCCCAGGCCTTATTTTCAGAGTGTGGTCGGCCCTTAGTATCTGGCATAAAGAACTGGAGCCAACACCTCTCCTGCGTCCGGATAGCAAATCCAGTATCCAGTGGATGAGACAGTCCTTGCAATGCTGTCAGATCGGAACTATTCCTCCTTTCAGCCTTTGTTTCCACCGTCCTGATCTCCATCACAACCTTCCTCCAGTTTATTAACTCTATACCACTCAGTACAACTTAGAAATTACTTGTTCGTTCTGAACTCAAAGAGACCTGGACCTCTCTCTCTCTCTCTCGTCTCCCTTATCCATGTTGCAAATAATTCCAGAATCATCCAACATTCCTCCTCAAACTCATTTTTTCTCTTGGTCTCGAGGCTGAAGAGTTTCTTCAGTGTCTCCATTCCCCTACCACCTACCATCAGGTTTGTCATAATGAAGCATTCCTTTCTGATCACCATCTTTCACATTTCAAACCTTGATGGTGTCCTGCACTATGAATTTTGGCCTTACATCATAATATTCTTAGTAAATCAGGAGCTGTGTAGTACATGTATGGGGCAGTACCTGTAAAACTTGACAGTTACAATGTTATACATTGACGAAGGAAGAGCGGTGGATGTGGTTTACGTGGATTTCAGCAAGGCGTTTGATAAGGTCCCCCATGCAAGACTTGTTGAGAAGGTGAGAGGGCAGGGGATCCAAGGGGCTTTGACCTTGTGGATCCAGAACTGGCTTGCCTGCAGAAGGCAGAGGGTAGTTGTGGATGAGTCTTCTTCTGCATGGAGGTCGGTAACCAGTGGAGTGCCCCAGGGATCTGTTCTAGGACCCATGCTGTTTGTCATTTTCATAAATGGCCTGGATGAGGAAGTGGAGGGATGGGTTACTAAGTTCGCCGACGATACGAAGGTTGGTGGTGTTGTGGATAGTCTGGAGGGATGTCTGAAGTTGCAGTGAGACATAGATAGGATGCAGGACTAGGCAGAGAAGTTGCAAATGGACTTCAATGCAGATAAATGTGTGGTGGTCCATTTTGGCAGGAATAATGGGATGAAGGAGTACAATATAAGGGGTAGGAGTCTTAGCTGTGTTGTAGAGCAGAAGGATCTCGGGGTCCGGGTCCATAGGACTCTTAAATCTGCCCCGCAAGTGGAGTATGCGCCCAAGAAGCATATGGTGTACTGGCCTTCATTAATAGAGGAATTGAGTTTAGGAGTCGGGAGGTAATGCTGCAAATTTATAAGACCCTTGTCAGACCCCATCTGGAGTATTGTGTGCAGTTCTGGTCGCCTCACTATAGGAAGGAAGTAGAGGCTATTGAGACAGTTCAGAGGAGATTTACAAAGATGCTGCCTGGATTGGGGGGCAGGCCTTATGAAGATAGGTTGAGGGAGCTGGGACTCTTCTCACTGGAGAGACGAAGGTTGAGAGGTGACCTGATAGAGGTTTATAAGATGTTGAGAGGATTAGATAGAGTGGATTCTCAGAGACTATTTCCCAGGGCTGAAATGGTCGCTATAAGAGGACACAAATTTAAGGTGCTGGGGGGCAAGTACAGAGGAGATGTTAGGAATAAGTTTTTCACTCAGCGGGTGGGGAGTGAATGGAATCGGTTGTCATCAGTGAAGGTGGAGGCGAACCCGCTGGGGTCTTTTAAGAGACTTCTGGATGAGTATATGGGATTTAATGGGATTGGGAGTTACAGATAGTTCTATGGCCTGGTAGGTATAGATATGATCGGCGCAATATGTGGGCCGAAGGACCTGTTTGTGCTGTAGTGTTCTATGTTCTATGTTCTATACCAACTCAGAATCATAGAATCCTACAATGCAGATGGAGGCCATTCAGCCCATCAAGACAGTACTGTCCATAATCCCACCCAGGCTCTATCCGCATAACCCCATTCATTTGCTGTAGTTAGTCCCCCTGAGAGTAAGGGCCAATCCATCTAACCCACAAATCTTTGGACTGTCTCAAAGTAACTTACAGACAAGGATTTACTTGTAGAAAATAGCCATTGTACTGTAGGCGGCACCAGATACAATTTTCAATTGCTGGATGGCACTGTTGATAACATCTCAAGCTTCATGCCAACAACAGCTGGTGTGCTACATGGTAGCTCCATTGACTTTGTGCCCAGGTTAGATGGCCATTGAAGGTTACAGGCTCCGACTGCCAGATCATGGCAGCATTGTGACCGTGAATTCATATCCTGATTGAGTGTACCACGTGCTCACATTGAGTGCTGGCACCCCAGAATACTGAGAGAGGGAGGAAATTGCTGGGGCCTTGAGAGAAATCTTTGTATCCTCACTGGCTACAGAGCAGGTCCGAGAAGATTGGAGAATAGCCAATGTTGTTCCTTTATTTAAGAAGAGGAAAATGTAACTGGTTTGATTAGTAAATTTGTGGACAACACAAAGTTTCAGCATAGCGATGAGGACCATCAGAGGATGCAGCAAGGTATAGATTGGTTGGAGGCTTGGGCAGAGAAATGGCAAATGGACTTTAATCTGGACAAATGTGAGATAATGCTTTTTGGAAGGTCCAATACAGATAGGAAATATACAGTAAATGGCAGTGCCCTTAGGAGTATTGATAGGCAAAGGGATCTGGGTGTACAGGTACACAGGTCATAAAGTTGGCAATGCAGATGGAGAAGGTAGTCAAGAAGGCGTACGGCAGGCTTGCCTTCATTGGCTGGGCTATTGAGTTTAAAAATTTGCAAGTCATGTTGCATCTTTATAGAACTTTAGTTAGGCTGCACTTGGAATATAGTGTTCAATTCTTGTCGCCACATTACTACAAGAATGTGGAGGCATTGGAGAGGGTACAGAAAAGATTTACCAGGATGTTGCCTGGTATGGAGGGCATTAGCTATGAGGAGACATTGGAGAAACTTGGTTTGTTCTCACTGCAGCAACAGCAGTTGAGAGGAGACCTGATAGAAGTCAACAAGATTATGAGAGGCATGGACAAAGTGGATAGTCAGAAGCTTTTTCCCAGGGTGGAAGAGTCAATTACTAGGGCGCACAGGTTTATGGTGTGAGGGGCAAGGTTTAAAGGAGATCTACGAGGCAGATTTTTTACACAGAGGGTGGTGGGTGCCTGGAACTTGTTGCAGTGGGAGGTAATGGAAGCAGATACAGTACTGACTTTTAAGGAGTGTCTTGACAAATACATGAATAGTATGGGAGAAGAGGGATGTGTCTCTGGAAGGGTAGGGGGTTTTAGTTAAGTCGGGCAGCATGGTCGGTGCAGGCTTGGAGGGTTGAAGGCTGTAATTTCTTTGTTCTTTAGCTCACACTCAAATCCCAGAGCCTGACAACAGTGGAGAGATCACTCAGCAGGATGGGCCATGGGCAATGGGACATCTCCACAAGACAAGTGCTTGATTTATTCTTGTCAGGTGAAATTTTGATGGTCATTTTGAATTTACTGGCAGCTACTCCCGATTGGCTCCTGTGATTTCAGTAGAAGCTTTTTAGCATCCTCCACTGAAGTTATGATGTCTGGTTGCAAAATTCCAAGAAAATTCTCAGAAAATCCAAGCACAGAGATGAGTGGGAATGAGAACGTCTGGAACTGGGAAGATCTCCAATCCAAAAGTAGAAAGAAACTTTAGTAAGGAATAAAGAGGAATAAAAGGAGTCATGAAAAGTCATTAGTTAGCAGGTTTAAGGAAAATCCCAAGGCTTTCATACATATATAATGAGCAAGAGGGGAGCCAGGGAGAGTGTTGGCCCACTCAAGGACAGGGGAAGGAATCTATATGTGGAGCCAGAAAAATTGGGTGAGATATCAAATGAATATTTTGCGTCAGTATTCACCAAAGAGAAGGACTTGGTGGGTGATGAATTTGGGAAAGAGTGTGTAGATAGTTTGAGTCATGTTCAGATCAAAAAGGAGGAGATATTGAGGTTCTTGAGAAACATTAAAGTAGACAATTCCCCAGGGCCTGATGGGATATACCCCAGAATATTGAGAGAGGCAAGAGAGGAAATTGCTGGGGTCTTGAGAGAAATCTTTATATCCTCACAGGGAAGATCCCAGAGGATTGGAGAATAACCAATATTGTTCCTTTAATTAAGAAGGGTGGAAAGGATAATCCAGGAAATTACAGGCCAGTGAGCCTGACATCAGTGATAGGGAAATTATGAGACAGAATTCTTCGAGACAGAATTTACTCCCATTTGGAAATAAGTGGTCATATTAGCGAGAGGCAACATGGTTTTGTGAAGGGAAGGTCGTGCCTCACTGACTTGATTGAGTTTTTTTGAGGAAGTGACAAAGATGATTGATGAGGGTAGGGCAGTGGGTGCTGTCTACATGGACTTCAGTAAGGCCTTTGACAAGGTCCCTCATGGCAGAGTGGTGCAGAAGGTGAAATCGCATTGGATCAGAGGTCAGCTGGCAAGATGGATACAGAACTGGCTTGGTCACAGAAGACAAATGGTGGAAGAGTGTGTTTCTGAATGGAGGACTGCGATAAGTGGCGTTCCTCAGGGATCAGCACTGGGGACTTAGAGGAAAATGTAACTGGTTTGATTAGTAAGTTTGTGGAAGACATAAATATTTGTGGATTTGTGGATAGCGATGAGGACCGTCACAGGATACATCAGGATATAGATCGGATGGAGACTTGGGCTGAGAGATGGCAGATGGAATTTAATCCGGACAAATATGCAGTAATGAATTTTGCAAAGTCTAATACAGATTGGAAGTATACAGTAAATGGCAGGACAGTTAAGAGTATTGATAGGCAGAGGGATCTGGGTGTACAGATACACAGATCACTGAAAGTGGCAAAGAAGTGGAGAAGGTATTCAAGAAATTTAATCCGGACAAATATGCAGTAATGAATTTTGCAAAGTCTAATACAGATTGGAAGTATACAGTAAATGGCAGGACAGTTAAGAGTATTGATAAGCAGAGGGATCTGGGTGTATAGATACACAGATCACTGAAAGTGGCAAAGAAGTGGAGAAGGTATTCAAGAAGGCATACGCCATGCTTGCCTTCATCAGACAGGACACAGTTTAAAAACTGGTAAGTCATTTGCAGCTTTATGGAACCTTAGTTAGGCTGCACTTGGAATATCATGCTCAATTCTGGTTGCCACACTACCAGAAGGATGTGGAGGCTTTGAAGAGAGTACAGCAAAGATTTATCATGATGATGCCTGGTATGGAGGGCCTTAGCTGTGAGGAGAGGTTGGAGAAACTTTGTTTGTTCTCACGGAAATGACAGAGGTTGAAGGACGACCTGCTAGAAGTCTGAAAGGTTATGAGAGGCATGGACAGAGTGGATAGTCAGAGGCTTTTTCCCCAGGGTGGAAGAGTCAATTACTAGGGGGCACAGGTTTAAGGTGTGAGGGATAAGGTTTAAAGGAGATGTACGAGGCAGATTGTTTACACAGAGGGTGGTGGATGCCCGGAACTCGCTGCTGGGGAAGGTAGTGGAAACATATGCCGTAAACTTTTAAGGAGCATCTGGATAAATACATGAATAGGATGGGAATAGAGGGAAATGGTTTCTGGAAGAGTGGGAGGTTTTAGTTCAGATGGGTAGTTATGGTTGGTGCAGGCTTGGTGGGGGGGGGGGAGGGCTGTTCCTGTGCTGTGATTTTCTTTGACCTTTTATATAGTGATTGCAGAGCCCAGACTGATCAGCATTCAATCATCACAGCAAACAAACAGTGTTAGACCTCTGATCACAGAAACAACACACAGACTCATCTGAAAACAATTGTCTAGCTATTTGCGCTGCACCATCGCTGCAAGTGAGGATGGAGAATTCAACACTCAGCCAAATCTCCCAGATCCTGTCCTTATTCTCCATGCGGACTTTACTTTTAAGAAAGCCCACCGATGCCTCTACTTTCTCAGAAGACTCTCACCAATTTCTACAGATGCACCGTCAAAAGCATTCTTTCTGGTTGTATCACAGCTTGGAATGGGCTCCAGCTCTGCCCAAGACCGCAAGAAAATACAAAGTTGTGAATGAAGTCCAATCCATCACACAAATCAACCTCCCATCCATTGATTCTGTCTATACTTCCCACTGCCTCGGAAAAGCAGCCGGCATAATCAAGGACTGCCCCATACCCCGGACATTCTCTCTTCCACTTTCTTCCATTGGGAAAAGGGTACAAAAGTCTAAGGTCACGTACTAACCGACTCAAGAACAGCTTCTTCCTTGCTGTTGTCAGACTCTTGAATGGACCTTCCTCACATTAAGTTGATCTTTCTCTGCAGCCAAGTTATGACTGTCACATTACATTCTGCACTCTCTCCTTTTCCTTTTCTATGAATGAAATGTTGCATAACACACAAGAAATAATACTTTTCACTGTAAACCAATTCATGTGACAAAATCAATCAAATCTCCATTCACTGATAGGAGAATCCCAAAGGCTTGAACAGGCTGGAGGAATCCAGCTATTATTTTTAAAAGAAGACTGCCCCCCCCTCTCCCCGCCATCCCCTCCCTCTCCATGAGGAACCTCTTCAGAAGCCTATGAGTTAGCAGAATCAGAGCGAACAAAGAGAAGGGTCAAACTGCAGCTGTGTGAGACCCGTGTGGATTTTACTCTGCCCCCTTATCCTTCAGAAATTGGCTAGAAGATGGAAGCTCAATGTTGAACGGGCAGGAAGCCAGAGTGCAAATACACACTCGCCAAGTGGAACCCAGGCCAGACACAGGGATGGGAAGGGTCTCCTGTTCAGCGGAGCAGGTGGAGGAGCCTGGAGCTAGCCAGGCCTCAGCCCTCCTACAAGGCCCAGTTAACTGGGCCACACTTTGGTCTCTTCTGATCCGGCTCCGCTCCTGATTGTGTTCACTGAGTGGGGATAACATAACAGGTTTCAGGATAGTTCCACAACATCGCTGGAACCCAAACTGAACGATTAATGAGGAACTCAACTATCAATGTTTTGGCATCAGCTTCTTCCTGTGGTAATGAATTCCACAGGTTCATAGAGACAGGAGCAGGAAGAGGCCATTCAGCCCTTCGAGCCTGTTTAGCCATTATTACGATCATGGCTGACCGTCCAACGCAATAGCCTCATCTGCTTTCTCTTCTTTGATCCCATTCACCCCAAGTGCTTTATTTATCAAGCCTCTTGAATACGTTCAATGATTATCCTACTAACTGCTCACAGGGACAATCGAAGGGTGAGGGGAAGAGTGTAACCTGGGGTTATTCCTATATAGCACATTGAGTGTCACTGTAAAAGCACTTATAGAATGAGAACATCTCATTATCTCCTGAATAAAATGAACCTTACAGATCCAGGTTTAAATGGAAAATAACCTGCAATTTATTGATGCAACTTGACAAGATCCTCAATAACTGGTCTCGTTCAGTTTAACATTTTATCAAAACCTTCTGTCTGGTTTTGTGGGTGACTGGAGCTATGAAACTGTCCTCACAACTTACAACGTATAAATCAACAGCACAAAACTGTCAGGAAGACCCGGGGCTCGGCGCTCCGAGTATAACCCTGTCTGAAAACGTTTCGAACAGACTGTTCCCACAGAGGTTGGGTTCAGTTCCTCCGCCAAATCTGATAAAGGCCGTGCTTCATTTCACTTTGGCAGTTTGAGCCACAGGCAGCTGTGGCTCGCGATAAAACAAGGGATGGTAAATCACCATGACCTCACTGCAGCGTGGAGCTGTCACCGCTTCGGCTGAGACTATCAGCTTCTGCTTTATTTTAAAATCATTTTTCCCCTTGAACCTTCCCCCCCCCGGAGATATTCCCGTTTATCAGATTCCCCATTACCCAGGGCAGCCTCTTCATTGTGTGGGATACCCATTTATACCTGTGCCAGAAGAGGAGGCACAGCATTGCCTTCAGGAACTGGGCAGCTTTGACAGGGGGTCTAACGGGGGACCTGACATGGGGTCTGACAGGGGGTCTAACAGGGGATCTGACAGGGGGTCTGAGAGGGGGTCTGACAGAGGGTCTGACAGGGGGTTTGATAGGAGGTCTGAGAGGGGGTCTAACAGAGGGTCTGACAGGGGATCCGACAGGGAGTCTGACAGGGGGTCTGACAGGGGGTTTGACAGGGGGTCTGAGAGGGGGTCTAACAGAGGGTCTGACAGGGGATCCGACAGGGAGTCAGACAGGGGGTTGAACAGGGGGTTTGATAGGAGTCTGAGAGGGGGTCTAACGGGGGTCTGAGAGGGGGTTCTAACAGGGGGTCTGACAGGGGATCCGACAGGGAGTCTGACAGGGAGTCTGACATGGGGTCTGACAGGGGGTGTGACAGGGAGTCTGACAGGGGGTTTGGCAGGGAGATTGACGGGGGTCTAACAGGGGTCTGACAGGATCCGACAGGGGGTCTGACAGGGGTCTGACAGTAAGATTGAGAGGGGTTTTGACAGGGGGTCTGACAGGGGGTTTGACAGAGAGTTGACAGGGAGTTTGATAGTACGTTTCACAGGGGATCTGACAGGGGGTCTGATGGGGAGTTGGACAGGGGGTCTGACAGGGAGTCTGACAGAGAGTTTGACAGAGGGTCTGATAGGGGGGAATGACAGGGGGTTTGAAGGGGTTTTGACCGGGGGTTTCACAGAGGGCCTGATAGGGAGTATGACAGAGGTCTGACAAGGTTTCACGGTGAGTCTGACAGGGGATCTGAGAGGGGGTTTGAGGGCGGTCTGAGGGGGCGTCTAAGAGGGGATCTGATAGGGGCTTTGATAAAGGTGGCCATCAGTAGGAGCAGGATTATGGAGGGGGGGGGGGGGGGGAAAATGAAATCAGAAAGTTTTGTCAGTCGATCAGCGAGACGAGCTGGGAAGATAATGCGAGAGGTCAGAAATCCAATTCATGCCCAGCTTGAATCAGATCACCATCTTCCTAGCCTGGTATAGCCATGTAATGGGAGAGCTCTGCAAGGGAGCTGTGCAAAGCTAGGGGCATGTAGGTGGGAAGGGGGGGTGGTCACGTGGGAGTAGATGCATTGGATGGTCACAGAGGGGGTAGTGACAAGGGGGTATACCTGAGATCTGCCACGGGACTCGTGAAATTGACGGAGAACTGGAGGATTGCAGTGCCAAACTGACCAAAACTACCCGTGCAGGCGAGTCCTGTTCCTCGTCCTGCTGTGACCATTAGAAACGGCTTGGGGAAATTGCACCTGGAACATGCAAGGATTGTTGATGCATTTGAAGGGACGCTGGATAACTATCTAAGAAGAAATTAACAGAAGCATAAAATCCATGTTTATAGCCCCAGTTATCCAGAATGGTGACAGATTCTGTGAGGCTCTTAACACTGGGATAGACATCTTGGGCCAAATGGCCTGTGCTATGGAAATTCAGGAAGATTAAGATTCTCCCCTTTCCTCCCACCCAATATACACTCCCCGATATATACTCCCCAATATACACTCCCCAATATACACTCCCCGATATACACTCCCCAATATATACTCCCCGATATACACTCCCCGATATACACTCCCCAATATACACTCCCCGATATACACTCCCCAACATATACTCCCCGATATACACTCCCAATATATACTCCCCAATATACACTCCCCGATATACACTCCCCAAATATACTCCCCGATATACACTCCCCAATATATACTCCCCGATATACACTCCCCGATATACACTCCCCGATATATACTCCCCAATATATACTCCCCGATATACACTCCCAATATATACTCCCCGATATACGCTCCCCGATATACACTCCCCGATATACACTCCCCAATATATACTCCCCGATATACGCTCCCCGATATATACTCCCCAATATACAGTCCCCGATATACACTCCCCAATATATACTCCCCGATATATACTCCCCGATATACGCTCCCCGATATATACTCCCCGATATACACTCCCTGATATACACTCCCCAATATATAATCCCCGATATACGCTCCCCGATATATACTCCCCAATATACACTCCCCGATATACACTCCCCAATATATACTCCCCGATATATACTCCCCGATATACGCTCCCCGATATATACTCCCCGACATACACTCCCTGATATACACTCCCCAATATATACTCCCCGATATACACTCCCCGATATATACTCCCCGATATACACTCCCCGATATATACTCCCCGATATACACTCCCCGATATACACTCTCTGATATATACTCCCCAATATACACTCCCTGATATCTACCTCCCGATATCCACTTCCCAATATACACTTCCTGGTATACACTCCCCAATATATACTCCCCGATATCCACTCCCCGATATATACTCCCCGATATATACTCCCCGATATACACTCCCCGATATACACTCCCCCCGATATACACTCCCCGATATATACTCCCCAATATACACTCCCCGATATATACTCCCCGATATACACTCCCCGATATACACTCCCTGATATACACTCCCCGATATACATTCCTCGATATCCATTCCCCGATATACACTCCCCAATATCCACTCCCCGATATATACACTCCCCAGTATACACTCCCCAATATGCACTCCCCGATATACACTCCCCAATATCCACCGTCCGATATACTCTCTCCAATATACACTCACCAGTATACACACCCCGATATCCACTTCCCGATATACTCCCCGATACACACTTTCCGATATACATTCCCCAATATCCACTTCCTAATATACACTCCCCAATATGCACTTCCCAATATAATCCCTGATATACACTCCCCAGTATGGACTTCCCAATATACACTCCTGATATATACTCCTCGATATACAGTCTCCCCGATATGCACTCTCTGATATACACTCCCTGATATACATTCCCTGATATATACTCCCCAATATGCACTCCCCGATATACACTCCCCGATATACACTCCCTGATATATACTCTCCAATATGCACTTCCCCATACAATGCCCCAATATATTCTCTCCAATATACACATTCCGATATACACTCGCCAATAAACACTCTACAATGTCCTCTGGTAGTTTGACATTCTTCCTGATAGCCGCTTCCTTAGAACATAGAACCCTACAGTGCAGAAAGAGGCCCTTCGGCCCATTGGATCAACACCGACCACAATCCCACCCAGGCCCTATCACCATATCCCTACATATTATACCCACTAGTCCCTCTAACCTAAGCATCCCTGGACACTAAGAGACAATTCCTTAGCATGGCCAATCAACCTAATCTGCACATCTTTGGGCTGTGGGAGGAAACTGGAGCACCTGAAGGAAACCCATGCAGACACGAGGAGAATGTGCAAACTCCATATAGACAGTGACCTGAACCCAGGAATCAAACGCAGGACCCTGGAGCTGTGAAACATTGGTGCTAACCACTGTGCTACCGTGCCGTCCCAAGTCTGATGCTAGGCAATGATCAGAGGTAGAACTCAGTGGCTTCACCACAGGAACTGTGTGGATGGCTGCGATGCCATGTACTGGGGTGGAGGGACTCACCTTATAAAGCCCATCAAATTCCTGATTCCTGGTTCCAATGCATAGTTCTATAAACTTAGACAGAGATCGTGAGTAGAAATCGGAACATCGAGGTGGTGGCGCGAGCTCGTTGGGCCAAAGGGCCTGTTTCCCACGCTGCTTTTGTTCTTTGTTCTTTGATTCCTCCGAACTATGTCCAGATTGGGAAGTGTCAAGGATGTCCATACAAGTGTGTGCCTGCGGATTAGTGGACACAGCTTCCTCCTGCCAGGGAAATTGTCACCAGCAAAGTCTCCTGCCATTGCCGTCTTCCTACAGTCTTCCCTGTAGGAAGACCCCTCCTAACCTTGACTTCAATCCATTTCCTTGCTGCCTGATGCTCCTGTCTCAACCAGCTTTGTGGTAGGAATTTGTGGCTCCTCCTCCTCCTGCAATATCAGCAATGGCCATCCCTCCTCGTGGCACTGCTGATACCTAGGAGTAGCTGGCCTTTCATTGGTTGAGAGTTCTCAGAGACAAGATACTCCCCATGAAAACCGCCAGAACCTTACCGTGGGAAAGGGTACCAGGGACCCTGACAGCAGGCAAACCTTCGAGCCTGGTAGTTGCTGCTGGGAGTGATGTGATCTCATCAACATTCTACCTTTCCAAGCAGAAATTTAACTCCTTCCCACTTAAATTCAAATAGAAACACATGCTCTTAGTCCGACAGTGCATACTATTACTTATCTTCATTTATGTGAAAATATCAGGACTTCCCGAATTGGCGGGGGAGGAAGAATTCACTCAGTTTGCAGACACAAACAGCCAAATTTTCAAAGGGGGAATTGGAACTAATGAAACCATAGAAAATTACAGCTCAGAAACAGGCTGTTTGGCCCTTCTTGGCTGTGCTGAACCATTTTTCTGCCTAGTTCCACTGACCTATACCTGGACCATATCCCTCCACATCCCTCTCATCCATGAACCTGTCCATATTTTTCTTAAATGTTAAAAGTGACCCTGCATTTGCCACTTCATCTGGCAGTTCATTCCACACTCCCACCACTCTCTGCATGAAGAAGCCCTCTCTAATATTCCCTGTAAACTTTTCACCCTTAACCCATGCCTGCTGATTTTTTTTTCTCCCCTAGCCTCAGTGCCAAGTTACCAACATTGAATCCCTGGCTGTCAACATCTTTGGGGTTACCATTGACCAGAAACTCAACTGAACTCAACGCATTCATGGTGGCTACAAGAGCAGGTCAGAGGCCAGGAATACTGTGGCGAGTAACTCACCTTCTGACTCCCCAAAGCCTGTCCACCATCTATAAGGCACAAGTCAGGAGTGTAATGGAATACTCCCCATTTGTCTGGATGGGTGCAGCTCCAACACCACTCAAGAAGCTTGACATCATCCAGGACAAAGCACCTTGATTGGCATCACATCCACAAACATTCAATCCCTCCACCACTGACACTCAGTAGCAGCAGTGTATACTATCTATTAAGAAATACTTAGATGGGTACATGACCAGAATGGGAATGGAGGGGTATAGAAAACTGATTTAAAATAGGGATCATGAGCCTTGGGAGTCCCTGGGAAGTGTGTAAATATATAGTAGTCTTGATGAACAGAGGAATCTTGGTGTGTATGTGCATAGATCCCTGAAAGTAGGCAGTCAAGTCAAGAAGGCTGTTAAGAAGGCACATGGAGTCTTAGCTTTTATTGGTAGGGGGATTGAATTTCAGAGCCGCAACGTCATGTTGCAACTGTACAAAACTCTAGTGCGGCCGCACTTGGAGTATTGTGTGCAGTTCTGGTCCCCACATTATAAGAAAGATGTGGAGGCATTGGAGAGGGTACAGAGGAGGTTTACCAGGATGTTGCCTGGTATGGAGGGCAGGTCTTATGAAGAGAGGCTGAGGGATTTGAGGTTGTTTTCGTTAGAAAGGAGACGGCTAAGAGGGGACCTAACCGAAACATATAAGATGATTAGAGGTTTAGATAGGGTGGACAGTGATAGCCTTTTTCCTAGGATGGAGAAAGCTAGCACGAGGGGACACAGCTTTAAATTAAGGGGTGATAGTTATAGGACGGATATCAGAGGTAGGTTCTTTACCAAAGGGTGGTTAGGGAGTGCCTGCAGCAGTTGTAGATGCGCCAATGTTTGGTGGCGTTTAAGAGGTTAGTTGATAAGTATATGGAAGAGAAGGGAACGGTTTAGTTTGGAGGGGCATTGCTTTTATATTGGTCGGCGCAACATCGAAGGCCAAAGGGCCTGTTCTGTGCTGTAATGTTCTATGTTCTATGTCCTATGATGATATTGATGTACTTGTTTTTATCCTACAGGTGCTTGGTCCACCTTGTTGTCTAACAAGGGGCATACACGCGATGGGTCGTGAGAGGGTTGCTCTTGGATTTTTTTCGAGAGTATCCTAGTGCTTCACGTCGTTAGTGTACGCTTGACCTGGACCATTTGATGGGCAACACGACAGCTCAGTGACTATCGCTGTGCTGTGCGGATACATTTATTTGGGCCTGTGTCTGTGGGGGTTTGCGCATTCTCCCCGTGCTTGCGTGGGTTTTCTCCGGGTGCTCCAGTTTCCTCCCACATCCCAAAGATGTGCTCTTAGGCTAATTGGCAAAACAAATTCTCCCTAAATTGTCTCAAATTTGGTTTTTAATCCATAGATCTATAAACATGGACAGGGATCCTGGGTAGAAGTGGGAACGTCGGGGTGGCGGCGTGGGCTCGTTGGGCCGAAGGGCCTGTTTCCCATGCTGTTTTGTTCTTTGTTCTTTATTCTTTATCTACAAGATGCACTGCAGCAATTCACAAAATATTAACCATGCTAAAGTCTCCTCTCTGTACTCAAAGAGGTCCTGGAATATATTGACTAGGGAATTTTCACAGTAACTTCATTGCGTGTTAACATAAGCTTACTTGTGACTAATAAATAAATTTTAACCTTACTTTAATGCCCTCACAGACACTCATGCTTCATACATGTAAGCACACACTCATACACACATGCATACTTAGACACACACCCTCACATGTCCACGCATACTGAGTAATGCACATGCATGTACACACAAACATGTGCAGGAACTGTTTTTTTGCCGCAGTATCACATAGCGAAATGCATACTCCTGTAACACATATATACACAGTTTTGCCTTTGCAACAATAACAACTTTCAGCGACAATGCCAATGTAAGCAAACAAATGTCAAAATGTAGTTTCTGTTGGGATGTGAGATCTGAGACGATGGCTGATTCCCAGAGGCTCTCGAGAGTTCCCAATCCCACAATCCTGAGAATATACTTCACTAAAAGATGCCAGCCACACATTTTCACCTTTAACAGTGCCTGGGAACCCGACTCCCCTCTGATTGAAACTGTAGATGTTCTGAGCTACACAACCACTTCTTCACAGCGGCTGCAGGTGACATTGATAGATTCTTGCTGGTACTGTGGCAATTACCCCACTGGAATATTATTTCATTTGATGTGACCCTGTAGCCCGGATTGTTTATTGTTGGGGAGTCTCAGAGAGCTGGAACTGCAGTCTAGACAAAAATGAGGGTCTCTCTCTTGAAACAGCTTGTTTTTAAAATAAAGCACATGTGTTGGCGGGCTGGGGGTCTGGTTTATATTTACTGCCAGTCGGGACCCAGAGTTCAGTCTCTGTACTGGCTTTATAATTACTGTGATCACTGTGATTCCGCACTAAAACCCATCGCAACAATCCCACCTCCTTCACTGCCTGTTCGCAGCTCCACTTTGTCCACCAGCAAAGGTTGGAATTAAAAGTCGTGAGAAAATGCTGGAGCTACACGGAGAGGGTTCCAGGTGCTGAGGACAGGGAGTGAATGAGCGTTGCTCAGGTGCTGGGAGTTAGAGAGATTGCCTGTTATTGTGTTCAATTATTAATACACAATCCAGAATCCGCTGCTCTCTTTAAGCAGAGACATCTGTTCTTTCTGATTTTAACTGATCCCCAAACTGTTTATATCCTCAATGTGGAACTGAAATTCTCTCTGAACTGTCTTCATATTATATATTAAGAAATTATTGAAACAAAAATTGACATCCCTAAAAGTGACATCACAAGTGGATAGGGTCGTAAAGACTGCTTCTGGTACATCAACTATAAAAGTTGGAATGTTATGGTGAGGTTGTATAAGGCATTGGTGAGGCCGAATTTAGAGTATTGTGTACAGTTTTGGTCACCTGGTTACAGGAAGGATATAAATAAGGTTGAAACGGTGCAGAGAAGGTTCACAAGGAAGTTGCCAGGACTTGAGAAGCTGAGTTACAGAGAGAGATTGAATAGAGAACCGTGGGTTACTAGGGATGTTGAGGACTTGGTCAGGAAGAAGCGGGAGGCGTACGTTAGATCCAGGCAACTGGGGACAGAGGCAGCGCTGGAAAAATATAGAGAGTGTAGACGGGATCTTAAAAGGGGTGTCAGAAAGGCAAAAAGGGGCCACGAAATGGCTTTCGCAGGTAGGATTAAGGAAAATCCTAAGGCATTTTACTCCTATGTAAGGAGCAAAAGGATGGTTAGAGGGAAGATTGGACCTCTCAGGGACAGAGGAGGGGAACTATGCTTAGAGCCTGAGGGGATGGGGGAGATCCTGAATGAATACTTTGCGTCAGTATTTACGCGGGAGAGGGGCCTGATGTCTGATGCTGGCTTTGAGGATTTTGAGGACCCGTTAAAGGAAATAATCATTACGAGGGACGAAGTGTTGGGGCTTTTAGGCAGCATAAAGACTTATAAAGCCCCGGGGCCTGATGGTATTTATCCCAGGCTGCTAAGGGAGGTGAGGGATGACATTGCTGGGCCTCTGACGCAAATCTTTGTCTCTTCTTTGGACACAGGTGAGGTCCCAGAGGACTGGAGGATTGCAAATGTAGTAGCGTTGTTTAAAAAGGGTCAGAGGGATAATCCAGGGAACTATAGGCCGGTGAGCTTGACTTCAGTTATAGGTAAGCTAATGGAGAGGATCCTCAGGGACAGGATGTATGAGCATCAGGAGCGCTGCGATCTGATCAGGGATACGCATCTTGGCTTCGTTAAGGGGAGGTCGTGCCTTACGAATCTAGTGGAATTTTTTGAAGAGGTGACAAAAACGGTTGATGAAGGACAAGCCGTTGATGTCGTCTACATGGATTTCAGTAAGGTGTTTGACAAGGTTCCCCATGGTAGGCTGATAAAAAAGGTGAAGGCACATGGGATACAGGGCCAGGTATGTAGATGGGTTGAGAACTGGCTTGGGAGGAGGAGACAGCGGGTATTAGTGGAAGGCTCTTTTTCCAACTGGAGGTCAGTCACTCGTGGTGTGCCACAGGGCTCAGTACTAGGACCTCTTCTATTTGTGATTTATATAAATGACTTGGAAGAGGGGGTAGGTGGTGTGATCAGCAAATTTGCTGATGACACTAAAATACTTGGATTGGCAGGGACTGAGGAGCAGTGCCAGGCAATACAACAGGACAGATAGGCTGGTAGATTGGGCAGATAGATGGCAAATGAAATTTAATCTGGATAAATGCGAGGTGATGCATTTTGGCCGGAATACTGTAGAGGGGAGTTATAGGATAAAAGGTAAAACTATACGGAGTATAGAGACGCAGAGAGACCTGGGGGTGCAGGTTCACAAGTCTCTGAAGGTGTCAGTATAGGTGGAGAAAGTGATAAAGAAAGCGTATGGTATGTTAGCCTTCATAGGAAGGGGTATAGAATACAAGAGTAGGAGTCTGATGTTGCAGGTGTATAGAACGGTGGTTAGGCCTCATCTGGAGTACTGCGTCCAGTTCTGGTCGCCGTACTACAGGAAGGATGTAGAGGCCCTGGAGAGAGTGCAGAGGAGATTTACCAGGATGCTGCCTGGTATGGAAGGACTGTCTTACGAGGAAAGATTGAAAACACTGGGGTTGTTTTCCCTTGAAAGACATCGGCTGAGAGGGGATCTTTTAGAGGTATATAAGATTATGAGGGGTATAGATAGAGTAAATGGTGGTAAGCTTTTTCCACCGTTAGAATCGGATAGAACGAGGGGTCACAGCCTTAAGGTGAGGGGGGCTATGTATAAGACGAATATTAGAGGACATTTTTTCACACAAAGGGTAGTGGGGGTGTGGAATGCACTACCGAGTAAGGTGGTGGGAGCAGGCACGCTAGGGTTGTTTAAGGGTCCCTTGGACAGCCACATGAGCGGTCTGCAGATAGAGGGATATAGCAGGACTGTTTAAATACTTTAATTGTTTCCACAGGCTGTTCGGTCCACCTTGTTGACCAACAAGGTGCATGCATTCGGCAGGTCGTGCGAGGGCTGCTCTTGGATGTTGCTTCAGGAGTGGCCTAGTGCTTCAAGTCGTTAGTGTATGCTTAAACTGGACCATCTGATGGGCAACATTACAGCTCAGAGACTATCGCTGTTGCTGTGTAGACACATGGATTTGGGCCTGTGTCTGCGGGAGTTTGCGTGTTCTCCCCGTGGTTGCGTGGGTTTTCTCCGGGTGCTCCGGTTTCCTCCCACATCCCAAAAATGTGCTCTTAGGCTGATTGGGTAACAAATTGTCCCTATAATGGTCTCTATATGTCATTAAGACGTTAGGACGGCGGCGCGGGCTCGTTGGGCCGAAGGGCCTGTTTCCCGTGCTGTGTTGTTCTTTGTTCTTTGTTCTTGTTCATTAGGACTTTATTCCCTGGAGCGTAGAAGAATGAGGGGAGATTTGATAGAGGTGTATAAGATTTTGATGGGTATAGATAGAGTGAATGCAAGCAGGCTTTTTCCACTAAGGCTAGGGGAGAAAAAAACCCAAAATGCATGGGTTAAGGGTAAAAGGAGAAAAGTTTAAAGGGAAAATTAGGGGGGGATTCTTCACGCAGAGAGTGATGGGAATGTGGAATGAGCTGCCGGATAAAGTGGTAAATGGGGAGTCATTTTTAACATTTAAGAAAAACTTGGATGGGTTCATGGATGAGAGGGGTGTGGAGGGATATGGTCCAAGTGCAGGTCAGTGGGACTAGGCAGAAAAATGGTTCGGCACAGACAAGAAGGGCCAAAAGGCCTGTTTCTGAGCTGTGACTTTCTATGGTTCTAAGCTGAACTGAATATTTCTTCTCTGTTGGTCCCGCTATCTACAAGACTGGCCTGGTCAATCCTTCTTCAACCACCCAGCCAGTCAGCAGGATGGTACATTCCTGCATACTCTTCTTACTCCAGAGTATCCACAGGAAAACAAGGTTCTTGAAGATATTGGATTCCTCCTCTTGTTTCAGCAGCATGCAATGGAGGAAAATAAACCCCCTTAATTTCCAATCTCAATCATTCTCATAGTACCTACCCCCCCACTGCTGTGAGTGACAGAGAGTAACACTGTTAGTAGACTGTGAGAATGTCCCACCCAACTCCCATCTCAATAGCCACAGGGTTTGGGGTAAAAGCCAAATACTCTGGATGCTGAAATCTGAAACAGAAAATGCTGGAAAATCTCAGCAGGTCTGACAGTGGGGAAACAATAGAGTCAACGTTTCAAGTCTAGATCAGAGTAGACAGGGTTTGGGAGTTGGGAAACATAACTCAAAGAACAGAGGGAATTGCATCTTCAAATATAAGGGATCAATGGGATGGATAAGGCAGTGCAGATGGATAAAGTTTGGGACCAGCCACAGTGAGGTAGATAACTAACCGACATCACTTACCGAATGAAACCAATATCCCCAATCCTGGAGGTTTGAAATGTATTTGGTTTCAAGGAGCACTATATTGAACTTGAAGCATTAACTCCACTTCTCTCTCCGCAGGTGCTGCCAGATTGACTGAGCTTTTCCAGCACTTCCTGCCTTTATTGCCCCTTGTAAGATACTGACTCAATCAGAGCACCTGAACAGGCTTCACAAGCAGGTGAATAACAACTTTACTTCTTGTGACAACTCGTGCCAATGTCTCTCAGGCGCTTATTTGTGAATATTGAATGCCTGTTTGACATTATGCCCTAGTTTATATCAATGTTACAAGTGACATCTTACTTATTTTCAAAGCTGGGATGTGGCAGCATTTATTGCCCATCCCTAGTTGCCCCTTCTGAATGTGGTGGTGAACTGCCTTCTTAAACTGCTGCAGTCCATCTGGTTAAGTACACTCGCAGTGCTGTTAGGGAAGAAGTTCCAGCTTTTTGATCCTGAGATAGTAAAGGAAAGGTGATGTATTTACAAATCAGGATAGTGAGCGACTCAGAGGGGAACCTCCATGTGGCAGAGATCCTCTGTATCTGCTGCCCCCGACCTTCTAAATGGTGTGGTTGTGTGTTTGGAAGGAGATGCCTAAGGAGCCTTCCTGCAGTATATTCGATAGATGGTTCAGACAATGCACTCTACATTGATGATGGAGCGATTGAATGTTTGTAGTTGTGGTGCCAATAAAGCAGATTGCTTTGTTCTAGATGGTTGTTGGAGCTGCACCCATTCAGGCGAGTAAGGAGTATTCCATCATATCCCTGTCTTGTGCCTTGTAAACGGTAGACAGGGAAAGTGAGTTACTGGATTCCCAGCCTCTGACCTGCTCTTGTAGCCACAATATTGTTATGATTAATCCAGTTCAGTTTTGGTAACCCCCAGGATGTTAATAGTTGGGGGATTTAGCAATGATAATACTATTGAACATAGAACACAGAAAAGCTACAGCACCAAACAGGCTCTTCAGCCCACAAGTTGCCCCGATCATATCCATACCTGCTAGGCTTACCCTATAACCCTCAATCTTATTAAATCCCATGTACTCATCCAGAAGTCTCTTAGAAGACCCTATCGAATTTGCCTCCACTACTGCTGACGGCAGCCGATTCCACTCACTCACCACCCTCTGAGTGAAAAAGTTACCTCTAACATCTCCTCTGTACCTATTCTCCAGCACCTTAAACCTGTGTCCTCTCTAGCAACAATTTCAGCTCTGGGAAATAGCCTCCGAGAATCCACCCTATTTATTCCTCTCAACATTTTATAAATCTCTATCAGGTCGCCTCTCAACCTTCGTCTCTTCAGGGAGAAGAGACCAAGCTCACTCAACCTATCTTCATAAGGCCTGCCTCTCAATCCAGGCAACACTCTTGTAAATCTCCTCTGCACCCTCTCAATAGCTTCCACATCCTTCCTGCAGTGAGGCGACCAGAGCTGCACACAATGCTCCAAGTGGGGTCTGACAAGGGTCTTATAAAGTTGCAGCATTACCTCCCGACTCCTAAACTCAATCCCTCGATTAATGAAGGCCAGTATACCATATGCCTTCTTGACCACATCCTCCACCTGTGACGCTGATTTAAGAGTCCTATGGACCCAGACCCCAAGGTCCTTCTGCTCCTCAACACTGCTAAGACTCCTACCCTTGATATTGTACTCCTTCATCAATTGGACCTGCAAAATGGACCACCACACATTCATCTGCGTTGAAGTCCATCTGCCACTTCTCCGCCCAGTCTTGCATCCTGTCTATGTCTTGCTGCAACTTCTGACATCCCTCCAGACTATCTACAGCACCCACCAACCTTCGTATCATCGGTGAACTTACTCACCCATCCCTCCACTTCCTCATCCAGGTCATTTATGAAAATGACAAACAGCAAGTGGGTATAATCATGGAAAATATCACAGAATCCTACAGCCCAGAAGGAGGCCATTCAGCCCATCGAGTCCATACCAACCACAACCCTGCCCAGGCTCTTTTTGAGGGTTTGGGGGAAGCATTCTTCTCCTCCTGACTCACATGGAATGATTAAAAATCCCCTGGAGTTGGCACCTCAGGTCTCCCTTTTACTGTTGGGTTTCCTGATGTCCCGGGGAAGCTCAGCCAGCAGCAGGGCGAAATAAATCATACTGAGGGAGCCCGATTTCTATTTGATAACAATGTGTCCCATCCCTTTAAGCTGGTACCATTGATGGAATGCCTGTTCCCCATCGATTAGGGTTTAACACACACCTGCGTGGAAGAGGGTAGGTTATTAATGAGCTGGAAAGCACGTCCAGTGGGTCAGTGAGTTTACCCAGTGAGTATATCCTGATATCCACTACATGGGAATTGATGAAGGAGTCGATGAAGGAGTTGGTAATTCCCAGTTCGGAGAGGGGGGGGATATCAACCCAGGGCATTGCTTCTCCAGGCAAATTTGCCTTGACACTAAGGAAAGAAATGATGACATACGGAAGCGATCCTTCACATTCCCCTTGCATGGTAACACTTTGGGCGGCATGGTAACACAATGGATTAGCACTGCTGTTTCACAGCTCCAGGGTCCTGCGTTTGATTCCCAGCTCGGGTCACTGTCTGTGTGGAGTTTGCACATTCTCCTCATGTCTGCATGGGTTTCTTCCGGGTACTCCGGTTTCCTCCCACAGTCCAAAGATGTGCAGGTTAGGCTGATTGGCCATGCTAAGAAATTGCCCCTTAGTGTCCAGGGATGCGTAGGTTAGAGGGATTAGTGGGTATAATATATAGGGATACGAGAGTTGGGCCTGGGTGGGATTGTGTTCGGTGCAGACTTGATGGGCTGAAGGGCCTCTTTCTGCACTGTAGGGTTCTATCACAAATGCACAATACCCCTTGTATTTACAGAGGGAGGAGGGGGATGAGATCCATTCGACTGATTGTCATAACATTAGTGTAAGCTCAGCCAATCAGGGAAGATTTAATGGAATTCAGTCCCAATGTTTAGATCAAAACTTCTGATGCTGGGGCACTGAAACCTCAGGATATTTGCCCACTTCAGTATCCCATTGTATTGCTAGTTTTCCACCTTTCACTTTTTAAGATGGTTTCGAGCTCCTTCACTCCCGGTTTTAGGTGGGAATTACTCAGAACTGTTCCTCCGCCAACCATGGTAACTATATGAATGTGGAGGAAGACCTGAGCATGCTCAGAGACAGAGCTTGTACTGCCTGTCCAGCAAATTTAGGCTGAAACAGCAAAATATTCCTCATGTTGGCCTCCCAGATATATCATAAAAACAGAAAATAGAAGCAGGAGGAGGCTATTCAGCCCCTCGAGACTGCTCCACCATTCATTATGATCCTAGAAAATCATAGCATCATAGAAACCCAGTAGAGCAGAAGGAGGAACATTCAGCCCATCATGTCTCACCAACAATATAGAACATAGAACATAGAACATAGAACAATACAGCACAGAACAGGCCCTTCGGCCTTCGATGTTGTGCCGACCAAAATAAAAAGCAATGCCCCTCCAAACTAAACCATTCCCTTCTCTTCCATTGATAGAGAATAATCCCACCCAGGCCCTACACCCATAACACCACATTCTTATGCCACTAATCACTCTAACCTACACATCCCAGGACACTAAGGGGCAATTTAGCATGACCAAACATAGCTGATTCAGTTGGATCCAACTCAATAGCCTAATTCCGTCTTCCCCATATCCTTTGATCCTTTTTACCCCAAGGGCTATATCTAACTCCTTCTTGAAAACATTCAAATGTTTTGGCATCAACTGCTTTCTGTGGTAGCGAATTCTATTGACTTACCACTCTCTGTGTGAATATATTTCTTCTCATCTCAGTCCTACATTATTTACCCCATATCGTCAGATTCTGGACTCTCCCTCCATCAGGAACGTCCTTCCTCTATCTAACCTATGTGGCCCTGTTAAAACTTGATAGGTTTCTATGAGATCCCCACTCATTCATCTGAACTCCTGCAATCACAATCCTAACCAACTCAATCTCTCCTCATACGTGAGCTCTGTCATCCCAAGGATCAGTCTGGTAAACCTTCAGTGCACTCTGTGTCGGCAAGAATATCATTCCTCAGATTACAAGACCAAAACTGCACACAATATTCCAGTTGTGACCTCACCAAGGCCCTATATAACTGCAGCAAATCATTCCTGCTCCTGTACTCAAATCCTTTCACTGTGTGCAGCACGCTGGCACAATCGTTAGCACAACTGCCTCACAGTGCCAGGCACTCAAGTTCAATCCCAGCCTTGAGTGACTGTCTGTGTAGAATTTGAAGGTTCTCCGCATGTCTATGTGGGTTCCCTCTGGGTGCTCTGGTTTCCTCCCACATACTCCCTTGTCGACATTGCACTATTAGTGGGAACAGAACATCTTTTCTATGTTCTAATAGGTAGGCTTAGTAGGTAGAGATATGATCAGTGCAACCTGTGGGCCAAAGTGCCTATTTGTGCTGTAATTTTCTATGTTCTATCCCACCCATAGGAAAGGGACAATCCATCAGCCAAGGCTCTCTTCAAGATTTAAAGGTTTTGTTTACATGACACCAACATCTGAGGAGATAAATAAAAAAAAGGACAGCAGAAATTCCATTGGTACTAATTTTAAAGTGGCAAGTACATACTGTATTTGAATTCCATTCCGAGTGAGCGTTTTCACCATCTTCACTCCCCCATGCCAAGAAAATCCGAGGAACACGGAAGCTGAGACAATTTTAATGGCTGCCACACGGAATGCAGTGATTCTAGAGGGTGATTCTCAAGGACAATTAGGGATCAACAATAAATGCTGGCCCAGCCAGTGGGGCCCCCAGTGGAGGGGGTGGATGTGGGGGTCATGGTGAGGGAATCAGGGGAATGGAATAGGCTTTGTGCTAGCTCTATAAGCCTGACTTTCTGAATTTCCCGCTCCAACAAAGGAATCAAACGGGAAGAATCCCAACAGGATAAGATTTCCCAACCTTTCACTTCACTCTCACCTTTTTTAATCCACAGGTGATTCGGTCTGCCTTGTTGACCAACAAGGGGCACACACGCGGTGGGTCATGCGAGGGCTGCTCTTGGATGTTGCTTCGTGAGTTGCCTAGTGCTTCATATCGTTAGTGAACGCTTAAACTGGACAATCTGATGGGCAACACAACAGCTCAGCGACTATCACTGTTGGCTGTGCAGTTACATGGATTTGGGCCTATGTCTGTGGGGGTTTGCGCATTCTCCCCGTGCTTGCGTGGGTTTTCTCCGGGTGCTCCAGTTTCCTCCCACACCCCAGAAATGTGCTCTTAGGGTGATTGGTGTTAACGAATTGTCCCTAAATTAGTCTCCCCTCAATCTGGTTATAATTCCTTTATTGTGGAGTCCAATACACGTAGACAAAGGCTTTAGGTAGAAGAGGGCACTCACAATATTAAAATGGCAGCGCGGGCTTGTTGGGCTGAGGGGCCTGTTTCCCATGCTGTGATGTTCTTTGTTCACTCTGCCAAAATTTCCCAAAGAAGAAACAATCTCGAAGGGGACTGGTGACATGAGCCAGGAACTTCCTAAATAATCAGCACAAGAAGTCAATAGAACAGCAATTTAATGGAAAGATGTGGGACTCGAACATGAAGCAAAATTTACCTTTCGAATCCAAATATCATGGGAAGCGTTTAACAGTCCGTGGCAATGGGGACAGAGCTTAACATAGGGCTGGCCATTCACAACTCCATTAACTTCAATAAGGCTGCTCCATATTCTCCCAGCTGCTAATCTAACTTCTCTTTGTTTCCCAGAATCCAGATATACTTGGCAGACCAAAGGGTGAAAATAATGAAATCCATTAATTTGAGACTGATAATAATATAGTCTTATTCTTATCTTTAATCTGGCCACTTTGTACATTTCCCCACACCTCCAGAGGAGTTCCACATTTAAAGGCAAGATAAAACTGACTTTCAAAGAACAAAGAACAAAGAACAAAACAGCACGGGAAACAGGCCCTTCGGCCCAACGAGCCCGCGCCGCCACCTCGATGTTCCCACCTCTACCCGTGATCCCTGTCTATATTTACAGATCTATGGATTGAAACCAAATTTGAGACAATTTAGGGAGAATTTGTTTTGCCAATTAGCCTAAGAGCACATCTTTGGGATGTGGGAGGAAACCGGAGTATCCGGAGAAAACCCACGCAAAGCACGGGGAGAATGCGCAAACTCCCACAGACACAGGCCCAAATCCATGTATCTGCACAGCACAGCGATAGTCACTGAACTGTCGTGTTGCCCATCAAATGGTCCAGGTCAAGCGTACACTAACGATGTGAAGCACTAGGATACTCTCGAAAAAAATCCAAGAGCAGCCCTCTCACGACCCATCGCGTGTATGCCCCTCGTTAGACAACAAGGTGGACCAAAGCACCTGTAGGATAAAAACAAGTACATCAATATCATCCTCTATTTACACACTTCCCAGGGACTCCCAAGGCTCATGATCCCTATTTTAAATCAGTTTTCTATACCCCTTCATTCCCATTCTGTTCATGTGCCCATCTAAGTATTTCTTAAATAACTCCAGAGTGCATGCCCCCACCACTTTACTTGGCAGCGCATTCCATACCCCCACCACCCTCTGTGTGAAAAAAACTCCCTCTAGCATCCAAATTATACCTTACCCCCCTCACCCTAAGCCTGTGACCCCTCGTGCTATTGGAGTCCATCCTAGGAAAAAGCTTAACCCTGTTTACTCTATCTATACCCCTCATAATCTTGTACACCTCTATTAGATCTCCTCTAAGTCTACGTCTTTCTAAGGAAAACAGCCCCAATTTGCCTAATTTCTCCTCGTAACTCAGACCTTCCATACCAGGCAGCATCCTGGTAAACCTCCTCTGCACTCTTTCCAGAGTCTCCACGTCCTTCGGTAGTAAGGCGACCAGAACTGGACGCAGTATTCCAAATGAGGTCTAACTAACGTTTTATACAACTGCAACATTAAAGGCCAGCTCTTGTACTCTATACCCCAAAATCTGACCAGCTATCACTCCCCCACTATCCCCCATGTTCCGACAGAGATCTACTGAGGTTTACATCCCTGAATTTCAATGGATGCTAGCCCATTACTCCAGAGAGTGGCCTTGGCTCAGTGTTGGAGAGGAACATTCACTGCTTGCATTCTCTCTAACACTCTCCACCCCCAATGTTACTGCTTGGTTATTTTAAATTTGATATTATGGTGGGGTTTATAATATTTCCAGTTAATTATGGAGAACTAACATTGAAGCACTCTTTTCCCCTTTGTATGATAATTATAGGGGGATCTGTCTTTAATTGGAGAGAGTGCAGAGGAGATTTACCAGGATGCTGCCTGATTTGGAGGGTAGGTCTTTTAAGAAAGTTTGAGGGAGCTGGGGCTTTTCTTTTTGGAGCGGAGGAGGATGAGAGGCAACTTAACAGAAGTTTATAAGATGATGAGGGGGATTGATAGAGTGGATGTTCAGAGACTATTTCCTCGGGTGGATGTAGCTGTTACTAGGGGGCATAACTATAAGGTTCATGGTGGGAGATATAGGAGGGATGTCCGAGGTAGATTCTTCACTCAGAGAGTGGTTGGGGTGTGGAATGCACTGCCTGCTGTGATAGTGGAGTCGGACACTTTAGGAAATTTCAAGCAGTTATTGGATAGGCACATGGAGCACAGCAGAATGATTGGGAGGGGATAGCTTGATCTTGGGTTTGGACATAGCTCAGCACAACATTGAGAGCTGAAGGGCCTGTACTTTGCTGGTTTGTTCTATGCTCTATGTTTTAATTCTGTGTTTCTTATTGACACTTGTCATTTTGCTCAGATATTGTTGTTGCTGAATGTGAAACTCGAGGACTATGGGGCAACTTCTTGCTGTTCAACCTCTCACACATATCAGATAACGTTGCACAGGCTGTACGCTTTAAAGCAATCCACTAACCAAACTAGTTAAACAGGCAGTTTGACAGTAATGCTGATTACAATGACATTATCAGCTATAAGTCAAAAAACCTCTCTAATGACTTTGATTGGTATATCCAACACAGAGAAGCAGGGGAAATCCTCTCCACATTGATCCTCTGGAATAAAAGCCAGTGGTGTCATGCCAGAGCGCTGGAGAATTGTAAATAATATACAGCAGACGTGGATAAACCCAGCAACTATTATCCAGACTGCCTACATCTGTGGTGAGGAAGCTTTTGAAATACTAATTCGAGATAAATTTAACAGGCAGTTGGAAAAGTAATAAATGAATGTCAACATGCAATTGTTAAAAGTATATTGTGCAGACTAACTTTATTAAATAGCGGACAGGATTGATGAAGACAGTGTAATTTATGTTCTATATATATGGACATTTGAGTAATTATACAAGTAATTGACAAAATATCACGTTATAGATTTGCTAACAGATTTAACATCCATGAGATTAAAGGAACAGAGATAAGGTTTGAAAAGCCACATGGCCTCCTTTTGCTCCTATCTTCTAAGGTAGATACAATATTGGCTGAGGGGCAGGAAGCAGAGTGTATTATTGATTAGCTGTTTTCTAGATGGAGGTTAGAACATCGGTTCTTTTTAATATTGGGTTCACAAGGTGTACAAAGAATAAAGAACAACAAAGCACAAAGGAAACAGGCCCTTCGGCCCAACAAGCCCGAGCCGCCATTTTAACATTCAGTGAATGCCTCATCTACCTTCTTCTACCAATGATTATCTATGAAATTTCAAAGTTTACAGATGACACAAAATTTGAAACTAATAAAAAATGCAGCTGAAGATATTTTTACTTCCTTTGCTTATTATTTTTGAATCTGGGTCATCTAGTCTTGATGCTCCCCTGAGTGGGAACAGTTCCTCACTATTTAGCCTGTCCCTGCCCCTCAGGAACTTGAACATTTCGATCAAATCTCCTCTCAACCTTCTTTTCTCCAAGAAAAACAGTCCCAACCTCTCCGATCTATCCTCACAGTTCTTTATTCCTGGAACAATTCTTGTGAATGTCCTCTATAATCTCTCCAATACCTTTGCATCCTTCCTCAGGTATAGCACCCAGGAATGGAGACAATGCTCTTGAAGAGGCCTGGCTAATGTCTTATACAAGTTCAACATGACCTCCTCACTCTTGTATTCAATACCTCGGTTAACAAAGATGTGGAAATGCGAGCAACTGGACTGGGATAAACACAGTAAGAAATCTCACAACAACAGGTTTATATAGTATCACAATCTTTTGGAGCACTGCTCCTTCATCATCATTCACCTGATAAAATTACCATGCCACCCTATTAATAAAGTGTATTTAATAAAATGTTTCTGTGTGCTGTTGGCATCGGAACGGAATGGGTGTTGTGTGCTGATTCTACTTAGGTTTGTGAAGGGGAAGGCAATCCAGAGGTGATCTTGCTTTGGAGATTAGTTGATCACCCTTCAACACCCACCACGGGCAATCCGTCCCACAACACCCCCAATCATACCCCCCACCACCCACTGCCCCACTCTCTCACATCAAATAGAATTACAGAATCCATACACTGTAGAAGGTGGCCTTTCAGCCCATTGAGCCTGCATCAAGCACAATCCCACCCCAGATCCTATCCCTGTAGCCCCATATATTTACTTTGCTAATTCCCCAACTCTAAGGGGCAATTTAGCATAATCAATCCACCTAACCTGCACATCTTTGGAATGTGGGAGGAATCTGGAGCATCCAGAGGAATTGCAGTGTTACCATTGTGCTATCATGTCATCCTCACAATATCACAAATAATTCACAACATAATTCACTGCACCTCACACTGTAGTGTCTCATTCTTCTGCCTGAATCCTCCAGCTGACTGAATTTAAAAATAAAAATAAATAACTTAGCTGTGGCATATTTTCAATTGAGGTAGTTTTCTGCTCTGTAAAGTAATTTTGAAAATTAAGTTTTTAAACTTCTCGTTCAACAACCCTTGTCTTTCAACCTCCATTACAATGAGAGGTGTTTGGGGTTGACACAGAGTTTTACTTTGCTGGAGAAAGTTGTGAGTTGATGGCTGATGGTAGAGGTGAGAGGGTAGAGGGAGAGAGTTGAGGTGAGAGGGAAGAAGTGAGAGTAGAATGAGTGGATAGGGAGGGCAGGATAGAAGTGAAAGGGTAGAGGTGAGAGGGTAGAGGTTAGAAGATAGAGATGAGAGGTTAGAGGTGAGGGGGTGGAAGTGAGAGGGTAGAGGTTAGAGGATAGAGGTTGGAGGATAGAGCTGAGGGGGAAGAGGTGAGAGAGTAGAGGCTGTTAGTAATGTTCATCTGGGTTCATCCACCTTCTGATGTGATCAGCTTCGTAAGAGCTGCATTGATCACAGTAAATTTCCTAGTTACCCTCAATATTTCTTGTATATTTCCTTTTATCTGACAGATGTTTTTCCTTGTACGATTTCTCAGCATCACAATTCCGCAAGGCTGCTCAATAGATGTCCTGCTGTGAAAACATTCAGCATAATTAAAAATACCTCACCACATTGCCACTCGCGTTGTGAGGAGAGGAGCAAAGCGATTGGTGATTATAGAATATAAACAGAGAGTACACATGGTGGGGGTGAGAGGGATTGAGGTGGTCCAGGTCACCTCCTCTTCTCTCTCCTGTGGGATAAAGCCAGGGTCAGTTCCACGGTTACGTGAGTTAAGTTGGGTTACGGGTCCCTGGTTCTAAGCCGAGCTGTGCCGTGCATTCTGCACACACCGAGGGCACGCACAAATCCAAAGAGTATAATTTCCTGCCTTCCTCAGATGATCGAGGCCTGGGGCACACAGACATTCTGGCCCTACCTCACAGGGACATTCCGTCCACTCTGGAATTCCACCAGCGGCACTTTCATTTAGTTTGCAGCTGTCCGGCTCCGTTATTTCCGGGAAGATTGGATTTTCTATTAGAATCTCCTGCTATTTATCCATGTGGAATCTGTCAGATTAGTGTAGTTCCCTTCGCAGTCTACGAGACAAATATGACTTTTCCAGCCTGCCTGCCAGACTGATTAAAGATGCCAATTGTTCTTTTATTTGTTCATGGGATGTGGACATCACCAGAAAGGCCACCATTTGTTACCCGTCCCTCATAGCCCTCGAACTGAGTGCCATTTAGGAATCGACCATACTACTGTGGGTCTGGATTCAAATAAGCCAGACTGAGTAAGGATTTCCTTCCCTGAAGGACATTAGTGAACCCCATGGATTTTGGGGGCAGCACGGTAGCACAGTGGTTAGCACTGCTGCTTCACAGCTCCAGGGTCCTGGGTTCGATTCACGGCTCGGATGACTGTCTATCTGGAGTTTGCACATTCTCCTCGTGTCTGCGTGGGTCTCCTCCCGATACTCCGGTTTCCTCCCACAGTCCAAAGATGTGCAGGTTAGGGTGATTGGCCGTGCTAAGAAATTGCTCCTTAGTGTCCAGGGATGTGTGAGTTAGAGAGATTAGTGTATATAATATTTAAGATATGAGACTAGGATCTGGGTGGAACTATGCAGACTCGATGGGCCAAAGGGCCTCTTTCTGCACTGTAAGGTTCTATGAATCATTATTAACAATCACAAGAAGATCAGCCATGATCTTATTGAATGGTAGAGCAGGCTCGAGGGGCCAAACGGCCTCCTCTTGCTCCGAGTTCTTATAAGCTTATTTCATGGTCATCATTGGACTTTTAATTCCAGATTTTTATTGAATTCAAATTTCAACATTTCCCTTAATGGGATTCGACCCTGGGCCTCTGGATTACTATCCTGTGACTATAAGCCATTGCCTCCCCTTTGTGCAACATCTCTTGATAAATCATATGTAGTCATATAGCACAGTAACAGGCCCTTCAGCCCACTGTGTCCCTGCTGACCATCAAGTAACAATCTATACTAATCCCATTTACCAGCACTTGGTCCAGCTATGCCTTGGCGATTTAAGTGCTCACCCAGATGCTTCTTCATTATTGAGACTTTCTGCCTCCACCACTGTCTCAAGCAGCGTGTTCCATATTCCCAGCACCCTGTGGGGAAAAACATTCCTCCTCAGATCCCCTCTTTCTCCTCACCTGAAACCTAACTTCTGTCTCTCTGCAAATAAGGTAATATCTCTGAAATTAAGAGTGTGCGTGATCACTGAACTGAGAGACTTGATTTTGATCATTTCATTTGTCAAGGTGAAGGCTGTTGCGTGGAGGAGTGCCACTCACTCAGTTGCAGTTACCCGGCCTTAGTGCAAAACTACCCCAGCATAACCAATTGCTGATTAGTAGCCACTCCACACTGCCCCAGTTTTTATACCAGAGCCAGATTTTGCATGGATTAGTGAGCCAGGATGATATATTCCATTTCTCGCTGTAGACAGTTCTGACAGTAGCACAGGGAATGAGATTGGCAGTTTAGTATCAGACAGTGGGACGGCAGGAAGAGTGAAATAGTAACTTTTACAAGTTTGGATGAGTACATAAATCAGGTGCATGAGATTAGCTCTGCTTTATCCATATCTCCTGAGTTCGATTGAGGGGAAAGGTACAGTGAGTGGTTGATTTCACATCAATCTAAATTATTCCCACATCAAAGTCACTCCCAGTTTGTGCTTTGCATCCATTCCCAAAAAGAACTGGACACATAACCTCTCCAACTCATTCAATCAGGAGATAGAAGAGGCATAAGAACATAAGAAATAGGAGCAGGAGTAGGCCATCTAACCCTTCGAGCCTGTCCTGCCATTCAATAAGATCATGATTGATGTGAAGTGAATCAGTTCCACTTTCCCGTTTTTTTCCCCATAGCCCTTAATTCCCTCATCTATCAGAAACCTATCTACCCGTGACTTAAATATATTCAACAAGGAAGCCTCCACCGCTTCAATGGGCAGAGAATTCCAGAGATTCACCACCCTTTGAGTGAAGAAGTTCCTCCTTAAATCTGTTCTAAACTGTTCCCCCCCCCCTTATTTAATAAGATCACTAGAGACGATCTTATTAAACCCGGAGTGTTACCGCAGCACCACTTCTGAACTCCCACAACCCAGCTCTGAGTGGGGAGATGCAAGAAGGGGCATTGATAATCCATCAAATATCCATTTGAGGTGTGGAATCTATTGTTTTGAAATGAGGGAAACAGGAAAAACAAAGAACTTGCATTTCCAAAGCACCTTCCTGATTCTCAGCATCTTTCCAAATCCATTACAGTCAATGAAGTATATCCGACATACTGTCTCCATTAACAGCCAAAATGTGCACAGCAAGTTCCCACAAACAGCAACCTGATAATGACCAGATGTCAGTTAAGAGATAAATCTTAAAACTTGGCAATCAAGTCGATAACGTTGTTAAGAAGGCATACGGAGTCTTGGCTTTTATTGGTAGGGGGATTGAATTTCGGAGCCGCAACGTCATGTTGCAACTGTACAAAACTCTGGTGCGGCCACACTTGGAGTATTGTGTGCAGTTCTGGTCCCCACATTATAAGAAAGATGTGGAGGCATTGGAGAGGGTACAGAGGAGGTTTACCAGGATGTTGCATGGTATGGAGGGCAGGTCTTATGAGGAGAGGCTGAGGGATTTGAGGTTGTTTTCGTTAGAAAGAAGGTGGCTAAGAGGAGAACTTATCGAAACATATAAGATGATTAGAGGTTTAGATAGGGTGGACAGTGATAGCCTTTTTCCTAGGATGGAGAAAGCTAGCACGAGGGGACATAGCTTTAAATTAAGGGGTGGTGGTTATAGAACGGATGTCAGAGGTAGGTTCTTTACCCAGAGGGTGGTAAGAGTATGGAATGCCCTGCCTGCAGCAGTTGTAGATGCGCCAAGTTTGGCGGCGTTTAAGAGGTCAGTGGATAGGTTTATGGATGAAAAGGGAATGGTTTAGGTTAGAGGGTCATTGCTTTTTCTTAATTGGTCAGCGCAACATCGAGGGCCGAAGGGCCTGTTCTGCGCTGTAATGTTCTATGTTCTATGTTCTATAAATATTGCCCTGGACATTAGGGAGAAGTCATTGGCTCTTCTTCGAGATATGAGCCGGAATTCTTTGCTCTCTCCCATCCCATTACCACTCCCAGCAAGAACGGAGAATTCAGTGTTTCATTCACAACAGCGAAGTTTTATAGCAGAAAGAGCATCTCCAACCTCAGTTAAACATTTCAAATAAAAGATGCCACCTCCATAAGTGCTGCAGTCCCTCGGCAGCGCAGTGGAGAATTCATCTCGAGTTGGGGTTGGGTGTTTGGAATGGGATTCGAAGCCAGGACTTTCTAACTCTGAAGGAAGACCCATCCTCCCCACTGAACCAATGCATTAGATCGAGGAGCTGACAGGATGTTTCAATAAGATACCCCATTTGGAACATGGCAAAGGCAGAAAGTTTGGGCGGAATTTCTCTGTATTTTGGCAGAGTTGCAGGAGCGGGTGGGAAAATCAGTGTGTTGCTTTCTCTGCCGTGTTATTGGGAATGTAATTGATAAAAATCCAAGAGGTGAGTCCCACAGGGTAACGTTAGTGGGGAAACTCTGATTGAGACACACTCCTGTTGACTTAGAGCAGAATTTTCCCATGTGCCTGCCAGCGAGTGGGACACGGACAATGCTGTTGACCCTGGGTGAGATTTTCCAGCCTTGGGGTGAGCATGGCTGGAAAATCCCTCCCTAAGAATTGGGGTACCATTTTTAAATGCTGCTCCAGTGCACTGAAGCTCCCACCCCCAGCACACACTATCTCCCCCTCCCGTTGCACTGCCCAGACAGTGCTAAGGACAGTGCCCTAGGCATAACCCTCCCTCCCCTGAGTGATGCACTCACTGGAAGTCTGTAGGAGGCCAGTTATAATTCACACTGACCCGCCCTCACACCGATATGAATGGATTTTCCTGTGGATGGTTGGGAATGATTCAGGTGGAGGGACACAATACTGAGCTTCAAATGTATTATAATAAAGCTCGTGGTCAGGATTCCCATGGCGTCACTGATGGGGGGATGTGGGGGCAATCGTGGAGAGGCTTGTGGTCTTTTCCTGAGATGTTCCACTCTTGTCACCAAGCCTGTCTGAAAAGAATAAGCACGGAAAATAGCACCTTAGAGTTTGAGACCAGGAATGATGTTAAACTGTATTTTGCAATTTGTGGTGTTATCTGTGGAACAAAGAACAAAGAACAGTACAGTACAGGAAACAGGCCCTTCGGCCCTCCAAGCCTGTACAGCTCATTGGTCCAAATAGACCATTCACTTGTATCTCCCACTCCCAATCTGCTCATGTGACTATCCAGTGAATCTTAAACAATCCCAGTGTGTCCACCTCCATCATCCTACTTGGCAGCACATTCCAAGCTCCCACCACCCTCTGCGTAAAAATGACTCTCTGACATCTGAATTATACCTCGCCCCTCTCACCTTGAGCCCGTGATCCCCCGCGATCGTCACCTCTGACCTGGGATAAAGCTTCCCACTGTTCACCCTATCTTATACCCTTCATACTTTTATACACCGCTATTAGGTCTCCCCTCATTCCCCATCTTTCCAGGGAGAACAATCCCAGTTTACCCAATCTCTCCTCATAGCTAAGACCACCAGCACCCTGGTAAACCTCCTCTGTGCTCTCTCTGAAGCCTCCACGTCCTTTGTTTGTGTGGAGAAGCACAAACAAAACAAAGTGATTGCAAATTACAATGCTGAAGGAGGCCATTCAGCCCATTGAGTTGTACCGACCACAATCCCACCCCTGCTCTATTCCCGTAAAGTTTTACAACACCAATTTTAAATCCAACCAATTTATTTGATAGTAAATCAGCGAGCTTTCAACTTTTCATCTTCGTCAGGCGAATGAGGTGTTCTGGTCTGCAATAGCACACATATCAGCACAGACAGTCACAGATTGCTGATTAGAATGTGAATCCTTACATCTAACCTGCTATTCAAGTGTTAACGTGGCTAACAATGTGTGTGAAGGGAATCCTGAGCATTGGTTAGAGAATTGTGTATTTTCTCCAGACAGCACAGTAAGTGAGGTTTTTTGCTAACCCAGGCAAGTTACGGGGGTTACAGATAGTGTGTCATGAAGGCAAGATCCCTGTTGAGACCATCCTCATGTGTACGAAACTTGGCTATCAGTCTCTGCTCAGCGACTCTGCGCTGTCGTGTGTCATGAAGGTCCTCTTGAAGAATGTTTACCCGAAGGTCGGAGGCCGAAAGCCCATGCTTCGGGACATCCTTTCTTGCAACATATTAGGTAGACAACGTTGGCCGAGTTGCAAGAGTATGTACCGTGCACCTGGTGAATGGTATCCTCATGTTTGATGATGTCGTCCATGTCTATGATCTGGCATGTCTTGCAGAGGTTGCTGTGGCAGGGTTGTGTGGTATTGTGGTCACTGTAAAAAGCATGGTACATTGGGGAGACCATGCAGACACTACGACAGCGGATGAATGAGCATCGCTCAACAATCACCAGGCAAAACAATTCCTTTCCTGTGGCCGAACACTTCAGCAATCATGGGCATTCGGCCTCTGACCTTCGGGTAAATGTTCTTCAAGGGGGCCTTCATGACACACGACAGCGCAGACTCGCTGCGCAGAGACTGATAGCCAAGTTCCACACACATGAGGATGGTCTCAAAAGGGATTTTGGGTTCATGTCACACTATCTGTAACCCCCGTGACTTGCCTGGGTTAGCAAAAAACCTCACTTACTGTGCTGTCTGGAGACAATACACAATTCTCTAACAATGCTCAGGATTCCCTTCACAGACATTGTTAGCCACTTTAACACTTGAATAGCAGATTATACGTAAGGATTCACATTCTAATCAGTAATCTGTAAACTGTCTGTGCTGATATGTGGCTATTGCAGACCAGAACACTGCATTTGCCTGACGAAGACGAAAAGTCGAAAACTCGCAAATTTACTGTCAAATAAATTGGTTGGATTTAAAATTGGTGTTGTAAAACTTTACTGAGTTTACCCCAGTCCAACGCCGGCGTCTCTACATCGTGACTATACCCGTAACCCCATACATTTATCTTGCTAATCCCGGTTGACACTAGGATCAATTAAGCATGATCAATCCATCTAATCCGCACATCTCTGGCTTGTAGTTCCCACAGTAAAGTTTTACAACACCAATTTTAAATCCAACCAATTTATTTGATAGTAAATTCGCTAGCTTTCGACTTTATAGCCTTCGTCAGGCAAATGCAGTGTTCTGGTCTGCAATTGCACTCATATCCACACAGACAGTTACAGATTGCTGATTAGAATACGAATCCTTACATCTAACCTGCTATCCAAGTGTTAAAGTGGCTAACAATGTGTGTGAAGGGAATCCTGAGCATTGGTTAGAGAATTGTGTATTGTCTCCAGACAGCACAGTAAGTCAGCTTTTTTGCTAACCCAGGCAAGTCACGGGGGTTACAGATAGTGTGTCATAAAGCCAAGATCCCTATTAAGACCGTCCTCATGTGTACGGAACTTGGCTAGTTCCCACTCCAGAGGGTTTGGCCCAACCTGGTTTCCAAAGAACAAAGAACAAAACAGCATGGGAAACAGGCCATTCGGCCCAACGAGCCCGTGCCGCCACCCCGATGTTCCCACCTCTACCTGTGATCCCTGTCTATGTTTATAGATCTATGGATTGAAACCAAATTTGAGACAATTTAGGGAGAATTTGTTTTGCCAATTAGCCTAAGAGCACGTCTTTGGGATGTGGGAGGAAACCAGAGCGTCCGGAGAAAACCCACGCAAGCAAGGGGAGAATGCGCAAACTCCCACAGACACAGGCCCAAATCCATGTATCTGCACGGCACAGCGATAGTCACTGAGCTGTCGTGTTGCCCATCAAATGGTCCAGGTCAAGCGTACACTAAAAACTTGAAGCACTAGGATACTCTCGAAAAAAAAATCCAAGAGCAGCCCTCTCACGACCCATCGCGTGTATGCTCCTCGTTGGACAACATAAAACATAGAACATTACAGCGCAGAACAGGCCCTTCGGCCTTCGATGTTGCGCCGACCAATTAAGAAAAAGCAATAACCCTCTAACCTAAACCATTCCCTTTTCATCCATAAACTTATCTACTGACCTCTTAAATGCTCCCAAACTTGGGGCATCTACAACTGCAGCAGGCAGGGCATTCCATACCCTTACCACCCTCTGGGTAAAGAACCTACCTCTGATATCCGTCCTATAACTACCAACAAGGTGGACCAAAGCACCTGTAGGATAAAAACAAATACATCAATATCATCATCTATTTACACACTTCCCAGGGACTCTCAAGGCTCATGATTCCTATTTTAAATCAGTTTTCTATACCCCTCCATTCCCATTCTGTTCATGTGCCCATCTAAGTATTTCTTAAATAACTCCATAGTACCTGCCTCCACCACTTTACTTGGCAGCGCATTCCATACCCCCACCACCCTCTGTGTGAAAAAACTCCCTCTAGCATCCAAATTATACCTTACCCCCCTCACCCTAAGCCCGTGACCCTTGTGCTATTCGAGTCCATCCTAGGAAAAAGCTTAACCCTGTTTACTCTATCTATATCCCTCATAATCTTGTACACCTCTATTAGATCTCCTCTAAGTCTACGTCTTTCTAAGGAAAACAGTCCCAATTTGCCTAACCTCTCCTCGTAACTCAGACCTTCCATACCAGGCAGCATCCTGGTAAACCTCCTCTGCACTCTCTCCAGAGTCTCCACATTCTTCCAGTAGTAAGGCGTCCAGAACTGGACGCAGTATTCCAAATGAGGTCTAACCAACCTTTTATACAACTGCAACATTAAAGGCCTGCTCTTGTAGTCTATACCCCTTCCTATAAAGGCTAGCATACTATATGCTTTCTTTACAACCTTCTATGTTCTATGTTCTATAGCGGGTTATAAATAGGTCTGTGGATTGGTAGATATAGATGTGATCGACGCAATTTGTGGGCCGAAGGGCCTGTTTCTGTAGTGTTCTATGTTCTCCACTTACTCTGACACCTTCAGAGACTTGTTCACTTGCACCCCCAGGTCCCTCTATGTTTCTATACTCTTAATAGGCCTACCCTTTATCATATACCTCCCCGCTACATTCTTTCTCCCGAAATGCATCACCTCACATTTATCAGGATTGAATTCCAACTGCCATCTGTCTGCCCAAGCTTCCAGCCTATCTATGTCCTGCTGCATCGCCTGACAATGCTCCTCACTATCCACAAGTCCAGCCATCTTTGTATCGTCTGCAAACTTGCTGATCACTCCACTTACTCCCTCTTCCAAGTCATTTATATATATTACAAATAGAAGAGGTCCCAGTACTGAGCCCTGCGGCACACCACTAGTGACCGACCTCCAGCTAGAAAAACAGCTGTCCACTATTACTCTCTGTCTCCTATTACTAAGCCAGTTACTTATCCATCTCGCTATCTGTCCTTGTATCCCATTAGCCTTGACCTTCTCGACTAACCTCCCAGGAGGGACTTTGTCAAATGCCTTACTGAAATCCATACAGACGACATCAACGGCTCGCGCTTCATCCACCGTTTTCATCACCTCCTCAAAAAATTCTACCAGATTCGTAAGGCACGACCTCACCTCCTTTTGTTATTACAAAATTCCTTCTCTCTGGAATGAGTTGAACAAACCTTTCTGTTAATGAATCTTCCTGGTCAATTACTGGCTCCTTTAATGACCATATGGGTGTAATCAACAGTGCTGTACGCCGGGAGAATCTGGTGCTGGTGGTAAAATCCAGTGTCCTCACTGCCTGAGACACCCCAGCATGTTGTATCTGATGCATTGTCCAGTGCTAGTGAAAAGGGATCTGTCACCTGAGTGCTATAGCCATCTGTAGATGGAGTGAAGGCCCACAGCTGATCCTTGAGAGGATGCAAGGCCTTGATTGCCCCCGGGCACTGATGATCAGCAGAGTGAGGTGTGAGGTTCACACTGACATGGTCACAGATGGCTGCAACCAACCCCCTTGTAGTCCACTGTCTGCTTTGGTATTGGTTCTCAATCATCTCTCGGTATCTCCATGTCTGTCAAAAGATCCTGTGCTCAGATCCTGAGCCACCTTCTCCATAATGCCTCTTTGACCCTCGTCCCTGGCCTCCTGATGTCTGGAATCTGCCCCTTCCTGTGTCTGTTGCTGCTCTCCATTTCCAATGACCTTGATTTCAGAGAAGGATGTCTGCTCTGTCTGCTATTACTGTAATAGTACATTCTGCATTCTCTCGTTTCCCTCCCTATGAATGGTATACTTTGCACAAGAAACTGAATATTAATTCATGTGACAATAAAGAATCAAATCAAAGGAAAGGCCCATTCCTGGTTCCATCCTTCCTACTCCTCAGGTGGAGTCCAGTAGCTGTGCCCGGTGTTAGTTGATTTCGGGAGAGTGACCACGTTCTATACCGGAAAATTTCCTAATTCCGGTTTCTCCCCTGAGCTGTTATAGGTTACTGCAACTCATCCCTCAAAAGGGTCTGTGCTTTCAGCACCAATCAGCCTTTAGACTTACACCAAGAACATTGCCCTGCCCCATTCAGATCCGATCCCAGCAACAGAAATCTCACATACTGACAACACAGGCATGGAGAAAACACACACACACACGCACGCGCACACACACCACACACACGCACACGCACACACACACCACACCACGCACACACACACACACACAACACACGCACGCGCACACACCCACACACACGCACACACACACATCACACACACGCACACACACACACATGCACACAAATGCACACACACACACACACACACACATGCAAACACACACCACACACACGCACACACACACCAACACATGCACACACACACCACACACATGCACACACGCACACACACACACCCACACAACGCACACACACACACATACACATGCACATACACATACATGCACACACACACATGCACACGCACGCACACACACACCACACACACTCACACACTTACACATGCACACAAATGCACACACACGCACACACACACACCACACGCACTCACTTACACACACACACACACACACACACCCACACACACACACACACAACACACACACACACACACACACACACACACACACACTGTCTGTGTGGAGTATGTATGTTCTCCCCATACTTGTTAATTGGAGTTGTGTCAGACCCTGGTCTTTTAGATATTTTATATTAATAATAAATGGCTGAAATCACCTTCGGCTTAACTGCAAAATCAATCAGAGTTTATTTCCAGAGATGAATGTGCTTAACTCCTGGGTGCACACTGTATAACTGCAACTTCAGAACCACCCTAATCCTGTCACCATGTCACAGTGCATCCTAACACCCACAGCGGAAGAGCAGGCAGCCTACTCTCTGCCTTATCCTGTTCTCTGTGATGATCTGGGCGGCTGTCCTCTGGGGGACTAAGAGCCACGGTCTGCTTTCAGGATCCTGCCGTGTGACAGTGCCTTCCTCGGCCTATGGAACTGGAGCTGAAGCAGTCACAGGAACAGGGGATTCAGATGGGGGGGACACTCCCAGAGATACCTGGGTGGATGGTCCCGTGGGGCACCATTCAGATCCGATCCCAGCAACAGAAATCTCACACACTGACAACACAGACATGGAGAAAACACACACACACACACTCACACACACACACTCACACACACACACCCACACAAATACACACACACACACACACATACACACGCCACACACAACACACACACCCACACACACACACAAAAATACACACCACACACATACACACGCCACACCACACACACACCACACACACACACACAAATACACACGCCCACACACACACACACACACACATACACACGCCACACACCACACCAAGCCCACACACACACACATACACACGCCACACACACACACACACAAATACCCACACACATACGCATACACACAAGCACATAAAAATACACGCATACACGTACACACGCTACACACACACACTCACACACACACACACACAAATACACACACACATACACATACACACACCACACACAAATACACACACATACACATGCACATAAATACACACACACACGCACACAACTACGCACACATACACATACACACACCAGCTGCTCCTCCTCCCTGTGGGTACCCAAGGGCCCCTGGTTTCCTCCTTGGGCTAGACGTTTAGCGAGAGTGAGATCAGATTGCCCCTCTGGCTTTGACAAGTGTGGATACCCACAACTGCCTGTACAATGGAATGTGTGTCCAGGAGACCCATCATCGTGGTGCTGGCTCTGTGTAAGAGTTTCCCAAACGTTAATCCATGAGGCGATACCTCATATGGTAATTAACAGTTAGCAGGCAAGGGAATCTCTTGTTCTGAGTTTCAGTGTGAAGCACCTTCTGGTTGTAAGGTGTGTGAGAGGAATTGGCCATTCCTAACACAGCCTGCTCAATTTTACTGTCACCCAAGAGCTAAAATCTTGCTCGTTTACCGCAATCTATCAGGACCAAAGATTCGCAATCCCCTGAGCATCCCAGACTCCTAAACCACATGCTGCAGGATATAGTAATCTTCCAAATGATAGGCCCATTAGCCTGATATCTGTCAAAAGGAAAATACCACAATCCATCTTTCAAAAATTCTGAAGCAAAACCTGGATATAAAAATTGTATTTGAAAAGCTTATTTGAGTTTTTAGAAGATGAACATCCTGTCCTTATTGCAGTGACCTGGAGATCTGTTCTCAGTGGATATCCATGATGGAGACAGTATTGTGCAAGTGATTCCTCACCGGTCAGTGGCTACATTATCCCACTCAGCACCATGACTGTACCTGGGATGCCCTGTCCAGTCAATAGGCCTTGCCCAGGGATCTAGCTTTGCCTAGTCACTAGGCCCTGCCCAGTCATTAGGCCCTTCCCAGACACGAGGCCTTGCCCAGTCACTAGGCCCTGTCGAGACAAGAGGCCCTGCCAGCCACTAGGCCCTGCAGAGTCACTAGGCCCTGCCCAGACACTAGGCCTTGTCCAATCAATAGACCCTGTCCAGCCACTAGGCCCTTCCCAGCCACTAGGCCCTGCCCAGATACTATGCCTTGCCCAGACTCTAGGCTCCATTTGGTCACTGGCCGCTACCTAGTCACTAGGCCTTTCCTGGTCAATACACCCTGCCCAGCCACCAGGCTCAGCTCAGCCTCCCGGCACTGCCACTTACTAGGGTCTGTTCAGGCATTAGGCACTGCCAAGACACTAACTCCTACTTAGTCACTAGGCTCTGCCTTGCCACTAGGCCCTGCCCAGCAAGTAAACCCTGCCTAGTTACAAGGCTCTGCCCAACCACTAGACGCTCTCCAGGCATTAAGCCCTGTGCAGTTACTAGACCCTGAGCAGGTACACCTTACAGCAGCAGGCCTTACATTGAGAAATTACGTGCTTTCCCACTCAGTAATGTAGGTCAGGGGGAAAACAATTCACTCAGCCATACAAGAGCTATAATCGCCCCATTAGCCATCTGAGTAATCTCAGCCGGGGTACAGGGGACAGACTTCAGCAGGAGTCCTTTACTTGTTCCTTTCTCTATCTCAAAGAGATTTGGAATAATCTTTGACCAGCATTCTCCCATCTCTCATTGTTTCTCCAATCTCAGTGTACCTTCATGTGTGATTATATCACCTCGTACATCAGCACATTATCTCCACACATGGCAGCCCTGGTCAGTTTTAATTGGCTCCTGCATCAGCCACGTGGGAGCGAACACAAGGCCTGAGTCCGTGCCCTGGGACTGGGTGAACACAAGGCCTAAATCAGTGCCTCAGGACTGGGTGAACACAAGGCCTGAGTCAGTGCCCTGGTCCTGGGTAAATACAAGGCCTGAGTCAGTGCCCTGGGCCTGGGTAAACACAAGGCCTGAGTCAGTGCCTCAGGACTGGGTGAACACAAGGCCAGAATCAGTGCCTCAGGACTGGGTGAACACAAGGCCAGAATCAGTGCCTCAGGACTGGGTAAATACAAGGCCTGAGTCAGTGCCCTGGGCCTGGGTAAACACAAGGCCTGAGTCAGTGCCCTGGGACTGGGTGAACACAAGACCTGAGTCAGTGCCCTGGGACTGGGTGAACACAAGGCCTGAGTCAGTGCCCTGGGACTGGGTGAACACAAGGCCTGAGTCAGTGCCCTGGGACTGGGTGAACACAAGGCCTGAGTCAGTGCCCTGGGACTGGGTGAACACAAGGCCTGAGTCAGTGCCTCAGGACTGGGTGAACACAAGGCCTGAGTCAGTGCCTCAGGACTGGGTAAATACAAGGCCTGAGTCAGTGCCCTGGGCCTGGGTAAACACAAGGCCTGAGTCAGTGCCTCAGGACTGGGTGAACACAAGGCCAGAATCAGTGCCTCAGGACTGGGTGAACACAAGGCCAGAATCAGTGCCTCAGGACTGGGTAAATACAAGGCCTGAGTCAGTGCCCTGGGCCTGGGTAAACACAAGGCCTGAGTCAGTGCCCTGGGACTGGGTGAACACAAGACCTGAGTCAGTGCCCTGGGACTGGGTGAACACAAGGCCTGAGTCAGTGCCCTGGGACTGGGTGAACACAAGGCCTGAGTCAGTGCCCTGGGACTGGGTGAACACAAGGCCTGAGTCAGTGCCCTGGGACTGGGTGAACACAAGGCCTGAGTCAGTGCCTCAGGACTGGGTGAACACAAGGCCTGAGTCAGTGCCTCAGGACTGGGTAAACACAAGGCCTGAGTCAGTGCCCTGGGACTGGGTGAACACAAGGCCTGAGTCAGTGCCCTGGGACTGGGTGAACACAAGGCCAGAATCAGTGCCTCAGGACTGGGTAAATACAAGGCCTGAGTCAGTGCCCTGGGCCTGGGTAAATACAAGGCCTGAATCAGTGCCCTGGGACTGGGTGAACACAAGGCCTGAGTCAGTGCCCTGGGACTGGGTGAACACAAGGCCAGAATCAGTGCCTCAGGACTGGGTGAACACAAGGCCTGAGTCAGTGCCTCAGGACTGGGTGAACACAAGGCCAGAATCAGTGCCTCAGGACTGGGTGAACACAAGGCCTGAGTCAGTGCCTCAGGACTGGGTGAACACAAGGCCAGAATCAGTGCCTCAGGACTGGGTGAACAACAATGCCACAGTTAGTCCCTTTCATCAGTGCAGTATAAATGTTTTCACTTTGCAGTTTGACTGATTTTTGATTGAAATATGTTCCTTTGAACTCCAGCAGCAGTAACTCCAATCAGTCACTCTGTGCCTGGGGAATCATTGCTCTGCTGCTCATAGATCAAGCAAAAGTCCAGAGCTGTCAAACCAGCAAAAAGGTCCCAGCACAGGGAAATGGATAGTGCTGCAGCATCCTGGTTAAATGCCCCAGCAGAAAATAAATTCACAATTCCCCAGAGAATCCCGAGAAAACTAACACTAACCAATTTACGGCTACTCTCCGAATGATTCCAGCATTTCAAATCCAACACAATATACACAACTCCCTGATATTAGAAATAGCAATTGTGTGTGTGTGTGTGAGTGTGAGTGTGATATGTGTGAGTGTGATGTGAATGTGATTGTGATATGTGTGTGTGTGTGTGTGTGTGTGTCAGTGAGTGTAATGTGGGTGTGTGTGACTGTGTGTGTGATGTGAGTGTGAATGTGATGTGTGCATGTGATGTGTATGTGAGTGTGTATGTGTGTGCCTGTTAGCGTGAGTGTGTGTAAGAAGTGTGATGTGTGTGTGAATGTGAGTGTGAACGAATGTATGATATGTGAGTGTGAGTATGCTGTGTGTGTGAGTGTGAGTTTGATGTGTATGTGAGTGTCATGTGTGTGTGTGTGTGTGAGAGAGTGTGTGATATGTGTGTGTGTGGGTGTGAATGTGATTGTGGTGTGTGTGTGTGTGTGTGTCTGTGAGTGTGAGTGCGTGTGTTTGAATGTGATGTGTGTCCATGTGAATATGTGTGTGAGTGTGATGTGTGAGTGTGATAGGTGTGTGTGTGTCTGAGATTATGTATGAGTTTGATGTGAGTGTGAGTGTGATGTATGTGTGAGTGTGATATGCATGTGAGTGTGGGTGTGATATGTGTGTGAGTGTAAACACAAAAAATATAGAAACCACACTCACACACCCTCAAGCATTCACACTCACATTCAAACACACACACACACACACACACTCACATTCAAACACACACACACACACACGCAGACATGCATGCACATACATGCATACATAGGCACATACACGCATAGATAAACACAGAGCATGGGATTTTCCAGCCACACTTGTCCCAAGACCAGAAAATGCAGCCCGAGGTTAATGAACCTTTGCATAGTCCCTGTCTGTGCATTACGATTCCTCCAACAGACTCAATAGGAAAATTCCACCCAGAGACACAAATACCTGCCTGGATTCCTGTCAATACAAACATACAGATGTAAACTCACAGATTACAGCTGTACATAGAGTTAGACTTACATCAAAGCTGTATTACACCACACTTGGCGTACTGTTCAAAGCTGTGCTCTCATTGGCCAGACTTTTACAAAACCTGTATTGTAGCCAAGTTTATTGACGATACCAGGATAAGTGGGAAAGCAAGTTGTGAGGAGGGTACAAAGAGTCCGCAAAGGAATACAAATCAGTTAAGAACGTTTGTAAGAATTTGTCAGATAGCAGATTATGTGGAAACATTTGAGGTTGGCTACTTTGAAAGGAAGAATAATATTTAAATAATATTTAAGTAGAAAGACACTATAGGCAGGATTTTATGGCTCATCCTGAAACTGTAAAATCCCACTCAAAGGCCATAAGACATAGGAGCAGAATGAGGCCACTCAGCCCATCGAGTTTGCTCCGCCATTCAATCATGGCTGATATTTTTCTCATCCCTTTTCTCCTGCCTTTTCCCCATAACCCCTGATCCCCTTAGTCATCAAGAACCGATCTATCTGCACCTTAAAGACACTCAACGACGCTCTCATGCTTCATTCCTCACCTGTTCCAACTCCTGTTCCGGGAAGAACAGTAAAATTCCCGTCTTTGATTTGATTTGATTTGTTATTTTTTATCACATGTATTAGTATACAGTGAAAAGTATTGTTTTTTTTTGCATGCGATACAGACAAAGCATACTGTTCATAAAGAAGGAAAGGAGAGAGAGAGAGAGTGCAGAATGTAGCGTTACAGTCATAGCTAGGGTGTAGAGAAAGATTGACCGAATGTGAGGTAGGTCTGTTCAAAAGTCTAATGGAAGCAGGAAAGATGCTATTCTTGAGTTGCTCGGTATGTGAACTCAAACTTTTGTAACCTTTTCCCAATTGCAGTGAGCTGCAGTGCAGAGGGATCTGGGTGTCTGAGCAAAGGAATTACTAGCTATCAACATGCAGGTACAGCATGTAATTCCGAAGGTAAATTAAATGTTATCTTTTATTGTAAGAGGTATTGAGTATAAGATTGGGAAGGTTTGTTGCAGCTCGACAGAGCACTGGTGAGACTACAGCCAGAGTATTGCGCACAGTTTTGGAGGGACAGACTTGCATTGGAGGCAGCTCAGCGATTCCGAGGAATAGTCTTTGTCTTACAAGGAAATATCAGAACAGGGATGGGAGCAGGCCATTCAGCCTTTGAGCCTAGTCTGTCAATGCAATAAGATTATTACTGAACAATTGCATTGAAACACTTTGCTGTCTGCCTTTGGCCCCTTTGTCCAAAAAGCCTGCCTAACTCAGCCTTGAACGCATTCAATATCCCAGTTTCACTGTTTTCTACGGGACAAGTGAATCCCATATAATGGCTACCAATGATGAGCAACCTGGGCTAATGAATGGATCACATGAATGAGCTTCCATCATCTCAGATTGCAATCGGGTTTGTTCACTAACTATGACCCCCCCATTTAAGGTGGAAATGAGGAAGGATTTCCTCTCCCAAAGAGTCATTAATATTCATAAGTTCTGCCCCAGAAAATTCTCCAAATACGCTTGTAGAGTATTACAGTGCAGAAGGAGGCCATTCAACCCATCACGTCTGTACCGACTCTCTGAAAGTGCATCTTTCTCAGCCTTGCCCCACCATCTCCCCTCTTCCATGGCCCTTGAACTTAGGTCCTTGATGTCACGAGACAGCAGTACTAACCATCATGCCACCCACTACACCTGCATCGATACATACAATGATATAGAACAAAGAACATAGAACATTACAGCACAGAACAGGCCCTTCGGCCTTCGATGTTGCGCCGACCAATATAAAAAGCAATGCCCCTCCAAACTAAACCATTACCTTCTCTTCCATATACTTATCAACTAACCTCTTAAACGCCACCAAACTTAGCGCATCTACAACCGCTGCAGGCAGGGCATTCCACTCCCGAACCACCCTTTGGGTAAAGAACCTGCCTCTGATATCCGTCCTATAACTACCACCCCTTAATTTAAAGCTGGGTCCCCTCGTGCTAGCTTTTTCCATCCTAGGAAAAAGGCTATCACTGTCCACCCTATCTAAACCTCTAATCATCTTATATGTTTCGATCAGGTCCCCTCTTAGCCTCCTCCTTTCTAACGAAAACAACCTCAAATCCCTCAGCCTCTCCTCATAAGACCTGCCCTCTATACCAGGCAACATCCTGGTAAACCTCCTCTGCATCCTCTTCAATGCCTCCACATCTTTCTTATAATGTGGGGACCAGAACTGCACACAATACTCCAAGTGCGGCCGCACTAGAGTTTTGTACAGTTGCAAAATGACGTTGCGGCTCCGAAATTCAATCCCCCTACCAATAAAAGCTAAGACTCCATATGCCTTCTTAACAACCTTCTCGACATGACTGCCTACTTTCAGGGATCTATGCACATACACACCAAGATCCCTCTGTTCATCTAGACTACTAAGAACCCTACCATTTGCCCTATACTCTACACATTTATTATTTCTGCCATAGTGCATTACCTCACACTTTTCCATATTAAACTCCATTTGCCACCTCTCGGCCCAGCTCTGCAACTTGTCCAAGTCCCTCTGCAAACTATAACACCCCTCTTCACTCTCTACCACTCCACCGACTTTAGTGTCATCTGCAAATTTACTAATCCATCCTTCAATACCCTCATCCAGATCATTTCTAAAAATTACAAACAGCAGGGGCCCCAAAACAGACCCCTGAGGTACACCACTTGTCACCGAACTCCACGATGAATATCTCCCATCAACCACCACCCTCTGTCTTCTATCTGACAGCCAATTCCTAACCCAATTTGCTAAATCACCCTCTATCCCATACATCTGCATTTTCTGCAGAAGTCTTCCATGGGCCACCTTATCAAACGCCTTATTAAAGTCCATATATACCACATCAACCGCCTTACCCCCATCCACCTCCTTAGTCACTTTTTCAAAAAACTCAGTGAGGTTAGTAAGGCACGACCTACCCTTCACAAAACCATGCTGACTATCTCCAATCAATTCATTACTCTCTAAATAACTATAAATCCTATCCCTCATTATTCTCTCCAACACTTTGCCCACCACAGAAGTAAGACTCACTGGCCTATAATTCCCTGGAAGGTCTCTCTTCCCCTTCTTGAACAACGGGACCACATTCGCTATCCTCCAGTCCTCCAGAACCACACCCATAACCAACGACGACCTGAAGATCAGAGCCAGAGGCTCTGCAATCTCCTCTCTTGCCTCCCAGAGAATCCTAGGGTAAATTCCGTCCGGCCCAGGGGACTTATCCAACTTCAAACTCTCGAGAATATCTAGCACATCCTCCCTATCTACTTCGATACCTTCCAGTTTGCTACCCTGTACCTCAGTGTTCTCCATAACTACATTTACATCACCCTGCGTGAATACCGAAGAGAAAGATTTATTCAGTGCCTCTCCAATCTCTTCAGGCTCCACGCACAACTTCCCACTGCTGTCTGTGACTGGCCCTAATCTTGTCCTAACCAATCTTCTATTCGTAACATATCTAAAGAAAGCTTTAGGATTCTCCTTAATCCTATCAGCCAAAGTCTTCTCGTGTCCCCTCTTAGCTCTCCTCAATTCACTCTTTAGCTCCCTCTTGGCTAATCTATAGCTATCCATTGCACTAACTGAGCCTTCAAGCCTCATCCTGACGTAAGCCTCCTTTTTCCTTTTAACCAGCAAATTAACTTTTTTAGTACACCATGGTTCCCTTACTCAACCATTTCCTCCTTGCCTGACAGGGACATACTTATCAAGGACCCGCAGCAGCTGCTCCTTGAATAAGCTCCACATTCCAGATGTTCCCAGTCCCTGTAGCTTCCTAGTCCAATCTATGCACCCTAATTCTCTCCTGATGGCCTCATAATTACCCTTCCCCCAGCAATAACTACTGCCCCCACCTTCATGCCTATCCCTATCCATCACTAAGGTGAACGTAACCGAATTGTGGTCACTATCACCAAAATATTCACCAACCTCCAAGCCTAACACCTGGTCTGGCTCATTGCCCATATGTCATTATATTATACATTTAGCTCAGTTGACTGGTTGGTTAGTGATGTAGGGTAATGCCATCAGCACGGATTCAGCTAAGATTATTCATGAAGGCGCTGCCTTCTCAACCTTGCCCTTCCCCTGAGGTGTCGTGACCCTCAGGTTAAATCACCACCAGTTACAGCCTATATATCTGGGACTGTGGTGACTTTTTATACACATGAAGTATCTATACAAACACGCAAATACATACAGTCAACTGTTTTTCCATTCTTCCTGCCAAATTGGATAAGTCCACTTATTTCCATATTATACAGATCCCTCTATAAAATGACAGGCCTGTGTGGTGGCACAGGGAGGAAGCCAGTGGACAATGAATCTGGCTGCAGATTATTCAGAAATATTTGAAAAAAAAGGGAAACGGTAAAAGCTTCTTCTCTCCACCAGTGTCTCTAGAATTAGTACATAGTTATATGGGAATGCTCCAGCAGAGCAGCAACTTCTGTGCTGTGCTGGAGGCCCAGTTTAGACACTGAGAGATCATTTGTCCCCCTTGGGGAGGGAGATGTCCAGGTAATAACTTCATTACCAATGGGAAACTGTGTCTGAGAGCTCAGTGTTCACAGCTTAGCTCCCAGGACATGGCTGAAAAGTTCAACAACTTCACTACAATTCTCCAGGTCAGAATGCTATTCTCTTGCTCTCTGTCCATACACTCATCACCTCCAGCCTCAGTGCTCATATTTCTCCCTTCCCCACCTCCTTTCACTCTCCTACAATCACTGCATCACACCTCAGTACATCTGTTTCTCCTCATGCTCACACATTGACCATGGAACTTTCACTTCCTCCTTCCTGACACCTCATACACAACATGCTAGCTGTTCTGCCATATTCTCAAAAAAAGCCCAGAAAACTTTCACTAACACGTGACCTTTTCTCCTTCAGGAGATGGATGCCCGGGGAGTGTGAATAGTCAACTCCTTGAATATGATAGCTGTTCATGTCAAAATCTCCAATCGCTCTCACATCTGCTATGGGAGCTAAGGTGACTGTAATCTTGGCTTTGAGGACTCGTTGATGGATAGTGTAGAGCACTGCCTCATTCCAAACTCTAGTGCCATGTAAAGATCTTGGCATGAACAGGCATCATTCCTGGAAAGCAGCTTTGGCTGTCCTTGGGGGGAGATGCCTGCTGTTCACCATTCCTTTGCTCTGCCAATGTCCCTGATATTGCCTTGTAGCCAGTATTGAGGGACAGCCCAGCTGCCACTGGGTGCTTTATTTTTAATGTAATGCAATCTGAAATAGACACAGAACTTTTCTTCTTCTTTTATTTAATTTTACTTTGTTTATTTCACCATGGCTCCTGTCTGCCCAATATGGATACTGGCATAAGAACATAAGAATTAGGAGCATTCTCTTTTTGTGGACTCAGCTCCACTTACCCGCCCATTCACCAAAACCCTGAATTCTTTTACTGTTTAAAAATTTATCCATCTTTGCCTTAAAAATGTTCAACGAAGCATTGAACTGCTTCACTGGATAAGGAATTCCAACCGTTCATGTGAAGAAGTTCCTCCTCAACTCAGTCCTAAATCTGCTCCCCCTTATTTTGAGACTATGCCGCCTAATTTTAGTTTCATGTGCCAATGGAAACAACTTCCCTGCTTCTATCTTATTTATTCCCTTCATAATCTTACATGTTTCTATAAGATTTTCCCTCATTCTTCTGAATTCTAATGAGTGTAGCCCCATGAGCAAGGATGGGTATGAAGAATGTTCGGGATAATATTAGCAGTTGCAAGACCATGTGCTGGTGTGAGTTGGCAATAAGTTGGCATGAGATCTGTTAGGGCCATGAGAGGGGGATAGAGAGGCATCGGTTGGTATAGCAGCTATGAAGAGTCATAGGAGAAGTAATAAAGTTTAATAATTATTATAAAACAATTGTCAATTGTCAGAGAAGTGCATCTGGTTCAAAGATGTGCCGGTGAGGTTGATTGGCCATGCTAAGAAATTGTCCCTTAGTGTCCAAGGATATGTAGTTCAGAGGGATTAGTGGATATAATATGTAGGGATGTGGAAAAGGGCCTGGATGGGATTGTATTCAGTGCAGACTCGATGGGCCGAGGGGCCTCTTCCTGCACTATAGGATTCTATGATTCTATGAAAATATTTATGGCAATGGTTTCAGGCAGGAAGAAGTCATTTAGGTGAACAGATTGGTGGAGCTGGGGCTGTTCCCCTGACAGAAGGGAAGGTTGAGAGGAGATTTGATAGAGATATACAAAATCGTGAGGAGACTGAACGGAGTCAAACAAGGTAATCAGTTGCCAAAGTTAAAATGTCAAGAAGCGGAGAAATCACCATAAAGGTGACAAAGGGAAAGACGTTCTACACAGCAAGAGGTTCGGATCTGGAACGTACTGCCTGACAGGATGGAGGCAGATTCAATTGTAACTTTCGAAAGAGAATAGCTCAGTTATCCAGAGTGAAAACAATTAGTTATTTGGAAAGCAAGACTTTGTTGTTCTTGCAGAGACATGATGGACCAGGGTGAAGTAGTGGCACAGTGATCAGCACTGGTGGGAATAACAGCAAAATGGGCTATTATTTAAATGGTAAAAATTACAGCGTGCTGCTGTGCAGAGGGATCTGGGTGTTCTTGTGCATGAATCACAAAAAAGTTGGTTTGCAAATGCAGCAGGTAATTAAGACGGTAAATGGAATTTTGTCCTTCATTGCTCGAGGGATGGAGTTTAAAAACAGTGGGATTGTATTGCAGCTGTATAACGTGCTGGTGAGGCCACAACTGGAGTTTCTGTATAGTTTGGGCTTCCTTACTTGAGAAAGGATGCACTGAAACTGGAGGGGGTGCAGAGGAGATTCACTAAGTTGATTCTGGAATTGAGAGGCTTATGAGGAGAGACTGAGTAGACTGGGTTATACGCATGAGGGAAATGTTACAGAAACATGTAAGATTATGAAAGGAAGATAAGATAGAAGCAGGGAAGTTGATTCCACTGGTGAGTGAAACTAGAACTAAGGGGCATGGCCGCAGAATAAGGGGGAGAAGATTTAGGACTGAGTTGAGGAGGAACTTCTTCACCCAAAGGGTTGTGAATCTGTGGAATTCCCTGCCCAGTGAAGCAGTTGAGGCTCCCTCATTGAATGTTTTTAAGGCAAGAATAGATAAATTTTTGAACACTAAAGGAATTAAGGATTATGGTGAGTGGGTGGGTAAATGATACAGAGCCCACAAAAAGATCAGCCATGATCTTACTGAATGGTGGAGCAGGTTCGAGGGGCCAGATGACCAACTCTTACTTCTATGTTCTTGTATTCTCACAGCGCCAGGGACCCAGATTTGATTCCCGGTTTGGGACACTGTGTGTGTGGAGTTTCCATTTTCTCTCCGTGTCCTCCGCGTGCTTCGGTTTCCTCCCACAGTTCACAGATGTGCAGGTTAGGTGGTTTATTCATGATCAATGTGTGCAGTTATAGGAATTGGGTGGCTTGAGCAAGACGCTCTGTCAGAGAATCGGTGCAATTCAATGGGCCGAATGCCCCCCTTCTGCCCTGGAAGGATTCTGTGTCCATGTGGCTTTTTTCCCACATGATGATGCTACGAAATGAAACACAGGGAAGCCAGAATACAATTACCAACTCACTGGCACAAAGTTAGGATCCAACTCTCACTCTCAGAGGGAATTTGAAATTCATTCACCCAGTAGACAATGGTCCTGATCAGATGGGGCTGTGTGACGCACTGATTAATCTGACATTCCCTCCTCATCAATAGGAAGTAAAATCAATCTGTGTGTAAACCAGTGTCCACCCAGGGAATTCAATGCTTCAATCTGTGCTGAGTCCAGCGGCTGGAGTTAAGGCCATTGTCCTCCTGCTGTGATAAAAATCACCTGATCAGCCTCAGCAAAGTCAGCAGGCCCAAGGGACAAGAAACTGGAGGGTCAGCAGGCTGGAGGGACACGAGGTCAGAGGGACAGGGGACCAGAGGGGTAGAAGGTCAGAGAGAGACAGGAAACCAGAGGGACAGCTGGCCACAGGGACAAGGGGCAAGAGGGGCAGGGGGCCAGAGGGACAGGAGGTCAGAAGGGCAGGAGGTCAGAGGGACAGCAGTTCAGAGGGACAGGGGGCCAGAGGAGTAGGAGGTCAGAAGGACAGGGGGCCAGAGGGACAGGAGGTCAGAGGGACAGGGGGCCAGAGGGACAGGAGGTCAGGGGACAGGGGGCCAGAGGGACAGGGGGCAGAGGACAGGAGGTCAGAGGGACAGGGACAGAGGGACAGGGGGCCAGAGGGACAGGAGGTCAGAGGGACAGGGGGCCAGAGGGACAGGAGGTCAGAGGGACAGAGAGGTCAGAGGGACAGGAGGTCAAGAGGGACAGGGGGCCGAGGGGACAGGGGGCCAGAGGGACAGGAGGTCAGAGGGACAGTGGGCCAGGGACAGCAGTTCAGAGGGACAGGGGGCCAAAAAGGAGTAGGAGGTCAGAAGGACAGGGGGCCAGAGGGACAGGAGGTCAGAGGGACAGAGGGCCAGAGGGACAGCAGTTCAGAGGGACAGGGGGCCGAGGAGTAGGAGGTCAGAAGGACAGGGGGCCAGAGGGACAGGAGGTCAGAGGGACAGGAGGTCAGAGGGACAGGGGGCCAGAGGGACAGGGGGCCAGAGGAGTAGGAGGTCAGAAGGACAGGGGGCCAGAGTTAAGGACCAATAGGGTCAATCCCCAAAATTCAGGTCAATTTTGGGATGTGGGAATGGGAGCTTGAAGAATGAGGGCAACTGGAGGAAAGGGAAGTGGAAGCCTCAGTTAATTAAGGTCCACAGGTTCCTCATGAGACATAGAGCAACATTTCATTAACTGCAAAACATTTAGTATGAGCTGAGATCACATAAATTACTAAATAATAACAATTCTTTCTTCATTCTTTCTTCCTCATTGCTCAATATCTGAAATTCAACAGTGAATTAATGAATGAAATAGAACACACAATCCCACTCACGGCAACATAACTAGTTTTGATGTTAGGTTGGTAATAGATGCTGGCTGGCACTGATTGGTCAGCATGGAAAGAGCAGCCACTTTGTTTAAGAGTGGGATTTGAATTCCCAAATTCCTGACCCAGCGATTAGAAAATGAAATGTGGAGTTGCCAATTGTCCAGGATTGGAGTCTACGGATCTCAATCTCCCAGGACATTGCTGTGTGCAACCCTGGGGAAAACTCATTGGGAAACTAAAACATTTCTTTGTCATTTTCTTTGAACATTTCCCTTTAGCAAATACAAAAGCATTGAAAATGGGGGAAAACTGTTTTGGTTGATGGGCAAGCTTTATCCAATTGGGTGATGAATAATTTTACTTTCTGATGGGTGTAGGAAGGCAGAGCATCACAAAGATGGGTGGTTTAGAACATAGAACATAGAACATAGAACAATACAGCACAGAACAGGCCCTTCGGCCTTCGATGTTGTGCCGACCAAAATAAAAAGCAATGCCCCTCCTAACTAAACCATTCCCTTCTCATCCATATACTTATCAACTAACCTCTTAAACGCCACCAAACTTGGCGCATCTACAACAGCTGCAGGCAGGGCATTCCACTCCCTAATCACTCTTTGAGTAAAGAACCTACCTCTGATATCCGTCCTATAACTCATACCCCTTAATTTAAAGTTGTGTCCCCTCGTGCTAGCTTTTTCCATCCTAGGAAAAAGGCTATCACTGTCCACCCTATCCAAACCTCTAATTATCTTATATGTTTCAATAAGATCCCCCCTTAGCCGCCTCCTTTCTAACGAAAACAACCTCAAATCCTTCAACCTCTCTTCATAGGACCTGCCCTCCATACCAGGCAACATCCTAGTAAACCTCCTCTGTACCCTCTCCAATGCCTCCACATCTTTCTTATAATGTGGCGACCAGAACTGCACACAATACTCCAAGTGCGGCCGCACTAGAGTTTTGTACAGCTGCAACATGATGCTGCGGCTCCTAAATTCAATCCCCCTACCAATAAAAGCTAAGACTCCATAAGCCTTCTTAACAACTTTATCCACTTGACTGCCTACTTTCAGGGATCTATTGACACATACACCAAGATCCTTCTGTTCCTCAACACTATTAAGAGTTTGGAGGGAATGGCTGTATGAGGGGGAGATGGATGTATTGGGGGGGGAATGGATGAATTAGGGGATGGATGTGTGGGGAATAGATGTATTGGGGGGAATGGATGTATTGGGGAGAGATGGATATGTTGTGGGGGAAAATGGATGTGTTGGGAGAGGGAATGGATGTATTGGGGGAGGTGGATGTGTTGGGGGAGGATGGATGTGTTGGGGGGATGGATGTATAGGGAGGTAATGGATGTGTTGTGGGGGGGGACGGATGTGTTGGGAACATGCATGTGTTGGTGAGATGGGGGGGGTGGATGAGTTGTGGGGGGGATAGAAGTGTAAGGAGGTAATGGATGTGTTGGGGTGGGATGGATGTGTGGGGGATGGATGTGTTAGAGAGAGCTTGGGGGGGGGGGGGATGGAGGGGGAGTGGATGTCTGGGGGGGATGGATGTGTTGGGCGAATAGATGTGTGGGGGGATGGGGGGGGATGGATGTGTTGGGGGGTGGATGTTAGAGAGAGCTTGGGGGGGGGATGGAGGGGAGATGGATTTTGGGGGGGGATGGATGGGGATGGATGTGTGTGTAGAGAGAGCTTGAGGAGGGGGGGATGGAGGGGGAGATGGATGTCTGGGGGAGATGGATGTGTTGGGCGAATAGATGTGTGGGGGGATGGAGGGGGGAATGGATGTGTTAACTGATTCAGTGCTGGAACATAATGAAAAATCATGAGATAAATCTCTTGGAATACATTTAATCACCATTAGCAATCTGAACATTGAGTCGGGATTGACACTGCTGAAGCGATATGTTTCAGAAATAAACATCAGTCTTGAATTTATATTTAATGAATTTGATAGTGTTAGTATTGTATCACAGAAACATCAGACCTGGGAGAAGACCATTGCTCTGTCCCAAAGCTTGGTTAATGCTTCTATTTCATTCATTTTCTTTTTACTTGTCATGATGATTGGATGATCAAGGAGGTTACATTTGGGAACATGTGGTCAATCAGGCTGATAACTTTCTTAATCCGTTCTCTGGCCCTTTGTCTGTAACCTTTCATTCCCTTACCAATCAAGAACCTGCATATCTCAAATGCACTCAACGCTCCAACAGCCTTCAGAGGCAATGCACAGATTCACCAGCCTCCGGCTGAAGAAATTCTTCCTCTTCTTGGTTCTAAAGAGAGAAGGAAGGGTTAAATCTTGTTTTACCCGATCATCTTAACCATCTCTATCCCTCTGCCCCTCTTCCCCCCGCTCTACCCCCAGCCTGGAAGGGTTAAAATGCAGGCCACTGTGTATGATGAATGAATCAAAAACTAACAAGTCACAAACTGAGCTGAAACAGTGAAACTCAATCTAACGTTGTGTGTTTTTTTTGTTGGATTAGTGTGAAGTGAATGTAGCTGCAATGTAACTCCTCACCAATTGTGAATGCAGCTCTGGAAATATAACCAAGCTGTGATCCGCGTGAACTCTATCAATAAACAGTTCCCTCAGCCTCCCACTTGGCAAATAAACAGGAACGCAGGCCAAATTCTTTCAGAGAGACTCAACTCCTTTTATTTTGTTAAGCGCAGAGTGCAGGGCTGCCGGAGACCCAGGAAAAGGGTGAGTGCAACAATAAAAGTAAAAGCATTTAAACAGCTATTTTCTATAACATAAATCTTCAGGCTGAACACTGCAGGAGGGTTCTGAAACACACAGAGCGAGGGAGGCTCCTGGGGGAGGGGGGCGGGGGGGGTTCATTCATTGCACGGGTTAAAGGTCAGCCATTTGCAAACTGTTGGGATCTGTTACATGAAGAGCAGACTGCTCCTGTCAGACTGTAATTATGGCATCACATTTCAGGAGAGTGTTTGAATGAAATCGCCTCAGATGTGTGACCATCAGGACTCCCAGTCGCTCGTTTCAAGGTCTCTTGCCCATCTTTTTAACCCACAGAAGCTCCACTGTGTGTTGGAGCCGATGTCCTCTCCGAGTGCAGCAACTCTGTTTGGAACTCATGACCGAGAAAAGACCATCCAACTCACTTTGGACCAAACTCCAGTAGCAAAATGCGTTAATAAGGGAGTTGTTGATTGTTATAACAATCGATCTCTACCAAGTAAATGACATCAGATTGAAATGTAAACTGTAATGTTTGTTCAAATTTCCCTGTTCCTCAAAACATCTTAAATTCAGGTCGCATACAGTCCGGAGTTTTACTGTCCCACCCACCATAGGAATCAGAGGGGGCGGCACGGTAGCACAGTGGGTTAGTACTGCTGCTTCACAGCTCCAGGGTCCTGGGTTTGATTCCCGGCTCAGGGTCACTGTCTGCGTGGAGCTTGCACATTCTCCTCGTGTCTGCATGGGGTTTCCTCCGGATAGAACAAAGAACAACACAGCACAGGAAACAGGCCCTTCAGCCCAACGAGCCACTTTAACGTTCCCACTTCCACCCGTGACTCTTGTCTATATTTATGGAAATGGGTACTCCAGTTTCCTCCCACAGTCCAAAGATGTGTGGGTTAGGTTGATTGGCTATGCTAAGAAATTGTCCTTTAGTCTTCAGGAATGCGTAGGTTAGAGGGATTAGTGGGTATAATACGGAGTAATAGGAGGGTAGGGCCTGGGTGGGATTGTGGTCAGTACAGATTCGATGGGCCAAAGGGCCTCTTTCTACATTGTAGGGCTCTATGGGCGAGGGGCAAACTATGGAAAAATGTGTTGACCTCGGGCAGGTTTTTATGATTTCAGGACAAGCAAAGCTGTTAAAGTTTTGCTCAGAGTCTTCAAAGACACCTCTGCCAAAATATTATGTTGTGAAAGAGATCAGCCTGATTTAGCAGTTTCCACTGCTTTGATAGACAGGCCAGGGAAATATAATTACTGCAAATGAGTTCTGAATTGATCCCCTTCAAATAGATGCCATTTGCTGTGGTTCTCCTCTTCTGGAGGAGATGAGGCAGTTTATCAATGCCTATAGGGTCCTGTCCTCTTAAAATTCTAAAAGCAACAATTATATCACCCCTCAACCTTCTCCTTTTCAATAAAAATAACATTGTTTGGAACACATGACCAAGAAAAAAACTATCCAATTCACTTTGGACAATATTCCAGTTGCAAAATAATGGAGTTGTTTGCTGTTAAAGAATCGATCTCTATCAAAAAAAAATCAACATCAGACTAAAATGTTGGAAAACCATCGTTCCAAATTCCCCTGTTCCTCCAAAGCATCTTAAACTCAGGACACATACAAGCCGGTGTTTTAGTGTCCCACCTGCCATGGGAATCAGAGCAGGCAAGAGGCTGGCTCAATTTATATAATTGTTTCCAATTCAATCTCTTCATGCCTTTGTGCCAATGATGATGGTAATATTTCTCAATATTTCAGCTTAATATTAACACATTCTGTAATAGTGAGCCCCTTTAATAGCAAAGTTTTAGAAGGTCATGTGACCCGATCAACCAATAGGGCCAAAGAATATGATTCCCCGGGGCTGAGCGCGAGCTTTTCCAGGCAGAACCAATCCTGAAACTGTAGAAGGTGGTCCTACATCCGAGCACCCTGTATATGGAAGGAGATGTCGGCTTTAGAAGGCATATAGGAAAGATTACCAGGATACAAAGAACAAAGAACAACACAGCATGGGAAACAGGCCCTTCAGCCCAATGAGCCTGCACTGCCATTTTAACATTGCGAGTTCCCTCTTCCACCCATGACCCTTGTCTATGCTTATAGCACTCCACATTGGAAACCAGATTGAGAGGAAACTAATTTAGGGACAATTTGTTACACCAATCAGCCTAAGAGCACATCTTTGGAGTGTGGAAGGAAACCGGAGCACCAGGAGAAAACCCACGCAAGGACGGGGAGAATGCGCAAACTCCCACAGACACAGGCCCAAATCCATGTATCTACACAGTACAGCGATCGTCACTGAGCTGTCGTGTTGGCCATCAGCTGGTCCAGTTTAAGTTACACTAACGACATGAAGCACTAGGATACTCTTGAAAAATCCAAGAACCCTCTCACAACCCATGGCGTGTGTGCCCCTTGTTGAACAACAAGGCGAACTGAAGCACCTGTGGATTAAAAGAGGATATTATCTATAAGGAGAGACTGATTTAACTGGTTTGTTCCCCTAGAAGTCGGAGGCTGAGGGGCGACCTGAAAGAAGTTTATAAAATTATGATGGGCACAGATAAGATGAAAAGTTGGAAATTTTTTCCCAGGGCAAAAATGGCCTAAGGGAGCATTAGTTCAAGGTCAGGAGGGAAATGTTCAGTAGAGAGGAAAGTTTTTTCACACAGTGGAGGGGGCCTGGAATGCATTGCCAAGTGAGGAAACACCAAGAGTTATTTCAGGAGTAGTGAAATCAGAGGGTTAAAGTCCAAAATTCATGCAAAGACTAAAGTTGCACTGAGGTTCCATTGGGCCTGAACTGTGCTTTACTTGCTGCATCAAAAAACGTAAGCTGAGTTGAGGGAATTAGGCATCATCAAGCCTGTATACTTTGCAGAGTGGGCAACACCTATTGTATCTGTAGTCAAGTCTGACAAGACCATCTGTATCCACTGAAACTACAAGTTGATGATAAACCAAGCGGCAAAATTTGACATGTACCCCATCCTGAAAATAGAGGGTCTGTCTGCAAAGTTGGATGGGAGTCTAACATACGCGAAATAAAATACACAAGTTAGACATGAGTCATGTGTATCAGCAACTGGAATTGGATAAAACTTCCAGGAAATTGTCACCATAATACACACACAGAGTGACATTAGCACAAACATTACACCTGGGGTCACATCAATTTGTGCCATTTTTCAATGTATTATGGAGAATCTGCTGCAAAATTTATCAGAAATCATCATTCACTTAGATTTGTGTCAATAACAGGAACCACTGAGGAAGAGTATTTGTCTAACCTGATTTAAAAAGGTTCCAAAATGCTTGAGTGTGATTAACAAGATAGAAATACAGATTTACAGTGAATGAGGATTATTTTGGTAATAGAGTGGAGCACAAGGGCTACACCCGAGGGAAGAAAAATTAGACAAGAAGAAAAAGCAAGATTTCAGTGCATGTTTCTAACCCCTGATCTGTTCCTGGTAAAAATGATTCCTAGGAGGCGGCACAGGGATCTCCACTTTACCCATTCCACTGGGTTTACAAACAGGAGCTGAGTGTTGTAACTAAAACTTGTACCATACATCACCAGCAGACAGGAAATAGTGGAGGGCATGGTTTGAAATTTAAGTTTGTTTATTAGTGAGACAAATAGGCTTAAATTAACACCACAGTGAAGTTACTGTGTAAATCTCTTAGTAGCCATACTCCAACACCTATTTGGGTACACCAAGGGAGAATTTAGCACGACAACATACATTCTATGTTTTATGTAACTGCACCTAACCAGCACATTTTCAGTGGGAGAAAGTCAGAGAACACAGAAAATCGGCATGGTGGGTACAGCGGTTAGTACTGCTGCCACATAGCGCCAGGGACCCAGGTTCAATTCTAGCCTCGTGACATTGTCTGTGTAGAGTTTGCATATTCTCCCCATGTCTGCATGGGTTTTCTCTGGGTGCTCCAGTTTCCTCCCATAGTCCAAAAATATATAGGTTAGGTTGGTTAGCCATGTTAAATTAACATTAGTGTCAGGGAGATTAGCAGGGTAAATATGAGAGGTTACAGAAATGGGGCCTGGGAGGGATTGTGCTGGATGCAAACTCAATGGGCCAAATGCCTCCTTCTGCACTGCAGGGATTCTATGAAACAAGACATAAAGCTACATTTTAGTTCAGTCACACCAGAGCTTGGGTGCCCTCCCTCAGTGGCACACACAACACCGCCGTAGAGGGCCAGTGACCCTTTTAGTCGCGGATGAAGTCGTCAAGTTTCTTTTAACTGACTGATAGATATTCTGCACACTGCAATGCAAGGCTATCAAAATTTACTATTGCAATATACAGTGCATCAGATTTTATACACCAAAGCAGAATGTAGTGCATCAGAGTTTGTATACCATGCACTGTGCAATGCATCAGATTTTACAGACATTCTAGCTGGCGGTGATTAGGGACAAGGTTAGGGTATATTAAGACATTCGCTAAATTCTAACTTTTTTTTATTTTAACATTAGGGTGAGCATAAGGCGTTTTGCTCCGGATGTGATTCTATTAACCCACTAGGAAGCTTTCATGAAAATAAACTTATTTTTTAGCAACATAGTTAAAGTATAACAAAAATAGTTTGCATAACTGTTAGCAATTGGAAATACTTAAAAAAAAACGAAGTAAAATTATTAATTGCTAGCTATCTCTATACTTCCAATGTAAGCAATATCCACATAAATGTAAATTCCTCTTGCGAATCAGTTAGCGAAACGCATCAGTTTATGTGAATTTCCAATCCTCCAATCTATTAACCCCTCTGGACAGAGGTACAGATCTGCCCTCCGAACCTCAGACAGCAGAGGAGAGAGAGAGAGAGAGAGATAAATATCACCTTTGGAGAGGGAATACTTATTTCCCAGCAGGCTCCTGATGTCAGAGAGGGAGAGAAAGAGAAAGAGAACTTCAGTGTCTGGTACTTTGTCTTGCCATCTGAAGTGTAATATTCTGTGAAGACAAGTCATGTGGAAATGATTGAGCTGTCTTGCATGCCTTTGATACACAGTCCACGTTTCACAGACATACAGGAGGGTAGTGAGTACCATGGCGCAGTAGACCTTCAGTTTTGTTGCTGGGCTGATTCCTCAATATTCCCAAACAGTGGAGCACAGTCTACTGAAAGCAGAACTTGCCTTTGCTATTCTGCAGTTAACTTCTATCAATAGTCACTGTTTGGGAGAGGGTGCTGCCAAGATAAGTGAACTGGTCCACTGCCTGTAGTTTCTGCCCTTTGATTGTGATTATGGGTTCTGTGTACGGTGCATGAGGAGCAGGCTGGTGCATGACATCAGTCTTTTTAATGTTGATGGTGAGTCCAAAGCTGTCACAAGCCGTGGAAAATGTGTCCATACTGACTTGCATCTCTGGTTCTAAGCCAGCATACAGGGCACACAGTCATCAACAAAGAGGAAATCTCTCAGAACAGTCTCCTTCACTTGGTAATAGTTTGAAGTCTCCTCAGGTTGAAGAGCTTCCCATCAACTCTGTTCTTGAGGCTGATTCCAGCAACACTGTCCTGGAAGGCATCACTCAGCATGGCAGTAAACATCATGTTGAATAGTGTGGGTGCGAGCACACAGCCCTGTTTGACGCTATTAATGATCCTCCGCCATCCAGTACCCTGGCCATCATGGAACTGGTGGACCATCTGAATGAATTTGGGGGGCAGGGAGAGCAGCCGAATTTTGACATACCACAGACCTTGTCATCTTTGGGAACTCATGCTGTTAAAATGGTGGCCTGGGCTCGTTGGGCCGAAGGGCCTGTTTCCCGTGCTGTGTTGTTCTTTGCCCTTTGTTCTTTACAATGTCGGAGGCTTTCACAAGGTCAACAAAGGTTGTTTGCGATTCTGCTCCTGACACTTCTCGTGAAGTTGGCGCACAGCAAAAACCATGTCAATAGTCCCAAGACCTTTGCAGAAGCCACATTGTGACTCTGGAAGCAGGTCCAGCTCCAGATGAGTGACCAGATGATTTAGCAGGACTCTCGCAAGGATTTTTCCGATGATGGAGAGCAGCGAGATTCCTCAGTGGTTGTCACATACTTGTCGATTGCCCTTCCTCTTGTAGAGGTGTATGATAGAAGCATCTTTAAGTTCCTGAGGAATGGATCCTTGCTTCCAAAAGGACTAAAAAAACTTGGTGAGCTTCTCAATAAGTACAGGACCAGCAGCTTTGTAGATCTCTGCGGGTATGGTATCTGCCCCTGGGGCTTTGCCACTGGATAGCTAGCTGACAGCTTTCATGACTTTGGCTACTACCAGGGTCATCCATGGCACTGTTGATATCAATGCTGCCAAGCTAAAGAACCCCAGCATAGCTTCAGCACTGGCTGAAGACTTAGAAATCAAGCTTGCTGATCTACAGCTCGCAGGCAGTGCTGAGGATGACTGGGAACTCTTCAGGGATGTTATCCATACATCTGTGTTAAAGATGCTTGGGCACTCCACCCGCGAGCAGCATGATTGGTTCCACAGGAATGATGAGGAGATACACGCTCTACTTGTTGAAAAGCCCCGTCTTCATCGGACCTGTCAGAATAACCAATCATCAGCTGCCAAGAAAAATGCTTTTACCAGTGCTCACAGGACAGTCCAGTCCAGAATAAACTGCACAAAATGCAGAATGCCTGGCTGAGCACCAAGGCAGATGAAATACAGGCATATGCTGACAAAAACAACTTGAAACAGTTCTATGAAGCCCTCAACACTCTATGGACCTCAATCTCTCAGAAGTTTCCCCTTGGAGTATAGATGGTATAACTCTCATTACAGAGAGGACTCAGATCCTGCAGAGATGGGCTGGACACTTTGAAGTTGTCCTCAACTGACCATCATCTATTGACGATGAGGCAATAGACCGGATTGCCCAGGTTGATATCAACAAGCACTTTACACCATAAAATCATAGCAACATGCAGAGCGTTAGAATTTTCACCATATTACAGCACACAATACATCAGAACTTGCACACCATTGCAACATGCTGTACATAAGTCTCCATATACCATTGCAACATACAATGAGTCAGATTATACATAGAACATAGAACATTACAGCACAGAACAGGCCCTTCGGCCTTCGATGTTGTGCCGACCAAAATAAAAAGCAATGCCCCTCCAAACTAAACCATTCCCTTCTCTTCCATATACTTATCAATTAACTCTTAAACGCCACCAAACTTGGCGCATCTACAACAGCTGCAGGCAGGGCATTCCACTCCCTAATCACTCTTTGAGTAAAGAACCTACCTCTGATATCCGTCCTATAACTCATACCCCTTAATTTAAAGCTGTATCCCCTCGTGCTAGCTATCTCCATCCTAGGAAAAAGGCTATCACTGTCCACCCTATCTAAACCTCTAATCATCTTATATGCTTCAATAAGATCCCCTCTTAGCCGCCTCCTTTCTAACGAAAACAACCTCAATCCTTCAACCTCTCTTCATAGGACCTGCCCTCCATACCAGGCAACATCCTGGTAAACCTCCTCTGTACCCTCTCCAATGCCTCCACATCTTTCTTATAATGGGGGGACCAGAACTGCACACAATACTCCAAGTGCGGCCGCACTAGAGTTTTGTACAGTGCAACATGATGCTGCGGCTCCTAAATTCAATCCCCCTACCAATAAAAGCTAAGACTCCATATGCCTTCTTAACAACTTTATCCACTTGACTGCCTACTTTCAGGGATCGATTGACACATACACCAAGATCCTTCTGTTCCTCAACACTATTAAGAGCCCTACCATTAGCCCTATACTCTACACATTTATTGTTCCTGCCAAAGTGCATTACCTCACACTTTTGCCTCATAGTGCATTACCTCATACATGCTACGGGCCAAAGTATCATTTCGGGTGAGAAAGTCATTGTGGTCCGCTGTGAGTCAGAACAAAAACCAAAACACAACACAACACAGGAAACAGGTCCTTCGGCCCAACAAGCCCATTTTAACATTCAGCAAATACCTCATCTATCTTCTTCTATCTATGACTTTTCACTACACCAGATTTGGGGAGATCTAACTTAGGGATAATTTAACACCTACCAGCCTAAAAGCACGTTTTTGGGGCGTGGGAGGAAACTGGAGCACCCGGGGAAAATCCACGCTAGCACGGGGAGAAAGTGCAAACTCCCACAGACACTGACCCAAGTGGGAGATCCGACCCAGGTCCCTGTATCTGCACAGCAAATAGTGATAGTCACTGACCTGTCATGTTGACCATCAATTGGTCCAATTTAAACATACAGTAACAACATGAAGCACTAGGCGACTCTCGAAGCAACATCCAAGAGCAGCCCTCGCACGACCCACAGTGTGTATGCCCCGTGTTAGGCAACAAGGCGGACCGAATCACCTGCGGATGTTAAAAAAGACATCGCGAACCCAATTGCAGTTTCCCCATACCATCATTTTCTTGGAGAGTGATGAGCTTTGCACCTTTTCTGGGGCTTAAAAATGTCATTAAGTCTGGCCCCACCAAGATCGGGCACCGTTTTTAAATGTGCCCCGATCTCAAATTATAACTGAGGGCCCCGTGGATATTGGGGATCCGCTCATCACCCTCCCCTCATTGCTTCCCCATCCTCAGCCACAGTGAAGATCGCTGACGTTGGGGGCCCAGACAGTGAAGGAAGAGTGATATATTTCCAAGTCAGGATAGTGAGTGACTTGAAGGGAAACCTCCAGCTGGTGGTGTCTGCTGCCCTGGTTAGATGTTAGTGGATTGGGAAATGCTGGCCAAGGGGACTTAGAACATAGAACATAGAACATTACAGCGCAGAACAGGCCCTTCGGCCTTCGATGTTGCGCCGACCAATTAGGAACAAGCAGTGACCCTCTAACCTAACCATTCCCCTTTCATCCATAAACTTATCTACTAACCTCTTAAACGCCACCAAACTTGGTGCATCTACAACTGATGCAGGCAGGGCATTCCATACCCTTACCACCCTCTGGGTAAAGAACCTACCTCTGACATCCGTCCTATAACTACCACCCCTTAATTTAAAGCTATGTCCCCTCGTGCTAGCTTTCTCCATTCTAGGAAAAAAGCTATCACTGTCCACCCTATCTAAACCTCTAATCATCTTATATGTTTCAATAAGGTCTCCTCTTAGCCGCCTTCTTTCTAACGAAAACAACTCAAATCCCTCAGCCTCTCTTCATAAGACCTGCCCTCCATACCAGGCAACATCCTGGTAAACCTCCTCTGTACCCTCTCCAATGCCTCCACATCTTTCTTATAATGCAGGGACCAGAACTGTACACAATACTCCAAGTGCGGCCGCACTAGAGTTTGGTACAGTTGCAACATGACGTTGCAGCTCTGAAATTCAATCCCCCTACCAATAAAAGCTAAGACTCCATATGCCTTCTTAACAACCTTATCGACTTGACTGCCTACTTTCAGGGATCTATGCACAAGTACACCAAGATCCCTCTGTTCATCAACACTATTAAGAATCCTACCATTAGCCCTATACTCTACACGTTTGTTATTCCTGCCAAAGTGCATTACCTCACACTTTTCCACATTAAACTCCATTTGCCACCTCTCAGCCCAGCTCTGCAACTTGTCCAAGTCTCTCTGCAAACTAGAACACCCTTCTTCACTATCTACCACTCCTCCAACTTTGGTGTCATCCGCAAATTTACTAATCCATCCTTCAATACCCTCATCCAGATCATTTATAAAAAAATGACTTGATGAGTTGCTGCAGGACTTCAATGGGGTGAGTATCCTAAGCTCACAATATTTTCAGCCTGAAGTAAGGGGGGGGGGCCGTGTTTATTTCCTCGAACAGACACTTGGGTAAGTACAAAGGTTCCACAAAGCAAATACAGAAAGAACATTCAATCCCGAACCTCCTCCCATCTTCCATTGAACGGAGTGAATGATATCTGATTTAAAACAAGGGTCATTAGGGCTGATTCTCATTCCCTTCCCCATTAAATAGTTGGGATGAAGCAGGGAGAGGATACTGAGACAGAAATTACCATAAACCCTCCTGCTGTGTTCAGCTCCACAGCAGTTTTAAAAATAAGCAAAACATAATGAGCAAAACTCATTAATATATTTTAACCAGGTTATTATAGTTGCAAATTTGGGACTGAGTAGAACTGAGTGTTGATTGGTCTATACTGGTACTATTATTGTGACCGTGTTACCACTGAGGGGACACTTTTATCTGAAGTTTATGGATCCTGGCAGAGTCTGATTGCTCGAACAATCTTCCTACCCCTTACCAGTCCCTCCAGTGCTTGGGTCTCCCCTCCCCATGAAGCCTGTCCTCAGTGAACAATTTCTGAGCAGGGGCTACCAAAAGTCTCTGGTGCAGTCATCCCACTTCCCGGTGAAACTCAATTCTATAGAGAATCGACACAGCACAAAAAGAGGCCCTTCGACCCCCTGTGTCAGCGCCAACTATCAAGCACTTAACTATTTTAATCCCATTTCTCTACATTTGCATTTTAAATGCTGATCTCAACATTTCTTAAATGCTGTGAGGGTTTCTACCTCCATCACCCTTTACAGACATTGGTTGAGCTTCTGTGTTCCCGAAGTGTGGGACCAAATCCCACTGGATTTTTCAGCAGGATTTCCAGAATGAATCTCCGAGTGTCCTAGCGTGATTCACTCTGAAAAGTAGTAGGCCAGGCCTATTCCTACCCAAGGGGCACCTTCCCTTTTACCCTCAACCTCCTGGAGGGGACCTCAGTGACCTTCCTTCCCTCCAATGGGGCCAGACCATCTTCTTCGCTGTTAGCCGGTGGAGAGCAGGAGTAAATCCTTCTGGAGGGATCCACTTCAAGAGGGTGGAGGAGGAGAAGGGGGATTGTTGGGGGAGATGGGGGTGTGGAGGGAGGAGACACTAGCAAGCTCGGGACTGAAGTCAAAGAAATGCGAATGTTAATTTCTGTGTTGAAGTCAGCTCCGCATCGGTTTCCAGCTTGAAGCTGATGTTGGTGGAAATGTTAGTGCCGGAGACCTGTGGAGGCTGAGCTGCTCAATGGGAAGCCCACGAAACAGCTGATTTCCCCCTGCCTGCCATGAACAATGCAGCAAACTGGGAGAATTGTCCCCAAATTCCCAACACACTCTGGGTGATAAAGAATTTCCTGTCAATCTCCCACCCTCACCTTAAATCTATGTCCCCAGATTATTTATCCTCTATTAAGGGGAAAAGTTTTTGTCATCTATCCTGTCTACAACCCTCATCATTTTGTGCACCTCAAACAGGTCCTCCCCTGGGTCCTCTCTGCTCTCAGGAAAATAACTCCAGCCTCCCTTCATAGCTACAACATTCCAGCCCAGGGTAACACCCTGGTGAATCTCCTCTGCACCTTCCCTAGTACGAACAGGAGGAAGCTGTTAAACTTTTCCTATCGTAACTGAACTTACACAGTCACATTCACTTTCTCTCTCTCAATCTGCTCATTTATTTATTTCCTGACTGAATCAATCTGTTCATCAGTTAGGAGATATCGCTCCAATGTTCTCTAACACTTTGTGTATGCCTTCTGCTTCAATCTGATGTTTATTTCGAGACGTTTTTATCTCACCTTCAATTCCCCAGCCAATGAGGTAATCAGTCTACACTTCACTGTCTAATCTGGTTACAGCCCAAGATGCACAAGGCCTTCTCCATAATCTAGATCCTTTGTACTGTCCTCCTCAGTCTTCAGGTTCAAAGCTCTGAAGGACATTGGCAACCATGGACACCCATTGGATTGGTCCATGAGATGCTTGGCAAAGTATAGCAGTGGTTACATAGAACATAAAACACTACAGCACAAACAGGCCCTTTGGCCCACAAGTTGTGCCGATCATATCCATACCTACCAGGCCTATCTATAACCCTCAATCCAATTAAATCTCATGTATTCATCCAGAAGTCTCTTAAAAAACCCCAGCAAGTTTGCCTCCACCACCACTGACAGCAACCGATTCCATTCACTCACCGCCCCCTGAGTGAAAAACTTACTCCTGACATCTCCTTTGTACCTGCTCCCCAGCACCTTAAACCTGGATCCATTGCATTCTGCAGTGTGGCAGAATAGGAAATCTCCCACAATCATCACCTGCTGTCAGACATATTGGACAGATTTTCAGGCTAATATGGACACACTTTCCACAACTATCAATTCCTGAGCCTGGAGTATTTCAACCCAAGGGTACAGAAGTTACCCACTGCATACATCCCTTTATAAAGGATGCTCTTGGTATCAGGACCAATATCCAAAGTCTTCCTGCCTCCACAGGTCCAGGCGGGAAAGCCCATGCTCCTCCTTCCTGCATTGCCTGGACTTTTTAATTCAGTCCTTTAATTGACCAACTAAGATCCACTTAAATGTCTTTTCCTGCCTCGTTAGCAGTCTCCATGACTATCACAGGACTGATCTTCATCTGAAACCAACTATTCAGTATTATCTGAATGAAGATCAGAGAGGAAACTCACAGACGGGGTGTCGCATTGATAGTCAGAACTGTGTGATTGTCCCTCTATGGACATAAATAGAAGGGAATTCTATGGATTCTGGATAGGACGTGTGATGGTCTTATTGAACTGCCTGCTCCAGGACTTGCTTAACACTTCGGTGGTTAAAAATAGAAATCATCTGCAGTATTGTGCTGTGGTAAAGACATGAGTTGAAGAGAATATTCTAGTGTATCCTAACCACCATTTGGAATGTTACAATGTCCTCTTTGGTATTTTGCTTTTCTGGGACGAATTCCATTTGTCTTCTAATTGGCTGTTTTGCTTTGACCATCTGCTTTTTAAAAAAGGAAGATCTGGTATTGATGAACACTGTGACCTCAGGATATCCCACAGTGGGTTCCAGCCAGTGTGGTGTCTTTGAAGTACGTCACTGATGTTCTAGAGAAATATATCCAAGTCTCTGCACACACAACGATGTCCCACAGACAAGAATGAGATCAATGAACAGCATGTCTGTTGTGTATTTTGGTTGGGTGACAGCATGAAAAGACCCCGGATCATTTTGAAATGATACCAAAGATATTTCACACCAGCCAGACTGTTAAAAATCACAGTTTAACATCTGTCTGAAACATGGGAGCATCTGTTCAGCACTGACCCTCTGACAGTGCGGCACTCCATCAGCACTGACCCTCTGACAGTGCGGCACTCCCTCAGCACTGACCCTCTGACAGTGCGGCACTCCCTCAGCACTGACCCTCTGCCAGTGCGGCACTCCCTCAGCACTGACCCTCTGCCAGTGCGGCACTCCCTCAGCACTGACCCTCTGACAGTGCGGCACTCCCTCAGTACTGACCCTCTGACAGTGCGGCACTCCCTCAGCACTGACCCTCTGACAGTGCAGCACTCCCTCAGCACTGACCCTCTGACAGTGCAACACTCCCTCAGCACTGACCCTCTGACAGTGCGGCACTCCCTCAGCACTGACCCTCTGACAGTGCGGCACTCCCTCAGCACTGACCCTCTGACAGTGCGGCACTCCCTCAGCACTGACCCTCTGACAGTGCGGCACTCCCTCAGCACTGACCCTCTGACAGTGCGGCACTCCCTCAGCACTGACCCTCTGACAGTGCGGCACTCCCTCAGTACTGACCCTCTGACAGTGTGGCACTCCCTCAGCACTGACCCTCTGACAGTGCAGCACTCCCTCAGTACTGACCCTCTGACAGTGCGGCACTCCCTCAGTACTGACCCTCTGACAGTGCGGCACTCCCTCAGCACTGACCCTCTGACAGTGCGGCACTCCCTCAGCACTGACCCTCTGACAGTGCGGCACTCCCTCAGTACTGACCCTCTGACAGTGCGGCACTCCCTCAGCACTGACCCTCTGACAGTGCGGCACTCCCTCAGCACTGACCCTCTGACAGTGCGGCACTCCCTCAGCACTGACCCTCTGACAGTGCGGCACTCCCTCAGTACTGACCCTCTGACAGTGCGGCACTCCCTCAGCACTGACCCTCTGACAGTGCGGCACTCCCTCAGCACTGACCCTCTGACAGTGCGGCACTCCCTCAGCACTGACCCTCTGACAGTGCGGCACTCCCTCAGCACTGACCCTCTGACAGTGCGGCACTCCCTCAGCACTGACCCTCTGACAGTGCGGCACTCCCTCAGCTACTGACCCTCTGACAGTGCGGCACTCCCTCAGTACTGACCCTCTGACAGTGCGGCACTCCCTCAGCACTGACCCTCTGACAGTGCGGCACTCCCTCAGCACTGACCCTCTGACAGTGCGGCACTCCCTCAGCACTGACCCTCTGACAGTGCGGCACTCCCTCAGCACTGACCCTCTGACAGTGCGGCACTCCCTCAGCACTGACCCTCTGACAGTGCGGCACTCCCTCAGTACTGACCCTCTGACAGTGCGGCACTCCCTCAGCACTGACCCTCTGACAGTGCGGCACTCCCTCAGTACTGACCCTCTGACAGTGCGGCACTCCCTCAGCACTGACCCTCTGACAGTGCGGCACTCCCTCAGCACTGACCCTCTGACAGTGCGGCACTCCCTCAGCACTGACCCTCTGACAGTGCGGCACTCCCTCAGCACTGACCCTCTGACAGTGCGGCACTCCCTCAGTACTGACCCTCTGACAGTGCAGCACTCCCTCAGCACTGACCCTCTGACAGTGCGGCACTCCCTCAGTACTGACCTCTGACAGTGCGGCACTCCCTCAGCACTGACCCTCTGACAGTGCGGCACTCCCTCAGCACTGACCCTCTGACAGTGCGGCACTCCCTCAGCACTGACCCTCTGACAGTGCGGCACTCCCTCAGCACTGACCCTCTGACAGTGCGGCACTCCCTCAGCACTGACCCTCTGACAGTGCAGCACTCCCTCAGTACTGACCCTCTGACAGTGCGGCACTCCCTCAGCACTGACCCTCTGACAGTGCGGCACTCCCTCAGCACTGACCCTCTGACAGTGCAGCACTCCCTCAGCACTGACCCTCTGACAGTGCGGCACTCCCTCAGCACTGACCCTCTGACAGTGCGGCACTCCCTCAGCACTGACCTCTGACAGTGCGGCACTCCCTCAGCACTGACCCTCTGACAGTGCGGCACTCCCTCAGCACTGACCCTCTGACAGTGCGGCACTCCCTCAGCACTGACCCTCTGACAGTGCGGCACTCCCTCAGCACTGACCCTCTGACAGTGCGGCACTCCCTCAGCACTGACCCTCTGACAGTGCGGCACTGCACTGACCCTCTGACAGTGCGCGCTCCCTCAGCACTGACACTGACTCTCAGCACTGACCCTCTGACAGTGCAGCACTCCCTCAGCACGGTGCGCACTCCCAGCACTGACCCTCTCAGTGCAGCACTCCCTCAGCACTGACCCTCTGACAGTGCGGCACTCCCTCAGTACTGACTGTCCGACAGTGCAGCACTCCCTCAGCTCTGACCCTCTGACAGTGCGCGTTCTTTCAGCACTGACCCACTGACAGTGCAGCACTCCCTCAACACTGACCCTCTGACAGTGCGGCACTCCCTCCGCATTGATTCTCTGACAGTGCGACCCTCCCTCAGTTCTGATCCTCTGACAGTGCAGCACTCCCTCAACACTGACCCCCTAACAGTGCAGGACTCCCTCAGTACTGATGTTCTGACAGTATAGCACTCCCTTAGCACTGACCTTCTGACAGTGCGGCACTCCCTCTGCACTGACCCTCTGACAGTGCGGCGCTCCCTCAGCACTAACCCTCTGACAGTGTGGCACTCCCTCAGCACTGACCCTCTGACAGTGCAGCACTCCCTCAGCACTGACCCTCTGACAGTGCAGCACTCCCAGAGCACTGACCCTCCGACAGTGCGGCACTCTCTCAGCACTTATCTTCTGACACGGCGGCACCCCATCAGCACTGACCCTCTGACAGTGTGGCGGTCCCTCAGAATTGACCCTCTGACAGTGTGGCGCCCCCTCATAGAACATAGAACATAGAACATTACAGCACAGAACAGGCCCTTCGGCCTTCAATGTTGCGCCAACCAATATAAAAAGCAATGCCCCTCCAAACTAAACCATTCCCTTCTCTAACATATACTTATCAACTAACCTCTTAAACGCCACCAAACTTGGCGCATCTACAACTGCTGCAGGCAGGGCATTCCTCAGCACTGACCCTCTGACAGTGCGGCGCTCCCTCAGCCCTGACCCTCTGACAGTGCAGCACTCCCTCAACACCGACCCTGTGACAGTGTGGCACTATCTCAGCATTGACCCTCTGACAGTGCGGCATTCCCTCAGCACTGACCCTCTGACAGTGCAGCACTCCTACAGCACTGACCCCCTAACAGTGCAGGATTCCCTCAGTACTGATCTTCTGACAGTATAGCACTCCCTTAGCACTGACCCTCTGACAGTGCGGCACTCCCTCTGCACTGACCCTCTGACAGTGCGGCACTCCCTCAGCACTGACCCTCTGACAGTGCGGCAGTCCCTCAGCACTGACCTCTGACAGTGCGGCACTCCCTCAGTACAGACTCCGACAGAGCGGCGCTTCCTCAGCACTGACCCTCTGACAGTGCGGCACTCCATCAGAATTGACCCTCTGACACTCAGCACTGACCCTCTGACAGTGCACTCCTCAGCACTGACCCTCTGACAGTGCGGCACTCCCTCGGCACTGACCCTCTGACAGTGCGGCACTCCCTCAGCACTGACCCTCTGACAGTGTGGCACTCCCTCAGCACTGACCCTCTGACAGTGCGGCACTCCCTCAGCACTGACCCTCCACAGTGCGGCGTCCCTCAGCACTGACCTTTACAGTGCAGCACCCCCTCAGAATGACCCTCTGACAGTGCGGCACTCCCTCAGCACTGACCCTCCGACAGTGCGGCAGTCCCTCAGCACTGACCTCTTACAGTGCAGCACTCCCTCAGCACTGACCCTGACAGTGCGGCGCTCCCTCAGATCTGACCCTCTGACAGTGCACATTCTTTCAGCACTGACCCACTGACAGTGCAGCACTCCCTCAACACTGACCTCTGACTGCGGCACTCATTCTCTGACAGTGCGCCCTCCCTCAGTTCTCTCTGACAGTGCGGCACTCCCTCAGCACTGACCCTCTGACAGTGCGGGCACTCCCCTGACAGTGCGGCACTCCGCACTGACCCTCTGACAGTGCGGCACTCCCTCAGCACTGACCCTCTGACAGTGCGGCACTCCCTCAGCACTGACCCTCTGACAGTGCGGGCACACTGTCGGCACCCCTCAGCACTGACCCTCTGACAGTGCGGCACTCCCTCAGCACTGACCTTCTGACAGTGCGGCACTCCCTCAGCACTGACCCTCTGACAGTGCGGCACTCCCTCAGCACTGACCCTCTGACAGTGCGACACTCCCTGGTTGATGGTTGAGGTGGTTGATGGGAAATATTCAACTGGAGTGCAGTTACAAGTGGTGTACCTCAAGGATCTGTTTTGGGGCCACTGCTGTTTGTCATTTTTATAAATGACCTAGATGAGTGTGTAGAGGGTTGGATTAGTAAATTTGCTGACGATACCAAAGTGGGGGGAGTTGTAGACAGCGAGGGTGGATGTTACAGTTTGCAGAGGGACATAGGTTGCAGAGCTGGGCCGTGAGGTGGCAAATGGAATTCAATATGGATAAGTGTGAGGTGATTCACTTTGGTAGGAATAACAGGCATATGAAATATAGGGCTAATGGAAGGACCCTTAATAGTGTGGTCGAGCAGAGGGATCTTGGGGTACAAGTACATAGCTCTTTGAAAGTTGGCATCCAGGTTGATAAAGTTGTTAAGAAGGCGTACGATGTGTTAGCTTTTATTGGTAGAGGGATTGAATTTAGGAGCCGTGAGGTTATGTTACAACTGTACAAAACTCTGGTGCGGCCGCACTTGGAGTATTGCGTACAGTTCTGGTCGCCGCATTATAAGAAAGATGTGGAAGCATTGGAAAGGTGCAGAGGAGGTTTACCAGGATGTTGCCTGGTATGGTGGGAAGGCCTTATGAGGAAAGGCTGAGGGACCTGAGGTTATTTTCATTAGAGAGAAGAAGGTTACGCGGTGACCTAATTGAGGCATTTAAGATGATCAAGGGATTGGATAGGGTGGATAGTGAGAGACTTTTTCCTCGGATGGTGATGACCAACACGAGGGGACATAACTTTAAATTAAGAGGTGGTAGTTATAGGACGGATGTCAGAGGCAGGTTCTTTACACAGAGGGTGGTGAGGGCGTGGATTGCCCTGCCTGCAGCAGTTGTGGACTCGCCTACTTTGGAGGCATTCAAATGTTCGGTGGATAGGCATATGGATGATATTGGAATAGTTTAGGTTAGAGGGTCCACTGGCCGGCGCAACATCGAGGGCCGAAGGGCCTGTTCTGTGCTGTAATGTTTTATGTTCCATGACCCCCTAAGTGCGATACTCCCTCAGCACTGACCCTCTGACAGTGCGGCACTCCCTCAGCACTGACCCTCTGACAGTGCGGCACTCCCTCAGCACTGACCCTCTGACAGTGCGGCACTCCCTCAGCACTGACCCTCTGACAGTGCGGCACTCCCTCAGCACTGACCCTCTGACAGTGCGGCACTCCCTCAGCACTGACCCTCTGACAGTGCGGCACTCCCTCAGCACTGATCCTCTGGCAGTGCGGCACTCCCTCAACACTGACCCTCTGGCAGTGCGGCACTCCCTCAGCACTGACCCTCTGACAGTGCGGCACTCCCTCAGCACTGACCCTCTGACAGTGCGGCAGTCCCTCAGTATTTTGCTCAGATCACTTGGGTAGGTTTAAAATGTTTTGGCAAGAGGGAGAGACCCAAATAAGCAGGGAGACAGAAGATAAGGTTGAGGGTAGCATGGAAGTAAAAGACAGCACATTGAATAGTAAAGGCGGTGTTAGTAATCAGGTAGCAGAGAGGTCAGGCAAAAACAACCGAAATGCAGATTAAACTGCACTTATATCAATGCAAGAGATCGGATAGGTAGGGGCATTGGATGGATACATGGGACTGGGATATTTTAGCAATTGCTGAAACATGGCTAAGGGAGGGACAGGATGGCAGCTCAATGTTCCAGGGTCCGGATGCTTTTGGAAAGGTTAAAGAAGAGAGAGAGTTATACTTTTGATTAGGGAGAATATCACGGCAATATAAGATAGTTATGGATAATGATAGGTCTGGCCCAAAAGTTAAAATTCTAAACTGGGGCAAGGACAATTTTGATGATATCCGACAGGAGCTTTTAAAAGTTGAGTTGGGGAGTCTGTGGGAAGGCAAAGGGGTTAGTGAGAGGCCTTCAGTAGTGTGTCCACCAGGGTTCAGATTTAGCACATTCCTCTTAGAGTGAAGGGCAAGGCTGATAGAAATAAGGAACACTGGATGACTTGGGATATTGGGGCCCTGCTCAACAAGAAAAAGGAGGCACGTGACATGCAACTGGGATCAAGTGGATCCCTTGAAGACTATAGAAGGTGTAGGAGTGGTGTGAAGAAAGAAATCAGGAGGGCACAAAGGGAACACAGGATTGTTCTGGCAGAAAAGGCAAAGGAGAATCCAAAGAGCTTCTACACATACATACAAGCCAAAAGAGTAACAAGGCAGAGAGTAGGGCCTCTTAAGGATCAACAAAGGTTATCTATGTGTGGATTCCCTTGAGATGAGTGAGATCCGAAGTGAATATTTCTCATTAGTATTTACGTTGAGAAAAGTATGGATGTTAGAGAACTTGGGGAAACAAAGTGATGTCTTGAGGAGTGTACACATTGTAGAGAAGGAGGTGCTGAATATCTTAAAGCGCATCAAGGTACGTAAATCCCCAGCACCTGATAAAGTGTATCTCAGGACATTGTGGAAGGAAATTGTGGGTCCTCTAGCAGAGATATTTGAATCAAAGAAAACCACAGGTGAGATGCCTGAAAATTGGAGGATGGCAAATGCGCCTTTGTTTAAGAAAGGCTGCAGGGAAAAGTCAGGAGATTATAGGACAATGAGTCTAACATCTGCAGTGGAAAATTTATTAGAAAGTATTCTGAAAAACAGGATCTACAGGCATCTAGAGAGACAAAGACTGATTAGGGAGAGTCAGCATGGCTTTATGAGTGGAAAATCATGTCTCACAAATTTGAGTTTTTTGAACGGGTAACCAAAAAAATCTATGAGGGCAGTGCAGTCAACATTGTCTACATGGGCTTTAGCAAGACCTTTGACAAGGTACCTCATGGTAAGTCATTATATAAGGTGAAATCTCACGGGATCCATGGTGAGGTAGCTAAATGGATACAAAATTGGTTTAATGGCAGAAGACAGAGGGTAGTTGTAGAGGGTTGTTTTTCAAGTTGGAGACCTGTGACCAGTAGTGTGCCTCAGGGATCAGTGCTGGGTCACTGTTATTTGTCATTTATATTAATGAATTGGATAAGAATTTAGGAAATTTAGTTAGTAAATTTGCAGATGACACCGAGATTGTTGGCTAGTGGACAGCGAATAAGTTATCTTGGATTGCAATAGCATCTTAATCAATTGGGATGATGGATGGCAGATGGAGTTTAATTTAGATAAATGCAAAGTGGTCATTTTGGTAGATTGAATCAAGGCAGAACTTAGTTAATGGAAGGGCACTGGGAGAGTTATAGAACGAAGAGATCTAGGGGTACATGTTCATAGCTCCTTGAAATTGGAGTCACCAGTGGATAGAGTGATGAGGAAGGCATTTGGCATACTTGGTTTTATCGGTCAGAACATTGAATACGTTGGGGCATCATGTTGAAATTGTACAAGACATTAGTAAGGCCACACTTGGAATATTGTGTTTATACTGAATACTGAATTCCAGCTTCGACTACTTTCACAGGCATTGCATTCCAGATTCCCACCAGCCCGAGTGAAAAATCTTTTTCTCCAATCCCCTCTGAATCTCCTCTCCCTCAATCTAAAACTCTGCCCTGGTGATTGACCCCTCAATAGCTGCTCACCCTGCCCATACCCCTCATAATCAAATCATGCCCCCTTCAGCCTTCTCTGCTCTATAGAAATCCTAACCTATTCAGTCTCTCCTTATAGCTCACATACTGTATCCAAGGCAACATCCTGGTGAATCTTCTCTGTACCCCCTCTAATGCAATCACATCCTTCCTATAATGGGATGACCAGAACTGCACATAACACTCCAGCGATAGCCTAACTAACACCCTGGGCAGCATCAACATTATACAGCATCCAGCCTTCATGCAGAGGAACAAAGGCATCAAGCTAGTTCCTTACAGCAGAACCCAATAGCTGAACCTGAGACTGGGAATTGGAGGAGTCCGCCGTGGACTTGACACCATTCTCACAACCTTTAATACCATTTTACCCAAAGCAAAAAAACTTAGTAAGTAATAGAATGAGCATGTTTTAACCAAGGGTCAGAATGATCTGGGGAATCGATTGGATTACCTCTCACCAAGCTGCAGTATCTTGCCAATTCTGGAGGATACCAGTTGTTAAAGAATGATTGCATCCTCATGGGGTGTTCAGGATGAAAATCTCTGACATTCTGCATGGCCTTACTTTGGATCATAATCTGGCTATAATCTGGGATAATTCCAAAGCTCCATACAACATCGTTGATTGAGTTGCCCCTCAGGCAGATGCCCGACCCTTTGGGAAAATCTGCCAAACTGGGCAAAACAGTGGGGAACTCCACAACAGCAAATATTTTGAAATTCATGTATTTGTGTCACAGAGTCATCAAGGTTTACATCATGGAAACAGGCCTTCCAGCTCAACCTGTCCATGCCACCTTTTTTTAAAAAACTTCTAAGCTAAACTCAATTGTCTGCATTTGGCCCATATCCCTCTGTACTCATCTTACCCATGTAACTATCTGAATGCTTTTTAAAAGATAAAATTGTAGAAACTATCTCTGGCAGCTTGTTCCAGACACTCACCACCCTCTGTGAAAAAAATTGCCCCTCTGGACCCTTTTGTCTCTCTCCCCCCTCACCTTAAATCTTTACCCTCTATTTTTAGATTCCCCTACATTTTGGGAAAATATATTGACTATCTAGCTGATCTGTGTCCCTCAATATTTTTAGACCTCTATAAGGTCACTCCTCAGCCTCCTACATGCCAGTGAAAAAGTTCCAATCTATCCAGCCTCTCCTTATAACTCAATCCATCAAGTCCCGGTAACATCCTAATAAATCTTTCCTGCACTCTTTCTAGTTTAATAATATCCTTTCTATAATAGGGTGACTAGAATTGCACACAATATTCCAAGTGTGGCCTTATCAATGTCTTGTACAACTTCATCAAGATGTTCCAACTCCTGTATTCAATGTTCTGACCAATGAAATCAAGTATGCCAAATGCCTTCTTCACCACCCTGTCCACCTGTGACTCCAATTTCAAAGAACTATGAACATGTAACTCTCCCCAACCATTAACTGAGTAAGTCCTGCCCTGGTTCAATTTTTGTCACTTCCTTGAAAAACGCAACCAAGTTAGTGAGGCACAACCTCCCCTTCACAAAACCATGTTGCTGCTCACTAATACGTCCATTTATTTCAAGTAAATCCTGTCTCAAAGAATTCTCTCCAATAATTTCCCTCCCACTGGCGTAAGGCTCACTGACCTATAATGACCCGCAGTCTCCTTCCTACAACATTTGTAGCTGGATGATAATGGAGAATTCCTTTATGATTTTGTCAGTATTTGCAGAGCGGCATAAAGCCCATTTTGTGAATAAGTAAATTTTAGACAATTGTCTGTAAGAAATTATCTTACAATAGTGTTTTGGATTGTTACTCTGATCTGTGGATGTTTAGCATGGTTCCTGGTTACTAATAAGTGTGATCGATCTGTCTCTGTACTTACTATAATCATCATAACCTGACATTCACTCAAAACTGGTCTATTAACATTGCATCTAGACAGATTACAGAGTAGATATATAATCCCTGATTGTGGTGTGTTTCAACTCCTCTCTAGAGAGAGTCTAACACAGCACTGATTCATGTCAGTGATACATCATCATCTGCTCTTGTATTACTGTACCCCTTCTTTTAACCCTGATACTATACCTTCTCCCAAGTGTGGGATCCACTTTTTAACAGCAATATGAAACTATGAGGGCAATTGTCCATCCCTTTTCTTCCAGATTCAACTCAACTCCAAATCCTACTCTTCCTCCCTCCTCACATCACAATTCTGAGAGTTCTGTCTCTCTGTGTTTTTGGCCCTTGAGGAAGATGACTTGGAGACATGAGAATTGTCTTCCTGCCTGTGGGGGATATCATCAGCAGCAAAACAAGGCAGCATTGCTGGAAAACAGAGTGTAGGTTTCAGGATGATTACTTTGAGTACTTTGGAATGAAAAGGCTGAACCAGGAAACCAAACTGAACATCACAAGCCTTTGGACCCTCTAGAATGCGGAGAGAACAAAGAACAACACAGCACAGGAAACAGGCCCTTCAGCCCTACAAGCCCATGCCGCCATTTTAACATTCAGTGAGTGCCTCATTCCAATCCCTCTTCTACCTACGACCTTTATCTACCCCTATTGAACTCCACAATAAAGGTGTGCAAATTTAGAGAATTATAACCAGATTGAGGGAGGCCTAATTTAGGGACAATTTGTTAATGCCAATCAGCCTAAGAGCATGTTTTTGGGGTGTGGGAGGGAACCAGAGCACCCGGAGAAAACCCATGCAAGCACGGGGAGAATGCGCAAACACCAGCCTAAATCCATGTATCTGCACAGCAAACAGTGATAGTCACTGAGCTGTCATGTTGCCCGTCAGTTGGTCCAGTTTAAGCGAACACTAATGATGTGAAGCACTAGGCAACTCTCGAAACAACATCCAAGAGCAGCCCTCGCACAACCCACCACGTGTATGACCCTTGATGGACAACAAGGTGGACGAAATCACCTGTGGATGTGAATAAAAAGACATCAATAAAGATCCACAGCCTATATTGACATTCGTGGACAATCCCTGGTAGCTCAAACATAAGACAGGTTAGCCATAAAATATGTTGGACGGCCCATAGGAATCTACTGATTCCCAGGAACGTCCTGAGGCTCTTGACTCTTATTTAGAACAACCTTTTGTATCTGGACTTTCTGAGATGATTTTTTTTTGGTGGCTTTTTGGACCTGGCATGGTCAGCAGGGTTTCCTGTCGAATGCACTGGGAAATTTCCGGGGTCGGGGGGCCATTGGTGGGGCTGGAATATCCTGGTAACATGAATGGCAGGAAAATTGCGACCTGTGTCTCCTGCCAGCGCATTGGGGTGGTGGTGGCTGGGGGGGGGGGGTGCATAAAGATGGTGGCTAATTCATGTCTGAGCATGTGCAGAAAACCAATGATGCTCTACCCAGTGTATGGATTTGGAATGTGGTTATAGTACGTGAAGCAGGAATGGGAGATAGTGTTGCTTTATTGCATATTCTGAGTATTAATATATTCCATACCAGAGACAGCAGTGCTAAGCACTCTGCCATCATGTTATTCGTAACTTCTGCTCCTTTGCTTTTTCTCTTTCTTCCAGCCATACTTTGGCCTGATTTTAACATTCAGGGTGTGCTTGAAGTTGACGAAAGCAGGAGCAGATGTCAAACCTGTCCCATCCCAGATTGCGTTCGTAATATGATATTACCTGGCTGGCCAACTAACAGGCATCCAGCTTGGAACTTCCTTTGTGAATGCTTGGGTGCTGTGGGGAGGGTGGGAAGAGTGTGGGTTCCCAGTAGAGGAAACGTGTGGGTTAATGCTTCCACTGTGCTCCCTCAGAGGGACATTCACTGCAGGGCTATCTGAGAGAGCTGCAGACACAGTGAAAAATAAATATCCACATTAAAACTCAGCCACAAGTGTCTGAGTTGTACAATCTCACACTGACCTCAATCCCCAGACACACTTATTCATTTTATTCGAGCTCTGACCTTTCACTCTGTCTTGGTTCAAGGCTACAATTTCATAAAAGGCTGTCTGGTCAATCAGCCAACCCACGAACCATAGAGGTAACAGAGATTCCCGTTTAATTGATGCTGAATTAATTTAAATTGGCTTTTTGATTGTTGCTTTCCAACTTACGCCCACCTCTGTTAATCAATTAGCGTGTGAGAGCACAATGCCACCGGGACACATAGAACATAAAACATAGAACACTACAGCACAAACGGGCCCTTCGGGCCACGAGTTGCGCCGATCGCATCTATACCTACCAATCCACAGACCTATCTATAACCCCCTATCCCATTCGTTCCCATATACTCATCCTTTTAAAAGACCCCAGTGAGTTCGCCTCTACCACCACCGACGGCAGCCGATTCCATTCACTCACCACCCTGTAAGTGAAAAACGTACTCCTAACATCTCCTTTGTATTTGCTTCCCTGTGCCTTAAATCTGTGTCCTCTTGTAGTGACCGTTTCAGCTCGGGGAAATAGTCTCTGAGAGTCCACCCTATCTATTCCTCTCAACATTTTATAAACCTCTATCAGGTCGCCTCTCAACCTACGTCTCTCCAGTGAGAAGAGTCCCAGCTCCCTCAACCTATCTTCATAAGGCCTGCCTCCCAATCCAGGCAGCATCCTTGTAAATCTCCTCTGAACTCTCTCAATAGCCTATACATCCTTCCTACAGTGAGGCGACCAGAACTGCACACAATACTCCAAGTGGGGTCTGACAAGGGTCTTATAGAGCTGCAGCATTACCTCCCGACTCCTAAACTCAATCCATACATCTTCACATTATTTTACATACTTTCTGGATTGGGCCTGAGTATGGTAAAATCCTAGCCTTTGTGTTTCCTTTCTATTGGCAGATGTCACTCTCATGGTTCTCCTTTATCTTTGGGTTACTTCCCTCTGCCTTTAGCTAGTCCCAAAGTTTCCTGTACACATCATTGACAACATTGGAGCCTAAATAGAGGAACAGATACATTCAGATTCTGCACAGACATTTACCTGGTCTGAACCTCCATTACAGGTTCCCCTTCATCACAGCTCAGCAGCAAATTTCCCTGGTCTTGCGGCACCTACGACAGGAGCAGACTGATACTGACCAACGTACTCCGAGGCCAGCTTGTTGAATATGAAAGGTCCAAACTCACACCTGGAGGACAGATACTGGGGCCAGATACTGGAGGAGTTAATGTTTGAGGAGATATTGCCAAAGCGACAAACAAAGACATTTATATTGCACCATTCCCTACCTCAGGGCATCTCAAGGTATTTTACAGGCAATAAAAAACACATCTGAGTTACTGTTGTAGTACTGGAAACAATTTACACACAGCAAGCTCCCACGGTCAGGAATATGATATTACCAAATCATTTTCAGTTAATAGGGTGAAGGATAAGACAAGGAACACTGAGTAGATTCCCTTTGTTCTTCTTCAGCGTAGTGTGGTGGGATCTCTCAGAGCAACTTGAAAAGGCAGATGAGACCTCAGTTTGGGTAGCACAGTGGGTTAGCACTGCTGCTTCACAGCCCCAGAGACCTGTGTTCAATTCCTGCCTCAGGTCACTGTCTGTGTGGAGTTTGCACATTCTCCTCGTGTCTGTATGGATTTCTGCCAGATGCTCTGGTTTCTTCCCACAGTTCAAAAGATGCGCGGGTTAGGCTGATTGGCCATGCTAAAATTGCTCCTTTGTGTCCAGGGGTGTGTCGGTTGGAGGGATTAATATCTCGTCTGCAAGATGGTGTTCCCTCTGTACTGCACTCCCTCAGTGTCACCCTAGGCTTTGTGCTAACAAAATGTGAACAGAGTTTTCAAAACAAGTTGTTGGATATAGATTAGATGAAACCTCCTCAGTGATATGGAAGGTCTTCATAAAAAATATTTACAGTAGTTACAGGGCATCAACTAGACAGGGAAAGTCTCCAGAAGGAGTTCAGTGTACTAACATTGAGTTAACAACAGTATGGTGAAGATATGTTAGAACATAGACCATAGAACATAGAACACTACAGCACAAACAGGTCCTTCGGCCCACAAGTTGTGCCAATCATATCTTTACCTACTAAGCCATAGAACTATCTGTAACTCCCAATCCCATTAAATCCCATGTACTTATCCAGAAATCTCTTAAAAGACCCCTGCGAGTTCGCCTCTACCACCACTGATGGCAGCCGATTCCATTCACTCACCACCATCTGAGTGAAAAACTTACCTCTAACATCTAGGTCGATAAGGTTGTTAAGAAGGCATACGGAATCTTAGCTTTTATTGGTGGGGGGATTGAATTTCGGAGCCGCAACGTCATGTTGCAACTGTACAAAACTCTAGTGCGGCCGCACTTGGAGTATTGTGTACAGTTCTGGTCCCGCATTATAAGAAAGATGTGGAGGCATTGGAGAGGGTACAGAGGAGGTTTACCAGGATGTTGCCTGGTATGGAGGGCAGGTCTTATGAAGAGAGGCTGAGGGATTTGAGGTTGTTTTCGTTAGAAAGAAGGCGGCTAAGAGGAGACCTTATTGAAACATATAAGATGATTAGAGGTTTAGATAGGGTGGACAGTGATAGCCTTTTTCCTAGGATGGAGAAAGCTAGCACGAGGGGACATAGCTTTAAATTAAGGGGTGGTAGTTATAGGACGGATGTCAGAGGTAGGTTCTTTACCCAGAGGGTGGTAAGGGTATGGAATGCCCTGCCTGCTGCAGTTGTAGATGCGCCAAGTTTGGTGGCGTTTAAGAGGTTAGTAGATAAGTTTATGGATGAAAAGGGAATGGTTTAGGTTAGAGGGTCATTGCTTTTTCCTAATTGGTCGGCGCAACATCGAAGGCCGAAGGGCCTGTTCTGCGCTGTAATGTTCTATGTTCTATGTTCTATGTTCTATCTCCTCTGTACTTGCCCCCCAGCACCTTAAACCTGTGTCCTCTTGTAGTGATCATTTCAGCCCTGGGAAATAGCCTCTGAGAATCCACTCTATCTATTCCTCTCAACATTTTATAAACCTCTCAACCTTCGTCTCTCCAGGGAGAAGAGACCTAGCTCTCTCAATCTATTTTCATAAGGCATGCCGCCCAATCCAGGCAACATCCTTGTAAATCTCCTCTGCACCCTCTCAATAGCTTCCACATCCTTCCTATAGTGAGGCGACCAGAACTGCGGACAGTACTCCAAGTGGGGTCTGACAAGGGTCCTATAAAGTTGCAGCATTACCTCCCGACTCCTCAACTCAATCCCTCTATTAATGAAGGCCAGTACACCATGTGCCTTCTTGACCACATCCTCCACTTGCAGGGCAGATTTAAGAGACCTATGGACTCGGACCCCATGATCCTTCTGCTCCTCAACACTGCCAAGACCCTTGATATTATACTGCTTCATTCCATTGGTCCTGTCAAAATGGACTACTACACATTTATCTGCATTGAAGTCCATCTGCCACTTCTCTGCCCAGTCTTACATCCTATCTATGTCTCGCTGCAACTTCAGACATCCCTCCAGACTATCCACAACACCACCAGCCTTCGTATCGTCGGTGAACTTACTAACCCATCCCTCCACTTCCTCATCCAGATCATTGATTATTAATCTATTAATAAGGCATATAATATTAAATACATCATTGTATTTGCCCAAACTAATTTACAGGATGAAGCAGGGGTGGGGGGGGCTGCGGGAGGGGCGGGGGGGGGGGGGGGGGGGGGGGGGGGGAGCGGTGTGCGGGGGAAATCATTGAATTAAAGTTTTGGTCCTTTATTGGTTTGTTCTTTTATATCATCAGTCCTGAGTTTAGATATTGGCCAATGAGAAAGATGACACTGAGCCAATAACGGGATAAATAACTTGATATCAACTTGGCAAATTTACTGAATTCTCACTTGAATTCAGTCTCCAGAAACTGATGTAACATTGATGTCAGCTGAGTGGGTCTGATTGAGTAACAGATAACTGTCTGAAAACTCTCCTGGGAGAATATCACAGGCAGTGAAAAAAAAATGCATCAGATCCTGCAAATCCCACCCACCCCACATTATAAAATCAGCAGCTCGAGTATTCTCACAGATGGGCCTGTGGATTCATTCAAATCCCATTTCAGGTAACCTCACAACTGACCACAGCTCGAATGTGAGTTAGGAATATCAGCTAAGTACAGGATAGTTTTTTTTTCCTGAATCCCAGTTTACTGCAGACCTATATTTGTGAAATTTGGGTGAAAAGTTGTGCGATTCCAAACTACTCAGCATTGCCAAAGTCATGCCAATGTTATGTGGAAGTCCTCGCGTTAATAGTAACGTTGCAAAGATCTTAGCTGCTCGCTCACTCACTCAGAGCAAACGTCCAGTGTCTACGTGACTCAGGCAGAGCAGAGATGAAGCAGGGATGACAGAGCGAGAGAAAGCCTTCAGGAGAAGACCATTAATCAGCTCGCTGAAATAGCAAATACCCTCCATCCCCATGGGTCTTGTAATCACCGTAATTACTAACATCAGGGATTTGACAAGGCACATTTTCCAAATCTGTGCACTCACCCTTCAGCCAGATTAGAAAGTTATGAGTGTCCCGCCATCCCCTCTGCTCTGTTAATCACAGGTCAAAGGTTAGCGCTGAGGGTTAACCTTCACGTTAGTGGTTACAGTTACATGCAGCTCGAAGATTCAGGCTCATGTTAGACAAAGTATTCAAGGTAAGTGCTGCAGGGCCTTTAATTTCCTCAGGTCAGGAGTTGAATGTAGACATTCCTCCACAGAAAACTGGAGTTTAACTCTTTGAAGAGCTGAGAAGCATTTTTCACACTGAAATAAAAAGTTAACACAAGACGTGGTTCCTCCAAATGGGCAAACACAGTAAGAAATCTCACAACGCCAGGTTAAAGGCAGCAAAATGCAACATTCAGAGCTTGTCTAAAGTTGCACTCGCGATTGATTCATTAACCCGTTCAATAGGCCTTCCGAAATCCTACAGCTCAGTGACTGCCACTGTTTGCTGTGCAGATACAGGGACCCGGGTCGGATCTCCAGCTTGGGTCGGTGTCTGTGGGAGTTTGCACATTCTCCCTGTGCTTGCGTGGGTTTTCTCCGGGTGCTCCGGTTTCCTCCCACATCCCAAAAACATGCTCTTAGGCTGATTGGTGTTAACAAATTGTCCCTAAATTAGATCTCCCTTAATCTGGCACACTTAAAATTCTCTAAATTTGCCCACCTTTATCGTGGAGTCCAAGAGGCGGAGACAAAAGTCGTAGGTAGAAAAAGGATTGGAATGAGGCGCGCACTGAATGTTGAAATGGGCAGCGCGGGCTTACAGGGCCAAAGGGCCTGTTTCCTGTGATGTGCTGTTCTTTGAAATATCAAGGAGAGGAATTTTCAACGTAGCATAGATACATCCAGTACCTGAGATATAGATACAATGAGAAGCTTCATCTCATATGGTTAGCATTTCTGTCTCACAGTGCCAGGGACCCGGGTTCAGCTTGGGTCACTATCGTGAGTCTGCGCGTTCTCCCTGTGTTTGCTTGGGTTTCCTCCGAGTGCTCCAGTTTCCTCCCACAGTCCAAAAGAGCTGGTTAGGTATATTGGCCATGCTATATTCTCCTACAGTGTACCCGAAGGTGCCAGAGTGTGGCCAGTCAGGGGTTTTCACAGTAATTGCAATATTGTGGCAACAATAAATAGAATTATACATCTATGTGACCTTACGTGTGGATGGATGTGAGAGAATTTATTTAAGATTTGGACAAAGTGGAGCTAAGGAAGCTTTCAAGCTGGGACTTTAACTTTACTAATATTGATTGGAATAGCTATAGCTCTAGCTCATTAGAGGGATCAGTTTTTATACAAAGTGTGCAGGAAGGTTTTTTGACTCAGTATGTAGATAGGCCAAATAGAGGTGAGGCTACATTGGATTTGGTGCTGGGCAATGAGCCAGACCAGGTGTTAGGCTTGGAAGTTAGTGAACATTTTGGTGATAGTGACCACAATTCGGTTACGTTCACCTTAGTGATGGATAGGGATAGGCATGAAGCTGGGGGCAGTAGTTATAGCTGGGGGAAGGGTAATTATGAGGCCATCAGGAGAGAATTAGGGTGCATAGATTGGACTAGGAAACTACAGGGACTGGGAACATCTGGAATGTGGAGCTTATTCAAGGAGCAGCTGCTGCGAGTCCTTGATAAGTATGTCCCTGTCAGGCAAGGAGGAAATGGTCGAGTAAGAGAACCTTGGTGTACGAAAAAGTTGATTTGCTGGTTAAAAGGAAAAAGGAGGCTTATGTCAGGATGAGGCTTGAAGGCTCGGTTAGTGCAATGGATAGCTATAGATTAGCCAGGAGGGAGCTAAAGAGTGAGTTGAGGAGAGCTAAGAGGGGACACGAGAAGACTTTGGCTGATAGGATTAAGGAGAATCCTAAAGCTTTCTTTAGATATGTTAAGAATAGAAGATTGGTTAGGGCAAGATTAGGGCCAGTCATAGACAGCAGTGGGAAGTTGTGCGTGGAGCCTGAAGAGATTGGAGAGGCACTGAACAAATATTTCTCTTCGGTATTCACGCAGGGAGATGTAAATGTAGTTGTGGAGAACACTGGGATACAGGGTTGCAAACTGGAAAGTATTGAAGTAGATAAGGAGGATGTGCTAGATATTCTTGAGGGTTTGAAGTTAGATAAGTCCCCTGGGCCGGACGGGATTTACCCTAGGATTCTTGGGAGGCAAGAGAGGCGATTGCAGAGCCTCTGGCTCTGATCTTCAGGTCGTCGTTGGTTACGGGTATAGTTCCGGAAGACTGGAGGATAGCGAATGTGGTCCCATTGTTCAAGAAGGGGAAGAGAGACTTTCCAGGGAATTATAGGCCGTGAGTCTTACTTCTGTTGTGGGCAAAGTATTGGAGAGAATTATTAGGGATAGGATTTATAGTTATTTAGAGAGAAATGAATTGATTGGGGATAGTCAGCATGGTTTTGTGAAGGGTAGGTCGTGCCTTACTAACCTTATTGAGTTTTTTGAAAAAGTGACCAAAGAGGTGGATGGGGGTAAGGCAGTTGATGTGGTATATATGGACTTTAGTAAGGCGTTCGATAAGGTGTCCCATGGAAGGCTTCTGCAGAAAATGCAGATGTATGGGATTGAGGGTGATTTAGCTAATTGGATTAGGAATTGGCTAGCAGATAGAAGACAGAGGGTGGTGGTTGATGGAAGATATTCATCGTGGAGTTCGGTTACAAGTGGTGTACCTCAGGGGTCTGTTTTGGGGCCCCTGCTGTTTGTAATTTTTATAAATGATCTGGATGAGGGTATTGAAGGATGGATTAGTAAATTTGCAGATGACACTAAAGTCGGTGGAGTGGTAGATAGTGAAGAGGGGTGTTATAGTTTGCAGAGAGACTTGGACAAGTTGCAGAGCTGGGCCGAGAGGTGGCAAATGGAGTTTAATGTGGAAAAGTGTGAGGTAATTCACTTTGGCAGGAATAATAAATGTGTAGAGTATAGGGCTAATGGTAGGACTCTTAATAGTGTTGATGAACAGAGGGATCTTGGTGTATGTGTGCATAGATCCCTGAAAGTAGGCAGTCAAGTCGATAAGGTTGTTAAGAAGGCATATGGAGTCTTAGCTTTTATTGGTAGGGGGATTGAATTTCGGAGCCGCAACGTCATGTTGCAACTGTACAAAACTCTAGTGCGGCCGCACTTGGAGTATTGTGTGCAGTTCTGGTCCCCGCATTATAAGAAAGATGTGGAGGCATTGGAGAGGGTACAGAGGAGGTTTACCAGGATGTTGCCTGGTATGGAGGGCAGGTCTTATGAGGAGAGGCTGAGGGATTTGAGGTTGTTTTCGTTAGAAAGGAGGAGGCTAAGAGGGGACCTGATCGAAACATATAAGATGATTAGAGGTTTAGATAGGGTGGACAGTGATAGCCTTTTTCCTAGGATGGAGAAAGCTAGCACGAGGGGACACAGCTTTAAATTAAGGGGTGATAGTTATAGGACGGATATCAGAGGTAGGTTCTTTACCCAAAGGGTGGTTCGGGAGTGGAATGCCCTGCCTGCAGCAGTTGTAGATGCGCCAAGTTTGGTGGCGTTTAAGAGGTTAGTTGATAAGTTTATGGAAGAGAAGGGAATGGTTTAGTTTGGAGGGTCATTGCTTTTTTCATAATTGGTCGGCACAACATCGAAGGCCGAAGGGCCTGTTCTGTGCTGTATTGTTCTATGTTCTATGTTCTATGAATAATGATTGGAATGTGAGCCTTTATAACTAATCAAGTCTTAAAGGTACAGACAATGTGAGTGGAATGAGCATTAAGCACAGGTTAGAGAGATGTGTATTGTCTCCAGACAGGACAGTTAGTGAGATTTTGCAAACCCAGGCAAATCATAGGGTTACAGATAGTGTGACATGAACCCAAGATTCCGGTCGAGGCCATCCTCATGCTTGTGGAACTTGGCTATCAGTCTCTGCTCAGCAACTCTTTGCTGTCGTGTGTCATGAAGGCTGCCTTGGAGAACGCTTAACTGAAGATCAGAGTCCGAATGCCCCTCACCATTTTAAAGAGCTCTGTGAATTTTCCCCATACTCTTCAGTTGCAGTGTGGATATCTCCTCAATTTGAGCATAACTCATCCCATCGCTGAATTTGGCAATGTGTTGCCTATTGAATGGGGTTGAAGAGGGAACAGTTCAGATTCATTCAATCACTGGTGATTGTTGAGTGATGTTCATTCATGTGTTGTCGTAGCATCTGCATAGTCTCCCCAATGTACCGTGCCTCAGGACATTCTTTCCTGCAGCGTATCAGGTAGACAATGTTGGCCGAGTTGCAAGAGTAGGTACCATGTACCTGGTAGTTAGTGTTCTCATGAGAGATGATGGCATCCGTATCAATGATCCGGGATGTCTTGCAAAGGTTCGTGTGGCAGGGTTGTGTGGTGTTGTGGTCACTATTCTCCTGAAGACTGGATAGTTTGCTGCAGACAATGGTCTGTTTGAGGTTGTGCGGTTGTTTGAAGGCAAGAAATGGGGGTGTGGGGATGGCACTGGCGAGATGTTTGTCTTCATCAATGACATGTTGAAGGCTCCTGAGAAGATATCATAGCTTCTCTGCTTGGGAAGTACTGGATAACAAAGGGTACTCTGTCCACCGTGTCCTCTATTTATTTATTGAGGGGGTCGGTGCAGTTTTTCACTGCAGTGTACCGGAACTGCTGATCGATGAGTCAAGAGTCAGATCCTGTTTATTTGAGGGCATCTTTCAGCGTCTGGAGGTGTCTGTTGTGATCCTCCTCATCTGAGCAGATCCTGTGTATACGGAGGGCTTGTCCGTAGGGGATGGCTTCTTTAACATGTTTCGGGTGGAAGCTGGAGAAATGGAGCATTGTGAGGTTATCTGAGGGCTTGCGGTACAGTGAAGTACTGAGGTGACTGTCCTTAATGGAAATGCATGTGTGGAAGAATGCAACCTATTCTGGAGAGTAGTCCATGGTGAGTTTGATGGTGGGATGGAACTTTTTGATGTCATCATATCGTTGTTTCAGTGATTGTTCACCATGAGTCCAAAGGAAGAAAATGTCATCGATGTATCTAGTGTATAGCAATAGTTGAAGGTCCTGTGCGGTGAAGAAGTCTTGCTCGAACCTGTGCGCGAATTGGAGATGGGGTGTGAATTTGGTCCCATGGCTGTTCCATGTGTCTGGATGAAGAACTGGTTGTTGAAGGTGAAGACGTTGTGGTCCAGGATGAAGCGGATGAGTTGCCTTCAAATATCTTGCCTTCAAACAACTGCATAACCTCTAACAGACCATTGTCTACAGAAAACTACCCAGCCTTCTGTAGAATAGTGACTACGACACCACACAACCCTGCCACAGAAACCTCCGCAAGACATGCCAGATCATCGACACGGATGCCATCATTTCACATGAGAACACCATCCATCAGGTGTACAGTACATACTCTTGCAGCTTGGCAACGTTGTACCTGATACGTTGCAGGAAAGAATGTCCTGAGGCTTGGTACATTGGGGAGACCATGCAGATGCTACGACAGTGGATGAATGAACATTGCTCGACAATCACCAGGCAAGACTGTTCCCTTCCTGTTGGGGAACACTTCAGCGGTCACAGGCATTTGGATTCTGATCTTCGGGTAAGCGTTCTCCAAGGCGGCCTTCACGACACACGACAGCGCAGAGTCGCTGAGCAGAGACTGATAGCCAAGTTCCGCACACATGAGGACGGCCTCAAACGGGTTCATGTCACACTATCTGTAACCCCCATGACTTGCCTGGGCTTGCAAAATCTGAATTTAGAGATGCCGGCGTTGGACTGGGGTAAACTCAGTAAGAGTCTGGCAACACCAATTTTAAATCCAACCGATTTATTTGATAGTAAATCTGCGAGCTTTTGGCCTTTGTAGCTTTCGTCAGGCGAGTGAGGCGTTCTGGTCTCCAAAAGCATACATATCAGCACAGACTGTTTACAGATTGCTGATTAGAATGTGAATCCTTACACCTAACCTGCTATTCAAGTCTTAAAGTGGCCGACAATGCGAGTGAAGGGAACACGGATCATTGGTTAGAGAGATGGGTATTGTGTCCAGACAGCACAGTAAGCAAGGTTTTTTTGCTAACACAGGCAAGTCTGTAACCCCCATGACTTGCCTGAGTTAGCAAAAAAACCTCACTAACTGTCCTGTCTGGAGACAATACACATCCCTCTAACCTGTGCTTAATGCTCATTCCACTCACATTGCCTGTACCTTTAAGACTTGATTAGCTATAAAGGCTCACATTCCAATCATTATTCACGTAAATTGAGTTTGTTTCTTTGTGCTCTGTTTGTGATCAGAACTCCCACCCACCTGATGAAGGAACAGCATCTCCGAAAGCTTGCAGCATTTGCTACAATTAAACCTGTTGGACTTTAAGCTGGTATTGTGAGACTTCTTTTATGTTTTTACCTCATTTCCAAATCCGGCATCTCCACATTGGGATTCGATGATACAATGAATCTGTTTCCACCTCCTCATGACATTCCCCCGGAATTTACCCCTCACCATTTTAAAGAGCTCTGTGAATTTTCCCCATACTCTTCAGTTGCAGTGTGGATATCTCCTCAATTTGAGCATAACTCATCCCATCGCTGAATTTGGCAATGTGTTGCCTATTGAATGGGGTTGAAGAGGGAACAGTTCAGATTCATTCAATGATATCAGGATAAAAAGGGTTAAATTAAGAGGTAAGCTTCCACTGACAATATTGTGTCCCCTTCCAGTGTAGAAGTTTGAGCGAAGTGATCCTATCAAAGTGTTTAAGATGATGAATATGGCTGACGGTGTGAATAAAGAGAAACTGTTTTCTCTGGTGGGAAAGTCCAGAACAGAAGAATGGAACTTCCTAATGAAAACCAGGCTAAAGACTAGTAATGTTAAAACTGAGATTGATAGATACTTCTTGTGTAAGGGTATCCAGGGTTCTGAAACTAAGGCAGGTAGTTGGGAGCTATGATCGAATCAAATAGATGAAAAAGCTTGCTGTATATCCAAAAATAGAGGAATTTCACTAATCGACATTGCAAAATCAAATCTGGGTCCTTTTTGTGTGATCCTGTGTGAATATTGACTGCTGTGTTTCCGGCATTGTAACAGTGACAAGAATTCAAAGAATCGTAGAACCATAGAACCACACAGTGTAGAAAGAGGCCCTTCGGCCCATTGAGTCTGCACCGAACACAATCCCACACAGACCCTACCTCCATATCCCTCTAACTTACACATCTCTGGACACTAAGGGACAATTTCTTAGCACGGCCAATCAACCTGCACATCTTTGGACTCTGAGAGGAAACCGGAGCACCCGGAGGAAACCCATGCAGACACGAGGAGAATGTGCAAACTCCACACAGGCAGTGACCCGAGCCAGGAATCGAACACAGGGCCCTGAAGCTGTGAAGCAGCAGTGCTAATCACTGTGCCACCATGTCCTCTACATTGGCTGTAAAGCACATTGAGATATCCAGTGGCTATGGAATTGCCAATCTTCCTTTCTAACTTCCTTACCTCCACATATCACAAACAATTCATAGAAGAGAATCCTACAGTGCAGAAGGAAGCCATTCAGCCCATCGACCTCAATCCCACCAAGGCCCTATTCCCGTATTTATCCTGCTACTCCCCTGATGCTAAAGAACAATTTAGCATGGCTAATCTATCTAATTTGGACTGTGAGAGGAAACCGGAGTACTCAGGGGAAACCCATGCAGACACAAGGAGAATGTGCAAATTCCACACAGACAGTGACCTGAGGCTGGAATTGAACCTGGGTGCCTGGCATTGTGCTAACCACTGTGTCACCCTCTCACTGCTCCGTCTCTCCCTGCGGCACTGTGTATTCTTCTGCTGAGAGAGACTGGTCGGAGTCTTCAGACCATTCCCACCAGCAGGATATTTCAGGCCCACAAATGGCCAACACCCAATTTCGGAAAACTTTGTTGACAACGGAAGGACTGGAATATCTCAGCCAATGGCAGGTTGCCTCTGTCGCCATGAGGGGGTGGAATATCCCCCCTTCTACTTGTCTGCCTTTGTGTGTGTGTATGTGTGTCAGTGTGTGTGTCAGTGTGTGTGTGTGTGTGTGAGTGTGTGTGTATGTGTGTGTGTGTGAGAGTGTATGTGTGTGTGTGTGTGTGAGTGAGTGAGAGTGTGTGAGTGAGTGTGTATGTGTGTGTGTGGGTGTGGGTGTGGGTGTGAGTGAGTGTGTGGGTGTGAGTGAGTGTGCGTGTGTGTGAGAGAGAGAGTGAGTGAGTGTGTGTGTGAGAGAGAGTGAGTGTGTGTTTGTGTGTGAGAGAGTGAGTGTGTGTGTGTGTGTGTGTGTGTGTGTGAATGTGGTTAAGTAGATGAACGATGGTAAATTGTTCCTTAGCATCAGGTGGATTAGCAGGGTAAAGACATGGAGTTATGGGGATAGACCCTGGGTGGGATTGTGGTTGGTGCAGACTTGATGGGCTGAATGTCCTCCCTCTGCACTGTAGGGATTCTATGGTTTTATGATAAAATGAATATGTTTGTGTGTGTTGTGTGTGTGTTGTGCGTTTGTGTACTGTGTGAGTGTAGCCAGTTGAACTGATTTGCTTGGAAATGCCTTGTTTTTTGCACTACCCCTTTAAGGGTAAGCAGACGGTACAGGGCCTGAACTCCCCAAGGACAGCACTGCCTCTTTTCTAACTTCCTATGTCTGCTCCGCTGTGACCCTCAGATACTCGCTCCCCTCCCAGACCCGCACTGCAGGCCTGTTCTCCATTCTCCCTGCTAATAGGCAGACTATGAAATCATCCACTCAACTCCCCAGTCACCACAGAAGTCGTGACAAATTTCTTTCATATTTATGACCGAGGGAGCCAGCAGATTGAGGCAGTGGAATATTGCCCAGTATTGTTCGCGGTCTCCCTGGGTGATTGAAACGTGGGGCCTGCAGAGGTCACTCCCTGTTTGCTGGCAGCTCCTCACTCTGACTCCCAGCCCATGTTGAACTTATTAGAGAGAAGGAAGTGAAACTTGACATCGCTGACACTTAGCACCCTCTCCATATCCTGTCTACCAGACGATAATAATATGCCTACTATATGTTTAATGACACCGCCATATTTAGATCATTTATTGAAAGCAAGGTATCCTTCGCAGCTTGGCATGTGTGACTGTCTTGCTGTGTTCAGGGCAAACAGGCTCTGGGTGCAGGAAAACAAGGAGGAAAGTATCCCCTCACCCCCCCCCCCCCCCCCCCCCCCCCCACCCCACCCCCACCCACCACCCTCATCGCCACCCTCACCTCCCGCCATCCCATCCCTTCCACCCCAAGAGTTTGGAACGCAATGTAAATAGTACATTCCTCTCTTTTATAGGAACTTTGCCTGAAGGGGAAACTTAAGTTTAAACTCCCTCTAAGATTTTTTTTAAGAATGGGTTTTTTAACAGCAAGTTGAAGTTTAGCATTTCCGTAACAATGCCATGTTTTAGTTTTCAGTAAGTGTATAAATATATACACACTCACACACACACACACACACGCATAGACACACCCAGACACGCACGCACACTACACGCATGCACACACACACACACATACTCACACACACACACACACACCACACTCACACACATCCACACACACACACACACACATACTCACACACACACACACACATCACACACACACACACACAACACACTCACACACATCCACACACACACACACACACATACTCACACACACACACACTACTCACACATACTCACAACACACACACATACTCACACACACACACACACACACTCACACACACCACACACACTCACACACACACACACATACATATGCACGCACACACACCCACATACTCACACACACAACACCCACACACAGGACACACCCAGACACGCACGCACACTCACACGCATGCACACACACACCACCATACTCACACCACACGCACACCCACATACTCACACACACCCACACTCACACACACCCACCCACACACACACACACACACACATACTCACACACACACAGACACACCCAGACACACACGGACACACCCACACACACACACCCACACACATACATATGCACGCACACACACCCACATACTCACATACACACACCCACACACAGACACACCCAGACGCGCACGCACACTCACACACACACTCACACGCACACAATTCCAGCATGCTCAGTGTTATAGACAGTGTCTTACTGCCCCCTGCTGCCCAGCAATGGAGCGATGTTCCCAGGGATGGGTGATGATTAGTCTCATACACTCCTTGCTTCCTGTGGGGTTCCTGTGAAGCTGGGTGCAGATATTGATATCCGTGCTCTGTCACTTTGTAAATTGCTGTGAAAGTAAGCAGCATGGTTTTCAGAGTGGATCAGATCAAAAAAGCAGAGACATCATACTGCAACAGTTTGCTGTACATTATGCCAGACATTGCATTTATTGTATAAGAATCCAGAATTACTGTTTCTTCGGGGTAAAGGCTGCTGTACAGAGTCACTCGGGTGGCACAGTGGTTAGCACTGCGGCCTCACAGTGCCAGGGGCAGGTTTCAATTCAGGCCACAGGTGACTGTCTGTGTGGAGTTTGTATGATTTCCCCGTGTCTACGTGGGTTTTCTACGGGTGCTTCAAATTTCTTCCCACAGTCCAAAGATGGATTGGCCATGCTAAATTGCCCCTTGGTGCCCAAAGATGTGTGGATTAGTAAAGGTGTGGGGTTATGGAGATGGAGGGGAGGGGAGAGAGTCTTACTGGATAGTTTTTCAGAGAGATGGTGTAGACTCAATGGGCCGGATGGCCTCTTTCTACACTGCAGGGATTCTGTGATTCTATGAATTTAACTTGTTCAAACCCATTTAATCAAACTGGCCCATAGTTCCTGCAGAATAAGGGTACTGCAGCTACATAGAGTTAATGTTTGTTCAGCAGAGACAAGGTTGCTCATTGCACAAGTATTTTAATCACTAAACTGCGTGATCAATTATCTATATAACATACGTTCTCATTGCTGAGTTCACATTGCTGTTATTTTCTCAGTTATTAATATTAATGTAGACTGTACTTCATTGAATGACTCACTGGTAGAATCTCACAGTCACTTGACCCAGCTGTAATAAACACACCATCTGGTGTTGTGCTGGGATCAGTTCTTTGTGTGAATGGAGCTGGATGTTGTTTTACTGGCAAAACAGTTTCAAGAGATGTGAAGTCAAACGTCATTTCTTCACCAGTGGGAAAAGCTATCCAGAATGTTTCCTACTGATTGTCCACCGTGTTTCCGACCTGATGTCCTTTTGTTACAATCAGTAGGACTGACACAGCTTGGAAATTTAATTCTGTCAAACTGCTCGAATTGCTGTGAATTCATTGCAATCCTATCATTTTGATTAATCCAGAACAAACTTACAGGCAGTTGAGTTATATGTACCACTTTGAATTATAAGCACCTAGTTCCAATTTCAGATTGGCCATTAAGAGTTGAAAAGTTTATAAACCATTTTGCAGCTAATGAGTGTCTTCTTGAAGTGAGATCGCTGTTGAGATTCAGGAAAGGCAGCAGCCAACCTGCACAAAGCAAGATCCCACAGACAGCAATGTGGGGCATTGAGGATAAAAGTTGGCAAATCATGTTACAGTTATATAAAACATCGGTTAGTCCACGTTTGGAATGCTGTGTCCAATTCTGGTTGCCACACTTACTAGAAGGATGTGGAGACTTTGTTTTTATTTTGTTTGCACTCTTTCCAAAGAACAGCACAGAAAACAGACCCTTTGGCCCTCCAAGTCTCACTGATCCAATTAGACTGTTTGTTTGTATCTCTCCATTCCCAAGAAAAGTTGTAGATAAGTTCTACCAGGATGTTGCCTGGTATGGAGGGTATTAGCTATGAGGAGAGGTTGAATAAACTGGGATTGTTCTCCCTGAAAAGACAGAGGCTGAGGGGCGAGCCAATAGAGGTTTATAAAATTATGAGAGGCACAGATAGAGTGAAAGTTGGAAGTGTTTTCCCAAGGGAGAAATGACAAGGGGGCACATGCTCCAGGTAAGGGGGGGAAGGTTCATTGCAGATGTGTGGGAAGGTTTTTTTACACAGAGGGTGGTAGGAGTCCTGGAATGCAATGTCAAGTGAGGTGGTTGAGGCAAATACATTAGTGACATTTAAGAACAGATGGGAATTAGAGGGATACAAGCTTGGTCTAGCTAGGACAATGTGATCAGCACAAGCTTGGTGGGCCAAAGGGCCTGTTCCTCTGCTATACTGTCTCTGTAATAATGAGTGGATAGTCTGTTTTTGTGATGTTAACTGAGGATAAATATTAGCCAATTAATCAGGGATAAGACCCTACTTCCCCACCTCCTTTTCTTCAAAATTGTGCATGAAATCTTCCACATCCACCTGAGCAGGCAGATAAGGTTTAACGTCTCATTTGAAACTTCCAACAGACTGGCACTCCCTCAGCATTGCACTAGAGGGTCAGCTTTGATATCAGTGCCCAAGGTCTGGAGTGAATCAGAGAGTTCTGCCTAACCACCGCTGACCTGAATGAACTTCAAGTGATTGAAATTAACTTCAAGCTGAAATTACCAATTGGGTTGACTGAATGGAAATTTCAGTTTATGAACTTTCATGAATGTTGGTTTCAGTTTGGTGAGTTTAATTGGCTAGGTGATTCTTACAAATTGACATTAGTTCAGCAATAGAAAGCTCCTCTCAATAAAATTAACCTGAAGTGCTCATTAGTAAACAGCAACAAACAGAAGTAGTGAGATGTGTAACATTCCAAACACAGGTCACCACAAGAAAATGGCTCCCTTGAGACACACATGAGTCCCAAGGTTAGATTTTCCTCAGAAAAATCAGCATCTAATTTATATTGTTCGATTCTTATTCCCACTGAGCTCATTGGAAATAGAAAATTGGTACATGTTAAGCTCAAGATCTCGATCCTAGGGGGATGATCTTACTAAAAGTATTTGAAGTGTCTTGAAGTATTCTTTGGAATTCTCTGCCCACTGAAGTGGTGGAGGCTACCTTGTTGAATATATTTAAGTCACGGGTAGATAGGTTGCTGATAGACAAGGGAATTAAGGATTATGGGGAGCAGGCGGGAAAGTGGAACTGATCCACTTCAGATTAGCCATGATCTTGTTGAAAGGCGGGGCAGGCTCGAAGGGTTAGATGGCCTACACTTACTCCTATTTCTTAGGTTCTTTTGTTCTTATGAGCATGAAAACTGGAGTAAACCGCACCCATTTTTCAGTGAGAGAAAAATTCAAACCTTATGCCACTTAGAGAAAACAAAATGAGACAAAGTGTGATTCATGCCAGTAGGGGGAGTGAATGGAGTCTATACAAGTGATGGCTGCTAGAGGGCACCATTGTGCATGTGCACAATCTCCTAGTGCACTGTGTAAAGTGCACACAATTAGTGCACTGGGAATCTGACACTCCCCCAGCCATGCCCCCTCCCCCCCTCAGCAGATTGTGGCCTCCATTCACCCCCATGGCTGATCACAACCTCTGTTTAGCCTTCTTCCGGCCAATTGTTCAGTCCCTCCCCCAGTCGATCGTTGCATTGGCGATCCTGTACAGAGTGCACAGTTTCCCAGGCACAGCCTCCTCTTCAGGCTCTCACCATCCCCTCAGGTCCCTTGGCTCCGCATGCTACCCAGTGCTCGGGTAACTGATGGTCACTGCCAGGCTCGCAGTGCCTGGGTGCCCAGTGGGCAGTGCCAGGTTTGTCACTGCCAGCTTAGCACTGCTCAAGGGGCATTGCCTCCTCCTTGACCACTCTGGTGGCCTCCAGTCCCACTGGCGCGAGGCTGATCACACTGGCAATCCAGCGCCGGTATCATCATGAGACACGAGAAACCCAATGGGCGCGAACCTGATTTTTCGCCTCTCTCGCTATCTTACTGGCTCTCCACACCAATAGACCAACATGGATCAGCCAGGAAGATCACCCCTTGCTGTCCAAACACAAAACCAGGTGACAAAGGATAGCAACGTGATTCAGATACAATTTATACCCTCTTCACTGGGTCAAAATCCTGGAACTCCTTCCCTAATAGTACAGTGGATGTACCTACACCACAGGACTGTAACAGTTTAAGAAGGTAGCGTTCTCAAGGACATTTGGAGATAGATGATAAACGGTGGCCTAGCCAATGACACCCACACCCTGCAAAATAGAACATAGAAAAACTACAACACAAACAGGCCCTACGGCCCACAATTTGCACCAATGATATCCCTACCTACTAGGCTTACCTACAACTCTCAATTCTATTAAGTTCCATGTACTCATCCAGAACTCTCTTGAAAGGCTCTATCAAATTTGCCTCCACCACCATCTTTTAAATATTAAAAACTAATTACTTAACTGTGAAATAGAGCTTGCAGTTTATTACAATGTGTTCTTTCAAACTCATGTAGAATATTTCATTGTTTTAAAATTCAAGCCGTATTTTGATAAGAAATATTCAGCGTGACAGATATTATACTGTGAATGTGCCTTTAATTTTGTACCAGGTCTAGTGGATATGATTTGCAGAGTATTTCTGAGTGGCTTTATGCAGCAACAAAGCAACCTGAGTTTCTCTTTAATGGGAATAATCAAATTTAGCGAGAAATAGTCAAAAAGCAAGTCAATGTGATTGCTGCATATCCAAAATCAAAACAGAAAATAGTACAACGGGGGTGAGCTCGAGCTGAGGGAGAAGGGGGTGACGTGGACCTAACTTATTTTGCATAAAGTCCCCCCCCCCCACCAAAAAACATGCTCAGAGTGGGGCAGGTAACTTACCACCCATCAGCACAGAACAAGCAAACAGCAATCTGATAACCATCAGATCATCGACTGAAAGAGACTTCCTGACGGGATATCAGAGATAGTTCCCCTGGCTTTTTCTCAAAATGCTGCCATGTGGGGTGGGATTCTCTAATCTCATCCATACTCGCCTTCCCTGCCAACACAAACAAGGAATTTGGCATTCAGTCAAAACTCAAAATCTCTGCAGTAGCTTCGGAGAATCCCAGTTGCGGGGGAGGGGGAGGCCAATGTTTTCCAGTGGTAAACTTTTACATCTATGTAAAAGCTGCAAAAGGGCCTTATTTTTAGGCCCCTTCTGTGGGTGTGTTTTTGTGCATTTTTTACAATATAAAATCAAGGAGGGCAGGCAAGGGAGGCGTACAATTAGTTTGGGGACAAGAGATAATTTATAATAATAGAAATAGCTAATGGTGAAAGGCCAGGGAGACAGTAATAAAAGAAGTAAAATCTGTATTAGTAGTTGTTAGGGACAAGGTTATATAGTGAAGTTAGACTAAACCACTCAAATACTTGCTATTTTGATATTAATGTGAGAATATGATATTTCACTCCAGCGCAATTCTACTGATGAACTAGGAAGCTTTTATCAAAACAAACTTTATTCAACAACACTGTGTAACTATAACAAATGAATTAGCTTTATCTTTAGCAAGTGAACAATACTTAAACATGACAAAGTACAGTTCTCAATGGCTAACTTATCTCTATGAGTTCCCAATTAGGCAATATTTCTCATATGGATTTAAAAGCCCCCCTCAAATCAGTTAACAAAACAAAGGCTTACATGCTTGTAATTGGATTGCCAGTTTGAGAGCTCTCAGAACACTTCTGGAGAAAGACAGATCAAGACACCTATTGATACTTCAGAACCAAGCAGAAACTCCTCCCATTAGCACATGACTCCACCTCTAAGCTAGTTAAAACTCTACTCTGTCTCAAAGGCATTAACTTTGTTTAAACAAACACATCCCTAGCTAAAATCAGTCATCATCTTGCATTCACGACATGGAACTGCTTGCTGCCCAGACAAATCGGCACCATGTAAAGCAGAGCTGAATTTTAAGTATACCCCTTACAAGAAACGTAATTAAATTACACTTCTTAAAGGCACAGTATCATCACATTACCTGGAGGGTGTGTGGTTAAATGTAGCTAGATAACAAAGAGGGACAGAAGCATGAAAATATCTGACAAAGCTGGAGTCTATACAGGTCGGGTGGTAGAAAATGGGACCTGTACCCAAGTGATTCAGGTTACCTGTTAACCATGTCCAACTTAAACACAGTCCAGTATGGAGTAGCCCATCTCAGCGAGTCCTTAAGGAGACAGTGAAGTTAGTCTGTTTCAGACACACACACATATACACACACATGCATACAGACATGTGTATTTGCATGCACTCAGATTTTCACATCATCATCATTCTAAGCTGTCCTAACAACTTGCTTCACTTTTCAATTTTCACAAAGAATCCAGATTTCCCCGGTGACTCAGTGACACCGGATCAGAGCACCCAGCTCTCCCAGCCCTCTACAAAGATGAAAAGGCTGAAAATGTGATCAGATGTATTGAAGAGAAGCAGACAGTACAGATCTCCGAACCAGGACTCACAGCAAACACACTAGCACTGGCTGTGTGCACAGAGATCCATCCCAGATTCCTTCCTTCTTCATTTCATTTGGTCATTAACAGAGTTCAGAAGCGATAGGGTCAGAAACGCACCTTTCCACTGCTTCTTTTAATCTTCTTTGACCGAGATATTGTTGTATCCAATTTGCCAGCTCACCTCTGATTCCATGTGACTTCACTTTCTGCATCAGCTTGATCATCAGTATATTTGAAATATACTGCATCAGTATATTTCACACTTTCTGCTGTGTAGTAACATAGTCCTCGAAGGAACGACATGTTTTGAGGGTCAGATGATCAGCAAGAAGGCTATGGAAGCTGAGCCAATTGGCAGGAGCGTGCAGACCTCAAGTCAAGAAGGGCCTGGCAATTGGAGTCCGAGATTCCAGAGGAACAGTCACACTCATTATCTAGTCTTACATTGTTGTGCTTGTGTATCAATGTTTTGTCAGCAGTAAGGCATTTATGGTTCAATCTGTTCAATCTGCATCAAGTCACTGTCAATCTATTACATGCTGTGACCTGTCAATAGCCAGGCAAATGGAAGAGTTGAACATGGGCATCAAGATGAGGGTCTGTGATGGACGCGGGGTCTGCGATGGACGCGGGGTCTGTGATGGGCACGGGGTCTGTGATGGACACGGAGTCGTGGTGGACGCGGGGTCTGTGATGGACACAGGGTCCATGATGGACAAAGGGTCTGCGATGGACACGGGGTCTGTGATGGACATGGAGTCTGTGATGGACATGGAGTCTGTGATGGACAAGAGATCTGTCATGGACACGGAGTCTGTGATTGACGCAGGGTCTGTGGAGGACACAGGTTTGTGATGGACACAGGTTTGTGATGGACACGGGTTTATGATGTATACGGGTTTGTGATGGACACAGGGTCTGTGATGGACACAGGGTTTGTGATGGACATGGGTCTGTGATGGACACAGGGTTTGTGATGGGCATGGGGTCTGTGATGGACACGGGGTCTGTGATGGACATGGGTTTGTGATGGACATGGGGTCTGTGGTGGACTCTGGGTTTGTGATGGACACGGGGTCTGTGATGGACACTGGGTTTGTGATGGACACGGGGTCTGTGATGGACACAGGGTTTGTGATGGACACGGGGTCTGTGATGGACGCGGGGTCTGTGATGGACACGGGGTCTATGATGGACATGGGGTTTGTGATAGACACAGGGTCTATGGAAGTAATGGGGTCTGTGATAGACATGGGTTCCGTGATGGATTTGGAGCCTGTGATGGGGAAATCCTTATTGTAAAGCAGATTGCAGTAATTCACCACCCTCCCTCATCCCATATACCAGAGCATTACCCCTGCTGGACTTTGGAAAATAATCCAATTGTAGATTGAGGAGAAGGTGAAGGTTAACAGGACCCTACATGGTTACTGTCAGCTGCAAACCTCTCACAGACCCCAGAACTCCAGTCATAATTAGAACTAACCTCACTATCCCAATAGCTGCTGTTTATAATTAACCCCATTGTTTCAATGCTATTACTGAGAGCAAATCCTTTCACACATTCCAGATTAAACCTCCAACTGCTTCATCTTACAAACACGTAGTCTCTGGGATGATGGATATCCCAAGTGTGTTCGTTATCCCCTAGAAAGAATAACACCCCCCCCCTCCCTAAACGTCAGGGGTACTAACAGCTGATCAATGCAGCTACTAATGTGTCCTCACAAAGCAAAGTGAGATCTCAGTTCCAGGATTAAATAGATTTGGTCCGCGATGCTGCGATGGATTATTCTGAAAAGATGAGCAAGGGTTCCCAGAATAAAAAACACAGTCCAGACTATTAGATACAGAGTAAAGCTCCCTCTACACTGTCCCCATCAAACACTCCCACGACAGGTACAGCACGGGGTTAGATACAGAGTAAAGCTCCCTCTACACTGTCCCCCCATCAAACACTCCCAGGACAGGTACAGCACGGGGTTAGATATAGAACATAGAACTAGACATAGAACATGACATAGATACAGACAGAACAGGCCCTGCGGCCTTCGATTTGTGGACAAAATAAAAGCAATGCCCTCCTACACTATTCCCTTCTCATCATATACTTTCCTAACCCTTAAAGCACAAACTTGGGATACAAGTGAGGCGGCTCATCCCTAATCACTCTTTGAGTAAAGATACCTCTGATATCGTCCCTCTACACTGTCCCCCATCAAACACTCCCAGGACAGGTACAGCACGGGGTTAGATACAGAGTAAAGCTCCCTCTACACTGTCCCCATCAAACACTCCCAGGACAGGTACAGCACGGGGTGTAGATACAGAGTAAAGCTCTCTCTACACTGTCCCCCCATCAAACACTCCCAGGACAGGTACAGCATTTTTTTCGGGGTTATGGATACGTTAGAGTAAAGCTTCCCTCTACACTGTCCATCCAACACTCCCAGGACAGGTACAGCACGGGGTTAGATACAGAGTAAAGCTCCCTCTACACTGTCCCCCATACAAGGACAGGTACAGCACGGGGTTAGATACAGAGTAAAGCTCCCTCTACACTGTCCCACATCAAACACTCCCAGGACAGGTACAGCACGGGGTTAGATACAGAGTAAAGCTCCCTCTACACTGTCCCCATCAAACACTCCCAGGACATACAGAGTAAAGCTCCCTCTACACTGTCCCATCAAACACTCCCAGGACAGGTACAGCACGGGGGTAGATACAGATAAAGCTCCCTTGTTGGGGGGTTGTGGTTTCTACACTGTCCCCATCAAACACTCCCAGTACAGCACGGGGTTAGATACAGAGTAAAAGCTCCCTCTACACTGTCCCCATCAAACACTCCCAGGACAGGTACAGCACGGGGTTAGATACAGAGTAAAGCTCCCTCTACACTGTCCCCCATCAAACACTCCCAGGACAGGTACAGCACTGGGTTAGATACAGAGTAAAGCTCCCTCTACACTGTCCCCCATCAAACACTCCCAGGACAGGTACAGCACGGGGTAGATACAGAGTAAAGCTCCCTCTACACTGTCCCCCATCAAACACTCCCAGGACAGGTACAGCACGGGGTTAGATACAGAGTAAAGCTCCCTCTACACTGTCCATCCCCCAGGACAGGTACAGCAGGGGTTAGATACAGAGTAAAGCTCCCTCTACATGTCCCCCCATCAAACACTCAGGACAGGTACAGCACGTGGGGGTTAGATACAGAGTAAAGCTCCCTCTACACTGTTCCCATCAAACACTCCAGGACAGGTACAGCACGGGGTTAGATACAGAGTAAAGCTCCCTCTACCTGTCCCCATCAAACACTCCCAGGACAGTACAGCAGGGGTTAGATACAGAGTAAGCTCCCTCTACCCCCATCAAACACTCCCAGGACAGGTACAGCACGGGGTTAGATACAGAGTAAAGCTCCCTCTACACTGTCCCCCATCAAACACTCCCAGGACAGGTACAGCACGGGGTTAGATACAGAGTAAAGCCCCTCTACACTGTCCCCCATCAAACACTCCCAGGACAGGTACAGCACGGGGTTAGATAAGAGCACTCCTATTTTTCCATTTCCTGTTTTATTTCCTCCTGGATTTTGCAGGGTTGAGGAATAGGCAATTTTAACTAAACACCTCACTGGGAAAAACTCAATATTCTCGGACTCCGAGTCACACTGTGAAACAAGAATAGATCTGTCAGACTGGAAACCAAAGCTTTATGAATGGACTCCAAGCTGGGAAATGCCTGTGAAGCAATAAGAACACTGAGGTCATGCAGCAATCCTTCACCCTTACGATGGGTTCACAGTGATGGTCGACATGGTTAGATTCAGTAAGAACATCGATGAATTAAATTCAGACACAACATTTCTTCAAACAGCTGTAACTCTACAATGGACAGTATGGTCAGAGAGTGTAAAGGCTGCTTTACTCGATATCTAACCCCTTGCTGTACCTGTCCTGGGAGTGTTTGATGGGGGGACAGTGTAGAGGGAGCTTTACTCGATATCTAACCCTTGCTGTACCTGTCCTGGGAGTGTTTGACGGGGGGACAGTGTAGAGGGAGCTTTACACTATATGTAACCCCGTGCTGTACCTGTCCTGGAAGTGTTTAATGAGGGACAGTGTAGAGGGAGCTTTACTCTGTATCTAACCCCGTACTGTACCTGTCCTGGGAGTGTTTGATGGGGGGACAGTGTAGAGGGAGCTTCAGTCTGTATCTAAGCCCATGCTGTACCTGTCCTGGGACTGTTTGATGGGGGACAGCGTAGAGTAAAGATACAGAGTAAAGCTCCCTCTACACTGTCCCCCCATCAAACACTCCCAGGACAGGTACAGCACGGGGTTAGATACAGAGTAAAGCTCCCTCTACACTGTCCCCCATCAAACACTCCCAGGACAGGTACAACACAGGGTTAGATACAGAGTAAAGCTCCCTCTACACTATCCCCCATCAAACACTCCCAGGGACAGGTACAACACAGGGTTAGATACAGAGTAAAGCTCCCTCTACACTGTCCCCCCATCAAACACTCCCAGGACAGGTACAGCACGGGGTTAGATAAAGAGCACTCCTATTTTTCCATTTCCTGTTTTATTTCCTCCTGGATTTTGCAGGGTTGAGGAATAGGCAATTTTAACTAAACACCTCACTGGGAAAAACTCAATATTCTCGGACTCCGAGTCACACTGTGAAACAAGAATAGATCTGTCAGACTGGAAACCAAAGCTTTATGAATGGACTCCAAGCTGGGAAATGCCTGTGAAGCAATAAGAACACTGAGGTCATGCAGCAATCCTTCACCCTTACGATGGGTTCACAGTGATGGTCGACATGGTTAGATTCAGTAAGAACATCGATGAATTAAATTCAGACACAACATTTCTTCAAACAGCTGTAACTCTACAATGGACAGTATGGTCAGAGAGTGTAAAGGCTGCTTTACTCGATATCTAACCCCTTGCTGTACCTGTCCTGGGAGTGTTTGATGGGGGGACAGTGTAGAGGGAGCTTTACTCGATATCTAACCCTTGCTGTACCTGTCCTGGGAGTGTTTGACGGGGGGACAGTGTAGAGGGAGCTTTACACTATATGTAACCCCGTGCTGTACCTGTCCTGGAAGTGTTTAATGAGGGACAGTGTAGAGGGAGCTTTACTCTGTATCTAACCCCGTACTGTACCTGTCCTGGGAGTGTTTGATGGGGGGACAGTGTAGAGGGAGCTTCAGTCTGTATCTAAGCCCATGCTGTACCTGTCCTGGGACTGTTTGATGGGGGACAGCGTAGAGGGAGTTTTACTCTGTATCTAACCCCGTGCTGTACCTGTCCTGGGACTGTTTGATGGGGGACAGCGTAGAGGGAGCTTTACTCTGTATCTAAGCCCGTGCTGTACCTGTCCTGGGACTGTTTGATGGGGGACAGTGTAGAGGGAGTTTTACTCTGTATCTAACTCTGTGCTGTACCTGTCCTGGGACTGTTTGATGGGGGATAGTGTAGAGGGAGCTTTACTCTGTATCTAACCCCGTGCTGTACCTGTCCTGGGAGTGTTTGATGGGGACAGTGTAGAGGGAGCTTTACTCTGTATCTAACCCCGTGCTGTACATGTCCTGGGAGTGTTTGATGGGGACAGTGTAGAGGGAGCTTTACTCTGTATCTAACCCCGTGCTGTACCTGTCCTGGGACTGTTTGATGGGGGGACAGTGTAGAGGGAGCTTTACTCTGTATCTAACCCCGTGCTGTACCTGTCCTGGGAGTGTTTGATGGGGGGACAGTGTAGAGGGAGCTTTACTCTGTATCTAACCTGTGCTGTACCTGTCCTGGGACTGTTTGATGGGGGACAGTGTAGAGGGAGTTTACTCTGTATCTAACCCCGTGCTGTACCTGTCCTGGGAGTGTTTGATGGGGGGACAGTGTAGAGGGAGCTTTACTCTGTATCTAACCCCGTGCTGTACCTGTCCTGGGAGTGTTTGATGGGGGACAGTGTAGAGGGAGCTTTACTCTGTATCTAACCCCGTGCTGTACCTGTCCTGGGAGTGTTTGATGGGGGGACAGTGTAGAGGGAGCTTTACTCTGTATCTAACCCCGTGCTGTACCTGTCCTGGGAGTGTTTGATGGGGGGACAGTGTAGAGGGAGCTTTACTCTGTATCTAACCCCGTGCTGTACCTGTCCTGGGAGTGTTTGATGGGGGACAGTGTAGAGGGAGCTTTACTCTGATCTAACCCCGTGCTGTACCTGTCTGGGAGTGTTTGATGGGGGACAGTATAGAGGGAGTTTTACTCTGTATCTAACCCCGTGCTGTACCTGTCCTGGGACTGTTTGATGGGGGGACAGTGTAGAGGGAGTTTTACTCTGTATCTAACTCTGTGATGTACCTGTCCTGGGAGTGTTTGATGGGGGACAGTATAGAGGGAGTTTTACTCTGTATCTAACCCCGTGCTGTACCTGATTTGGAAATATCTGCTGCTTGAATTGGGAATGGGCTTTTCCCTTTTAGTAAGATCCCACAGTTTAATTCACAGATAGTGAAAGTTGAAGCCTGTATATAAGTTTGAGAAATTGGTGATATTGTGTTTGGAATTTTCCAGCCGGGTACTATAATCAAGAAAGAGTGTGACCTTGCAAGTGGTCTTGTGACAATAAACATATGGCTGCAGTTAAATGTGATGTGGTGTTAGTGACTGTAAACTATATAAAATGTGACAGAAATCAGTATGAAAATAAACAGGGCCTGTCACAGTCAGAGCAGAAATGCTTTCAGATTTGAGGCTGAAATTGTATCTGATCATTAGAGGTGCTGAATTCCAAAACGGTTCTGATTGTTCAGCTCTGGAGATGGGGAATCTGGTTTTTAACATTGAAACTGTGTGAAAGAATGGACCATTGTTTCCATCCTGACTTCTCTCGTCAGTGATGTGGAGATGTCAGCGTTGGACTGGGGTAAACACGGTAAGAAGTCTCATACCGGCAGGTTAAAGTCCAACAAGTTTATTTGTATCAAATGCCACTAGCTTTCGGAACGCTGTTCCTTCCTCAGGTTGGGTGGGTCAGAACATGACAAAGGAACAGCCAGTTCTGAAAGCTAGTGGTGTCTGCTACAGACAAGCCTGTTGGACTTTAATCTGGTTTTGTGAGACTTTTTACTGTGTTTTCCAGTTAGTGCCATGGTTATAACAAGCTGTTTTTTACTAGAGACACGTTCCTACTCCTCATCTTCAGGAATCCTGCTTTAAAAACTGCTATTAAACAGCAGTCAGATACTGAGTGTGTCTGCTTGGGAACAGTGAGACTGAGCACATCCTAAAAGCACAAAGTATCTCCATTGTGGAAGAGTTACTGGAACCTCACCAACTTTTACATAAACACCGTAGAAAGCAATTTTTCCGGTTGTATCATAGCTTGGTATGGGCCCCCGCTGTGCCCAAGATTGCAAGAATCTACAAAAGTCATGAATGTAGCCCAATCCATCATACGAACCAAACTCCCATCCATTGACTCTGTCTACACTTCACACTGCCTCAGCAAAGCAACTAGCATAATTAGGGATCCCATACACCCCGGACATTCTCTCTTCCACCTTCTTCCATCAGGAGAAAGATCTCAAAAGCTTGAGATCATATTTCAGCTGACTCAAGAGCAGCTTCTTCCTGCTGCTTTCAGACTTTTGAATGGACTTACTTCACATTAAGTTGATCTTTCTCTATACCTAGCTGTAACTGTAACACTATATTCACATTTTCTCCTTTCACTCTCTATGTACAGTATGCTTTGTCTGTATAGCACGCAAGAAACAATTCACTATATGTGAATATATGTGACAATAACAAATCAAATCCAATCAAAGGTTTAAAATTAAATTCTTATCTCACCATCCGGGAGCTTATATCCTGAATATTGCATCTCTCTCTGCCTCAACACACAAGGCAGGGATTGAATATTTACTTTCAGAAGGGTAGCCCTGCATTTCCATCTCCTTTTGTGACCTCTGGATGAGTTTAATGGTCAATGAAATCGTTACGATGACTACAAAGGAGATCATCAATAGGTTTCCCACAGGCTTTGTAGAGCACAGGTTTCATTATCGAGCAATTGGCTTCTCCATGAGAAGCAGTTAGCGGGTCTCGAGGTGTGGATTGTCTGGCTGTAAGTTGCATGGGCAGCCCTTCTCTTTATTCACAATAAAAAGTCCTCGGTGACGGGAAACAGGCATTTGTCTGAATCACTCCATTGCTGACAAGGAGATTTTCTTTTTTCTCCCTCCGAACAACCTCCATGGGTCAAGAAACTTTTCCAATTTTAAAAAGACCCATTCTGCCTCTTTTTGGGAAACGTGAAGCCTGGACCAATGTACAGAGCGCATGTGTTATTTCTTCCATGCTACTAGCATTGAAGGAGAAGAAAAACAAAAATTGATATTGTTGCAGTATACAGAGTCCCGTCCTTCAGAGTGATAAAAAGTTTGATCTTTCTAGGTGTCCCCAACTCAAAAACTTTAAATGAGCTGGTAAAAAAACACTACAATCCAAAGCCACCTGTAATTTCCAGAGATATTGCTTCAACATTGGCTGGGAGAATCCGTGGGGAGCCTTATCCCTGAGTTCTAGGCTACGATGCAGAAATTGATAGACTATCGCAAATTTGGACAACTTCTTAATGAGTTGTTGCAAGACAGATTGGTATGTGGCATAAATGACATAGCCAGAAGCTGTTGGCAGAACCTAATTTGGACCTAAAGCAAGCACTCTACAAAATCCTTCCAGAACACAGAAGAGTGTTGCTTCCAATGGCACTAGGGGGTGTATTCCCTCTGATATACCTGCTTCACAAAAGCCTATTCACTGCAGTCGTTAGGCAATACCATATAAAGAGTTCTCTAGCACTTGTTCCACAACCACCGGAGGGGAACAGCAGCCAAGAAGCCCGCACCACACTTTTCAAAGGGGGATCTTCACCAGGATGCTGGATGGAGTGGAGCAGAGGCAGGACACACTCTACCCCCACTTGAGGAGATTGCCTTCCAGCCCTGGTCAATGCAAGCAAACTCCAGAAGAGGACAGGGTAGCAGTTTTAGAAGAGGAGGTGGTAAATTACCAGAGCAGAAACCCGAAGTACGTTATGAAGTCTGACTAGACTCCAACAGTTTTTTTTCTGTATTATGGCATTAGTCTGAGGCTAAGAGATTTCACTCCAGGTGAGATTGACCTAGTAGGAAGCTTTTATCAAAAAAAACAAGGAAATAGTAAAGGATAGTGATGTGGGTAATGATAAACAGATTGTGATGAGAAGGACTAAAGTGAACAAATGTTAGAGTGACCAACACATACTGTCAAAGTAGGGAAAAGTGTTAAAAAGAGACGTAATGAAATCTCATTGGAAATGAGATGGATGAACTGACAGTAAAATACAAATAAATAAGAATGGTATAATGGTCATTGCAGAGGTGTGATTGCAAAGTGACTGGGAGATGAATAGTCAAGGATATGTGAGAAGGAAAGGAGAAAGGGAAAAGAGGCAGAGTTAATCAAGATTGAGGTCAGTCCAATCAGTGAGAAATGATCCTGGTTCAGGACACCAATGTGTGGAATCTGTTCGGTAGAGATAAGAAATAGCAAAGCTGATAAGTGCATGGCATGAGAAGTTTATAGGCCTTCATAGCAATTGTTCTATTGTAGAATGGAGTATGAATCAAAAAGTACCGAGGGCTTATAACCAAGGTATTGCAATAAAAGTGGGGCATTTTCATCTTCATTTGGATTGGATGAATAAAATTGGTAAAGATAGCCAGGAGGATAAGTTTATTTCTTGTAATCAGGATCATTTCTTAAAAGTATACATTCTGGAATAAATCAAGTAATGTGCAACAAGGCAGGATTATATAGTGATATCACAGGGTAGAAATCCTATAGACAACAGTGGTAGAACATGGAGAAATTCATATTCAGCTTGAGGGTGAGAAATGTGGGTCTAGAACTAGCGTTTTAAGGTTAAAGAAACATCATGATGTGGAGATGCCAGCACTAGATTGGAATGGGCACAGTAAAAAATCTGGCAATGTCAGGTTAAAGTCCAACAGGTTTATTTGGAATCAGGAACGTTCAGAGCGCTGTTCCTTCATTATGTAAATTTAACTCACCTGATGAACCAGCAGCGCTTAGGGAAAGGTCATTACTGGAGTATGTAGTCAGAATTGGTCAAACTGAAATCGGGAAAGTATGTTAAATGGTATGATTGGAGAGAATCAGGGGAGCAGACGTTGAAGGGGATCTCCCAAAACTCCAAACCATGTTATATTTGATTGAGAAGAAAGAAAATGTGAAGGGTACACCAGCGGTGACTAACGCAGGAGGTTCAGCCACATATCAAAAGGAAAGACAAAGCATTTAATAACGTGGCGGGAACCGGAAGGTCAGAAACTTGGGGAATTTTCCGAAAACAGCAAAGGATGATTTCAAAAAAATAAAGATAAAGCATTTAGAGCCTGAAAAAAGTTAACAAAAAATATAAAAGCAGATGGTATCAGCTTGTACAATTACATTAAAGATGAAGAGAGTAGCTAAAGTGAACACTACACCTCTCAGGTGAGTCTGGGGAATTAATAATGGGGAATTAAACCATGGCAGAGACTTTAAAGAATTATCCTGTATCCCTCAGCATGGTGAAAGATGTGGAAAGATTTCCAGGGACAGAAGAAACTCAAGCGAGGGGAAATGTTAAACTATCACAACTGCTGAGGAAAAAAATCCACACTGGCTGTCACTGACTGAACCCCCACCCCCACCCCCCCCCCCCCCCCCCCCCCCCCCCCCCACACCTCACACCTCACAAAACTGAATGTGTATCAGCGAGTGAATGTCAGTGTGTGTGTGTGTCAATATGAATATGTCAGTGTGTGAGTCAGTGGGTGTGAGTCAGTGAGTGTGAGTCAGTGAGTGTGAGTCAGTGAGTGTGAGTCAGTGAGTGTGTGTCAGTGAGTGTGAGTCAGTGAGTGTGAGTCAGCGAGTGTGAGTCAGTGAGTGTGAGTCAGCGAGTGTGAGTCAGTGAGTGTGAGTCAGTGAGTGTGAGTCAGAGAGTGTGAGTCAGTGAGTGTGTGTCAGCGAGTGTGAGTCAGCGAGTGTGAGTCAGTGAGTGTGTGTCAGCGAGTGTGAGTCAGTGAGTGTGAGTCAGTGGGTGTGAGTCAGGGAGTGTGAGTCAGTGAGTGTGAGTCAGTGAGTGTGAGTCAGTGAGTGTGAGTCAGTGAGTGTGAGTCAGCGAGTGTGAGTCAGTGAGTGTGAGTCAGTGAGTGTGTGTCAGTGGGTGTGAGTCAGTGAGTGTGTGTCAGTGAGTGTGAGTCAGTGAGTGTGAGTCAGTGAGTGTGAGTCAGTGAGTGTGTGTCAGTGAGTGTGAGTCAGTGAGTGTGAGTCAGTGAGTGTGAGTCAGTGAGTGTGAGTCAGTGAGTGTGAGTCAGCGAGTGTGTGTCAGTGGTGTGAGTCAGCGAGTGTGAGTCAGTGATGTGAGTCAGTGAGTGTGTGTCAGTGAGTGTGAGTCAGTGAGTGTGAGTCAGTGAGTGTGAGTCAGCGAGTGTGAGTCAGTGAGTGTGAGTCAGTGAGTGTGAGTCAGTGAGTGTGTGTCAGCGAGTGTGAGTCAGCGAGTGTGAGTCAGTGAGTGTGAGTCAGTGAGTGTGAGTCAGTGAGTGTGTGTCAGTGAGTGTGAGTCAGCGAGTGTGAGTCAGCGAGTGTGAGTCAGTGAGTGTGAGTCAGTGAGTGTGAGTCAGTGAGTGTGTGTCAGTGAGTGTGAGTCAGTGAGTGTGAGTCAGTGAGTGTGAGTCAGTGAGTGTGTGTCAGTAGGTGTGAGTCAGTGAGTGTGAGTCAGTGAGTGTGAGTCGTGAGTGTGAGTCATGAGTGTGAGTCAGTGAGTGTGTGTCAGTGAGTGTGAGTCAGTGGTGTGAGTCGTGAGTGTGAGTCATGAGTGTGTGTCAGTGGGTGTGAGTCAGTGAGTGTGAGTCAGGGAGTGTGAGTCGTGGGTGTGAGTCGAGTGTGAGTCAGTGAGTGTGAGTCAGTGAGTGTGAGTCAGTGGTTGTGTCAGTGGTGTGAGTCAGTGGTGTGAGTCAGCGAGTGTGAGTCAGTGAGTGTGAGTCAGTGAGTGTGAGTCAGTGAGTGTGAGTCAGTGAGTGTGAGTCAGAGGGTGTGAGTCAGTGAGTGTGAGTCAGCGAGTGTGAGTCAGCGAGTGTGAGTCAGTGAGTGTGAGTCAGCGAGTGTGAGTCAGTGAGTGTGAGTCAGAGAGTGTGAGTCAGTGGGTGTGAGTCAGTGGGTGTGAGTCATTGAGTGTGAGTCAGTGGGTGTGAGTCAGTGAGTGTGAGTCAGTGAGTGTGTGTCAGTGAGTGTGTGTCAGTGAGTGTGAGTCAGCGAGTGTGAGTCAGCGAGTGTGAGTCAGTGAGTGTGCGTCAGTGAGTGTGAGTCAGTGAGTGTGTGTCAGTGAGTGTGTGTCAGTGTGTGGTGTGTGTGAGTCAGGGAGTGTGGTCAGTGAGTGTGAGTCATGGTGTGTGTCAGTGAGTGTGATCAGTGTGTGTGAGTCAGTGAGTGTGGTCAGCGAGTGTGAGTCAGTGAGTGTGAGTCAGCGAGTGTGAGTCAGCGAGTGTGAGTCAGCGAGTGTGAGTCAGTGAGTGTGTGTCAGCGAGTGTGAGTCAGCGAGTGTGAGTCAGTGGGTGAGAGTCAGTGAGTGTGAGTCAGCAAGTTTAACTCCATTAAATGGAGTTTAATGTGGAAAAGTGTGAGGTAATGCACTTTGGCAGGAACAATAAATGTGTAGAGTATAGGGCTAATGGTAGGCTCTTAATAGTGTTGAGGAACAGAAGGATCTTGGTGTATGTGTCAATAGATCCCTGAAAGTAGGCAGTCAAGTGGATAAGTTGTTAAGAAGGCATATGGAGTCTTAGCTTTTATTGGTAGGGGGATTGAATTTAGGAGCCGCAGCATCATGTTGCAACTGTACAAAACTCTAGTGCGGCCGCACTTGGCGTATTGTGTGCAGTTCTGGTCGCCACATTATAAGAAAGATGTGGAGGCATTGGAGAGGGTACAGAGGAGGTTTACTAGGATGTTGCCTGGTATGGAGGGCAGGTCCTATGAAGAGAGGTTGAAGGATTTGAGGCTGTTTTCGTTAGGAAGGAGGCGGCTAAGGGGGATCTTATTGAAACATATAAGATAATTAGAGGTTTGGATAGGGTGGACAGTGATAGCCTTTTTCCTAGGATGGAGAAAGCTAGCACGAGGGGACACAACTTTAAATTAAGGGTATGAGTTATAGGACGGATATCAGAGGTAGGTTCTTTACTCAAAGAGTGATTAGGGAGTGGAATGCCCTGCCTGCAGCTGTTGTAGATGCGCCAAGTTTGGTGGCGTTTAAGAGGTTAGTTGATAAGTATATGGATGAGAAGGGGATGGTTTAGTTAGGAGGGGCATTGCTTTTTATTTTGGTCGGCACAACATCGAGGGCCGAAGGGCCTGTTCTGTGCTGTATTGTTCTATGTGTGAGTCAGTGAGTGTGAGTCAGAGAGTGTGAGTCAGTGAGTGTGTGTCAGCGAGTGTGAGTCAGCGAGTGTGAGTCAGTGAGTGTGTGTCAGCGAGTGTGAGTCAGTGAGTGTGAGTCAGTGGATGTGAGTCAGGGAGTGTGAGTCAGTGAGTGTGAGTCAGTGAGTGTGAGTCAGTGAGTGTGAGTCAGTGAGTGTGAGTCAGTGAGTGTGTGTCAGTGAGTGTGTGTCAGTGAGTGTGAGTCAGCGAGTGTGAGTCAGTGAGTGTGAGTCAGTGAGTGTGAGTCAGTGAGTGTGAGTCAGTGAGTGTGAGTCAGAGGGTGTGAGTCAGTGAGTGTGAGTCAGCGAGTGTGAGTCAGCGAGTGTGAGTCAGTGAGTGTGAGTCTGATGTGAGTCAGCGAGTGTGATCGGTGTGAGTCAGTGAGTGTGAGTCAGTGAGTGTGAGTCAGTGAGTGTGAGTCATGAGTGTGAGTCAGTGAGTGTGAGTCAGTGAGTGTGTGTCAGCGAGTGTGAGTCATTGAGTGTGTGTCAGCGAGTGTGAGTCAGTGAGTGTGTGTCAGCGAGTGTGAGTCAGTGAGTGTGAGTCAGTGAGTGTGAGTCAGTGAGTGTGTGGTCAGTGAGTGTGGTGTCAGTGAGTGTGAGTCAGCGAGTTGTGAGTCAGTGAGTGTGAGTCAGTGAGTGTGTGTCAGTGAGTGTGAGTCAGTGAGTGTGTGTCAGTGAGTGTGAGTCAGTGAGTGTGAGTGAGTGAGTGTGAGTCAGTGAGTGTGTGTCAGTGGGTGTGAGTCAGTGAGTGTGTGTCAGTGAGTGTGAGTCAGTGGGTGTGAGTCAGTGAGTGTGAGTCAGTGAGTGTGAGTCAGCGAGTGTGTGTCAGTGAGTGTGAGTCAGCGAGTGTGAGTCAGTGTGTGTGTCAGAGGGTGTGAGTCAGTGAGTGTGAGTCAGTGAGTGTGAGTCAGTGGGTGTGAGTCAGTGAGTGTGAGTCAGCGAGTGTGAGTCAGTGAGTGTGAGTCAGCGAGTGTGAGTCAGTGAGTGTGAGTCAGTGAGTGTGAGTCAGTGAGTGTGAGTCAGTGAGTGTGACTCAGAGGGTGTGAGTCAGTGAGTGTGAGTCAGCGAGTGTGAGTCAGCGAGTGTGAGTCAGTGAGTGTGAGTCAGCGAGTGTGAGTCAGTGAGTGTGAGTCAGAGAGTGTGAGTCAGTGGGTGTGAGTCAGTGGGTGTGAGTCATTGAGTGTGAGTCAGTGGGTGTGAGTCAGTGAGTGTGAGTCATTGAGTGTGTGTCAGTAGGTGTGTCAGTGGGGTGTCAGTGAGTGTGTCAGTGGTGTGAGTCAGTGAGTGTGAGTCAGTGAGTGTGAGTCAGTGAGTGTGAGTCGCGTGGTGTCAGTGAGTGTGAGTCAGTGAGTGTGAGTCAGTGAGTGTGAGTCAGAGGGTGTGAGTCAGTGAGTGTGAGTCAGCGAGTGTGAGTCAGGAGTGTGAGTCAGTGAGTGTGAGTCAGTGAGTGTGAGTCAGTGGGTGTGAGTCAGTGAGTGTGAGTCAGTGAGTGTGAGTCAGTGGGTGTGAGTCAGTGAGTGTGAGTCAGGGGTGTGAGTCAGCGAGGTGGAGTCAGTGAGTGTGAGTCAGTGAGTGTGAGTTCAGGAGTGTGAGTCAGCGAGTGTGAGTCAGGAGTGTGAGTCAGTGAGTGTGAGTCAGTGAGTGTGAGTCAGTGAGTGGAGTCAGCGAGTGGAGTCAGGAGTGTGAGTCAGTGTGTGTGAGTCAGTGGAGTGTGTGTCAGCGAGGTTGAGTCAGTGAGTGTGAGTCAGTGAGTGTGGTCAGCGGTGTGATGTGAGTGTGTGTCAGCGAGTGTGAGTCAGCGGGTGTGAGTCAGTGGGTGTGAGTCAGTGAGTGTGAGTCAGCGATGTGGGTGAGTCAGTGAGTGTGAGTCAGTGAGTGTGTGTCAGTGAGTGTGAGTCAGTGAGTGTGAGTCAGTGAGTGTGAGTCAGTGGGTGTGAGTCAGTGAGTGTGTGTCAGCGAGTGTGAGTCAGTGAGTGTGAGTCAGTGAGTGTGTGTCAGTGAGTGTGAGTCAGCGAGTGTGAGTCAGCGAGTGTGAGTCAGCGAGTGTGAGTCAGTGAGTGTGAGTCAGTGAGTGTGAGTCAGTGAGTGTGTGTCAGTGAGTGTGAGTCAGTGAGTGTGAGTGAGTGAGTGTGAGTCAGTGAGTGTGTGTCAGTAGGTGTGAGTCAGTGAGTGTGAGTCAGTGAGTGGAGTGGGTGAGTCAGTGAGTGTGTGTCAGGAGTGTGTGTCAGTGAGTGTGAGTCAGCGAGTTGTGAGTCAGGAGTTGAGTCAGGTGTGAGTCAGCGAGGTGTGAGTCACTGAGTGTGAGTCAGCGGTGTGTGAGCAGTGAGTGTGAGTCAGAGAGTGTGAGTCAGTGGGTGTGAGTCAGTGGGTGTGAGCATTGAGTGGAGTTCAGTGGGTGTGAGTCAGCGAGTGTGAGCAAGGAGTGTGAGTCAGTGGTGTGAGTCAGTGAGTGTGAGTCAGTGAGTTGTGGATCAGAGGGTGTGAGTCAGTGAGTGTGAGTCAGCGAGTGTGAGTCAGTGAGTGTGAGTCAGTGAGTGTGAGTCAGCGAGTGTGAGTCAGTGAGTGTGAGTCAGAGAGTGTGAGTCAGTGAGTGTGAGTCAGTGTGTGTGAGTCAGTGAGTGTGAGTCAGTGGGTGTGAGTCAGTGAGTGTGAGTCAGTGAGTGTGTGTCAGTGAGTGTGTGTCAGTGAGTGTGAAGTCCGCGAGTGGAGTCAGCGAGTGTGAGTCATTGAGGGTGCGTCAGTGAGTGTGAGTCATGTGAGTGTGTGTCAGTGAGGTGTGTCATGAATGTGACGTCAGTGAATGTGAGTCAGTGAGTGTGAGTCAGTAGGATTGGAGCAGTGAGTGTGAGTCAGTGAGGAGAGTCGTGGGATACTGTGAGTCAGTGAGTGTTGAGTCAGTGAGTGTGAGTAAGTGGGTGTAGTCAGTGAGTCAGCACCCCAGTCATATTTGTAAAGGTTATATCTTGGTTTTATTGTATATGAAGGTTTCGTTCAACATTTTAATAATAAAGAATGTCAAAAGAAAAGGTTGAGAAGCCCTTCGTTCTCAAGCCTCTCCTCCTGTTCAATCATCTCCAAATCTGTTGACATTTCTCCATTTCATAGAAGTTCCAGAATCTTAATCACACTCATCCTCAGTGTGATTTTTGTTCATCCTCCTCAGCTTCTTTGCTGCTAGCTTTGGCCTTGTGTCTTTACCGTGAATACGTGATCAGTCCATGAAGCCCCCCATCTTCCCACCTCCTGCAAAGTCTTGGCCATCTGTCTTGGCCATTGAAATGAAGGAAGGTATCGCATAGCCAGCATTGACCTTGTTGGTTTCACAAAAGTTTGGTTTTATCTCCATCCTGGTTGAATCAAACTTTCTTTTGTGAATTCTTGCTGGCTACATATAAAGAATAAATTTCTGTTCCAGGATCCTCCTCTGGCAGCTCAGCGAAGGAAAAGTTCCCTCCAGCATCGCCCCGGGACCTCGCTGCACTGTCTCCGGTTCCCAACTGGCCGGGAGCAGTTCCGGAAAATCGGCACACCTTAAATCCAGCTCATGGTCATCCGGCCTACGACGCAGGCCTCCTGACACCAGTGGGCCTGAAGACTTCTCCAGAAACTAACACAGTAAGGCCAGCACCCACAGAACACACTGACAGAATGTTCCAGAACGTCCACAATGAGGACACCAGCCAGAGAAAGATCACCAACCACATGCACGGGGTGTCTGAGCAAAACAAATAGAAGGTTCCAGAACTTTATCAACTAGTCTGGAACTGGTCTTCAAATCTCATTTCTCTACAGTGAGAAAGGGGCAAGGGGGGAAGGAGACACGATGGGCTGTGCACCAGGTGCATCACTGAATCCGTGCCTCACCATCTGTAAACCGACATGTCTTTTAGCCTGTTTAACTTGTATGTTACAAAATGATCGGTGCCTGGTTTCTGTGCGTGTGCTCTGTTACATCTCATACCATCGGATTTTCCAATTAAATGGGGAAGAGTTAGATCAAGTAGTCACATGATTACATGATGATGCAACTACGAAAAGCATCACATATTGGGAATGCGGGAATTCCCCCGGGAGCGCAGGGTGAATACAAGCACAAAGTAACTACTCAGCTAGTGAATATTCTTATCAGTGTGATGGGAACTCAATCCATTTACCAGGTACACAAACAGTGCTGATAGCAAGGATTTTGACCCAGCGACTGCGAAGGATATATTTCCATGTTAGGATGGGGAGTGACTTGGAGAGGAACTTCCAGGTGGTGTTGTTCCCTTCCGTCTGCTGCCCTTGTCCTTCTAGATAGTAGTGGTGTGAGTTTGGAGAGGGCTACCTAACAACACTTGATAAGATCCTGCATAGAACATAGAACATAGAACAATACAGCACAGAACAGGCCCTTCGGCCTTCGATGTTGTGCCGACCAAAATAAAAAGCAATGCCCCTCCTAACTAAACCATTCCCTTCTCATCCATATACTTATCAACTAACCTCTTAAACGCCACCAAACTTGGCGCATCTACAACAGCTGCAGGCAGGGCATTCCACTCCCTAATCACTCTTTGAGTAAAGAACCTACCTCTGATATCCGTCCTATAACTCATACCCCTTAATTTAAAGCTGTGTCCCCTCGTGCTAGCTTTCTCCATCCTAGGAAAAGGCTATCACTGTCCACCCTATCTAAACCTCTAATCATCTTATATGCTTCAATAAGATCCCCTCTTAGCCGCCTCCTTTCTAACGAAACCAACCTCAAATCCTTCAACCTCTCTTCATAGGACCTGCCCTCCATACCAGGCAACATCCTGGTAAACCTCCTCTGTACCCTCTCCAATGCCTCCACATCTTTCTTATAATGTGGGGACCAGAACTGCACACAATACTCCAAGTGCGGCTGCACTAGAGTTTTGTACAGTTGCAACATGACGCTGCGGCTCCTAAATTCAATCCCCCTACCAATAAAAGCTAAGACTCCATAGCCTTCTTAACAACTTTATCCACTTGACTGCCTACTTTCAGGGATCTATTGACACATACACCAAGATCCTTCTGTTCCTCAACACTATTAAGAGCCCTACCATTAGCCCTATACTCTACACATTTATTGTTCCTGCCAAAGTGCATTACTTCACACTTTTCCACATTAAACTCCATTTGCCACCTCTCGGCCCAGCTCTGCAACTTGTCCAAGTCTCTCTGCAAACTATAACACCCCTCTTCACTATCTACCACTCCACCGACTTTAGTGTCATCTGCAAATTTACTAATCCATCCTTCAATACCCTCATCCAGATCATTTATAAAAATTACAAACAGCAGGGGCCCCCAAAACAGACCCCTGAGGTACACCACTTGTCACCGAACTCCAAGATGAATACCTCCCATCAACCACCACCCTCTGTCTTTTATCTGCTAGCCAATTCCTAACCCAATTAGCTAAATCACCCTCTATCCCATACATCTGCATTTTCTGCAGAAGTCTTCCATGGGCCACCTTATCAAACGCCTTACTAAAGTCCATATATACCACATCAACCGCATTACCCCCATCCACCTCCTTAGTCACTTTTTCAAAAAACTCAATGAGGTTAGTAAGGCACGACCTACCCTTCACAAAACCATGCTGACTATCCCCAATCAATTCATTTCTCTCTAAATAACTATAAATCCTATCCCCAATAATTCTCTCCAATACTTTGCCCACAACAGAAGTAAGACTCACTGGCCTATAATTCCCTGGAAGGTCTCTCTTCCCCTTCTTAAACAATGGGACCACATTCGCCATCCTCCAGTCCTCCGGAACCACACCCGTAACCAACGAGGACCTGAAGATCAGAGCCAGAGGCTCTGCAATCTCCTCTCTTGCCTCCCAGAGAATCCTAGGGTAAATCCCGTCCGGCCAGGGGACTTATCCAACTTCAAACCCTCGAGAATTTCTAACACATCCTCCCTATCTACTACAATACTCCCCAATTTGCAACCCTGTACCTCAGTGCTCTCCACAGCTACATTTCCAGCACTCTGCGTGAATACCGAAGAGAAATATTTATTCAGTGCCTCGCCAATCTCTTCAGGCTCCACGCACAACTTCCCACTGCTATCTATGACTGGCCCTAATCTTGCCCTAACCAATCTTCTATTCTTAACAAATAGAACCATCTTGTAGATGGTACACACAGTGGAAGATGGAGTGCGATCTGAGGACAAGGGAGAATTACGCAGGAGAATTACGCTGGGAATTACTGGGAGTGGGGGCTAATTCCAACAGAGAGGCCAGCAGGAGAGTGCCCTGGGGGTTGGGGGGCGCACTGGGCAAGCACCTGATATCAATGGCCCTGACACTCTCCATTCTACCCACCCCATCCCTCTCACAGTCCTTCTCCTACCTCGGTGTGCCGGGCTGGCAGTGCCAGGGTGCCCGGTAGGCATTGCCAGACTGTCACTGCCCAACGGGAACTGCACTCCTTGCCCCCAACTACCCAGGAGGCTTCAAGTCCCAGCAGCGAGGCCACCACATCAGATCCCGATTGTTGGGGATCCCCGCTGGTGTGGACCTCCACTGGCGAGGTCTGAAACATAAGGGATCCAAGATAAAACTGTCCCAGACTCACTAAGATTTCAGTAAGTGAATGAATATTTACATCAGCCTTGTCCTGTTCCCGGGCACCTGGCTGATCAGGTTATAAACAACGGCTTGGGAAATTTGTGGCCAGCTGTTCGACCACTGCAGTGGGCCAGGAAAATCACAGCTGTTATCTCTGCTCCACTCCAGAGCTCTTCACCATCCAAGGGATGGCTATTCTGATCCTGACCCCGCGTAATTCTCCTGAAAGTCCCCGTTTGCACAGAGTACTATAAATTTATTTAATTCCACTTGTCCAAATAACAGGCAGGAAAACCTTCTGTTTTCTTACCCGTTGGGATCTTTTGGAGAAAGTCACACCAAAATGTATTATAAGATCAAAGGTAATTGGGGGAGTTGCCAGGCACACAGGATAAGTTTAAGGATAAAACAGGATGAAGGGTGATGGGGGAGGTGACAGAAGGAGGTAGAAGGTGCTGGACTTTCGTCGATAGCAGATGCGCACCAGGGTCTAATTATAACATTGCGACATAATCCCACAGTGAAAGCCAAGACTCAGAGTGGAAGGAGGATCTTCTGTGGAATTACTGGTGTGCTTACTGAACCAAATATAGTGGGCACCTGAACAACTATCATCTTACTGAGGTACGACCTCATCTCTGCGGGTCAAACTCCCTAGTCTCACAGCATCATTTCAGCAGGGCTGGAGTAGCACTGAAGCTTGAGCAGAAAGTCATTTCCTTTTGACCGAGACCAGGAGAAACAGAATGGGGGAAACCAAATGGAAAAAACGTAGTTGGGCAGGGAGAGCAACTCCATCGAACCCCAGTATGGGATGGTTCCAATATGCAACATTGGGAATTTAAACTATACTGCTGGAATCTGCTGGTCTGAGCAAATAGCAGCCACTGTATGATCCATTAGACCCCGATCTCCCTTTCCATGAGGCAGCCAAGCACTTTCACACCCCAATCATGACAGCAGAATGTGGATAGACTCCTGTCTTGTATGCACAGGGTCTCTGGGTCTCTGCCTGATGCTCCCCAGCCTGTCTCTGCATCCCCCGCAGATCTCTTAGGACTGAGTTGGGGGCTCATTATCTGCATGGGTTGTATATGGGTCTGGTCTCCGCAAGTTCTCCGAGTATCAGAAACCTCGGCTGTCACTGCACCCACCAGCTATGGACCCCTGTCTGTGAGACTCTGACCAGATTATGACCCTGAGCCTTTCTGGAACACACACCCACTGATTTAAATGTCTCAGTGCCAGCTGAGGTTGTAGTGAACACAGTGATGGTGCATCCTATGCAGATTCTGGGGCTTCCTCCTCAGAGGTGGGCTTGGGGCTGCTTCGCTGACTGGTCTCCCCTGTTGACCTCTCTCTCTCTTCTTGTTGGTATCTGGAATAGAGAAAAGAAAGAGTGGGTGACTGGCAAAGCAGGTTCCCTCATTAAAATGATGTCTTACTCTGTAGCTGTATCTGGCAAGTGCATCCTCACTGGCCTCTTGGGCTCTCAGTGCAGGTCCTGCTCCTCCCCAAACTGCTTCTCATGTGGGCTGAAAATTGCCATGAATACAATTCAGATGTTGAACACCTCCGTAGTGGAGAACATGCGCCTGTCAACAGCAAAGGGGAAGAAGTGGAGATTATCAAGAGTTTCAAGTTTCTAGATCACGAATAACCTGTCCTAACTCCCCCCACCTCCCCCATGATGACACTATAGTTAAGAAAGCCCATCATTACCTCTACTTTCTCAGGAGCCGAAGGAAAATTTGGCATCTCTGCTACAACTCTCATCAATTTTTATAGATGTACCATAGAAAGCATTCTTTCTGGTTGCATCACAGCTTGGGATGGCTCCTGCTCGGCCCAAGATCGCAAGAAAATACAAAGGGTTGTGAACAAAGTCCGGCCGATCACTCAAACCAACCTCCCATCCATTGACACTGTCTACACTTCCTGCTGCCTCGAGAAAAGCAGCGAATATAATTAAGGACTCCATACACCCCGAAAATTCTTTTTCACTCTCTTCCGTCGATAAAAAGATTCAAAAATCTGAAGTCATATACCAACCGACTGAAGAACAGCTTCTTCCCTGCTGCTGTCAGACTCCTGAATGGATTTACCTCACATTAAGTTGATCTTTTTCTACACCCCAGGGACACATTATGCATTGCCTCCTTCCCTTCTCAATGGTATGCTTTGTCTGTATAGTGCGCAAGAAACAATGCTTTTGATATTACACTAATACACGTGACAATAATAAACTAAGTCAAATCACATTGTGGGCCTCCCTGCCCTGTAGGAAGACAGAAAGATTGGTTGTTATGGATGTTTGAGTGGCTGAGGAACATCCTTGTCAGAGAGCTGTGTCTACCCTGTTAATGATAGTATTGTGCAATGCTTTAAACTGGTGTTTGAAGCAGCTGTCCCCAGCTGGGGCAAGATTAGAAATCATTGCAGGAGAGTATAAACCGGTTCACTCTGAGTGTCTGGGAGGAACTGGGAGTGTCTGTTGTAGGGCAGGGAAGGCTGGGGGGAGAGGGCGGAGAGGAGGAGGAAGGAATCTTCCAAAAAAAGTTCTAAGTGCTGAATGAGTGAGAAAACGGGAGAGTTTCAAACTCAATCTTTTCAGCAAGTTGAAAATTGCAGCCTTATGACACTCAGTCAAACAAAAGGTACCGGCACCGGCATGTAATTCTCACCAGTAGGGGGAGGGGAGGAGCCTAATCTCACTGGTGGAGCCGGCTACTGAGCTTAGGGTGCACCATTGTGCAGGCAGCCCGGTCTCCCTGTGTACTGGGAAATCTCCTGTACACCCATGGATATCTCTCCCACTGCTGGTCTCTCCAGCTTCCCCCATTCCCAGGCATCAGAACTAACAGAGTTTACAGCTGATAGGCTTCTGAAAGCATCAAGTGGCTGACACACATATTCAGTTGCGCATGTCGGGGTGGCACGGTAGCACAGTGGTTAGCATTGCTGCTTCACAGCTCCAGGGACCTGGGTTCGATTACCAGCTCGCATCACTCTCTGTGTGGAGTTTCTCATTGTGTCTGCATGGGTTTCCTCTGGGTACTTCGTCTTCCTCCCATAGTCCAAAGATGTGCGGGTCAAGTTGATTGGCCATGCTAAGAAATTGCTCCTTAATGTCCAGGGATGTGTAGGTTAGAGGGATTAGTGAGTACAATATATGGGGATAGACCTGGGTGGGATTGTGTTCAGTGTAAACTTGATGGGCTGAAGGGCCTCTTTCTGCACTATAGGGTTTCTATGATTCTACGTTCCAGCCATTGGCCTCAGTGGATCATGGGAAGAGGATATTGTACTCCTTCATCCCATTGGTCCTGCCAAAATGGACCACTACACATTTATCCGCGTTGAAGTCCATCTGCCACTTCTCCGCCCAGTCTTGCATCCTATCTATGTCTCGCTGCAACTTCTGACAACTCTCCAGACTGTCCACAACACCATCAATGTTTGTATTATCGGTGAACTTACTAACCCATCCGTCCACTTCCTCATCCAGGTCATTTATGAAAATGACAAACAGCAAGGGTCCCAGAACAGATCCCTGGGGCACTCCACTGGTTACCGACCTCCATGCAGAAGAAAACCCATCCACAACCACTCTCTGCCTTCCGCAGGCAAGCCAGTTCTGGATCCACAAGACCAAAGCCCCTTGGATCCCCTGCCCTCTCACCTTCTCAAGAAGTCTTGCATGGGGGACCTTATCAAACGCCTTACTGAAATCCATGTAAACCACGTTCACCACTCTTCCTTCGTCAACGTGTTCAGTCACATTTTCAAAGAACTCCACTAGGCTCGTAAGGTACAACCTGCCCTTGACAAAGCCATGTTGACTATTTCTGATCAAGCTAAACTTCTCTAAATGCTCGTAAATCCTGTCCCTCGGATCCTTTCCATCAACTTACCAAACACTGAGGTCAGACTCACCGGTCGGTAATTTCCTGGGCTATCCCTGTTCCCTTTCTTGAAGAAACCATGCAGACGGTACAACAATGGATGAATAAACACACTCAACAATCATTAGGCAAGAGTGTTAGAACGTAGAACACACAACAGTACAGCACAGTACAGGCCCTTTGGCCCTCGATATTGTGCCGAGCTATGTCCAAACCCAAGATCAAGCTATCCCACTCCCTATCATTCTGGTGAGCTCCACGTGCCTATCCAATAACCACTTGAAAGTTCCTAAAGTATCCGACTCCACTATCACAGCAGGCAGTGTATTCCTCACCCCAATCACTCTCTGAGTGAAGAATCGACCTCAGACATTCCTCCTGTATCTCCCACCATGAACCTTATAGTTGTGTCCCCTAGTAACAGCTCCATCCACCCGAGGAAGAGTGTTCTCTTCCTGTTGGAGAACACTTCAGTGGTCACGGATATTCGGCCTCTGATTTTTGGGTAAGTGTTCTCCAAGGTGACCTTCACGGCACACAATAATGCAAAATTGCTGACCAGAGACTGAGTTCCACATACATGAGGATGGCCTCAATTGGGATCTTGGGTTCATGTTACACGATCTGTAACCACCACAACTTACCTGGACTTGCAAAACCTCACTAACTGTTCCATCCGGAGATAATACACAGCTTTTTAACTTGTGCTTAATGCTCTCTCCACTCACATTGTCTGAACCTTGATTACCTCGCATTCCAACCATTATTTTGTAAATTGGGTTTGTCTCTTTATATGCCCTGTTTGTGAACAGAACTCCCACTTATCTGACGAAGCTAGTGGCTTTTGCTGTCAAGTAAATCTCTTGGACTTTAACCTGGTGTTGTGAGACTTCTTCTCGTGTTTACCCCAGTCCAGTGCCGGCATCTCCACATCATCTCTGCCTGAATACAGACCCCCAGCAAAGATATATTTACCTTCGAGGCAGCAGAGCACAGATTCTCACCAGATTTATACCAGAAAGAATCCACATGAGCATTAGCTGCTCAGACTATCCCGGTCTTCCCTTGTGTATCGATGATTAATGACAGATCTAATAAATGTGTTTAAGGTGATTTAATGATTTAAGAGCGTGAGAATCAATTAAAAACTTTAAATTAAACCGAGCTGTTCAGGGGTGATGTCAGGAAGTATTTTTTCACACAAAAAAGTGCTGGGAATCTGTTACTTTCTGTCCAAGTAGCTGTCAAGGCTGAGAGTCAATGAAAAATTACATCGCTGTGATGAACAGTGTTTAATTGAGAATGCATCTGAAAATATGGCGAACAGTTGGAGTTATATGACATTGAAACGTAGAACAATACAGCACACTACAGGCCCTCAGTGTTGTGCTGAGCTATGTCTAAACCCAAGATCAAGCTATCCCACTCCCGATCATTCTGGAGTGCTCCATGTGCCTATCCAATAACTGCTTGAAAGCAATAAGTGCTTAAAGTGTCCGACTCCACTTTCACAGCAGGCAGTGCATTCCACACCCCAACCACTCTCTGAGTAAAGAATCCACCTCCTACACCTCCCACCATGAACCTTATAGTTATGCCCCCTAGTAACAGCTACATCCAGCTAAGGAAATAGTCTCTGCACGTCCACTCTATCTATCCCTCTCTTCATCTTATAAACCTCTATTAAGTTGCCTCTCATCCTCTTCCACTCCAAAGAGAAAAGCCCCAGCTCCCTCAACCTTTCCTCATAAGACTTACTCACCAAACCAGGCAGCATCCTGGTAAATCTCCTCTGCACTCTCTCCAGTGCTACTGTATCTTTTTATAATGAGATGACCAGAACTGAACAAAATATTCCAAATGTGGTCTCACCAACGTCTGGTATAGTTGCAGCATAACCCCACGGCTCTTAAACTCAAACCCCCTGTTAATAAACACTAACCCACTATAAACCTTCTTCAAGCTCTTTCCATTTGAGTGGCAACCTTCAGGGATCTGTGAATACGAACCCCAAGATCTCTCTGTTCCTCCACATTCCTTGGAATCCTGCCGTTGACCCTGTAATCCGCATTCAAGTTTGTCCTACCAAAATGAATCGACTCACACTTATCAGGGTTAAACTCCATCTGCCACTTTTCGGCCCAGCTCTGCATCCTATCAATGTCTCTTTGCATCTTCCAACTCATCCATTACTCCACCAATCTTGGTGTCATCAGCAAATTTACTAACCTACCCTTCAGCACCCCAGTTCCAAGTCATTGATAAAAATCACAAATAGCGAGGACCCAGCACTGCCCCCTGTGGTACACGCTGGTAACTGGCCTCCAGTCTGAAAATTTTCCTTCCACCACCACCCTCTGTCCTCTATGATACAGCCAGTTACTTATCCAATTGACCAAATTTCCTTCTATCCCACATCTCCTTATCTTCTCCATGAGCCTACCATAGGGAACCTTATCAAATGCCTTACTAAAATCCATGTGTACGACATCAACTGTTCTACCTTCATCCACACACTTAGTTACGCCCTCAAAAGAATTCAATCAAATTTGTGAGGCAGGACTTACTCCTCACGAAACCGTGCTGACTATCCCGAATTAAACTGCATCTTTCCAAATGATCATAAATCCTATCCCTCAGGATCCTTTCCATTAACTTACCAACCACTGAAGTAAGACTAACTGGCCTATAATTACCAGGGTCATTCCTATTTCCTTGAAGAGAGGAACAACATTCACCACTCTCCAGTCTTTTGGCACAATCCCCGTTGACAGTGAGGACCCAAAGATCAAAGCTAAAGGCTCCGCAATCTCATCCATTGCCTCCCAGTGTCCTAGGATGTATTCCATCTGGCCCAGGGGACTTATCCAGCCTCAGGTTTTTCAGAATAGCGCATGTATCTTCTCTCAGAACATCTATATTCTCCGTCCTATCAGCCTGTATTACACACTCATCCTCAAAAACATGGCCCCTCTCCTTAGTGAACACGGAAGAAAAGTATTCATTCAACGCCTCACCCATTTCTTCTGACTCCATGCACAAGTTCCCACTACTATCCTTGACCAGCCCTAACCTCACCCTGGTCATTCTTTCATTTCTCACATAAGAGTAAAAAGTCTTGGGGTTTTCCTTTATCCGACCCACCAAAGACTTCTCATGCCCCCCTCCAGCTCTCCAAGGCCCTTTTTTTAACTCATTCCTAGCTACCTTGTAACCCTCAAGCGACCCAACTGAACCTTGTTTTTTCATCTTTACATACGCTTCCTTTTTCCTCTTGGCAAGACGTTCAACCTCCTTTGTGAACCATGGTTCCCTCACTCGGCCGTTTCCTCCCTGCCTGGCAGGGACATACTTATCAAGGACATACCTATCCTTGAAAAAGCTCCATTTTTTTATTTGTGCCCATACCTGACAGTTTCTGTTCCCATCTTGTGCTCCTTAATCCTTGCCTAATCGGATCATAATTATCCCTGCCCCAATTATAAACCTTGTCCTGCCGTGTGACCCTCTCCCTCTCCATTGCAATAATGAAGGACACTGAATTGTGGTCACTACCTCCAAAGTGCTCTCCCACAAACAAATCCAACACTTGGCCCGGTTCACTATCCAGTACCAAGTCCAATGTGGCTCCACCTCTTATCGGCTTATCCACATATTGTGCCAGGAAACCTTCCTGCACACACTGTACAAAAAGTGTCCCATCCGAACTATTCAACCTATAAAGGTTCCAATCAATATTTGGAAAGTTACAGTCACCCATGATAACTACCCTGTGACCTCCACACCTATCCATAATCTGCTTTGCCATTTCCTCCTCCACATCTCTATTATTATTTGGGGGCTTATAGAAAACTCCTAATAACGTGACCGATCTTCTCCTATTTCTAACTTGAGCCCATATTACCTCAGTAGCAGATTCCCCTTGAAATTCCTTTCAGCAGCCCTTAAACTGCCCTTGATTAACAATGCTACCCCTCCACCCCTTTTACCACCTTCCCAACTCTTACTGAAATATCTATACCCCGGAACTGCCAACAACCATTCCTGTCTCTGTTCTAATCATATCTCCGTAATGGCCACAACAACATCATCGTCCCAAGTACCAATCCACGCTCCAAGTTCACCCATCTTATTCCTGATGCTCCTTGCATTGAAGTAGATACACTTCAACCCACCATCCTGTCTACCTGTACACTCCTGCAACCTTGATACCTTTCTCAGTACCTCGCGACCCTCAACACCGGCTTTTGGACTACAGCTCATTTTCCCATCCCCCTGACAAATTAGTTTAACTCTCCCCCCCTCCCCCCCCGAAGAGCCAAAGCAAATTTTCCTCCCAGGATATTGGTGCCTCTCTGGTTCAGGTACAAACTGTTCTTTTTGAACAGGTTCCACCTTCCCCAGGTTGTGCTTCAATTACCCAAGTAAATGAAATCCTCTCTCCTACACCATCCCTACAGCCACATGTTACTCTGCATTCTCTCCCTGCTCCTCAACTTACTAACACTTATCAACATGACCCACATCAAGCAGGAACCAACTGAACGATAGAACAGGAGGAAGGGTTGAATGACCTCCTCCTGTTCCTATATTTCAAACCCAGTGAAGATTTCCAGATAGCAACCCTCTGACCTTAGTTTCACTCAGGCCCGGTTTCTAAGATAACATTACTTTACCAAGGAGATTTTTATTTTTATTCATTCATGAGACATGGGCTTCACTTGCTGGGCCAGCATTTTTTGCCCACCTCTCGTTGCACAAGGGATTTGAGAGTTAACTACATTACTGTGGCTCTGGAATCATATGTAGGCCAGACCAAGTAGGGATGGCAGATTTCCATTGGTGAACCAGATGGGTTTTTCCAACAATTAACAATTGTTTTATGGTCATCAGTCGATTCTTAATTCCAGATTTATTTTTGTTGAATTCAAATTCCACCATCTTCTGTGGCTGGATTCGAATCCAGTTCCCCAGAACATGAATACTTTTCTTCAGTGTTCGCTAAGGAGAGGGGGCATATTTTTGAGGATGAGTGAGTGACACAGGCTGATAGGATGGAGGAGGTAAATGTTCTGAGGGAAGATATATGAGCAATATTGAAAAACTGAGGTTGGATAAGACCCCTGGGCCAGATGGAATATATCCTAGGATACTTTGGGTGGCAAGGAATGAGATTGTGGAGGTTTTAGCTTTGATCTTTAGGTCTTCATTGTCCATGGGGATTGGACAGAGGACTGGAGAATGGCGAACGTTGTTCCTCTTTTCAAGAAAGGAAATAGGAATGACTCTGGTAATTATAGGCCAGTTAGGCTTACTTCGTTAGTCAGTAAGTTAATGGAAAGGATCCTGAAAGATAGGATATATAACAACTGGGAAAGATTCAGTTTAATGCGGGACAGACAGCACAGTTTTGTGAGGGGTAACCTTGCCTCACAAATTTGATTGAATTCTTTGAGGAGGTAACTAAGTGTGTGGCCAAAGGTAGAGCAGTTGATGTCGTATACATGGATTTTAATAAGGCGTTTGATAAGGTTCCCCATGGTAGCTCATGAGAAGATAAGGAGATGTGGGACAGAAGGAAATTTGGCCAATTGGATAAGTAACTGGCTGTATCGTAGAAGACAGAGGGTGGTGGTGAAAGGAAAATTTTCAGACTGGAGCCCAGCAGTATACCACAGGGATCAGTGCTGGGTCCTCTGCTATTTGTGATTTTTATCAATGATTTGGAAGAGGGGGCTGAAGGGTGGGTTAGTAAATTTGCTGATGACATCAAGATTGCTGGAGTAGTGGATGAGGTGGAGGGCTGTTGCAGGCTGCAAAGAGACATTGATAGGATGCAGAGCTGGGCCGAAAAGTGGCAGGTGGAGTGTGAGGTGATTCATTTTGGTCGGACAAACTTGAATGCAGATTTCAGGGTCAATGGCAGGGTTTTGAGGAATGTGAAGGAACAGAGAGATCTTGGGGTTCATATCTACAGTCTCTGAAGGTTGCCACTCAAGTGGATAGAGTCGTGAAGAAGTGTTAGCGTTCATTAATGGGGGTTTGAGTTTAAGAGCCGTGGGATTATGCTGCAACTGTACCGGATGTTGGTGAGACCACATTTGGAATATTGTGTTCAGTTCTGGTCAACTCACTATAAAAAGGATGCGGAGGCATTGGGAGAGAGTGCAGAGGAGATTTATCAGGATGCTGCCTGGTTTGGAGGGTAGGTCTTATGAGTAAAGGTTGAGGGAGCTAGGACTTTTCTCTTTGGATCAGGGGAGGATGAGAGGCAATTTAGTAGGGGGGTTTGTAAGATGACAAGAGGGATTGATAGAGTGGATGTACAGTGACTATTTCCTCAGGTGGATGTAGCTGTTATTAGGCGGTATAACTATAAGGTTCATGGTGGGAGATATAGGAGGGATGTCCGAGGCAGGTTCTTTACTCAGAGAGTGGTTGGGGTGTGGAATGCACTGCCTGCTGTGATAGTGGAGTCGGACACTTTAGAAACTTTCAAGTTGTTATTGGATAGGCACATGGAGCACACCAGAATGATAGGGAGGCAATAGCTTGATCTTGGGATTGGACATAGCTCGGTACAACCTTGAGGGCAGAAAGGCCTGCACTATGCTATACTGTTCTATGTTTCTATGTTTCTATTAGCTGAGTCTCTGGATGAGTAGCTTAGCGATAACAGTACTAAACCATTGCCTCCCCGGAATAGTTAGGTTAGAGGGTCATTAGATTGATTCCACTGGTTGGCGCAACATCGAGGGCTGAAGGGTCTGTACTGCGCTGTAATGTTCTATGTTCTATGTTCAACATTATCTCTAACTACAGTCACAACTCAAGCTTGGTACCATGTCACAAACAGTGCTGCCCAGTGGCTGGCAGTATCACTGGCACCCTTATCATTCATGTCTAAAGCTCTCCCCAGAATTCAGCAGATGATATTGTGACGTGTTTTGAGGTTATGATACACTGCTGTATCAGCGGTTAGTTACGGGAACTTTTTACACCTGAGACGGATTGTTAAATCTGAGCAGACACAGAAAAGTAGCCCACAAAAGAACAAGGATTCGCCCAAGTTGTTACAGACCTGACTCACTTTGCCTTGAATACACCCCATCAGCATAGCAAGATCCAGCAATGCACCACAAACATAAAGAACCTCTTGGTGTGTACAACAGAGATCCCTCCTGAGTGATTGAAGCAGTGAAACCAATACTCCATAGTTATTGGCTCCATGGTTACTGGTTCCATGTTGCAGTGAGCGGGTCCATGGGTTTCACTGAAGGCTCTCCAACCTCACATGGATAGTGAATGGTGACATCGCCTCTGCGTGAAGGAGCAATCCCTTATCAGCAAGCCTGCCTTACAAACCTGATGAAAGATGTGGGTTGTCGCATTGTGGGAGCTGCCTGGCATTCATCAAGTTGGACTTCTTGTGGTCACACACCGACTGCAGTAGATCTTACTCATTGGCAATATGAAGGTTCTTGTGCCCAACATCATCAGGTAGCTCCCTACCCTGGTCTTCCCCTCTCAGGGAAAATTGGGTGATATTCCCTGTTCTCCATTACAATTCATTTTACCATTTCTGATTGATGGCAAACTGCAACATAACTTGGTGATATCCCTGGCTCCCAGCAGGAAGGGTTCTGGAACAGAGAGAGAAAGGATGATGATGATCGTCACAGGAAGCACTGACCTCATCCTCACACCCCGGGTTAGTGTGTGGGAGGCGATACAATTCCATCCCCTTAGTGAAATGGGGCTTCCTGAGACACTGCTCCAGGTTCATCCCAGTGATCCCAGGAGATGAAATCAGGATCGGACTCCTCTATGGAGAGCCTTCATTGTCCAAATTCCTTGCAAAAGTTCTCCTCCTCTGTTTGTCTTCTCAGAGAAAGTAGCAATGTTACTTCCCCCTTACCCATACAAGTAACAATGTTACTGCCCCCTTACCCATACAAGTAACAATGTTACTGCCCTCTTACCCATACAAGTGGCAGTGTTACTGCCCCTTACCCATACAAGTAGCAATGTTACTGCCCCCTTACCCATACAAGTAGCAATGTTACTGCCCACAGACCCATACAAGTGGCAGTGTTACTGCCCCCTTACCCGTATAAGTAACAATGTTACTGCTCCCTCACCCATACAAGTGGCAGTGTTACTGTCCCCTTACCCATACAAGTAACAATGTTACTACCTCCTTACCCATACAAGCAGTAAAGTACCTTTACAAGTAGTAATGTTACTGCCCCCTTACCCATACAAGTGGCAGTGTTACTGCCTCCTTACCCATACAAGTAACAATGTTACTGCCTCCTTACCATACAAGTAACAATGTTACTGCCCCCTTACCCATACAAGTAACAATGTTACTGCCCCCTTACTCTTACAAGTAGCAACGTTACTGCTCCCTTACCCATATGAGTGGCAGTGTTACTGGCCTCATACCCAGACCAGTCAATATTACTTTCCGTCTTCCTGTGGTCTGCAAAAACCTCCTAACTCCTGCAATAATTCAGCACAATGTTTTTAGAAACTTTATCGCAGCTCAATCCAGTCAAAAACAGTTGCGAAGTGACCCGTTAAATCATTCCAGAAAAGGCTCCATCGTGTTCCTAACACTTACCTCAGCAGCAGCAGCCAGACAAATGGTTGCTGCTCAATCATTGACCAGTTTTGAGATCTTGCTCAGCCCCATTGACCTCAGCAATGGTGAGGTCACTCCAGTTGCTTTACACCGTGCGGATTGTGCAGAAAGAAACCAATACAGTGTGACATCTTCCAGCTCTGGCATCACCGCTGGAGGCACAATCACTGAAACTGACAGCGACTTTGAACATGTACAAAATAACCTGGAAATCCAGATGTTGCTGCCAGTGAGTCTAGACTCCTCCAAAAATTGCCCAGTTAAACTTTCCCCAGATGTAACCTCCATTGCAATCAGGATTTGATGAGAATATTCCCTCTGTTAGACTCACTGTAAAAGCCCTGGGGAAGTTATAACTTATTACTGAAGTGTGAGTTTTTAGTAGTGCAGCAACTACTCATAAACACCCTCACTGGCTCTGAAAAAACTCATTTGATATTTCACTTCTTTGCTTTGGCAACAGATTTAAACTGATGTTGGAGAAAGGGTGGCACAGTGAGGGTCAGTGCCAGGCCAGAGGTGGCACAGTGAGGGTCAGTGCCAGGCCAGAGGTGGCACAGTGAGGGTCAGTGCCAGGCCAGAGGTGGTGCAGTGAAGGTCAGTGCCAGGCCAGGGGTGGCACAATGAGGGTCAGTGCTAGGACAGAGGTGGCACAGTGAGGGTCAGTGCCAGGCCAGAGGTGGCACAGTGAGGGTCAGTGCTAGGCCAGAGGTGGCGCAATGAGGGTCAGTGCCAGGCCAGGGGTGGCACAATGAGGGTCAGTGCTAGGACAGAGGTGGCACAGTGAGGGTCAGTGCCAGGCCAGGGGTGGCACAGGGATGGTTAGTACCAGGCCAGAGATGGTCCAGTGAGGGTCAGTGCTCGGCCAGAGATGGCAAGTGAGAGTCAGTGCTAGGCCAGAAGCAGCACAGTGAGGGTCAGTGCCAAGCCAGGGGTGGCACGCTAAAGGTCAGTGCCAGGCCAGGAGTGGCACACTGAGGGTCAGTGCCAGGCCAGGAGTGGCACAGTGAGGGTCAGTGCCAGACCAGAGGTGGCACAGGGATGGTTAGTACCAAGCCAGAGATGGTCGAGTGAGGGTCAGTGCTCGGCCAGAGATGGCAAGTGAGGGTCAGTGCCAGGCCAGGGATGGCGCAGTGAGGGTCAGTGCCAGACCAGAGGTGGCACAGGGATAGTTAGTACCAAGCCAGAGATGGTCCAGTGAGGGTCAGTGCCAGGCCAGGGATGGCGCAGTGAGGGTCAGTGCTAGGCCAGAGGTGGCACAGTGAGGGTCAGTGCTTGGCCAGAAGTGGCATAGTGTGGGTCAGTGCCAAGCCAGAAATGACAGAAGGAGGTATGAAAGGGGAACAGAGCGATCACCCAATGTTTGTGAGCAGCTTTCTTTGAGGTAACATTGCCTTGCTGTTGCATTCCAAGTTTAGCCATTAAACCGGAGCGGATACATTAATCCCTCACCTGTGAGACCACATCGTGTGGTCAATTCTCAAATGATCCCAGGAGGGAGATTGTCACTGGGAGACTAATTATAGAATTTGGTCCTTTAAATAAAAACCCTGGAGATTTATTAAGCATTTAAACGTTTTTTTATTAAATATTTTACATTGTCCAAAATAACATAAGATCTATATGTGTTCCATTGAAATAGCTAAGATTTTTCAAAAAATATTATTGATTTTCAAAATTCTCTAATTTTCTTAGAACAATTGAACTTTTTTTAAAAATTGTACCTAAATATATTTGTGATTAAAAGTGCATTCCACTGGAGACCACATCCTCAATTCTTCAATCTGGGATTATCAGGGTGCTCATTCAGCAGGCTAGGAAAGCGAAGGTACATCAAGAGCAATGGTGATGGTCTCATGAACCTCTCAAAACTCAGAGAGGAAGAGACAACGCTGAGACTGTGACAGAAAGTTAACTGGAATTGGAGGCAGTGTGATGAGTCTCAATATCAGATATAGAGTAATGTCGAACAGTCTGAGTCAGGGAGTCAGTTAGAAGAATTTGGAGGAATGATTGTCAAAATGATGCTGATGAGGATGGATATTATAACAGAGGTTAGGCCAGGAGAACTGGGATCAGAGAGGGAACTCACAATGTTAAAATGGCAGTTTGGGCTCTTTGTTCTTCTTTGATCTTTCTTTCTCGGATCACTGCAGCTTAGCGCGGGTAACACCTTTTCAGGAATCTCTATTTCACGGTGAAACTATATCAAAGTGCAAATTGTTATGCACCTGACCAAGAATTAGCACAAAAATTTCCAAATTCAGTCACAGAATAAACAGTGGTTGTTCGACAAAAGAAAAGTCTCCTCAAGTCGAACATTAAAGGCACATTGTTGAAGCGTGGAAAAAGCTTCATAGAACATAGATCATTACAGCGCAGTGCAGGCCCTTCGGCCCTCGATGTTGCGCTGGCCAGTGGACCCTCTAACTTAAACTATTCCAATATCATCCATATGCCTATCCACCGAACATTTGAATGCCCCCATACTCTGACTGGATCTGGAGCTAATTTACATGGCTTCGTCCAAACATTAGCATATTCATGAAAGAAAGTGTTTTCATATCTCCTTATGTCAGCACCCACCTTGGCACTGACCCTCTGTGTGTCACCCCCCTGGCCTGGCACTGACCCTCTGTGTGTCACCGCCCGCCCAGCACTGACCCTCTGTGTGTCACCGCCCGCCCAGCACTGACCCTCTGGTGTCACCCCCCCAGCGCAGCACTGACCCTCTGTGTGTCACCCCCCTGGCCCAGCACTGACCCTCGTGTGTCACCCCCTGGCCCAGCACTGACCCTCTGTGTGTCACCCCCTGGCCTGGCACTGACCCTCTGTGTGCACACCCCCTGGCCCAGCACTGACCTTTGTGTGTCACCCCCTGGCCCAGCACTGACCCTCTGTGTGTCACCCCCTGGCCAGCACTGACCCTCTGTGTGTCACCCCTGGCCCAGCACTGACCTCTGTGTGTCACCCCCTGGCCCAGCACTGACCCTCTGTGTGTCACCCCTGGCCCAGCACTGACCCTCTGTGTGTCACCCCCTGGCCTGGCACTGACCCTCTGTGTGTCACCCCTGGCCCAGCACTGACCCTCTGTGTGTCATCCCCTGGCCTGGCACTGACCCTCTGTGTGTCACCCCCACCCAGCACTGACCCTCTGTGTGTCACCCCCGGCCCAGCACTGACCCTCTGTGTGTCACCCCCTGGCCCAGCACTGACCTTCTGTGTGTCACCCCCCTAGCCCAGCACTGACCCTCTGTGTGCCACCCCCCTGGCCCAGCACTGACCCTCTGTGTGTCACCCCCTGGCCTGGCACTGACCCTCTGTGTGTCACTCCCACCCAACACTGACCCTCTGTGTGTCACCCCCACCCAACACTGACCCTCTGTGTGTCACCCCCTGGCCCAGCACTGACCCTCTGTTTGTCACCCCCCTAGCCCAGCGCTAACCCTTTCTGATTTAAGCTGCTTAATGGTTTCTCTGGATAAATGTGAATGTTCAAAGACAAACAAAATGTTACTTTTAGAGAGAAAGTTCGGATAAATACTACATGCACAATTATCGAGCGATGAAAGAGATCGTTACATTTTGGTCTCATTGACCTCGTTGAGTTGGAATGCAGGGTTGTCGTAAGCTTTCTTTTCTTTGAGCTTCGCTTGTCTCTCAGTCTGCAGGCAATAGGCACAATGCGGAGTGTCCACCTGCAGAGTCTTACTAAAGTTAGAGAAATCGACTCTGTATTTCCCTTCTTTAGATTTGGAGACAATGGGGGCAAATCTGTAGCCCCAGAATACCTCCTCTGGCACGTAAGAGGTTCTCACCTGGCAGGTGGCACTGGTGGCTTCTATTGTGCCATCCAAAAAGACCACCAGCTCGAAGTCTTGCTGCTTGATGGTCTCGGCTGACATCTCGTAAAAGGGACTGGTTTTGTCAATGATGTGATAGATAGTGAGAGGAGATATGAAGAACAGGTTCTCATTCCCAGCATCAACAATAAAGTCAATGTTGACTTGATCCATTATGATGGTCTCGCCCTCCAGGGTCACCGTGGTTTTCAAGAGTTTTCCGTAAATGTGGCTGCCAATCAAGAGGCTTTTCCTGAGGTTGGCTACTCGAATCAGGAGGCAGAGCTTGCCCCCGCGCTTGCTGATGACGGCGCTCTTGCTGAACGTGATGGTTTTGGCTCTTTTCTTTGGTCTGGAGATCTTGGCCAAGATGGCGCCACACATGAAGGAATTAATGATGACACCGAGGATGGACTGAGTGACCAGGAGGAATATGGCTTCTCCGCACTGTTCCGTCACGCATCGGAAGCCATAACCAATCGTGACCTGAGTCTCCAGGGAGAAGAGGAAGGCAGATGTCAGCCCATTGATGTTCTGCACACAAGGCATATGATTCTCGGTGGGTGAAAATTCCGGAAGGTCCTTGTGTACATATGCAACAGCGTACCACAGCAAGCCAAAGAGGAACCAACTTCCCAGAAAGGCGGAAATAAAGATGGTCATCTGATACCTCCACTTAAGGTCAAGGACGGTCGTCCAAATATCTACGAGGAAGCCAATCCTTGAATGCTCTTTGATGTTTCCAAACTCTATGTTACACCTCCCATCTTTGGAGACTAGCCGACCTCTCTGACGATTATGCTCTGTTAGGTTTCTGGTGAATCTCCTGCGGAGGTATTTGAACATTCCGCGGAAAAATACCTTTCAATCTGTGAAGACAATGCCAAAGAATACATTAGACTCAATGATTTACCCTCCAGTGACCTCGGAGTAACCTCCAAACACATTACAATCTCAAAGGTGGAAAGGAAACTGGATTTTGTCACGGCTGCTGAAGTCAAAATGTGTGACCTCATTCCCATTCGTGTCTTGAATCTCGACCTATGTTCATTGAGAGGTCAATGGGAAATATCTACATCTGTTTAAGACAATAATGGGTCAGATATTGTTACAAAGCGGACAAATCCCTGTTAATGTTCAACTGCTAGTTAACACAAACCTAACAAATAAAGAAGATAAGAGAAATTTCCTCTGGTCACTGGCCACTTTCACGTGAAACATGGAAGTTAAACAGCAAGCTAAATGCCCCATTGAGCAGATAAAATTCTGGTTATATAACTGGAAGTGTTACTGTTATTTTCATATTAAATGGAAGGTTGTTAATAAGTCAAGTGGGGCACAGTCAATTCCGATCTGGAGATAACCATTGAGGTTGACATTGGTTTAAGTCCAGTCTGTAACTGGATCGATGCCTGCATTTAGTAGCTGTAATCTGTATTTGTGAGGCAATTGTAGAAACTCCAGCTTTGAACAAGGTTAGTGTAACTTTAGCCACAAATCTCAATTATTTGGTGGTCCTCATTCAGACAGGCATTGAAGAGCTACATGCGAGTTTAACATTGAGAAGGAGTTCAACAGGAAACTTTTATTGTGAGATGTATGTGTCGCTGGTAAGGTTAGAATTTATTGACCATCCCTCATTACCTAAGTGGCAGTGAGTAACCTGCTTGAAGCACAGCAGTTAGAGTGGTGTAGGAACATCTACAGTGCTGTCAGGGAGAAAGTTCCAGGATTTTGATACAGGAGCGGTGATATATTCTCGAGCTGGGATGGTGTGTGATTTGGAGGGGGATTTTCAGTTGCTGATGTTCCCATGCCCCTGCATCCCTAATGTGACTACATTCTTGATCATGGGGATTGGAAGGTGTAGCTAAAGGAGAAGTTATTGCAGCAAAGCATACACACCGACACCACTGTGCGTATGGGTGGAGTGAATGTTGAGGTTGTGTAAGGTAAACGTTCAACTCAGTTTCAGTCTGAGGAGACAGCCTGAGAGTTTTGTAATTAGTGCCAGAGACATGTGACTACTTTCTGGAAAAGTTACCCTCAGTGTCAGCTTAGCTCAGTAACAGCACCTTTGCTTCTGAGTCAGGGGATTAGGAGTTGAAGCACCACTTGAAGTGTGGGCGGGCACGGTGGCACAGTGGTTAGCACTGCTGCCTTACAGCTCCAGGGTCCTGGGTTCAATTCCTGGTTTGGGTCACTGTCTGTGTGGAGTTTGCATGTTCTCCCTGTATCTGTGTGGGTTTCCCCCAGGTGCACCAGTTTCCTCCCACAGTTCAAAGATGTGTGGGTGAGGTGTATTGGCCATGCTAAATTGACTCTTAGTGTTCTGGGATGTGTAGGTTAGACAGATTAGTTGGGTTACTGGGATAGGACCTGGGTGGGAATGTTGTCAGTGCAGTCCAGTGTGGATGGACGGAATGCTCCTTCTGCACTGCAGGGATTCTAGGGCTCTGTGTTGTATGCAATCTGTGCTGCCACTTCAGCACAGCAGTGAGGGGCACTCTGTAGTGTTTGAGACATTGAATCATTAACCCAAGATCTTGCCAGCCTAGCAAAATGGATCTTGTTAAAGAGTAGGTCAATGCTCTGAGCGTTTTTGCTAACACAGATCTCTTAAACAACACCAGCAGAAAAAGATCGATGAGTCCATCGTTGACTTACTGAATGCTGGAGCTTTCAGAATGCAAATTAACTGCTGGATTTGCTGATAGAACAAAGATCACTATGTAATTCACCTTTAATGGATAGCAGTGAGGCATCACTTTAAGGGAAGTGTGTCATATGATCCAGTCTCAGTTCTATTTGGCCCAGAGCTGAGCACACATACACAGCTCTGCTGGTCTGATTGACTCAAACTCTCTGCCTGTGCACACTTGTCCACATTCACCTATTCTTAATAAATGAACCCACAACATGTTTGCGGCAGCAACCCTTTTGAGTGACGGTGCCTTTATATCATGATAACACACATACCGTGGGACCCAGCAATGGTTCTTTCTGAATGACATGGCTGGCAGCAAGATGAAGTACAGTCTAATGTAGTGAACAGTCTGAGATTGTGCTGGATGACATGAGACAATCCTTGGTGCTTTGATCAGACTGGAAAAGTAATAGTGCTGAAACCACAGCGTGGTGACTGCACACATAGGCTTTAAGGATGCAGTGTCCGGACTGTGCTCCAGTAAGGAGCTGGTAAGCAGACAGTTCCCTCTTGGTCAGTAGGACAACATGTTGAGGAGACCAGCATTGAGTGGGAAAGAGGAAAGGCCAGAGTGTGGGAGAGATCAATACCGAGCAAGAAAGAAAATCCCAGAAGAAAACACAAACAATATAAAAATCACGAGAAAGTTGTGGTTATAATGGGTGGCTTCAGGAGTTGCTGAAAAACAAACTGAATAAAACAAGAAGGAAGGTTGAAAGGATATCGTCCAAACATTCACAAAACCCTGGGTTTGAATCGGGTAACTTCCAATTCAACTTACTTCCCGAATTCAAAATATTTAAACAATATATAGAGCTCGGGTTTCTGGATTCAGGTCAGAAAGTCATGACTTTATCAGTCGTCATGCCGATCAATCGGTGTTGTGATTGGGTGAGAGGTGAGAAACCTGGCACTGCCAGCCTGGCACTCTGGCATTGCCCGCTGAGCACTCTGGTATTGCCAACTTGGAAGCTGACAGGGCCTGATGGGTGCAGGACCTGAGGGAGGCAGGGCCATAATGGAGGGAGGAGGAGGGAGGAGCTCAGTAGGGAGGAGGAGCAAACTGCACTGGGGTGGGGCAATCTGCCAGGGCAATGATTGGCTGGGGTAGCAGTCGGCAGGGGTGGGGGGGCGGGTGGGGGGGGGGGGGGTCATGATAGTGCATCATTTGGTCAGGGTGGCAATTGGAGACGGATCATGGAGGGAGCAGCAATTCGGGGATGGGCGAGTGGAGGGCGTGGGGGGGAGGGTCAATGTCCAGAACAAAATGGAAGCATATAATAGGTATAGAGCACTAACAATGGAGGAGACCTTTCAGGGGTATAGAGAGCGTAGGGGGCTGTTTTGAAAAAAACAAAGCAGGAGGGCAAAGAGGGGCCACAAAATATCATTGGCAGATAACATTAAGGAGAACATAGAGGTATTTTATAAGTACATTAGAAGCAAGTAGATGACCAGAGAATGAATGGGGCCCATTAGAGACCAAAACAGCAATCTGTTGATAGAGCCAGAGGATGTGTGCAGCACGGTAGCACAGGGGTTAGCACTGCTGCTTCACAGCTCCAGGACCTGGGTTCGATTCCCGGGTCACTGTCTGTGTAGAGTTTGCACATTCTCCTCATATGTGTGTAGGTTTCCTCTGGATGCTCCGGTTTCCTCCCACATTCCAAAGGTGTGTGAATTAGGTTGATTGGCCATGCTAAAATTGGCCATTAGTATCCTGAGATGCGTAGGTTAGAGGGATTAGTGGGTAAAATCTGTAGCGACATGGGGGTAGGGTCTGGGTGGGATTGTGGTCGGTACTGACTCGATGGGCTGAATGGCCTCTTTCTGTACTGTAGGATTTCTATGACTTCAATTAATATTTTTAATCTGTATTCGCTAAGGGGAAGGATATTGTAGCTGGAGATTTCAGTTGGGACGGTAAAGTTTTGGAGCATGTTAAGATTAATAAGTCAGAGGTGTTAGATGTTTTAGTGAGCATAAAGATTCCTAAATTCCCAGGGCCTGATGAGATGTACCCCAGGCTGCAGTGGGAGGTAAGGGAGGAGATTGCAGAGGCCCTGACAGAGATATTTAACTCTGCACTGGTCAGATGTGAAGTGCCAGATGACTGGAGGATGCTTAATGTAGTATATTTATTCAAGGGCAGCAGAGATAAGCCAGATAATTATAGGCCAGTTAGTCTAATGTCAATGATAAGGGAATCATTGGGAAAAATTCTGAGGGACAGATTGATCAACGCTTGGGAAAGTAGAGATTGATCAGGGATAGTCAGCGTGGACTTGTTGGTAGGAGATCCTGTCTAACTAATTTAATTGAGTTTTTTGAAAAGGTAACTAAATATATTGATGAGATAGTACAGTTTACATGGACTTCAGCAAGGCTTTTGAAGTTCCACATGGAAGGTTAAAGCCCATGAGATCCAAGGTAAATTGGCAAATTGGATCCAAAATTATTGCCTGTAGGAGACAAAGGATGATAATAAAGAGTTATTCTTGTGTTCGGAAGCCAGTGACCAGCAGTGTAGCCAACGGTTGGTGCTGAGACCCTTCCTGTTTGTTATATTTAGATGTGAATATACAAGGTTTAATTAGTAAGTTTGCAGATGACACGAAAATTGATGGTGTTGTTGATAGTGAGGAGGATAGTCTGAGGTTTCAGACTGATATTGATCAGCTGGTAAGCTGCACAGAGCAATGGCAAATAGAATTTCATCCTGATAAGAATGTGGAGACTCTGGAGAGAGTGCAGAGGAGGTTTACCAGGATGCTGCCTGGTATGGAAGGTCTGAATTATGAGGAGAGAGTAGGCAAATTGCGGCTGTTTTCCTTAGAAAGACGTAGACTTAGAGGAGATCTAATAGAGGTGTACAAGATTATGAGGGATATAAATAGAGTAAACAGGGTTAAACTTTTTCCTAGGATGGACTCAAATAGCACGAGGGATCACAGGCTTAGGGTGAGGGGAGTAAGGTATAATTTGGATGCTAGAGGGAGTTTTTTCACACAGAGGGTGGTGGGGGTATGGAACGCGCTGCCAAGTAAAGTGGTGGAGGCAGGTACTCTGGAGTTATTTAAGAAATACTTACTTGGGCACATGAACAGAATGGGAATGGAGGGATATAAAAAACTGATTTAAAATAGGGATCATGAGCCTTGGGAGTCCTTGGGAAGTGGGTAAATAGATGATGATATTGATGTATTTGTTTTTATCCTACAGGTGCTTTGGTCCACCTTGTTGTCTAACAAGGGGCATACACGCGATGGGTCGTGAGAGGGCTGCTCTTGGATTTTTTTTCAAGAGTATCCTAGTGCTTCACGTCGTTAGTGTACGTTTGACCTGGACCATTTGATGGGCAACACGACAGCTCAGTGACTATCGCTGTGCTGTGCAGATACATGGATTTGGGCCTGTGTCTGTGGGAGTTTGCGCATTCTCCCCTTGCTTGCGTGGGTTTTCTCCAGGTGCTCCGGTTTCCTCCCACATCCCAAAGATGTGCTCTTAGGCTAATTGGAAAAACAAATTCTCCCTAAATTGTCTCAAATTTGGTTTTTAATCCATAGATCTATAAACATAGACAGGGATCACAGGTAGAGGTGGGAACATCGGGGTGGCGGCGCGGGCTCGTTGGGCCGAAGGGCCTGTTTCCTGTGCTGTTTTGTTCTTTGTTCTCTTTGTAAGTGTGAGGTGGGAGGTCTAATCTGCTGTGAGATTTAATAGATCAATCCCTGAAGGTGGCAGGGTAGGTAGATAAGGTGGTGAAGAAAGCATACAGAATGCTCTCCTTCATTAGCTGAAACACAGAATGTAGGAGCAGGGAAGTCTTGGTACAACTTTATAGAACATTAGTTCGGCCACAGATGGAGAATTGTGTACAGTTCCTGGTCATCACACTATCAGAAAAGCATGATTACATTGGAGAGGATGTAGAGGAGATTCACCAGAATGTTGCTGGGGAAGGAAGTTTCAGCCTGAGGAGGGACAGAATAGGGTGAATTTGTCAGAGGAGGCTGAGGAGGAATCCGATAGAGATATACAAAATTATGAAAGATATACATAGAGTAGATCAAAAAATCTTTTCTTGGCGGAGGTGTCCAAGGCAAGAGGACATTGGTTGAAGGTAAGGAATAAGTGATTTAGAGGAGATCTGAGGAAGGTGGTGAGAATATGGAATGCGCTCCTGACAGGATGGTGGAGGCAGGGATTCTCACAACATTAAACAAGCATTTGGACCAGTATCTAATTCGCCATCATCATCACTGATTGGATTACCAAGTACTCCAGTTGCAGAACTTCCATGCACACTCTAAGTGCTATTTGCAGTTTATTCATCATGCCTATAGAGAACATCAGGGACAGTAATCCACAATTTACCGGTAAACCACCTCAGAATATGTGCAAGAAATGGAAAATAAATTACACTCTTCTCCCTATTACCCTCGATCTAATAGATTAGTTGAACGAACATTTGCACGGTGAAATCCTAATTCTCAAATATAACCAGACAAAGCAAAATTTATAGATCACAATATTACATCTGACTCCTTTAAATGTAATGATTCCATTATTGGCACAGCTTGTCTTTGGCAGGCCAGTGCCCTCCCAATTCACCTACCCTTACCCATTCTGTTATCAGAAACCATACAGCAACTTTAAAGACTGCCAGAGAGAAAGACCAAAATGCATGATAAAAATGCAGGTACAGAATTGCCAAGTTTACAGTCAGGAAAAGTTCCCATCAGGGGTCTCACAGCAGGTACATGGTAACAAGGAATTGTTCAGAACCAACTTTCTATGGAATTGCTTACAAAGGCGCAATGGTGAGGGCAAATCAGAACCATTTCATAGAACATAGAACATAGAACATTACAGAGCAGAACAGGCCCTTCGGCCTTCGATGTTGCGCCAACCAATTAGGAAAAAGCAATGACCCTCTAACCTGAACCATTCCCTTTTCGTCCATAAACTTATCTACTAACCTCTTAAACGCCACCAAACTTGGCGCATCTAGAACTGACACAGGCAGGGAATTCCATACCCTTACCACCCTCTGGGTAAAGAACCTACCTCTGACATCCGTCCTATAACCACCACCCCTTAATTTAAAGCTGTGTCCCCTCGTGCTAGCTTTCTCCATCCTAGGAAAAAGGCTATCACTGTCCACCCTATCTAAACCTCTAATCATCTTATATGTTTCAATAAGGTATTTCAACCCCTTAACCACCATACAATGTATACCATACACCATTGCAACTCAGGCAAGATCCCAAATGTAACCAGGAACCACATCCAAGGATGTCAATAACACGGATAAATGAACCTTGGGGCAAAGTTACCAATACAAGATCTGGTGTGCCAGTAGATATCTTCTACACTTTAGAGACTCAGGGATTCATCTGTTCTATGTATTTAAGAAATGGGCACTAAACATGAATTGTAAATATTTATGCTTCTTATGAAGGAGCGCATCTTTAAAAAAAGAAAGAGGAAAGGTGTAATATGCTTTTAAGGGATGGCAGCATGATACCACCAGAAAGCAAATGGGTCATGTGATCCAGTCTCAGTGTCACTTTGGCCTGTGAGCAGAACGCAGCACACTCAGCTCTGATGTGGATGTTTTCAAGCTTTCTATCCATGTCTACAACGTTTAGCATTAATAAAAGAACCCATCATGTATTTACACAATCCCTCATGAATGATTTGTACCTTTACATTATTATTATTATTATTATTATTATTATTATAGCACACACAACAGGGATGGCACTCAACATTTAGCAGTGAAGAGGTTTGGCATTGCTTTATGATGTGAACTTTCCTAGTTAAATGTAAATCCTTTATTCCAATGTTTTTGTTCCTTTCCTATCAGCATTACTACGCCCTTCCCTTTCTGTTCAATGACGTCTTTGTGTTTTAATTTCTATTATCTTCTTACCTACCCCTGGCCTTCCTTTTTGTTATACCCGAACGCTCCCTGCCCCTCTCCTCCTGCCACCCTCCCCCCCCCACCCCCCAACCCCTTCTTTTTATCTGCAGTATAAAACCCGTCATATTTCTACTTTTCAATTCCGAAAAAGAATCACGTTGAACTGGAATCCTGAACTCTTCTCTTTTCAGAAATGCCACCAGACCTGCTGAGTTTCCAATATTTTCTGTTTTATTTCAGGTTTCCAGCACCTGCATTATTTTGCTTTTATTCCTTTGAGCCTTTGAGAAAACATTTTACCCACTGATGGACGGCAAAGGAAGATTGATAGATCATGGCAGGAGAGAGAGTGCTATCAACATCCTGAGGGTTAATATTGATTAGAAACTGAATTTGACTTGACTAAATACTATAGTTGCAAGAACAGGTCACCACTGGTGTGTAACTCACCTCTTGACTCAGCCACTTGGATGAGAACAGTTCCAATAACATTCAAGAAACTCAACACCATCCAGAATAAAGCAGCCCGCTTGATTGGGACCTCCTCTTCCACAAATATTCACTCCTTCCACAGTGGCAGCTATATATGCCAGCTACAAGATGCACTACAGGAATTCGTCAAAGCAACTTAGCAAGTACTTCCAAATCCACAAATGCTACCTCCTAGAAGCACGAGGCAATGGATACCTGGGAACACCACCACTTGGAGGTTTTCCTCCAAGTCACTTCCCAGTCTAACCTTCAAATATATCGCCATTCCTTCACTGTCATTATGTCAAAATCCTGGAATTCCCCTCCCTAACAGCACTCTGGGTGTATCAACACCATATATGGACTTCAGCAGTTCAGGAAGGCAGCTCATCACTGCCTTCTCAAGGGCAGTTAGGGATGGGCAACAAAAGCCAGCAATGCCCACATCATATGAGTGAATTAAATCAATAATGCCAGAGACCAAACTTGTGGTGCCACACCGGGTGGCACGGTGGCACAGTGGTTAGCACTGCTGCTTCACAGCTCCAGGGTCCTGGGTTCGATTCTCAGTTCGGGTCACTGTCTGTGTGGAGTTTGCACATTCTCCTTGTGTCTGCATGGTTTTCCTCTGAGTATTCCGGTTCCCTCCCACAGTCCAAAGATGTGCAGGGATAGGTTGATTGGCCATGCTAAGAAATTGCCCCTTAGTGTGGGGGGGTAGCGGTGTTAGCAAGATTAGTGTGTAATATACATTGGGTAGGGCCAGGGTGGGATTGTCTTTGGTGCAAACTCAATGGGTCGGAGGGCCTCTTTCTGAACTGTAGGGTTCTATGTTTTTATGAATACTGCTGTTAAATTTGATCAATTGGCTTGATGGAAAGTTTCGCTGAGAAATTGATTTGTCCAGAGCAGTAGGAAGAAATGGGAGTGACTATGATGGATGACTGAGCAGGGAGGAGGAATACAAGGATCGTGATGAGTTGCCAATGGGATAATGATTTGTTCAAACCAGTCAAGGATGTGATTATTCAGCTTGGTTTTAAATCAGTGGTGGTGATGGGGAGAGTCTGATGTTAGCCAGCATTGCCATAAAGGGAGTTAAAGTTAAAGCTAATGGGGTTAGAAGGTGGGGTGGGAGACAGTGCAGTTAATGGAATGGTGTGAACCTCATGGAAGATGTTAGTTCAATAAAGATGGGGAGAGACAGGAGGCAAGCCACAGTCTTTCCAAGTTAAACATGAACATAGAAACATTGCAACTTTGCAGTACTGAAGGAGGTCATTCAGCCCATCAATTCTGCATTGACCACAATCCCATCCAGCTCCTATCCCCATAAGAACATAAGAAATAGGAGCAGGAGTAGGCCATCTAGCCCTTCGAGCCTGTCCCACCATTCAATAAGATCGTGGCTGATCTGAAGTGGATCAGTTCCACTTTACCACCCCATAACTCTTAATTCCCTTAACACTAAAGAGAATCCCCCTAACACTAAAGAGAAATTTAGCACGGCCAATCTACCTAATCTTTGGACAGTGGGAGGAAACAAGAACATCCGGAGGAAACCCACGCAGGCATGGGGAGAAATTGCAGACTTCACATCGATAGTGACCCAAGCTGGGAATTGAACCCGGGTCCCTGGCACTGTGAGGCAGAAGTGCTAACCACTGTGCCACTGTGGTGTTAATAAATGATGAAGACTGTGGAATCTAAGAAAAGATGGATCAAGGTTACTTTGACGTTGAAACCAAACCGCCTGAAAGTTACTCATTTTTTTGAGTAATTTTGTGAGTTTGAGCTCCCAAATATGAGGCATCATCAAATGGGAGTGATGACCACAAGATTAGGCTGAGTGTTGCTGCAAGTCTGCATCGCTGACAAGTGAAACTCTAAACAAAACTGGAACTGCAGAACTGTGCCAATTATACCATTCATAGCGGAGCTGAAGGTCCCAGAAATAGCAGCTTTGATTCAAGCTCAAGGGAGGGGTGGGGGGGGGAACAAGTAAAATTTGTAACTTTATATGGGTTTGGACTCTGTGCAAGCATATTAGATAAGGGGGGGTGCTGTAGATGTAGTGTATCTGGACTTCCAGATGGTGTTTGATAAGGTGCTACACAAAGGATTAATACACAAGATAGGATTCCACAGGGTTGAGGGTAATATATTAATTTGGATAGAAAATCATCTAACCAACAGAAAGTAGAAAGTGGAGGTAAATAGCTCTTTTTGATGTAACTCATGGGGTGCCAAAGGGCTCAGTCTTCAGACCTCAACTATTTATACCCAACTATTTACAATCTATATTAATGACTTGGATATAGGGATAGTATGTGCTATTTTTGAATCTTTGAATCTATTGCCAAATTTGTAGATTGCATTACAATAGGTGGAAAAGCAAGCTGTGGTGAAGAAATAAGAAATTTACAAATAGATAGGGATAATTTGGTGAGTGGGCCAAAGTTTGTCAGATGGAATTTAACATGGATGAATCTGAGGTTATCCATTTGGCTGGAGGCATAAAAAGTCAACCTATTTTCTAAATGAAGAGAAATTTCAAAATGCTTCTGGGTGTCCTGGTGCGTGAATCACAGAATCTTAATAAGCAGATATAGCAGATAGTAAGGGAGGCAAATGGAAGAGAGTACAGAAACAGGGAGCTGCTGTTACAACTGTATCAGACATTGGTGAGACCACATCCAGAGCAGTGCACACAGTTTTGGTCTTCTTACTTGAGTAAGGATGTAAATGCATGAGAGATGAATGCAGAGAAGGTTCACTAGATTGACTCTAGGAATGAATGATTTGTCTAATGAACACCCATCCCATTGAAGTTTAGATGAATGGGAGGAGATCATATTGAGATGCACAGGATGCTGAGGGAGATTGACAGGGTAGATGCAGAAAAAATGGTCCCTCTCGTTGAACATTCTAGAATGAGAGGCCATAGTTTCAAGCAAAGGGATGGCAGATTTAAATCAGAAAGGGCTGTGAATCTGTGGAATTCTCCATCCCAGTGGACAGGGAATACTAAACAAATTTGAGGAAATAGTTCAGTTTGTAATTAATCATGAGATGAAGGGTTATGGGGAGTGGGCAGGAAAGTGGCAATGAAACCAAGATGTGATCAGTCATAATTGTTCTGAATGGTGGAGCAGGCCACATTGCTCACCTCTGAACCTAGTTCTCGTCATGTTCTTGCCTATTGGCAGCCAAGTAGTTTTGATTCAGGATCATGGGTCGTGCAGATAATCTTTGTGTTGGAAAATGGGATCAGAAAAAGCCCATTCTGCTCCACCACTCCAACTGATCACGGTGGTTCAAACCTCAACTCCAGTTATCCAACTTTATTCCAAATCTCTTACCTAATAAAAAATTCTACCAATCTTTATCTTGAAAGCTCCAATTGTCCCAAAAAAAGGTGATTGTTGGCAATGACTTATATTTTATTAACTTAAGGGGCAATATAAGCTTTTAATGCAAATGCATCTGGCAGTTTGAGCAGGAGTGTATTACGTGCTTTCTTTTTATCTCTTGCTGTAGCTTTTTTCATTAAGCTGCCATTTCTATTTCATTCCTCTGCTTTGAATCATAGAATTACTAATAGATAAGAATGACAGTGACACCTATCATTGACCATAGAATTATTATAGAACCACTTCTTTATAACCCTGAAATTCAGATTCACTAAAAACTACAGCACAAATCGGCCCTTCGGCCCACAAGTTGTGCCGATCATATCTCTACCTACCAGACTTACCTATAACCCTCAATCCTATTAAGTCCCATGTACTCATCCAGAAGTCTCTTAAAAGACTCTAATGAATTTGCCTCCACCACCACCAACAGCAGCCCATTCCACTCACCCACCACCCTCTGAGTGAAAAACTTACCCCTGACATTTTATTCTTCCTTATCCAGATTCTTTTGCCCAAGTTTGATTATTCAATTCCAGGTGATGTGGGATTAGTGTGAAAAGCAGAAAGCTACATTTCACAATGTTAATATTCACTGCACCAGGGCCTGACAAGTGAATGAACATATTATCATCATCCTGCTCACCACATCATTCACCAATCCAATCCCTGTCAAAGGCACAGAACATAAGAAAACAAACATTAGAGATAAGTCCAGAAGAAGATTATTATCTAGCCCATTGTACCATTCAATATGATCTGATATTCAGCCCCAAGTTCACATCATTGATCATTGCCCATATCTCTTTATTCCTAAAAAGACCATTCGCACATCTCTCTCTCTCTCTCTGTCTCTTTCACCTTAAACATATTCAGCAATGAAGTGTCTACAGTCTCTAGGGTAGAAAAATTCCAAAGATGCATAACCCTTGGAGTGAAGAAATTTCTCCTCATCTCAGTCCCGAATGATTTCCCCTTATCCTGAGACTATGTTCCACTGGTCCAGATTCCCCAACCAGGCAGAAACATCCTCTCAGTATCTAACTTGAGATCACCACCCATTCCACTAAACTCCACGGATCAAAGATTCAAGTTCAAGAGGCACTTGGATCAACTCACAAATAGGCAGGGAATAGAGGGATATGGACCATGTAGAGACAAGAAAATATTAGATTAGAATGTCATTTGTATCGGCACAGACTTGGTGGTCAAAGGGCCTGTTTTCGTGCTGTATTATTCTTTGTTTTGTTAAATTTACTCAGCCTCTCATCAGAGGACAGAGCCAAATGATCCCACAACCAACAAATCACATCAAAGCTCCACAATACCCCCACCTCCAGTCATGAGTGGTGATGAACAATTAGCAACTAACTGGAGAAGGCTCCACCCATATACCCATCGTCAATGATGGGGGAGCCCAGCACATCACTTCAAAAGACAAGATAACCACAGGATGGCACGGTGGCACAGTGGTTAGCACTGCTACCTCACACTGCCAGCGACCCAAGTTCAATTCCTACTTCGGGTCACTGTCTACATTTGCACATTCTCCCCGTGTCTCTGTGGAGTTCCTCCAGATGCTCCAGTTTCCTCCCTTCTCCAAAGACACGCGGTTAGGTGGATTGGCCATACTAAATTAACCCTAGTGTCAGAGGGATTAGCAGGGTAAATTTGAGAGGTTATTGGAATAGATTGTGGGTGGGATTATTGTCGGTGCAGACTCGATGGGCCGAATAGTCTCCTGCACGATAGATTCGATGATTCTATAACCAATAAGTGTTGAGCAGATGATCCATTTGGGATTCCTCCTGAAATCTCCAGAATCAAACTGATTCACTCCACACGATATCAAGGAACCGCTGAAGGCACTGGGAAAGCTCTGGGCTTTGACAACATAGTATTGAAGAATTGTGCTCCAGGACATTCCCCTGGCTGTCTCTTTCAGTACAGTTACAACATGGAATCTACCCGATAGTGCGTGGAAAATTGCCCTGCTATGTCCTGTACACAAAAAGCAAGACAAATCTGACCCGGCCAACAGCTGTCCCATCTGTCTGCTCTTGATCATCAATACGGCAATGGGATTGACAAAGCTATCAAACAGTGCTTAGTTAGCATTAACCTGCTCACTGATGTTCAGTTCAGGTCCCACCAGGGCCATACAACTCCCGACCTCATTACAACATTGGCCAAACACGGGCAAAAGAATTCCAGAGACGAAGAGGGAGTGACAGCCCTTGAGATCAATACGGCAGCTGATCGAGAGTGGCATCAAGGAGCCCTGGCAAAATTGGAACCGATGGGAATCTCTCCAGGGGATCGAAGAATACCTGACACAAAGGAAGATGTTGTCTGTTGGACATTAATCATCTCAGTGCTAGGACATCATCGCAGGAGCTCCTTGGAATAGTGGCCTCGGTTCAACCATCTTCAGCTATTCCATTGCTGGCCTGTGCCACGTTATAGTGAGTGTGATTGAATGTTCGCCTCTTACCTGGATGAGTGCAGTTCCAACAACACTCAAAGCTCCATGCCATCCACCTTGATTGGCATCCCATCCACCATCTTCAACCATTCATTCCCTCCACTATTGACACAGTGGCAGCCATGTGTGAAACACCTACAAGATGCAATGCTGAAACTCACCAAGACTCCTTCTACATCACCTTCCAAACCCGTGGTGTCTACAATCAAATGGAGAAGGGCAGTTCATATACCACCTGCAAGTTCCTCTCCAAACCACACATCATTCTCAGTTGAACATAAAACACCATCCTCTTGCTGGTACTAGGTCAAAATCCTGGAACTCCCTTCCTATTAGCATCCTTTTCCACAAAAATTGCAGTAATTCAGGGAAGAGGTTCATCTTATCAAAGACAATTGGAAATAGGGATAAATATCAGCTTTGCCTGTGTGGGTAAGCATTATCCAAAATCAGTTCCTTGAATCTTTTGTATTTGAAGAAAAGCCAATTGTCCTGAGATATCGACTCTCAGATCCTATCTAGGGAGAATGTAAGGTTAAGAAGGCGGCACAGTGGTTAGCACTGCTGCCTCAAGAGCCAGGGTTCAATTCTGGTCTCAGGTCACTGTCTGTGTGGGGTTTGCACATTCTCCAGTGACTGCGTGGGTTTCCTCTGGGTGCTCCAGTTTCTTCCAACAGTCCAAAGATGGGCATGTTAGGTTGATTGGCTAAATTGATCCTAGTTACAGGAGGGTTAGCAAGGTAAGTATGTGGGGTTTTGGGGATAGGCTAGGATTGTTGCTGGTGCAGGTTCAATGAACCGATTGACCTCCTCCTGTACTGTAGGGATTCTATGATTCTAAAAGGAAGAAAGTCACGTTCACACACCAACGGGAAGCTCAGAATGTGGAAGGAGTTACCCGTACAGTGGAGATGGAGCAGTCGTGGTCTCATTCTTTCAGTTGGATGCTCCCAGGGTTCAGAGTTGACATGACATTCATTGGGAACTTTTTAATCAGGCAGTGAACGTTTCCCAGGATCTCTTCGGTGACCTGGACACTGCAATGTGACAAGTGTAAATGGCCTGAGGGAGTCATTTTCAGTCTCAGTGTGAATCTGCAGGCAGTGCAATGAAGCATTGGAAGCTGATGCCAATAACACTTACCCCTCCTTTATCCCTGTCTCACATACTGGGTGCAAACAGTGGAAGTTCTACATACCTTTGCAATCCAGCAATTTTCATAAATTTTGATGAGTTGCTATATCATGGACAGAGAACATAGTGCTCCAATAACTGTATCCCCACACCCCATTTGACTGCACCACACCCCTTCAAGCCCCTCCCTGCTGACCCCCAGCAAAGACTGTCAGAAATGACATTCTGTTCATGCTCTATGTGTTTCATGGTTCTTCCTTCTCCGACTTGCTGCTACATCTGTTAAGTCACCAGCTGCACTGTCCATTCTCACAAAGTAGAGCCTTTCTCTGAAAGGTGTAAGGATGAGCCCCTTAAAGAGGCGGGTTTTTGAAGGGTCATGGGACCTGCTAGGCGAATACAGCCGAACCGTACACATCCTAGGGCTGAGCGTGGGCAGTCTGAAGTTGGAGTAATTGGTGACATCTTCCTCACTCTCTGTATATAGTCAATATAAGGGTAGCACAGCTGCCTCATAGTGCCAGAGACCTGGGCTCGATTCCCGGCTTAGGTCTCTGTTTGTGTGGAGTTTGCACATTCCCCCTGCGTCTGCATGGGTTTCCTCCGGGTGCTCCTGTTTCCTCCCACAGTCTGAAAGGCATGCTGGTTTGACGCAATGGCCATGTTAGATTGCCCCTTAGTATACCTGAACAGGCGCCAGAGTGTGGCGACTCGGGGATTTGCATAATAACTTCATTGCAGTGTTAATGCAAGCCGATTTGTGACACTAATAAATAAACTGTTAGTTATTCCTGTTCATAGACAGTTCTTCATAGATCCACGTGATGGACGCCACTCTTTCTAGGATGTTACTAAATTTCTCCAAAACCTCGTGTACAGCTGCTATCTCAGCATTCAGAGGCACTCGGTAGCTGTAGAAGCTGCAGAGATTTCTCAGTAGCTTTTGGGCTCATTCAAGATGGAGGGAGATAGGAGACTGTTTTAAATAGGAATCAAGAGCCTTGGATCATTCCTGGGAATCAATTAATTTCTATGGACTTTCCAACATATTTTCTGGCTCATTTATTTTACTTTTGAGCTTCTGGGAATTCCCTTGAATGTTTGCATAAGATGTGCATGTTATAGATGTTTTTCTCTTTTAATCCAGAGGTGATTTGGTCCGCCTTGTTGTCCAACAAGGGGCATACACGTGATGGGTCATGAGAGGGCTGCTCCAGATGATTCAAGAGTATCCTAGTGCTTCACGTCATTAGTGTACACTTAAACTAGACCAGCTGATGGGCAACACAACAGCTCAGTGACTATCGCTGTGCTGTGCAGATACATGGATTTGGGCCTGTGTCTGTGGGAGTTTGCGCATTCTCCCCATGCTTGTGTGGGTTTTCTCCGGCTGCTCCAGTTTCCTCCCACACCCCAAAGGTGTGCTATTAGGCTGATTGGTGTAACAAATTCTCCCTAAATTGTCTCCCCTCAATCAGGTTTCCAATGTGGGTTTCCATAAACGTAGACAAGGGTCATGGATGGAAAGGGAACTCACATTGTTAAAATGGCGGTGCGGGCTCTTTGGGCCGAAGGGCCTGTTTCCCGTGCTGTGTTGTTCTTTGTTCTTATTAAGGAGCCATCTCAGTTGCAGTGCTGGGCTGTGCATCCGACACAAGCATGTCCGCCACCCTCAGAAAATCCCTTCGGCGACGACCAATGATTTCCTTGCTTTTGTTGTTGAAGCGTGGAGCTCGCTAGGCACTCATCCAGCCGGCAAGGACCTGGTTCAGTAATCACACAGCCAAGGAGGTCGGCAGAGCAAAGCACTGGGAATTTAAAGTGCTACTCGAAGCCTCTGCAGCACAATCAGGCGCTCCTTCACAAGTGGATTTACAATGCATTGCATTGTGAGGCCTCAAGAGTCATCAGGGAAATGTGGTGAGATCTGTAGGTTGCATCCACCCACAAGAACACGCAATCACACAGGAGGACACTCAATCACAGGAGCACAGCTTATTGTAGCACAGAAGGAGGCCATTAAGCCCATGGTATCTGTCTAATTTTTGTTGTCAGAATTGAAATACTACAGCCTGCCCTTTCCCCTATATCTTCCTTCACTACAAATGTTAATCTATCTTTCCTTTAAAATATTCAATGACCTCTACTTTGACCACTTTGGATAGCAAAACAATTCAACAAATAAGGACATTTCCCTGCAAAACTACTCAATCCCTTTCAAGTTGATGATGTTTCATCTGTGACTCCCAATCCAGAGGGAATGATCCCTCCTGGTTACTGCATTAAACTTCATTAACCAATAACTCAAAAATAAATCAATTGTTTCCCAACAGTCACATGGTAGAACAGAACTTGGGTGTTGGTGGAAAAAAAGCATGCTGTCAAAGTTTTTTGTTTTGCACTCATCAGAAGAGATTTGCAAGAATACCAATAATTTATGCTACATCAGAAGAGGGTGCTGATTGGATACCAAGTGGACTTTGATTGATAGAGACATTGCCATGAACAGTGAACCCAGGAACAGTTAACTGCTAAGCTTTTGTTTAAATTCAAACTGGATAAGTTGATTCTGATTGTTCAAATATTGCTCTGGGAAATAAGAACATAAGAACTAGGAGCAGGAGTAGGGTGATTCGAACCTGCTCCACCATTCAATAAGATCATGGTTGATCTTTTCTTGAACCTAGCTCCACTTACCTGCCTGCTCACCATAACCTCAATTCCTTTACTGTTTAGAGGTTTACTTGTTCATGCCTTAAAAACATTTAATGATGCAACCTCAACTACTTCACTGGGCAGGGAATTCCAAAGATTCACAACCCTTCGCTTGAAGAAGTTTCTCCTCAACTTAATCCTAAATGTGCTCCCTTTGTTTTGAGGACATGTTCTCTAGTTCCAGTTTCACCTGCCTGCGGGAACAATCTCTCTGCTTCTATATTCTTTATTCCCTTCATAATCTTATATATATATCTATCAGATCTCCCATCACTCTTCTGAATGACCCAGTAAATGGCTGTTCCTCAATTTTTTGTTTAGTTGAACAGATGTGATGTGTGGAAATGGATCAGTGTGTGAATATACATGACTTCCAGTATAAGTGAGTGAGCCACACTATGAATTCAACTAATAACTTTAATCTGCTCATTGGCATTACTCTGAGCACAGTTGGGATTGTTTTGTTAGTTGTGGGGGGTCGGTGGGGGTTGGAGTTTGACCAGAACCAAAAATTGGTTTTACCCCAGCTTGAATTTTGTGTGAGGTCCTCCACTGGTGTGCACCATGGCAGACTGTGAAACTCTGGAAGCATCTAATGGGATACAGATAAATGCCGGACTGGAATTTTCCATCCACGCCTGATTCTCCGCAATATTCCAGTCCAGAGCACGTCTAGAACAAGGTGGTGTGCAGAAGTCAGACTCACGGATAGAGGCCACAATCCCAGATAACCCTGGACCCTGGGACATCCCAGCAGAAGGTTGGGGGGAGAAAGGGTACTGATAGATGGACCTTCCACATTCAGTGTCATTGCAGAGTGTTGCTGGAGATCCATCTTCTTTTTCAGGTAGTCCACCATCTTTCTTCAATGGTTACAGCCTAGGCTGTGTTGAGGGCTCCCACTGGCCTTTGCAATGGACAATGCTTGCCGTTCCTGTTGCAGGACTTAGTCCCAGATGGGAGAATTCCACCCTATATTCTGTGTTTCACAAGCACAGACAGTTTGGGTACAGTCAGTACTCTATCTGTGAGCACAGTGGTTAGCAGCGCTGCTTCACGGCTGCAGGTCCTCGGTTCGATTCCTGGCTCTGGACACTGTCTGTGTGGAGTTTGCACATTCTCCTCGTGTCTGCGTGGGTTTCCTCCGGGTGCTCTGGTTTCATCCTCCAGTCCAAAGATGTGAGGATTGGCCTTGCTAGAAAATTGCCCCTTAGTGCCCTGGGATGAACAGGTTAGAGGGATTAGTGGGTATAATATGTAGGAAATGACGGTAGGGCCTGGGTGGGATTGTGTTTGGTGCAGTCTCGATGGGCCGAAGAGCCTCTTTCTGCACTGTAAGGTTCTATGATCTATGTTGCACACAGCTGAAATAACCTGCTTTTTAGTACCATCCACTAGTCACGGACAGCAAACAGCTATCATTCCTACATAACAGTGATGCTGAAATCCATACACCACGGTGTTTATTTGTGTGGGAGGAAGATTGTCTCTTGATGTCAGCTTCCTGTTTGTGAAGAATACCACTCATGATGAGTTTCATGCTGCTACTTTGCAGCGATAACAAAAGTGGCACACTTTCTCTGGAGGATTTTATAAAATGAGGACACAAGTGAATTGAAAGATATCAGTTCCTGAACATTTTTAACTGATGGGTGCTGGAAATGTTATCCACCTGTTTGTCAACTGTCAGTGTGTGATTCCTGTGATTTTCAAAGATAGTTCAGTAACTTTAGTTTAAGAATTTTACAATCTTATCACCTTTCTAGCATTGTTATTTATTCAATTCAAGTCTGAAACATTGGAATAATTTAAGTGTTACAGCAGGATGGATTCTTGGAAATGTTTCCCCTTGTGGGAGAGACAACAATCAGGAGGCACGGTCTGAAAATATGGGCTTTCTTGTTTAAAATGGCAATGAACAAATATTTCTCTCAGAATCATTTATCTGCGCAGAACAAGTGGCATGGCAGCACAGTGATTAGCCCTGCTGCCTCGCAGCGCCAGTGACTTTGGTTCAATTCCGGCTTGAGTCACTGCCCGTTCAGAAAATGTACATCCTCCCCGTGTCTGCGTGGGTTTCCTTGGGGTGCTCCGGTTTCCTCTCACACTCTGAAAGACTTGCTGGTTACGTGCACTGGCCATGCTAAATTCTCCCTCAGTGTAGCCAAACAGGCGCCAGGGTGTGGCATCTAGGGGATTTTCACAGTAACTTCAGTGTAGTGTTAACGTAACCTGACTTGTGACACTAATAAATATACTTTAAATAATGGAATCCTCTTCTCTCGAGGATATGATTTATGGGTTGTTGGATAGATTTTTAATCACTCAGGGAGTCAGAAGGAATAAGATATAGACAGGAAAGTTGAAGCCACAATCGGACCAATCTTAACATCAAATAGCAGAGCAGGTTTGAGGGGCCGAATAGTCTCCTGTTCATAACTTGTATGTTTGTATGTTGTTTTCCTTAATGCAGAGATATTAAGAGAAGCTTTGATAAATGTTGTTAAAATCATGAAGGGTTTTGATGGATGGGAAGAGACTGCATCAATGGCAAAAGTGTCAGTCAAAAAGGCACTCCCTCAGCACTGACCCTCTGACAGTGCGGCACTCCCTCAGCACTGACCCTCTGACAGTGCGGCACTCCCTCAGCACTGACCCTCTGACAGTGCGGCACTCCCTCAGCACTGACCCTCTGACAGTGCGGCACTCCCTCAGCACTGACCCTCTGACAGTGCGGCACTCCCTCAGCACTGACCCTCTGACAGTGCGGCACTCCCTCAGCACTGACCCTCTGACAGTGCGGCACTCCCTCAGCACTGACCCTCTGACAGTGCGGCACTCCCTCAGCACTGACCCTCTGACAGTGCGGCACTCCCTCAGCACTGACCCTCTGACAGTGCGGCACTCCCTCAGCACTGACCCTCTGACAGTGCGTCACTCCCTCAGCACTGACCCTCTGACAGTGCAGCACTCCCTCAGCACTGACCCTCTGACAGTGCGGCACTCCCTCAGCACTGACCCTCTGACAGTGCAGCTCCCTCAGCACTGACCCTCTGACAGTGCGGCACTCCCTCAGCACTGACCCTCTGACAGTGCGGCAGTCCCTCAACACTGACCCTCTGACAGTGCAGCACTCCCTCAGCACTGACCCTCTGACAGTGCGGCACTCCCTCAGCACTGACCCTCTGACAGTGCGGCACTCCCTCAGCACTGACCCTCTGACAGTGCGGCGCTCCCTCAGCACTGACCCTCTGACAGTGCGGCACTCCCTCAGCACTGACCCTCTGACAGTGCAGCACTCCCTCAGCACTGACCCTCTGACAGTGCGGCACTCCCTCAGCACTGACCCTCTGACAGTGCGGCACTCCCTCAGCACTGACCCTCTGACAGTGCGGCACTCCCTCAGCACTGACCCTCTGACAGTGCGGCACTCCCTCAGCACTGACCCTCTGACAGTGCGGCACTCCCTCAGCACTGACCCTCTGACAGTGCGGCACTCCCTCCGTACTGACCCTCTGACAGTGCAACACTCCCTCAACATTATACTGGGATATCATTTGAAAGAATGAGTTCAGGTGGCTGAAGTGGGATTTGAACTCGTGATCCTCTCAGTTTGAGATGAAAACCTCAATGGGCCGTGGGTGAGGTGACACCTATTGTTTCGGGTCCTATTTAAGTCAATTTTCAAACTCTTGCCTCCCTAGTTAGACAGAGTGGATGTGGAGGGCAGTCTTTCCCCAACTCCCTCAACACAACCCGAATCCCAGGTCATTAACATTGCTCCTTCAGCACCGACCCATTCCCTGACAGATTACTGAGATGCAGAAGATGCTGAAGGGGGTTGACAGGATAGATTTAGAGAGGATGTTTCCCCTTGTTGAACATTCTAGAAGAAGAAGCTTTAGTTTGAAACTAAGAGTGGCAAATTCAACACAAAAATGAGAGAAATGACTTCAGTCAAATCATGGTGAATCTGTGGAATTCTCTATCCCAGAGTGCAGTGGACACTGGAATACCAAATAAATTTAAGGAGGAGATGAATAGATTTCTAATTAACAGCAGGATGAAGGGTTATGGGGAGTAGGCCGGAAGGTGGAGATGAGGCTGCAATGAGATAATAAAATTTAGCTCAATTGGTTTAGCTCAGTTGTCTGGATGGGTAGTTCATATATACAGGGTGATGCTAACAGCACGGGTTCAATTCCCATACATAGAACATAGAACATTACAGCGCAGAACAGGCCCTTCGGCCTTCGATGTTGCGCCGACCATTATAAAAAGCAATGCCCCTCCAAACTAAACCATTCCCTTCTCTTCCATAAACTTATCAACTAACCTCTTAAACGCCACCAAACTTGGCGCATCTACGACTGCCGCAGGCAGGGCATTCCACTCCCTAACCACCCTCTGGGTAAAGAACCTACCTCTGATATCCGTCCTATAACTATCACCCCTTAATTTAAAGCTGTGTCCCCTCGTGCTAGCTTTCTCCATCCTAGGAAAAAGGCTATCACTGTCCACCCTATCTAAACCTCTAATCATCTTATATGCTTCGATAAGGTCTCCTCTTAGCCGCCTCCTTTCTAACGAAAACAACCTCAAATCCCTCAGCCTCTCTTCATAAGACCTGCCCTCCATACCAGGCAACATCCTGGTAAACCTCCTCTGTACCCTCCCCAATGCCTCCACATCTTTCTTATAATGTGGGGACCAGAACTGCACACAATACTCCAAGTGCGGCCGCACCAGAGTTTTGTACAGTTGCAACATGACGTTGCTATTCACAAAGACCCCACCTTCGCAACCTTGTCAATGGCTTGGTGGCATTGTGATTTGCACTGCCACCTTACGCCACCAGGGACCCAGATTCAATTCCAGACTTGGAGATGGAGTTTGCATGTTCTCCTCATGTTTGCGTGGGTTTCCTGTGGGTGCTCCAGTTTCCTCCCGCAGTCCAAAGATGTGCGGGTTAGGTGAATTGGCCATGCTAAATTGTCCCTTAAATAACCGAGATGTGGAGTTTAGGGGAATTTGCTGGGTAAGATGCTCTGTCAGAGAGTCAGTGCAGAAGACTCAATAGACCAAATTGCCTCCTTCTGCACTCTAGGGATTCAGTGATTCTATCATTTTCCCTTGCTTGAGGTGTGGTGATCCTCAGCTTAAATCACGACTGTAGAAGATTCACAACACCAGGTTAAAATCCAAAGGACTCACCTGACAAGGAAACTGCCAGTGCTCCGAAAGGTAGTGGCTTTTGCTACGAAATAAACCTGTTGGACCTGGTGTTATGAGACTTCTTACCGTGTTTACCCCAGTCCAACGCCGGCATTTCCACATCATGAATACCAAATCACCACCAATCAGCTCTCCCCTTTGAGGCTATGATCATCTGGGGCTACGGTGACCTTATGTCACTGCAGCAAGACATCGTTACTCTGTACTCAAATTTCCTCACAATGAAGACTATCAAAGGAAGTCTTTGCCTTCCTGATTGCTTGCTGCACCTGCGGGCTAGCTTTCAGAGACTAATGAACAAGGACACCCAGACCCCTGTAAACATCCACGCTTCACAATCCCTCGTCATTTCAGAAATATTCTACCTTTCTGCTTTTCTTATCAAAGTTGATAACTTCACTCTGATTAACATTATTTCCCACCTGTAGAAAGACATTGTGATGCATCATGGGTGATTTTAATTTTCACGGGATTTGGACAAAGCAAAGTGACAAAAATAGCCTGGATAGTGAGTTCATAAAATCTATTTGGGACAGTCTCTTTGAATAACATGTTGTGAAGCCAACAAAGGAACTGACTATTTTAGTCTCATTTGTAACGAGACAGAATTAATTAATTAATGATCCCTGAGTGAAATGTAGGTTAGGTAAGAGTGATCATAACGTTATGATTATCTCATTTAGTTTGAGGGCTAGAAATTTGGGTCAGAAACAAGTATCTTAAACTTAAATGCAATTACAAGGAGACAAAGATAGTATTGGGTAAAATAAGCTGGGATAGTCAAGAATCAATGGCAGGTATTTAGAACATAGAACATAGAACAATACAGCACAAACAGGCCCTATGGCCCACGAGTTGCACCGATCACATCTACCAATCCACAGAACTATCTATAACCCCCTATCCTATTCTTTTCCATATATTCATCCAGAAGTCTTTTAAAAGACCCCAGTGAGTTTGCCTCAACAACCTCCGATGGCAGTCGGTTCCATTCACTCACCACCCTCTGAGTGAAAAACCTACCCCTGACATCTCCTTTGTATTTGCTTCCCTGCACCTTAAATCTGTGTCCTCTCGTAGTGACCATTTCAGCTCGGGGAAATAGTCTCTGAGAGTCCACCCTATCTATTCCTCTCAACATTTTATAAACCTCTATCAGGTCGCCTCTCAACCTACGTCTCTCCAGTGAGAAGAGTCCCAGCTCCCTCAACCTATCTTCATAAGGCCTGCCTCCCAATCCAGGCAGCATCCTTGTAAATCTCCTCTGAACCCTCTCAATAGCCTCTACATCCTTCCTATAATGAGGCGACCAGAACTGCGCACAATACTCCAAGTGGGGTCTGACAAGAGTCTTATAGAGCTGCATCATTACCTCCTGACTCCTAAACTCTATTCCTCGATTAATGAATTTGAAATATTTCATAACCCTTAATCATGATAATTCCATTGAGAAAGAAAGACTTTGCCAGAAGGATAGAACACCTGTGACTGATAAAATAAGTTAACAATAGTATCACATTGAAAGATGTACAATTTTGCAAAGATTACTATCATCCTAGAAGATTGTAAAACATTTAGAAGCAAGAAAAGTTTCAGAAAGGGAAAGTATAATAAAGATTGAGCAATTGGAATTAGAGAGATAATTACAGGGAATGCAGAAACAGGCAGAAAAGCTTCTCCGAGTATAAAGGAATGACAAGGATAAGCTGGAGTTAGCATTAGTCCTTTAGAAGATGAGACTGGAAAATTAGTGGGAAGTGATGGCGTAGTGATAATATATCTGAACTGGTAATAAAGCGGCTCAGGCTAATGCTCTGTTAAAAAAGCAAAATGCTGTGGATGCTGGAATCTGAAACAAAAACTGAAAATGCTGGAAAATCTCAATAGGTCTTACAGCATCTGTGGGGAGAGATTAGAGCCAAAATTTCAAGTCTGGATGATCCTTCGGGATATCTAGATATCTAGGCTCAAAATGTTGGCTCTATTCTATCCCCATAGATGCTTTGATTTATTATTGTCACATATATTAGTATACAGTGAAAATCATTTCTTGCATGTAATACAAACAAAACATACCGTTCATAGAAAAGGAAAGGAGAGGGTGCAGAACGTAGTGTTACAGTCATAGCTAGGATGTAGAGAAAGATCAACTTAATGTAAGATAGCTCCATGATAGCAGCAGGGAAGAAGCTGTTCTTGGGTTAGTTGGTCCGTGAACTCAGCCTTTTGTATCTTTTTCCGATGGAAGAAGGAGGAAGACAGAATGTCCGAGGTGCACGGGGTCCTTAATTATGCTGGCTGCTTTTCTGAGGCAGTGGGAAGTGTAGACAGGGTCAATGAATGGGAGTTTGGTTTGCGTGATGGATTAGGCTACATTCTGCTGAGATTTTCCAGCATTTTCCATTTTTGTAATGCTCTGGGAATATTCAAATCCCACCCCAGCAACCACTGAAATTTTTATTAAACTAATAATTCTGGAATTGAAAGCGAGTCTTTGTAAGGAATACATGAAACTATTATTACTTGTTGTAAAAACCCATCTGGTTCACAAATGTCCTTCCAAGAAGGAAATTTGCCATCCTTACCTGGTCTGGCTGACATGTGACTCTAGATTTTAACTGCCCTTTCCTAACCCTAATCCTAACTGTCCACTGAAATGGCAAAGCAAGCAACTCAAGGGGCAATTAGAGATGTGTCTCAAATGGCCTGATGGAAGAATCAAGAGACAATGATAGCAATGGGGAATTAAGAAATGGTAAAAATTTGAATCAGTATTCTGTCAGTAGAAGACACGGAAGGAACCCCAAGAGTAATGGGAAATCAAGAGGCAAAGAGGAAAGAACAATTCAAGAGACTAAATAGTTTGGGTCTGTATTCCTTGGAGTTTAGAAGAATGAGGTGTGATCTTATTCAAACATACAAGATGCTGAGGGAGCTTGACTGGGTCGATGCTGAGATAGTTTCACTAGTGGGAGAGTCTCAAAGAAGGGGGCATAGCTACAAGATAAAAGGCTGGTTATTTAAAACTGAGGGGCATAGAAATGTCTTCTTACAGAGGCTGGTGAATCTCTGGAATTCTCTGCCCCAGAGGAGTGGAGATTGATAAATATTTGATAGATCAAGGAAGAGAGGGCTATGGGGAAGGTGTTGAGGCCGGAATAGATCAATGATGATCATATTGAATGGGGGGGCAGGCTTGAAGGCCCTGGTGGCCCACTTCTGCTTCTATTTCTTGTGATTTTTGTGAAAATATCATGATCAGTTTGGAAAAAAAAAATTAGGAAAACTAATGGCTGATTAAAATTCGACAAGTTTCCTGGAGCCTACATTCTTAAAGGGACTGTCTGCTGTGGAAATATTGGGTGGGATTTTACAGATTCGCTCATCCCAGAACCATGAAATCCTGCCCAAGGACAACAGATTTTCCCATTGCCCTCTCCCCACCCCCAATGCCCTATCTTGGTTGCAATCTTCCATAATTCCTAACTTTTGGAGAAGACTCAGCAGATTGGAAAACCACAAAAATAGTGCTACTATTCGAAAGGAAGCAGACAGTACACAGGGCCTGAATTTTACTCCCCACTTCCTGCCCCGGTGGGTTTTCGGACGGACGGGGTGGAGTGAAGTGGGATGAGTGGGATGAACATGCTTCCCTCTTGATTCCAGCCAACCTTGATCCAGAAGCAATTTTGTGTTGGGGCAGGAAGCCTGCCCATGCCCCAAGTGGTTTACTATAGAATCATAGAATCATCGATTCCTTAAGGAGAATATATGTGCATTAGAAACAATTCACAGAAGATTCCCTAGGCTGATTCCTGTGATGAAGGGCCTATGCTCCCTAGAGTTTAAAAGAATGAGTGGTGATTTTATTGAAGCATAAGACTCTGAGGAGTGGTTGCTGAGAAAACGTTTGCCCCTATGGGCATATCTGGAAGTTGGGGGCGGGGTGAGGAGTGTGAGGAGAATGGGGGAGACAGTTTGGAAAACTTGAAGGTTTCTCATTTAGCACAGAGATGATAAGGAATTTCTTCCCTCAGGAGTTGTTAGTCTGTGGAACTCTCTTTTACGGAGAGTAGGGGAGACTGGGTCATTGAATATACTCAAGGCTGAATTGGCTTACATGAGAGGCAGGGGTTACGGGGGCCAGACAGCACAGTGAAGTACAGGGCACAGTCAGATCGAAGTCTGACAACACCAGGTTTAAGTCCAACCAATTTATTTGATAGTAAACTCACAAGCTTTCGAGGCTCTATATTGTCCCTATATTGGTCCCTATATGAGAATCTTCCACAATAGGCATAGCCTAAAGTCATGGATATGTCATTAAGACGTTGGGACGGTGGCACGGGCTCGTTGGGCCAAAGGGTCTGTTTCCCGTGCTGTGTTGCTCTTTGTTCTTTGTTGTTCTTTGCTCTGCTCTTCATCAGGTGAATGAGGTGTTCTGGTCTCAAACAGCACATTTAACAGCACAGACTGTTTACAGATTGCTGATTAGAATGTGAATCTTTACACCTAACCTGCTATTCAAGTCTTAAAGTGGCTAACAATGTGAGTGGAAGGGGCACTGAGCACAGGTTAGAGAGGTGTGTATTGTCTCCAGACAGCACAGTGAGTGAGGTTTTTTGCCAACCAAGGCAAGTCATGGGGGTTACAGATAGTGTGACATGAAGCCAAGATCCCTGTTGACACCATCCTCACCTGTGCAGAACTTGGCTATCAGTCTCTGCTCAGCGACTCTGCGCTGTCATGCGTTGTAAAGGCCCCCTTGAAGAATGTTTACCCGAAGGTCGGAGGCTGAATGCCGGTGACCGTGGTGTTTGAGACTTCTTACTGTGTTCCCATTCCAACGCCAGCATCGCTACATCATGACAGATCGGCCAGGATCTTATTGAATGGCAGAGCAGGTTTGAGGTGTCCAATAGCCCTCTCATGCTCCTAACTTTTATGAGAAAGGAAGTGCCTCCAAAGTCATTGTGAAAGGGGAGGTAGGTGAGGCCCTGAATGGGCCAAAATTGTCAAAGAGGAGGTATTAGAAAGGCTGCCTGAACTTAGAGTTGATACTACCAGAAATCTCCAATCCTGTCCACGGCTGGGATTCTTGGTTGTGCTTCAGAGGATGGAGATTTGGCTGAGTGTCAAATTCTCCATTCTTGCAGGCAGTGGGGAAGGTCAACAAAGAACAAAGAACAAAACAGCACGGGAAACAGATCCTTCGATCCAACGAGCCCGCACCGCCACCCCAATGTTCCCACCTCTACCCGTTATCCTTGTCCATGTTTATGTTCATCTGCCCATCTAAGTATTTCTTAAATAACTCCAGAGTACCTGCCTCCACCACTTTACTTGGCAGCGCATTCCATACCCCCACCACCCTCTGTGTGAAAAAACTCCCTCTAGCATCCAAATTATACCTTACCCCTCTCACCTTAAGCCCGTGACCCCTTGTGCTATTCGAGTCCATCCTAGGAAAGAGCTTAACCCTGGTCAAGAGGTCAGAGAATCCTGCCTGGAAAGGACTGGATCAGGTGGCTGAGGGAAGAAAGCGTGTCATTGTGGAGACTCCAGCCATTATCTCCCAATCTTCCCTGGATACAGGAATAGTGCTGGAGAATTGATGAACAAGCAAGTGTTACACCCTGTTCAAAAGCTGGTGTAAGGAAAAGCAACGCTGGTCCGTCAATTTAATCTGGAGTTAATTAACAGTTGCTTAGATAGGTGCGTTTTCATTTGGGAAGCCCACATGTATTTATTAATGGCAAATAATGTTTAACAAACTTGACGGAAGTTTTGATGGAGTAGAGATTATATTTGTGAAGGCAACACAATATACGTGCAATAATAGACATGGATTTCCACAAGGTATTTCAGATTTGGCAATGAAGTTATAGCCCATGGAATAACAAGGCGGATGGCAGCACAGATAGGAACTTGTTTGAGTGACAAGAAACAGAGGGTAGTGCTGATGGTTGTTTCTGGGACTGGAAATCAGTGTAGAGTGCAGTTCCCAGGGGTCAGTGCTAGAACCACTGACATTTACAAAATAATATTAATGACCTCGGCTCAGGCATGCAGAACACAACTTCCAATTATGCAGGTGACACAAAATTTAGAGATGAACAGGATAATGAAAGAGTTCACAAAGACATAGACAGGGTGAGATGGTCAGGAACATGGCAGATTGCATTTAATACGCAGAACAGTGAAGTGGTATATTCTGGTAAAGAGAATAAGGAAATTAATCAAAGAATCATGCAATGCAGAAGAGGCCCTTCAGCCCATCGGCTCTGCACCAGCAAATGACAAACACCTGAATTCCCACTTAATCCCATTTACCAGCACTTGGCCCACAGCCTTGAGTCTGCCCCAATAACAATCTCACTCCTCGTAACCCCACATATTTACCCTGTAAGTCCCCCTGACACTAAGGAGCAACTTAGCATGGCCAATCCGTCTAACCGGCACAACTTTGGATTGCGGGAGGAAACCAGAGCACCCAGAGAGAACCCAGGGAGACATGAGGAGAATGTGCAAACTCCACACAGGCATCCAAGGCCAGGATTGAACCTTAGGTCCTGGCACTGTGACACAGCAGTGCTAACCATTGTGTCACCCTGAAATAAAGTCTGAAGCAAGTGTAGAAGCAGAGGAGACTGAGGATAAATGTGCAACTCCATGATGGTGAAAGGATAGGTTGAGAAAGTTATTAAAATGGTATCTGAGATTTTTAGGCTTTATAAATAGAGGCACATGGTGTGGAGATGCTGGCAGTGGGCTGGGGTGAGCACAGTAAGAAGTCTCACAACACCAGGTTAAAGTCCAACAGGTTTGACTGGAATCACCAGTTTTCAGAGTGTTGCTTCTTCATCAGGTGACCCACTTTTGATTTGATTTATTATTATTACACGTATTAACATATAGTGAAAAGTATTGTTTCTTGCGCGCTATACAGACAAAGTAAACCATTCATAGAGAATGAAATGAAAGAATGCAGAATGTAGTGTTACAGTCATAGCTAGGGTGTAGAGAAAGATCAACTTAATGCAAGGTCGGTCCATTCAAGAGTCTGACAGCAGCAGGGAAGAAGCTGTTCTTGAGTCAGTTTGTACGTGACCATAGACTTTAGTATCTTTTTCTCAATGGAAGAAGGTGGAAGAAGATTGTCCGAGGTCAGGGAGGTTCTTAATTATGCTGGCTGCTTTGCCGAGGCAGCAGGAAGTGTAGACAGAATCAATGGGTGGAAGGTTGGTTAGCGTGATAGATTGGGCTACATTCACAACCTTTTGTAATTCCTTGGGCAGAGTAGGAGCCCATTACCAAGCTGTGATACAACCAGAAACAGCATTCTAAAAGCTTGTGTTTCCAAATAAGCCTGTTGGACTTTAACCTGGTGTTATGAAACTTCTTATAGAGTACACAAGCAAAGAAGCTGTGATGAATCTTTACGAAACAACATAGAACATAGAACATAGAACAATACAGCACAGAACAGGCCCTTCGGCCTTCGATGTTGTGCCGACCAAAATAAAAGCAATGCCCCTCCAAACTAAACCATTCCCTTCTCTTCCATATACTTATCAATTAACCTCTTAAACGCCACCAAACTTGGTGCATCTACAACAGCTGCAGGCAGGGCATTCCACAGTTCAACCTCAACTAGAATGATGGACAGGATTTTCAAATTTGGTTCTAATGTGTAGATCTATAAACATAGACAAGGATAACAGGGATCATGGGTAGAGGTGGGAACATCGAGGTGGCAGCGTGGGCTCGTTGGGCCTAAGGGTCTGTTTCCTGTGCTGTTTTGTTCTTTGTTCTTTGCTGTTTGTTCTGTTCTTTGTTCTTTGTATTCTCCAATCTCATCCGAGGCCATCCCGCTACGAATGAGAGCGGAGAATTCGGCATTCCAGCTAAAACTCCCCTCACTGTCAGGGGACAGTGAGAATCCCAGCCACCAGTGAGGGCCTCGGCTGTTGTGTCCTATTTTGAGCACTGTACTTTCAGAAAGATGGGGAGACAGGGCACGGAGAAGAATGTTTCCAGGGATAAGGAACATCAGTTACATTGAAGAAATTGGAGAAACTGTGGTTATTCTTATTAGAGAAGAGATGACCCAGAGGAGATTTGATCGAGGTATTCAAAATCATGAGGGGTGCAAAGTTTATTTATTAGTCAGAGGTAAGGCTTATATTAACACTGCAATGAAGTTATTGCGAAATTCTCCAAGTTGCCACACTCCAGCGCCTGTTTGGATCAATCCACCTAACCAGCACGTCTTTCAGGATGTGGGAGGAAACCCACAATGACATGAGGTGAATGTGCAAACTTCACACAGACAGTGACCCAAGCCGGGAATCGAACCCAGGTTCCTGGCACTGTGAGGCAGCAGTGTTAACCCACTGTGTCACCTTGCTGCCCCATTGATAGGGAGGAATTGTTCCCTTTGGTAGAAACATCAAATAACAGAGGACGTGGATTTAACTTGAATGGAAAAAGAGCCAATGGCAATATGAGGAAATATTTTTTATGTAGTGAGTGGTTAGGACAACTGAAATTGTGGAACAGTTCGATTCAATCATGATTTTCCAAACAAGATAGGCACCAAGAGAGGAAATTGCAGGATAAGGTAGAGAATGTGACTTGCTGTTGCAGAGAATCAGCATAGATAGGACAGAGCAAATGGCCTCTTTCTTTGCTATAATCATTCTATAATTCTATGACTATATACTGACTAGGATCCAATTTTAGCATTATCAGATTCCTGGAGGTTGGTCTGGGATGAATAGGTGACCATTGATCTAGGATATGTAATGAGCTAAGAGAACTGTTTCAACCTCTCTCTGACTTATTAGATGGTGGGGTAATGCTAATGTCACTAGACCAGTAATCCAAAGATCCAGGATCGTTCTCTGGAGAGTTGGTTCAAATCCCACCAATTATGCTGATAGAATTTAAATAAGTTCAACAAGTAAAAACTAAAACTGAAAGCTGGTTTCAGTAACAGAGTCCATGAAACTATTATTGATTATCCTTTAGGGAAGGGAATCTACCATCCTTTCCTGGTCTGGCCTACATGTGACTCCAGTCCCTGAGTAACATGCATGCTCTCAGAACTAGCAAGCTATTCAGTTCACAGGCAATAAATACTGGCCCAGCTGGCGATGTCCATAATAAAGAGAAGGAGAAATGTTGACTATTTCCACCCCCACCCCACCCCCATGTCTCAGAGGATCAAAACACAAGAGAGTGGAGACTGAGCACATTGAGTCTCCAAACCTCTATTTTCATCTTTGAGGCTCAGAGCTGAGCAAATCAGAGGAAAATCAGTCACGTTGCTTCATAGGCATGTTCACATATAGATATAAACACACACAGAGTCACAAACACATTCGGAGGTAAAGAATAGAATCCTTACAGTATAGAAGGAGGCTCAATGAGCCTACACTGACAACAATCCAAATCCAGTCAAATAGACCCTATCCCTATAACCCCACAGATTTACCCTCGCTAGTCCCCTGACACTAAGGGGCAATTTACTATAACCAATCCACCCAACCCACATGTCTTTTGGACTGTCACAGGAAACCCGGAGCACCCAGAGGAAACCCATGCAGACATGGGGAGAACATGCAAATGCCACACAGACAGTGACTTAGGCCAGGAATTGAACCCAGGTCATAGAACGTAGAACATTACAGCGCAGTACAGGCTCTTTGACCCTCGATGTTGCGCCAACCAATGGAACCAATCTAATGAACCTCTAACCTAAACTATTCCTAAACTACTGAGAGGGTCCCTCTCACTAATAGGCAGCAGTGCTAACCACTGTAGCACCGTGCTGTGACTCACAGTTATCCATACTCATGATAGATATATGGACACACAACCTCTATCTCCCTCAGAGAATTTAGATACATTTAACAAATTGGGTAAAGTTGTTGTCACTCAGGATGACAAAACAATGCTGGAGGAATCAGGAGAATCCTACATACCGTGCTCTTCCTCCTGCCTGCAGGGCTGACCCTTCTCCTGGGTTGCACCGCCAGACATGGTGCTTTGCTCATTGGAAACTGTGTTTAATCTACTGCGTTTGTTCTAATCCTGGGCACATGCCGCAGTTTAAGAACCCAAGCACAGAGAGTCTTGTTATAAAGGAGAGTGTGTCAGCTCCAACACGTTGCTCGGATTTCCAGAACAAGACTTATTGTTTATTGCCATGGTTGCGATTAAGTGAGTGCATAAAATGTGTGATTAAAAACAGATTAAAATAATTAAAGTACATTGAAAACAAAGACTTGCCTAAAGGGGTCCCATAAACTTGCCCTTCTGATTTGACACCTATTAGCTTGCATCTCACTCGCTGTATCCCAACTCTGTTAACCTCACACTCATTCCATAGACACAGACTACTGCTCCTTTCTAATCCTCACTCAGTCTCACCATTTTAATGTTTTACAGAAGAAATGTCTTCCTTATCTACTGATTTATGGTGATACAACTGATGAAAGAACTTTCAAGCAAATCCTGTTCCATTAAAGGTCATCTGGCTGAAAATCCTGAAAGGATTTAGAACACAGAACATAGAAAAATTACAGCACAAACAGGCCCTTCGGCCCACAAGTTGTGCCGATGATACCCCTACCTACTGGGCTTACCTATAACCCTCAACCTTATTAAGTCCCATGTACTTACCCAAAAGTCTCTTGAAAGACCTTATCGAATTTGCCTCCACCTCCACCAACGGCAGCCGATTCAACTTGATTTGAATTCCAATTCTGATTTGACAAAGATCTGAGTGGAATTGGAATATTCAAATTCAGCTCAAAACTCATTGATCTCAGGATCAATGCCAAAGTGAGCTCCTTGAACTGTACTCCATGATACCGAAATGGACAGCATGTCCAGGAAAAGCACCTAATTGTGGCAAAGAATTGAATCTTGGAATACTGAAGGAGGCTGGGAAGAGTTTGCAGAGGACTGAGTGTATTCCAGGAATCTTAGAATCATAGATCATAGAATTCCTATAGTGCAGAAGGAGGCCATTCGGCCCATCGAGTCAGCACTGACCGTAACCCCACCCAGTTCCTATTCCTGTAATCCGATTTATTTACCCTGCTAATCCCCTGACACTAGGACAATTTAGCATGGCCAATCAATCTATCCCACACATCTTTGGAGAGTGAGAGGAAACCGGAGCACTGAAAGGAAACCCAGGCAGACACGGGGAGAAGGTGTAAACTCCACACGGACAGTAACGCAAGGCCAGAACCTGTGTCCGTGGCAGTGTGAGGCAGCAGTGCTAACCACTGTGCCACTGTGCCACCCAACTGTGGCAGAGAACTACGGCAGAGAACGGGGAAATATCACAGATAGTTCACAACAGGAGAAAAGAGAAGAACAATTGGGGATTATGGATCAAATGGTCTTATCGTGGTTATGGAGAGTGGGGGTCCACTCCAGTGTTTGGAGCAGATACACTGACGGAGGAGAGCACAAAAAAATCCATAAATGATTCTGGGCTTTGTACACATGGGGAGGAATGTGGATAAAAGTAAGAGTTATTGAGTCATATTAGGATATGCTTTAAAAAACCTCAGAGAGTAATATCGTAACACTCGCTGATGATACCAAACTATGTGTTGGTTAATGGGAGAAAGGAGAGAGACCTTAAAGGGGCATGGATGTGGTATGGGCTGAGATTGGAATGTGAATGATTGTGAGGAAGGACACTGGATTTTCACACACTTCTCCAAGGTTGCTGTAGACCTTCAACTGAGGTTATGGTGGAACTAAAAGATAACTTGTTGACTGCTTTATGGCAACAGCATGTCTCAGAGAATTCCATAGCCAGTGAAATATTTTTTTGAAGGACTGTCACAGTTTTAATACAAGAAATGTGGCAGCCAATTTGTGCACAGCAAGATCCTGCAAACAGCAGTGAGGTAACTGATCAGATAAACTGTTTTTGTGTTATTGATTGAGGGATGAATATTCACCGTAGAACCAAGGGGAACTCCTCCGCTCTTCCTCAAGGTCACCTCATGGGATATTTTCCATGAAGCTGAGAGAACAGTTGAACACCAGCTTTGTTCTGATAGTGTCAAACAGGATCTTGTGCTCAAGAGTGGGAGATGGACCCATAACTAATATGTTGCCAATTGAGCAATGAATAGTCAAGCCTCATATCAGTTACAAAAGTACAAGCAAGGATTAACATGGGACTGAGTACAGTGTTGCTTACACACTGATGTGTTCTGGTTTTCTCCCCATTGTTCCAGAAGGGGAATAGAGACTATCCTGGGAATTATAGACTGGTGAGTCTTACTTCTGTTGTGGGCAAAGTTTTGGAAAGAATTATTAGGGATAGGATTTATAGTTATTTAGAGAGAAATGAACTGATTGGGGATAGTCAGCATGGTTTTGTGAAGGGTAGGTCGTGCCTCACAAAGCTTATTGAGTTTTTTGAAAAAGTGACCAAAGAGGTGGATGGTGGTAAGGCGGTTGATGTGGTATATATGGACTTTAGTAAGGCGTTCGATAAGGTTCCCCATGGAAGGCTTCTGCAGAAAATGCAGATGTATGGGATAGAGGGTGATTTAGCTAATTGGGTTAGGAATTGGCTAGCAGATAGAAGACAGAGGGTGGTGGTTGATGGGAGATATTCATCTTGGAGTTTGGTGACAAGTGGTGTACCTCAGGGGGTCTGTTTTGGGGCCCCTGCTGTTTGTAATTTTTATAAATGATCTGGATGAGGGTATAGAAGGATGGATTACTAAATTTGCTGACAACACCAACGTTGGAAGAGTTGTAGATAGTGAAGAGGGGAGTTATAGTTTGCAGAGAGACTTAGAGAAGTTGCAGAGCTGGGCCGAGAGGTGGCAAATGGAGTTTAATGCAGAAAAGTGTGAGGTAATTCACTTTGGCAGAAATAACAAATGTGTAGAGTATAGGGCTAATGGTAGGACTCTTAATAGTGTTGAAGAACAGAGGGATCTTGGTGTATATGTGCATAGATCCTGAAAGTTGGCAATCAAGTCGATAAGGTTGTTAAGAAGGCATACGGAGTCTTAGCTTTTATTGGTAGGGGGATTGAATTTCGGAGCCGCAACGTCATGTTGCAACTGTACAAAACTCTAGTGTGGCCGCACTTGGAGTATTATGTACAGTTCTGGTCCCGCATTATAAGAAAGATGTGGAGGCATTGGAGAGGGTACAGAGGAGGTTTACCAGGATGTTGCCTGGTATGGAGGGCAGGTCTTATGAGGAAAGGCTGAGGGATTTGAGGTTATTTTCATTAGAGAGAAGGCGGCTAAGAGGTGACCTTATTGAGGCATATAAGATGATTAGAGGTTTAGATAGGGTGGACAGTGATAGCCTTTTTCCTAGGATGGAGAAAGCTAGCACGAGTGGACATAGCTTTAAATTAAGGGGTGGTAGTTATAGGATGGATGTCAGAGGTAGGTTCTTTACCCAGAGGGTGGTAAGGGTATGGAATGCCCTGCCTGCTGCAGTTGTAGATGCGCCAAGTTTGGTGGCGTTTAAGTGGTCAGTGGATAGGTTTATGGATGAATGGAATGGTTTAGGTTAGAGGGTCATTGCTTTTTCTCCATTGGTCGGCGCAACATTGAGGGCCGAAGGGCCTGTACTGTGCTGTAATGTTCTATGTTGTATGTTCTATTGTGAAAGAGATAGAAATTGTTCACTCAGTGAGTCTGCAATTTCCCTGATTCCCATCCCAGTCTCAACATCTGTCTGTAGTGGGTCCATGTTCCTTCTCACCCTTCTCCTTTTCACAATAAAGTTACACAACCTGTTTTCTGTTGACATTGAAATCTATCCTTTCATATTAACTTTCAGAACTTTGGAAGTCTAGACTGGAAGTCTTCACTGGAAGTCTAGAACTGCCTGAGATTGGGAATGCTTTCCTGATCTAAAACTCCATGTCTGAAATCAATAGATTTTTATAGGATGAGGTTGCCAAAGGCAGGTCGATGGTGTTGAGGCATAGATCAAACCACAACCCAACAGAATATCCGAATGGTTCACCCCTGTTAACATGTTGCCTTGAATCTCGCTTGCTACGGTCAGATTTTTCTGCCTGAATTTTGAGAAGGATACAACTGGATTCTACAGCTGGTAAAGGCCAGAATGACCAGCCTGAGAGAGGTAGGAAATATTGTTAAAGCAAAGTCATGAATCTGAGTTTTATGAGGTCACCTTTCTGCTCAACGTAACCTGGGCACCAATCCAAACATTAGCATTCTGAATTTTAAATTAGGACATTCTCCTATTTTCCACAAGTTCCTCAATGAGGAAGCAAAGGACAATTCTGATGCCCTCCAAACGTCTCTGCGTTGGTATTTTTCTCAGATATTCTGTTTTCCAACAGCCTGAATTTTTATTGTTTCAATTTGACTGTAAACTGGGTAGCAAATCTCCCAGAGAAAGGTCACCCAGGTAGACCTCTCATCTACAGACACTATTTCCATACCTCCAACTCTGTTTTTAATCCATTTCCCTGGACTTTAGACATAGGATCTCCTTAAGACTTGCAAAGCACTCTATCAAATGGAACTTTATCAAAGGCTTTCTCAAGTCTAATTGCAAAAGGTTTTAAAAGAAATATAAATGTAGCAGAATTTGTACCATTCCTGACCCTGATGGAATAGCTGGAGTTAGGTCACCATTGGCTTTAGGTCCATTGGTGACAACTATGTCACTGAAGGTTTATCTCAAGTACGGATCATACTACTTGGTTTTGACTTGAGGCCCCAGATCAAAAACTCTGACTCATCGTCACTTGTGCCATTTGAAAGATTGCTGCCCCAGCTACAACCTTGTGTCCAGGCTGCTGAGTGTTACAGATGCTTTCTCCGAGGTAAATCCTCATGTCGCAATCCTTCAAATCTCAGATGCCACGAGATCCACGAGTGTAAATTGAATGTGGAGAGGAATCAGAGTGGAGGCTTGTTTCACACAGGGCTTGTTTAAATTCTTGCTTCCTTTTCAGGAGTGCGAAGGTTTAGCCCCACAGTTTCAAACATCATTTTACATGCCGGTGTTTGTCTTTTCTGAGACTACTTACTGAGTTGTTTTAATTTTATTCTGAATGCGCAGCACGGTGGCATTGGAGTTGGCACTGCTGCCTCACAGTGCCAGGGACCTGGGCTCGATTCCTGGCTTGGGTCACTGTCTGTGAGGGGTTTACACAGTCTCCCCATGTCTGCATGGGTTTCCTCCAGGTGTTCTGGTTTTCTCCCACAATCCAAAGATGTGCAGGTTAGGAAAAATACACCAATACTTACAAAGGGGGAAATCAAAGATCTGTTTACAGACAGGAGGTGAGGGTAAACAAAGACTGTTTTAAACTAAACCCCCTCTTGGCTGTAACACTTTCAGTAGGAAATTGGGCGGCACAATGACACAGTGTTGGTACTGCTGCTTCACAGCGCCAGGTAACTGGGTTCGATTCTCGGCTTGCGCCACTGTCTGTGTGGGATTTGCACATTCTCCACATGGGTTTCCTCTGGGTACTCTGGTTTCCTCCCACAGTCTGAAAGACATGCTGGTTAGGTGCATTGGTCATGCTATGTTCTCTTTTCGAGTACCTGACCAGGTATGACGACGAGGGGATTTTCACAGTAACTCCATTGCAGTGTTATTGTAAAGCTACTTGTAACACTAATGAATTAACTTTAAAAAAAGATGATTGATTTGATTATTTTACGTGTCACTGATGTAAGACTAATGCATTGTTTTGACAGACATATTAGAATATCATTTAATTTTCAATGAATTCATCAGTTGAATATTGTATCAACAGCCTATTTATGTTTATAAAACATGATACTTCAGTCTTTAGCATAGTTGCCTTTTCTTCTTATTTCTTGGTACACTTGTTTAAATAATATTTCAAGCTTGAAAGTTTCATTTAACCCCAAACCTGCATCGTCCTGGTGGAAAAAGTCCCAGATTCCCATCACACTTTGTGTCGAGAATTGTTTATGAGCAACAACCCAAATCTCCCTCATCATTCTAGTAAATCAATGCGGCAATGCGCCCAAGATCCTTCTTGAGATGTAGTCCCCACGCTGGTTCCAGAACTCCAGATGAGGTCTGACCAAAGCATGAAAGACACTGAAGCATGATTTCTTCCCTCCCCCCACCCCGCCACCCCGCCTCACCGCCTATTGCATTCGAGCTTCCTGAAATAGAGTTGAACATTCCATTAGCCTTCAGTCACGTTCCTCAGAAAATGAAAGCTGTGAGCCCTGCCCACCCTGTTAACAAGGGCCCTCAGTCTCATATCATATACTTGCCTCTTAATGTTCTCTAAGTGACCTGGCAAGTTGCTGGCAAAATGGTTGCCAGCACTTTCACATCGAAAATTGGAATAGATAATAAATGAAGCCTTGCCAATGTCAAATACTGTGGACAAATAAAACAAGCCCCTTTTCCTCTCTGGGAGAGCAGGTAGTTAGAAAATAGAACATAGAACATTACAGCACAGAACAGGCCCTTCGGCCTTCGATGTTGTGCCGACCAAAATAAAAAGCAATGCCCCTCCAAACTAAACCATTCCTTCTCTTCCATATACTTATCAACTAACCTCTTAAACGCCACCAAACTTGGCGCATCTACAACAGCTGCAGGCAGGGCTTTCCACTCCCTAATCACTCTTTGAGTAAAGAACCTACCTCTGATATCCGTCCTATAACTCATACCCCTTAATTTAAAGCTGTGTCCCCTCGTGCTAGCTTTCTCCATCCTAGGAAAAAGGCTATCACTGTCAACCCTATCTAAACCTCTAATCATCTTATATGCTTCAATAAGATCCCCTCTTAGCCGCCTCCTTTCTAACGAAAACAACTCAAATCCTTCAACCTCTCTTCATAGGACCTGCCCTCCATACCAGGCAACATCCTGGTAAACCTCCTCTGTACCCTCTCCAATGCCTCCACATCTTTCTTACAATGTGGGGACCAGACTGCACACAATACTCCAAGTGCGGCCGCACTAGAGTTTTGTACAGTTGCAACATGACGTTGCGGCTCCGAAATTCAATCCCCCTACCAATAAAAGCTAAGACTCCATATGCCTTCTTAACAACTTTATCCACTTGACTGCCTACTTTCAGGGATCTATTGACACATACACCACGATCCTTCTGTTCCTCAACACTATTAAGAGCCCTACCATTAGCCCTATACTCTACACCTTTATTGTTCCCGCCAAAGTGCATTACCTCACACTTTTCCACATTAAACTCCATTTGCCACCTCTCGGCCCAGCTCTGCAACTTGTCCAAGTCACTCTGTAAACTATAACACCCCTCTTCACTATCTACCACTCCACCGACTTTAGTGTCATCTGCAATTTACTGATCCATCCCTCAATATCCTCATCCAGATCATTTATAAAAATTACAAACAGCAGGGGCCCCAAAACAGACCCCTGAGGCACACCACTCGTCACCGAACTCCACGATGAATATCTCCCATCAACCACCACCCTCTGTCTTCTATCTGGCAGCCAATTCCTAATCCAATTAGCTAAATCACCCTCTATTCCACACATCTGCATTTTCTGTAGAAGTCTTCCATGGGCCACCTTATCAAACGCCTTACTAAAGTCCATATATACTACATCAACCGCCTTACCCCCATCCACCTCTCTGGTCACTTTCTCAAAAACTCAATGAGGTTAGTAAGGCATGACCTACCCTTCACGAAACCATGCTGACTACCCCCAATCAATTCATTTCTCTCTAAATAACTATAAATCCTATCCCTAATAATTCTCTCCAATACCTTGCCCACAACAGAAGTAAGACTCATGGCCTATAATTCCCTGGAAGGTCTCTCTTCCCCTTCTTAAACAATGGGACCACATTCGCTATCCTCCAGTCCTCCGGAACCACACACGTAACCAACGAGGACCTGAAGATCAGAGCCAGAGGCTCTGCAATCTCCTCTCCTGCCTCCCAGAGAATCCTAGGGTAAATCCCGTCCGGCCCAGGGGACTTATCCAACTTCAAACCCTCGAGAATTTCTAACACATCCTCCCTATCTACTACAATACGTCCCAATTTGCAACCCTGTACCTCAGTGCTCTCCATAGCTACATTTCCAGCACTCTGCGTGAATACCGAAGAGAAATATTTATTCAGTGCCTCACCAATCTCTTCAGGCTCCACGCACAACTTCCCACTGCTGTCTATGACTGGCCCAGACTGGTTCTCCTCCGGACTGGGATTTGGACATTGGGCACAAGAATTTCACACCAGCAAACACCCCAGCTGCGATAGGCCCATCGATCCTGGTCTTTAACTGTTCTGAAGGACTGATTGTTTCTCTACACCCATTTCCAGTCGCATCAAAGTACATCAGGCCTAGGATGATGATCCAGCTGGTGGAGCTCAACCTGATCTTGAAGTTAGATAAGTCCCCTGGGCCGGACAGGATTTACCCTAGGATTCTCTAGGAGGCGAGAGAGGATATTGCAGAGCCTCTGGCTCTGATCTTCAGGTCATCGTTGGTTACGGGTATAGTGCCGGAAGACTGGAGGATAGTGAATGTGGTCCCATTGTTCAAGAAGGGGAAGAGAGACTTTCCAGGGAATTATAGGCCAGTGAGTCTTACTTCTGTTGTGGGTAAAGTATTGGAGAGAATTATTAGGGATATGATTTATAGTTATTTAGAGAGAAATGAATTGATTGGGGATAGTCAGCATGGTTTTGTGAAGGGTAGGTCGTGCCTTACTAACTTATTGAGTTTTTTGAAAAAGTGACCAAAGAGGTGGATGGGGGTAAGGCAGTTGATGTGGTATATATGGACTTTACTAAGGCGTTCGATAAGGTGGCACATGGAGGGTTTCTGCAGAAAATGCAGATGGAACATAGAACATAGAACATAGAACACTACAGCACAAACAGGCCCTTCAGCCCACAAGTTGTGCCGAACACATCAAAACCTACCCAGCCATAGACCTATCTATAACCCCCAATCCCATTGGATCCCATATATGTATGGGAAAGATGTATGGGATTGAGGGTGATTTAGCTAATTGGATTAGGAATTGGCTAGCAGATAGAAGACAGAGGGTGGTGGTTGGTGGGAGATATTCATTGTGGAGTTCGGTTACTAGTGGTGTACTTCAGAGATCTGTTTTGGGGCCCCTGCTGTTTGTAATTTTTATAAATGATCTGGATGAGGGTATTGAAGGATGGATTAATAAATTTGCGGATGACATCAAAGTCAGAGGAGTGGTAGATAGTGAAGAGGGATGTTATAGTTTGCAGAGAGACTTGGACAAGTTGCAGAGCTGGGCCGAGAGGTGGCAAATGGAGTTTAATGTGGAAAAGTGTGAGGTACTTCACTTTGGCAGGAATAACAAATGTGTAGAGTATAGGGCTAATGGTAGGACTCTTAATAGTGTTGATGAACAGAGAGATCTTGGTGTATGTGTGCATAGATCCCTGAAAGTTGGCAATCAAGTCGATAAGGTTGTTAAGAAGGCATACGGAGTCTTAGCTTTATTGGTAGGGGGATTGAATTTCGGAGCCGCAACGTCATGTTGCAACTGTACAAAACTCTAGTGCGGCCGCACTTGGAGTATTGTGTGCAGTTCTGGTCCCCGCATTATAAGAAAGATGTGGAGGAATTGGAGAGGGTACAGAAGAGGTTTACCAGGATGTTGCCTGGTATGGAGGGCAGGTCTTATGAAGAGAGGCTGAGGGATTTGAGGTTGTTTTCGTTAGAAAGAAGGCGGCTAAGAGGAGACCTTATTGAAACATATAAGATGATTAGAGGTTTAGATAGGGTGGACAGTGATAGCCTTTTTCCTAAGATGGAGAAAGCTAGCACGAGGAGACATAGCTTTAAATTAAGGGGTGGTGGTTTTAGGACAGATGTCAGAGGTAGGTTCTTTACCCACAGGGTGGTAAGGGTATGGAATGCCTTGCCTGCGTCAGTTGTAGATGCACCAAGTTTGGTGGCGTTTAAGAGGTTAGTAGATAAGTTTATGGATGACAGAGGAATGGTTTAGGTTACAGGGTCACTGCTTGTTTCTAATTGGTCAGCGCAACATCGAAGGCCGAAGGGCCTGTTCTGCGCTGTAATGTTCTATGTTCTATGATCTCCAGCCATGGAGGAGAGGGAAATCATCACCCTCAGCTGTTGAGGAAATAGGTCTGATTTATCTCTGTTTCCTGATTAGAAATTGTTTAAACATTGTTGATGCCATTAGTGTGGTAGCATGGCCCTTTAAGAGGGGGCGTTTCCGGAGGATCAGGAGATTGGTCTGGACCCTATGGTCATCCTGCCGGGAAGCTGAGCCAATGGGCAGGGGTATCGAATAGGGACTGGCAATTGGAGTCTGGGAGCCAGGGAGAGCAGTCACACTTGTGGTCTAGTTTTACCTGGTTTGTATCTCTACCCACCTACTCTATTGGCAATAAAGCCTTTACTGTTAAAGCTACATTGAGCACCCCCCCCCCACCCTAGATCAATAACAATTAGAAATGTGTTACAGAGCATTCTCTACTTCCCCAGCCCCTGCAAGTAACCTTCTTACCCACTTCCCTTCCCACACTCCTTCCTCCAATCAGTTCATCCATCTTCAACCTCCAATCTCCATTGGCAATCTTCCTTAGTTTATGCTAACACACGTGGATGGCACGGTAGCACAGTGGTTAGCACTGGTGCTTCACAGCTCCAGGATCCTGGGATCAGTTCCTGGCTTGGGTCACTGTCTGTGTGGAGTTTGCACATTCTTCTCATGTCTGTATGGGTTTCTCCGGGTGCTCCGGTTTCCTTCCACAGTCCAAAAATGTGCGGGTTAGGTTGATTGGCCGTGCTAAGAAATTGCCCCTTAATGTCGAGGAATGCGTGGATTGGTGGGTATAAGATGTAAGGATAGGGCCTGGGTGGGATTGTGTTCGGTGCAGACTCGATGGGCCAAAGGGCCTCTTTCTGCACTGTAAGGTTTCTATGATCTGTGACACTCCTCTCTTTGTCCCATTTTTCTCTTAATTCTCACCAGGACTCTGACCTTCTCTCAAACTAGACGTTGGGCACTTTTCTCCTTCGGATCATGCTGAAGCCTTTCTCGCTTTTCCCTCCTCTCACCGGATTCTGGTGTCACTCTACTTGTAGAGTGTAGGCGGGAATTCCCGATCCTAAGCACAATCTCAGGGAAGCCTCACCTCCTTCCAACCAAGAGGGAGCAGCAGGCACTGACCCGGAGGCAGCAGCAGGACTGATTTCAGATACATGACAGTAAAACACCAGAATGTCTGCTGGGAAATGCTAACAGTCATTAATGATTTTCTCAATGAGCAATGAAGGAGTAGAGGTGCGTATCCAAGATTACAGATGGCATGTGAGGTGACATAATAGGCAGTGCAGGTTAGAGCAGAAAATTGCAAATAAATTGCCAAATGAAATGAAAGTGTAAAACAGATGGTGTTCAATACGGGGCAGTGTGATCATAGATTCAAAGAATCCTTACAGCATAGAGAGAGGCCATTTGGCCTATCAGGCCTCAACTAACTTTTCAACAAAGTATCCCACCCAGCCCCTATCCCCGTAGCCCCATATATCTGCCTTGATAGTCCTACACATCTTGGGACACTAAGGGACAATTTGACATTGCCAACTCACTTAACCCACACATCTTTGGAGGAAACTGGGGCGCCCTGAGGAAAACTGTCCAGTCTGTCCAGACTGTGGGAATAGACCACTGGGAGAAAAACATACTGAGTGTCTATAAAAATCAAACAGGGTCGGAAACAGCATGAGGAAACTCTGATTTGATGCTACAAAATGGCTTCCTGGTAGAAAAACACCCTAGAGAACATAGCAATGGCTTCAATGACAGAATGCTTCTCCCCCCCGAGAATGATCTGATATAAAAGGATTGCTTATCTTGACTGTAAGAGATTAAGAGATGATCCAGTTGCAATGTTTAACCTGATTCAGGATGTGCTCTTAGGCTAATTGGCAAAACAAATCCTCCCTAAATTGTCTCAAATTTGGTTTTTAATCCATAGATCTATAAACATGGACAGGGATCGCGGGTAGAAGTGGAACGTCGAGGTGGCGGCGCGGGCTCGTTGGGCCGATGGGCCTGTTTCCCATGCTGTTTTTTTTGGGTTTTTTTGTTCTTTGAGATGATAGCAATAACATTAGAGAAAGCCTGGTCAGGGATGATTTCTTTCAGATACAAAGTGCTAATAATTTGGAACTCTTCCCCAATAAGCGATGGAGGTTAGAGGTTAATTAAGTCTTTAAAAATTGGAATTTACAGATTTTTGTTGGACAAGGATATTAAAAAATATGGAACTCAGATAAATAAATTGAGTTACAATATAAATTACTCATGATCCAATTGAATGGCATGGCAAACTTAAAGGATTAAATGGCCTCCCCCTTTTTATATAAGAATCTTCATATTCTTTCCTGGGATCTGGTTCTCACTGCCTAATTGTCCTTTGAGAAGGTGGTGGTGGGTGAGCTGCCATTTTGAACAGCTGCGATCTTGTGTGGTGTAGGTACACACACAGTGCTGTTAGGGAAAGAATGCCAGGATTTTGATCCAGCGACAGTGAAGGAATGATAATATATTTCTAAATCAGGATGGGGAGTGGCTTGGAGGGGAACTTGCAGGTGGTGGTGTTCCCAGGTATCTGCTGCTCTAGTCCTTCTAGTAAGAAGAGATCGGAATTTTGGAAGGTGCCATCGAATGTGGTGAGTTCTTGCAGTGCATCTATGTTCTATGTTCTATGGTACACATGGCTGCCACTCTGTATTACTAGTGAATGGAACAAATCTTTAAGGAGATGGATGGGATACTTTGTGTGGAGTTTCTTGTGTGTTGTTGGAGCTGTGTGCATCCAGGCAGGTGGGGACGTATTCCACCACACACCTGATTTGTGTCTTGTCGATGATGGACAGGCTTTGGGAGTCAGGGTTATTCACAGCAGATTAGAACATAGAACATAGAACATAGAACACTACAGCACAGAACAGGCCCTTCAGCCTTCGATGTTGCGCCGACCAATATAAAAAGCAATGCCCCTCCAAACTAAACCATTCCCTTCTCTTCCATATACTTATCAACTAACCTCTTAAAACGCCACCAAACTTGGCGCATCTACAACTGCTGCAGGCAGGGCATTCCACTCCCAAACTACCCTTTGGGTAAAGAACCTACCTCTGATATCCGTCCTATAACTATCACCCCTTAATTTAAAGCTGTGTCCCCTCGTGCTAGCTTTCTCCATCCTAGGAAAAAGGCTATCACTGTCCACCCTATCTAAACCTCTAATCATCTTATATGTTTCAATAAGGTCTCCTCTTAGCCGCCTTCCTTCTAACGAAAACAACCTCAAATCCCTCAGCCTCTCTTCATAAGACCTGCCCTCCATACCAGGCAACATCCTGGTAAACCTCCTCTGTACCCTCTCCAATGCCTCCACATCTTTCTTATAATGCGGGGACCAGAACTGCACACAATAATCCAAGTGCGGCCGCACTAGAGTTTTGTACAGTTGCAACATGACGTTGCGGCTCCGAAATTCAATCCCCCTACCAATAAAAGCTAAGACTCCATACGCCTTCTTAACAACCTTCTCGACTTGACTGCCTACTTTCAGGGATCTATGCACATACACACCAAGATACCTCTGTTCATCTAGACTGCTAAGAATCCTACCATTTGCCCTATACTCTACACATTTATTATTTCTGCCATAGTGCATTACCTCACACTTTTCCACATTAAACTCCATCTGCCACCTCTCGGCCCAGCTCTGCAACTTGTCCAAGTCTCTCTGCAAACTATAACACCCATCTTCACTATCTACCACTCCACCGACTTTAGTGTCATCTGCAAATTTACTAATCCATCCTTCAATACCCTCATCCAGATCATTTATAAAAATTACAAAACAGCAGGGGCCCCAAAACAGACCCCTGAGGTACACCACTTGTCACCGAACTCCAAGATGAATATCTCCCATCAACCACCACCCTCTGTCTTCTATCTGCTAGCCAATTCCTAACCCAATTAGCTAAATCACCTCTATCCCATACATCTGCATTTTCTGCAGAAGTCTTCCATGGGCCACCTTATCAAACGCCTTACTAAAGTCCATGTATACCACATCAACCGCCTTACCCCCATCCACCTCTTTAGTCACTTTTTCAAAAAACTCGATGAGGTTAGTAAGGCACGACCTACCCTTCACAAAACCATGCTGACTATCCCCAATCAATTCATTTCTCTCTAAATAACTATAAATCCTATCCCTAATTATTTTCTCCAATACTTTGCCCACAACTGAAGTAAGACTCACTGGCCTATAATTCCCTGGAAGGTCTCTCTTCCCCTTCTTGAAGAACGGGAACACATTCACTATCCTCCAGTCCTCCGGAACCACACCCGTAACCAACGACGACCTGAAGATCAGAGCCAGAGGCTCTGCAATCTCCTCTCTTGCCTCCCAGAGAATTCTAGGGTAAATCCCGTCCGGCCCAGGGGACTTATCCAACTTCAAACCCTCGAGAATATCTAGCACATCCTCCCTATCTACTTCGATACCTTCCAGTTTGCTACCTTGTACCTCAGTGTTCTCCATAACTACATTTACATCACCCTGCGTGAATACCGAAGAGAAATATTTATTCAGTACCTCTCCAATCTCCTCAGGCTCCACGCACAACTTCCCACTGCTGTCTATGACTGGCCCTAGTCTTGTCCTAACCAATCTTCTATTCTTAACATATCTAAAGAAAGGATTAAGGATTCTCCTTAATCCTACCAGCCAAAGTCTTCTCGTGTCCTCTCTTAGCTCTCCTCAATTCACTCTTTAGCTCCCTCCTGGCTAATCTATAGCTATCCATTGCACTAACCGAGCCTTCAAGCCTCATCCTGACATAAGCCTCCTTTTTTCTTTTAACCAGCAAATCAACTTTTTTTGTACACCAAGGTTCTCTTACTCGACCATTTCCTCCTCGCCTGACAGGGACATACTTATCAAGGACTCAAGGGGGGATCTTATTGAAACATATAAGATAATTAGAGGTTTGGATAGGGTGGACAGTGATAGCCTTTTTCCTAGGATGGAAAAAGCTAGCACGAGGGGACACAGCTTTAAATTAAGGGGTGATAGTTATAGACGGATATCAGAGGCAGGTTCTTTACCCAAAGGGTGGTTCGGGAGTGGAATGCCCTGCCTGCAGCGGTTGTAGATGCGCCAAGTTTGGTGGAGTTTAAGAGGTTAGTTGATAAGTATATGGAAGAGAAGGGAATGGTTGAGTTTGGAGGGGCATTGCTTTTTATTTTGGTCGGCACAACATCGAAGGCCGAAGGGCCTGTTCTGTGCTGTATTGTTCTATGTTCTATGTTCTATGACTCGCAGCAGCTGCTCCTTGAATAAGCACCACATTCCAGATGTTCCCAGTCCCTGTAGTTCCCTAGTCCAATCTATGCACCCTAATTCTCTCCTGATGGCCTCATAATTACCCTTCCTCCAGCTATAACTACTGCCCCCAGCTTCATGCCTATCTCTATCCATCACTAAGGTGAACGTAACCGAATTATGGTCACTATCACCAAAATGTTCACTAACTTCCAAGCCTAACACCTGGTCTGGCTCATTGCCCAGCACCTAATCCAATGTAGCCTCACCTCTAGTTGGCCTATCTACATACTGAGTCAAAAAACCTTCCTGCACACTTTGTACAAAAACTGACCCCTCTAACGAGTTAGAGCTATAGCTATTCCAATCAATATTAGTAAAGTTAAAATCCCCCATAACAATTACCCTATTACTTTCACTCCTGACCAGAATTGACTTGGCAATCCTTTCCTCAACCTCTCTAGAACTTTTAGGAGGTCTATAAAAGACTCCCAACAGGGTGACCTCCTTTCCTGTTTCTAATCTCAGCCCATACTACCTCAACAGACAAGTCCTCATCAAACTTCTTCTCTGTCACTGTGATACATTCTTTGACTAATAATGCCACTCCTCCCCCCCTTCTACCTCCTTCTCTACTCCGACTGAAGCATTTGAACCCCGGAACCTGCAACATCCATTCTTGTCCCTGCTCTACCCAAGTCTCTGAAATGGCCAGCCTCTGACCTGATTCTGTAGCCGCAGTATTTATATGGCTATTCCAGTTCAGTTTCTGGTCAATGGCAACCCCCAGGATGTTGCTAGTGAGGGGATTCAGTGTTGGAACTGCTGTTGAATATCAAGGGGAGGTGGTTATATTTTCCTTTATTGGAGATGGTCATTGTGTGTTGTGAATGTTGCTTGCCATTTAAAAAGCTAAGCCTGGATATTGTCCAGGTCTTTTTGCAATTGGACGTAGGCTGCTTCAGTATCTGAGGAATCGCAAATGGTGCTGAACGTTGTGCAATCATGCAAACATCCCCATTTCTGATCTTATGATTGAGGAAAGGTCATTGGTGAAGCATCTGAAGGGGTAGGAGACTTAGCTGTGTTGTAGAGCAGAAGGATCTCGGGGTCCTGGTCCATAGGACTCTTAAATCGGCCTCGCAGGTGGAGGAAGTGGTCAAGAAGGCGTAAGGTGTACTGGCCTTCATTAATCGAGGAATAGAGTTTAGGAGTCAGGAGGTAATGATGCAGCTCTATAAGACTCTTGTCAGACCCCAGTTGGAGTATTGTGAGCAGTTCTGGTCGCCTCATTATAGGAAGGATGTAGAGGCTATTGAGAGAGTTCAGAGGAGATTTACAAGGATGCTGCCTGGATTGGGAGGCAGGCCTTATGAAGATAGGTTGAGGGAGCTGGGACTCTTCTCACTGGAGAGACGTAGGTTGAGAGGCGACCTGATAGAGTTTTATAAAATGTTGAGAGGAATAGATAGGGTGGACTCTCAGAGACTATTTCCCCGAGCTGAAAGGGTCACTACGAGAGGACACAGATTTAAGGTGCAGGGAAGCAAATACAAAGGAGATGTCAGGGGTAGGTTTTTCACTCAGAGGGTGGTGAGTGAATGGAACCGACTGCCGTCGGAGGTTGTTGATGCAAACTCACTGGGGTCTTTTAAGAGACTTCTGGATGAGTATATGGAAAAGAATAGGATAGGGGGCTATAGATAGGTCTGTGGATTGGTAGATGTGATCGGTGCAACTCGTGGGCCTAAGGGCCTGTTTGTGCTGTATTGTTCTATGTTCTATGTTCTATGAAGCATCTGATTGAGCCTAGGACATTACCCTGAGGAACTCCTGCAAAGATATCCAGAGACTGAAATAATTGACCTCCAACAACCTCAACCATCTTCCTCAATACCAGGTATGACACAAAACAGCGGAGGGTTTCCCCTGATTCCCATTGATTTCAGTTTTCCTGGGATTCCTTGATTTCATACTTGGTCAAATGCAGCCTTGATATCAAGGGATTGTCACTCTCACCTGATGAAGGTGATTGATGAGGGTAGGGCAATGGATGTTGTTTACATGGACTTCAGTAATGTTTTGACAAGGTCCCTCATGGCAGACTGGCACAGAAGGTGAAGTCGCATGGGATCAGAGGTGAGCTGGCAGGCTGGAAACAGATCTAGTTTGGTCATAGAACTTAGAAGGTAGCAGTGGAAGAGTGCATTTCTGAATGGCAGGCTGTGATAAGTGGTGTTCCTCAGGGATCAGTGCTGGGATCTTTGCCGTTTGTAATATATATAAATGATTTGGAGAAAAATGTAACTGGTTTGATTAGTAAGTTTGTGGACGACACAAAGGTTGGTGAATTTATGGATAGCGGTAAGGACCATCAGAGAATACAGGAGGATATAGATCAGTTGGAGGTTGGTGGGGAGATGGCAGATGGAGTTTAATCTGGACAAATGTGGGATAATGCATTTTAGAAGGTCTAATACAGGTGGAAATATACAGTAAATGGCAGAACCTTTAGGAATACTGATAGGCAAAGGGATCTGGGAGTTCAGGTACACAGATCACTGAAAGTGGCAATGCAGGTGGAGAAGGTAGTCAAGAAGGCATACGGCATGTTTACCTTCAATGGCTGGGGCATTGAGTTTAAAAATTGGAAAGTCATGTTACAGTTTTATAGAACCTTAGTTAGGCTGCACTTGGAATATAGTGTTCAATTCTGGTCACCACACTCCCAGAGAACGTGGATGCTTTGGAGAAGGTACAGAAAAGATTTACCAGGATGTTCCCTAATATGAGGGCATTAACCACGAGAAGAGGTTTGAAAAAATTGCTTTTGTTTTCGTTGGAGCAATGAAGATTGAGAGGCGACCTGATAGAAATCTACATGATTTTGAGGACATGGACACAATGGATAGTCAGGAGCTTTTTCTCAAGGTGGAAGCATAACTTACTAGGGGCATAACTTAAAGGTGCATAGGGCAAGATTTAAAGGAGAGGTATGAGGCAAGTTTTTTAGAGGTGATGGAAGTGGATACAGTAATGAGTTTTAAAGGGTGTCTCGACAAATACACGAATAGGATGGGAATAGAGGGATATGATCCCCGGAAGGGGAGAGGGTTTTAGTTAATTTGGGCAGCATGGCCAGTGCAGGTTTGGAGGGCTGAAGGGTCTGTTCCTGTGCTGTAATTTTCTTTGCTCTCAGTTCACTTGACCCCTTGATTTCAGCTCTTTTATCCACATTTGGACCAAGATTGCAATCAGGATAGGAGCTCAGTGACCTGGCAGGATCCACGCTGAGTGAGCAGGTTATTGCTGAGAAAGTGCTTCTTGATCATATTGTCAATCAGACCTTCCGTCACAAGTACCCTGAAAGATTACTGATTACTTAAACTAAGCTTAGCAAAAGGGTCAACCGATTTTTAAAAGGAGCTGGATTGATGCTTGTTGTTCAAGCAAGACAAATGCAATGAAATTGTGGTTTGTTACTTATGGAAATGATTTTATATTGATCATATTTCAATCCTAAACAGATAGTGTCTTCCTGGGAGTACTGTACTTTCCATTGAATGTCCCTTTGTGTCCTGTATTAACTAAAGGTTCAAAGTTTCAATTCTGTACTTAATGGGAACCGTTATAGGTTTTTTTCTTGAACCAATAATTCCACATTTACTGGGACTACACTGGTACAAATAAATATTCCCTTGTATCATATTAACACAAAATTAACATTTCAGATTAAACTTGTTTTCTCTGCAGCTTGTAGAAACATGGAACTGATTGCAGTTGAGAAAGAAATGGACACATGTTTAGGTATGGAGTTAAATGTTATTAGGGGTACAAGTGAAGATCATAAGTAGCATTTTCACCTCTGAGATTCTTCCCTGCAAATGTACCTGAAATTTCACTTGATTGATCTCTGGACTAGGAACATAGTGTTCTCAGAATTTCATAGTTATGAAACCAAGAGGTTACTCAGCCCATCAGAGCTGTGTTAGCTCTCTGAATTACGTAACAAACCATTAATCTTGCTCCCCCTTCCTCTCCCTATAACCCTGCAAATATTTATTTCTCAAATATACAGGTTCAGGGATGCAGAAGAGTGAAGCTGGAATGGTACGTTTTGATGATATTCATATCACGGTTGTTTATATCTGAGATAGTTTAGCAGGGACAACAGGAGAAATGTTCTTTTCTTGTATAATATTTAATTATTTTTCCTTTCCCTCATGTTTCCCTGAACCTGATTCAGATCTGGCAGCATCATCACCACCTTCTCAAGAGCAATTACAGATGGACAATAAACGGTGGCCAAGCCAGTGGCACCAAACTCCATGAAAGAATATTTCAAACATCAGATAAGTAAAAGTAAAGCAAAATTTATTTATTAGTCACAAGTAAGGCTTACATTAACACTGCAATGAAGTTACTGTGAAATTCCCCAAGTTACCACAGTCCGGCACCTCTTCTGGTCAATGCACCTAACAAACACACCTTGGTTTCACTAGATAATAATCGTTCTCCCTTTCCTACAGATGATTAAACAATACTTGCCAAAGCAAACCTTTGTCCTGCTTCAGAATCCTGAACACAAACAGCTGCTATTCTAACATCTTCACCTTGTCCAAATTCAGGAAGGTTTTATTGATGTTCTTTGTACTTGTTGGGTTCGAGGACTCTCACTCATTATCCGCACGTATTTAGAAAACTAACCCTAAGAGGCATCATCAGCTCACTGTTTAGGACAATAAAATTTACTGTGAGCTTATCTGACTTACTGTCTGTGTATAAATCCAATCCTGAGCTGAAAATATCACTACTCTCACAGTATCCTCACCTCATCGATCTCAATTATCTCATTAAGTTTACTAATAAATGAAAAGATTTGACAAACTGTATCAGGAAGATAAGCCTTCCCTCAATGGAGGGAACTTTAGGATTTGAGATATTTTGTATTTGGTGGTGATTGGTTCCTGACCACATATGGCCGAATGTTCAATCCTTGTAAATTCAATGTTATCGCCTATTGGGATGCACCAACCCTGGAAGACCTAGATAACAAAGACACCTATGTCAGACTCCTATTTATTGACTATAGCTTAACCTTCAACACCATTATTCCCACAAAACTCATGTCCAGAGTCTGCGGCCTGGGCCTCGGCACCTTTCTCTGCGACTGGATTCTAAACTTCTTAACCAACAGACCACAATCAGTAAGAATAGGCAACAACACCTCCTCAACAATCATCCTCAACATCGGTGCCCCACAAAGCTGAATTCTCAACTCCCTACTATACTCCTTATACATCTATGAATGTGTGATCAAATTCCCCTCCAATTCAATTTTCAAGTTTGCTGATGGCACCACCGTAGTGGGTCGGATGTCAAACAATGATGAGACAGAGTACAGGAATGAGATAGAGACTCTGGTGAACTGGTGCAGCAACAATAATCTCTCCCTCAATGTCAACAAACTGAAGGAGACTATCAACGATTTCAGGCAGCATAAAGAAGAACATGCCCCGTCTACATCAATGGGGATGAAGTAGAAAGGGTCAAGAAATTCAAGTTTTTTTAGGTGTTCAGATTACCAACAACCTATTCTGGCTCCAACCCCTACCCTCTCCTCCCCATGCCAACACTATAGTTAAGAAAGCCCACTAACACATACTTTCTCAGAAGGCTAAGGAAATTTGCCATGTCAGCTACAACTCTCACCAAATTTTACAGATGCATCATAGAAAGCATTTTTTCTGGTTGCATCACAGCTTGGTATGGGCTCCTGCTCTGCCCAAGACTGCAAGAAACTACAGAGGGTCCTGAATGTAGCCCAATCCATCATGCAAACCAGCCTTCCATCCATTGACTCTGTCTACGCTTCCTGATGCCTCGGCAAAGCAGCCAGCATAATTAAGGACCCCATGCACCCCGGGCATTCTCTCTTCCACCTTCTTCCTTCAGGAAAAAGATACAAAAGTCTGAGATCACGTACCAACCGACTCAGGAGCAGCTTCTTCCCTACTGCTGTCAGACTTTTGAATGGACTTACCTCGCATTAAGTTGATCTTTCTCTATATCCTAGCTATGACTGTAACACTACATTCTGCACTCTGTTTTCTTCTTTATAAAGTGTGTTTTGTCTGTATATTGCAAAGAAATAATACTTTTCACTGTAAATACATGTGACAATAACAAATCAAATCAAACCAAAACTAGTTTGTGATCAGCAATGTATCTATAGCCTTTTTCCTAGGATGGAGAAAGCTAGCACGAGGGGACACAGCTTTAAATTAAGGGGTATGAGTTATAGGATGGATATCAGAGGTAGATTCTTTACTCAAAGAGTGATTAGGGAGTGGAATGCCCTACCTGCAGCTGTTGTAGATGCGCCAAGTTTGGTGGCGTTTAAGAGGTTAATTGATAAGTTTATGGAAGAGAAGGGAATGGTTTAGGTTGGAGGGGCATTGCTTTTTATTTTGGTCGGCACAACATCGAAGGCCGAAGGGCCTGTTCTGTGCTGTAATGTTCTATGTTCTATGTATATCTATGTATATGAAGGTGGGAGTAAGTATCAGACAGTAATGTAAGCAAGATCAGGCCACTGAAACTGGAGTTGTATCTTGAATGACAACCCAATTCAATCATAAGACACATTGTGCACTCCAGCTCACTTCATGCATCACATTCAGCTATAGATGTAACGCACATATGGCTAGTCAGCTGATCTTATTGTTGGGAAATTGCAAATCATGCTTCTGGACTCCAAATCATTCCAAATATAGCTGTTAAAAAGCATGTATATGTTAAACAGCCAGTGGCTGTGTTTCTAAGGCAAAGGTAGATCTTTATTATGCAGAAATAAAAAGGGTCATAGAACCACGGTATACAGAGAAATCTCAATCAATTATAGTCTCATTGAATCTGGAACAAGTTAGTGGGGAGAACAACTCCCATCAACTGAAACATATTGGTGGCACCACATGACTCATTATTGACATATTTTGTTCCCATAGGTGTGGATGTGGTGAGAAGTTTCTATCACACGATGCTATGTTTTAGTACATGCATCTTTCAGAAAAATGCATAGAATTATCAGAAAGTCAAAACTTCTTTAATGTAGGAAATGGGTGCAAAAGATAAAGGTTTATTCCTCTTAATCCTCCCCTCAAACCCCCCATTTGTTAGCCTTCAAACTTACCCTTTACTTCTTTCCCAAATATCCTCATTTTTCCCCCCAGCATACCCATTATTCCACTAAAACCCCTATTTATACAACCCTGACCTTCCTCTTTATGCAGCCCTACGCTCCCCCTTTATACAGCCCTCAGCCCCTCTTTATACAGCCCTGAACTCTTTCTTTATACAGCTTCTAGCTCCCCAAGTAATCAATTCAAGACTTCTTGTTATTTACAAATCAACCTCACTCTCAGTGTTATATTTACACTATTGCCTCTGAGCTCTGGAACTCTGAGACAAGAATGGAAAGTTTCTCAGGTTTCAGTTTTAACTCAATTGATAGCACAGCTGCCTCAGAGCTGGGAGGCTGCAGATCAAGTATTGTTATCAACTTGAGAGCATGATCAGAGCACTTTAGTATTGCACTGAGGGAATGCTGTACTTGTCAAAATGTATTCCCACATGGTCTCCCAACTAAGTATTGGAGAGTGCTTAGCTTCTGAGATCAGAAAAGGTGTTTTTGAGCAAGGTATAAAACCTTTTCTCTTGGTGGATTCTGATTAAGATCTCGTGAAGTTGCTTGAAAAAAGTGTTTTTGCCAACACACTTTCCAATATAACATTTTCAATTCAAAATGAACTGGTTACTTATTGATGTTTGTGTGACCATGTTGTAGGTAAATTGTTTGTTGTATTTGTCAATAAAACAATGACTGTGTTAAAAATTACTACATGAAATGAACTAAGACTTTTGAAATATTTGTTCCTAAAGTCAAGTTTCATCTTTTTCCTGTTCTTTCTTTACTATCCCAACCCATATCCTGATCTTCACTCCTATTTCTTCTGCATTCTCCCTTGCCTCATTTGTCTTTCATGCCTTTGACCTCTGCCTTTGACCACTTGTGCTTATCCACACTCTGCTCAATTATTTTCTCAATGTTTCATTATGAATTAGTTTACTTTCCAATACTAGTGCTGCTTTCTCCAAGACAGGCTTTTATTGATACGTTAGGGACACAAACCACCCAGTCCTTGCAATTTCCTGGGAAGTGCTCTGTGTTGACTTCTCTAACCATCTCCTGGAGAATAAAAAAATAACCCCAGACTTTCTTTTGCCACCACCAAATGTCTGTTTTACCTCCTTCTATAGTAACAGAGGACTGGTCACTGCTGATGTCATTCCCATATTTAAAAAGATAGAACAAGTCAAAGCATTGTAGCTTATTGACGGCGATCAGAAATAAACTGGAATCATTATTTTAATTGGGAACATTTAGAAATGGAAAATATTCAACTTCAGAAGGGATTTTAGAACTTTCCAAAGGGAAGATCCCATTTGACTAACCCAATTCAATTCCTTCAAGAGATAACAGAAAAGCCAGTCATATCTTAGATATTCAAGATGCCTCCATTGCTACTAAAGAACAATACAGCACAGGAACAGGCCCTTTGGCCCTCCAAGCCTGCACTGCTCATGTTGTCCTATCTAGATCAACCGCTTATATCCACCTATCCCCCGCCTGTTCATGTATCTATCCAGATAAGTCATAGAACATAGAACATAGAACATTACAGCACAGAACAGGCCCTTCGGCCTTCGATGTTGCACCGACCAATATAAAAAACAATGCCCCTCCAAACTAAACCATTCCCTTCTCTTCCATATACTTATCAACTAACCTCTTAAATGCCACCAAACTTGGCGCATCTACAACCGCTGCAGGCAGGGCATTCCACTCCCGAACCACCCTTTGGGTGGTTATATAATATTACTCATATATCTTAAATATTACTCATATATCTACCTCAAGCATCTCATTGGCAGTGCATTCTGGACCTCCACCACCCTCTGTGGAGGGTGCAACTTCCACTGCATATCCCCACTGAACCTTCCCCCCCAACTTACCTTGAGTTGTGCCCCCCTTGTGATTGTTATTTCTGCTCTGGAAAAAAAACAATATTGAAAAGAAACTATTGAGTCACAGAGGAAGGTGTGAAAAAGGGTCTCACAGAAATAATCCATTGAGTTCTGGTATCATCCTATCTGTACCTTTCATCATCACTCATTATATCCCGCCCCATTGATAAGGTAGATGTAACAGAAGTGGTACCTCGTCTTCGGGCAGGAGGGAGTAGCCCTTGGAGTATTCAGCATTGATTCTTATGAACTTTCAGGGCAACAGGTCAAATGTGGTCAAGGAAACCAGCTGCTGATTCCTACCTGCCTCTCTCCCCTGGCCTTATTCCTCCTATAGGGTATAACTATCTGGGGATCAGTAAGATTTTGGGCCATTATTTTTCACAGCACCTTGGGTTGTCACTTGGAGTGCTACAAGGAGTTCATAATATTGAAAAGAAACTATTGAATCACAGAGGGAGATGTGAAAAAGTGTCTCACAAGAATAATCCATTGAGTTCTGGTATCATCATACAGGGACTATACTATCTTCTCTAGAATGGAGTGATGTGATTGAGGTTTTTAAGGTTACAAAATTGTTTGATAAGGCAGACATAGAGAAGATGTCACCATTTGTGAGGGAGACCAGAACTAGGGTCATAAATATAAAATCCAACGTGGAATTCAGAGGAAACATCTTTATCTATATATATTCAAGGGGAAGCTGGGTAAACCTATGATGGATAAAGGAATAGAATAGTATGTTAATGAATTTGATGATTGATGAGAGGAGACTGATGTAAAACCAGAACACTGGATGAGCTGATTGGTCTTTCTCCATTTTGTCAACACAATACGAGACCTATGACATACAAGCAAGTCAATGACTAAGTGTTACCAGAGAGCTTGGAGCACTATAGCCTTGGAATGAAGTGTACAAAAGGTTAATTTGTTTATCTGCGTTCCGTTTGTCAATTATTTTCTTGGGGACGGTGTAAGCACTCACATAGCGATAGTCAGGCAATATAATTTCACAGTCTACTAAGTGACTGCACCAGATGTGACCAACTCACAGAATCCCCAAGGAACTGAGTGAAAAATTAAGTGAAACTTCACGTTGTAGGAATTCAAAGGTTGCAATCCAGAGCTCGAGAATGATTTGTGTATCATATATACAGGAATGTTGTAAAATATCAATCTTTTAATTATAGTACAACAGTGAGGATATATGTTGAGATGTGGCAAACATTTACCTAAGACAGATCTTCAGAGTCACGAGTTCTTCAAGGTAAGAATAGAAGCATGTGACATAACCTATTTGTGTCTTTAGGAAGGATTTGGTAATGTTGCACATGCCATCTTTTAAACACAAATGACAATTGATTGGAAATCTGGCTTGAATTCGCACAGCAGGAGGAAATGAAGAATGTGCAAGATTTTGACAGGGGAGGTGGGTGGAATCTGTCAGGCGGTTCGCATTTTTCATTAGTGACAAGAGGGATCTTTCTCCTGACAATGAAATCAGATATGCAGATAGCTCTGAATTAACAGCATCCACAGACAAAGCGATGTCTCACATCACATCACAATGTCGACAAGAATTAACATCAAGCAGAAAGAGAACAGCAGATAAGTGGAATGATCTGGATATTATTATTGAATTTTTAGTAAGTTTTGGCAGGGAAGGAAGTACAGAATAGGAGCCTTGTGCTTTATAAGGTAGGTATGGAGTTGCTGTTTTGGGGACACAGAATAATTCAAACAAGCAAAGGTGGAACGTGTGTCTGAGGAAGGTGACTACGATAAACCCTGGATTTATTTGAGAGCAAAATGGAAATATAGGGCTCTTGAGTTTGGGAAATGAGGCATCAGTAAGGTTTGGACAAGAGGGGTCCTGAGTGTGCAGAGGTTTTTTTATTGTCTATACTTTGTTGCCCTAAGGACAAAAGCATCAACCACATTGTTTCAGATTTGAATCGCACTGTGTATCAGTTCAAGTCGGTGTGAGATGTTCTCTTCCCTGAGGAACACACATGGATTTTTACAACAAACCAGACAAATTTCATAATTCATTCACCAATTTTTTTAGCTCACCCTGGTTGGATTCATCAGCTCCCATTCCAGTGCAATAAGCAACACGTTAAAGCTCTGGTCATGGAACATATGGAGAGGAGAGAGGAGACAACTGGAGAGCATTAAAGAGACATTGTTTCAGAAGAATGAGGTGTGAGAAAGGTCGGGACAATCCAGCTGATGTGGGAATGATTGAAATGGATGGTGTCGGGATAGATCTGGACTATATATTCTTCAGCTTTTATATTACAAACAGTGTGGCGAAATTCCCAATGGGGAAAGCTAACACAAGCAGTTGTCCGCATCAACTTTGATTCCAAAACCCATATTCTTTTTAGACAGTCCCTAAACTGAAGCAGAAATATCTGGAAAAGGGAAGAAACTTTGGATTGCTGGATGTGAAATCAGGCTTTTGGGAAATCAAACTGTCTTCTCTGGGTGTGAAGGAAACAGAAGCTGGTTTCACCGGGAGGTCAATGCAGGGTGTGTGTGTGTGTGTGTGTGTGTGTGTGTGTGGGGAGGAGGTGGGGGAGGACTGCGGGGGAGTGGGACAGGGGAGAGTGTGGGGAAGGAAGGGGCAGTTGGTGGAAGTGAAAACAAAAACCTGATACTGGATTTGGCAGTGGGGATACCAAAATAAAGTCATTGCCAATATTCTAATTATTCTACTCAAACCAATCCTGCTGTTTATCAGTTTGTTAAACCCAGTGGTCTATGGGATGATGAGGTTGGGGGAATCGATGCAATCAGAAATGTTGTGAATTGAGTAGACGGAACATGGATGCTTGATTGGTTTGGTCAATTAATCATATATAATAATAAGTTGGACATTATACAATCCCTACAGTGCAGAAGGAGGCCATTTGGTCCATCGAGTCTGCACTGACCATAATCCCACTCAAGGCCTATCCCCATAAAACCCATGTATTTAACCCGCTAATCTCCCTGACACTAAGGTGCAGTTTACCATGGCCAATCCACCTAACCCACACATCTTTGGATTGTAGGAAGAAACCCAGAGTACCAGGAGAAAGCCTACACAGACACGGAGAGAATGTGAAAACTCCGCAAAAACAGTCACCAAAAGCCAAAATTGAACCTGGATCTCTGGTGTTGGGAGGTAGCACAGAGGTTCATGCAAACACTGTGCCACCGTGCCAATCATAAGCTAAATGTGTTCTGCAGAAGTGCATCATTTTGGCAATGCCTACATTTGTGGATAGAGTGAAGCTTACATGGAACATAGAACAAATAGAACAGTACAGCCAAGTACAGACCATTCAGCCCTCGATGCTGTGCTGAGCTATGTCCGAACCCAAGATCAAACTATCCTACTCCTTATCATTCTGGTGTTTTGCATGTGCCTATCCAATAACCGCTTGAAAGTTCCTAAAGTGTCCGACTCCACATTCACAGCAGGCAGTGTATTCCACACCCCAATCACTCTCTGAGCAAAAGTCTACCTCGGACATCCCCCTATATCTCCCACATTTCAAAGGATTGGCCATGCTAAATTGCCCCTTAGTGTCTAAAGGTGCGCAGGTTCGGTGGGTGTGTCATGTTAAATGCACAGGGTTACGAGAGAAGGGTGGATGGGTGGGCCTGAGTAAGATGCTCTTTCAGGGCAACATTAGGAGCAGACTCAATGGGCCAAATGGCCTCCTTCTGCACTGTAGGGATCCTATTGTTCTAGGGAGCTGAAATTCTGACTGAACCTCCTGACCTACACTCTCAAAGGGTGGCACTTGTGTCAAAAAAGCACACTTGGGAAATCAACACGAGACAGCATTGCCAGAAATGAGAATAAACCAGCTCAGAATACAAAAACAGATAGCAAAAGTTTCTACAAATGTATAAAATGAAAAAATGTGGCTAAAGTAAACATTGATCCTTTAGAGGATGAGAAGGATGATGTAATAACTGGAAATGGCTGAGGCATTGAACAGGCATTTTATGTCAGTCTTCAGAAGACACAAATAACATGCCAAAAAATGATGACAGAAAGACAGGTGAGAACCTAGAAACTATCATTATCACAAAAGATGTAATATTGAGCAAGTTAATGAGGCTAAAGGTAGACAAATCTCCTGGTCCTGATGGAATGCATTCCAGCGTTCTAAAAGAGATGGTGGGAGAAATAGCAAATGCATGAGTGGTAATTTACCAAAATTGTTGGACACTGGGGTGGTTCCCATAGATTGGATAACAGCAAATGTGATGCCACTGTTTAAAAATGGAGGTAGACAAAAGGCAAGTACCTATAGGCCAGTTAGCTTAACTTCTATAGAAGGGAAATGCTTGAATCTATCATCAATGAAGAAATAGTGAGATATCTGGATATAAATTGTCTCATTGGTAAGACACAGCATGTTTGCCTAATTTGGTGGAATTCTTTGAGAACTTTACATGTGCAGTGGACAATGGGGAACATGTGGATGTGCTGTATCTGGATTTCCAGAAGGTATTTGACAAGGTGCCACACCAAACACTGCTATATAAGATAAACACACAGTGTTACAGGTAATGTATTAGCATGGATAGAGGATTGGTTAACTAACAGAAAACGAAGAGTAGGAGTAAATGAGTGTTTTTCTGGTTGGCGATCAGTGACAAGTGGTGTGCCTCAGGGGTCAGTGTTGGGACCGCAATTGTTTATGATTTGCATAGATGATTTAGAGTTGGGGACCCAGTGTAGTGTGTCAAAACTCTCAGATGACACAAAGATGAGTGGCAGAGCAAAATGTGCAGAGGATGCTGAAAGAGATAAATAGTCTAAGTGAGTGGGTGAGGGTCTGGCAGATGGAGTACAATATTGGTAACTGTGAGGTCATCCATTTTGGTAGGAATAACAGCAAAATGGACTATTTAAATAGTAAAAACATTATAGCATGCTGCTGTGCAGAGGGACCTGGGTGTCCTTTGCAGGAATCTCAAGGAGTTGGTTTGTGGGTGCAGTAGGTAATGAAGAAGGCAAATGGAATTTTGTCCTTCATTGCTAGAGAGATAGAGCTTAAAAATAGCGAGGCTATGTTGCAAATGTATAAGGTGCTGGTGAGGCCACATCTGGAGTTACTGTGTACAGTTTTGGTCTCCTTACTTGAGAAAGGATGTACTGGCACCGGAGGAGGTGCAGAGGAGATTCACTAGGTTGATTCTGGAGTTGAGAGGGTTGGCTTATGAGAACAGACTGGGGTTATACTCATTGGAATTCAGAAGAATGAGGAGCGATCTTATTGAAACATCTAAAACTATGAAGGGAATAGATTAGAAGCAGGGAAGTTGTTTCTACTAGCGGGTGAAACGAGAACTAAGGGGAAGAAGATTTAGGACTGAGTTGAGGATGGTGAATCTGTGGAATTTCCTGTCCAAAGCTACCTCCTTGAATACTTTTAAGACAAAGATAGATACATTTTTGAACAGTAAAGTAATTAAGGATTATAGTGAGCGGGTGGATAAGTGAAGCTGAGTCCACAAAAAGATCAGCCATGATCTTATTGAATGGCAAAGCAGGCTCGAGGGGCCGAATGGCCAACTTCTGATAAATGATGAAAGGTACATAGGAGATGGCCCTGCTCTCTGAATGGGCAAGAAGGGTGTTCCGCCTTTGGGTTCTCCCTCGCTCTCTATGAGACACAAACTACAATTCAGCTGGATGATCTGTGGGCAGAAAGTTATACAAAACCAAGGGCCATTTGGCAGGGGGACAACATTAGAAAACGTAGCCTTTAAACCTCCGAAAGAAAACTGAGGGGACTTTGGGGGGGGAGACTGGGCGGCAATGGAGGGGGAGGCTGGGGTAACTACAAAAGTACCCAAGGGAGTCACATTGGTGCAATGAGGTTAAATCTGACCTGATAGATCACCTGCACTTTTGATTGAAATGACCAGGGTCTTGTAAAAATTGCTATTTGTCAGCCGTGAGTGCAGTGGGATGAGGGATAGTTAAAGCTGAATTCACTCTGTGTAGCTATGCCAGTGAATGCGAATGGTATTACACAGCTCTGCTGCTAACTGGTAGCTGTGCTGTCTTTGTGGACCCTAACTTGATCAATGCAGTGTTACCTTGACGTGAAGCAACGCTCCAAACACTTCACTGGAGAATTTCACACAGCTGCTAGCGCGGGAATGTATCGATCATACTTCTTGGATAGCAGAATAGTTTTTCGACAGATAATCAGAAGCGCCTGGGGGACAGCAGTCTGTAAACAGCTAATGCTCAATGAATATTGACCCACACCCATCCCTGCTACCTCCCACTGCATTCTATGTATTCCCACCTCTTCACCTGCTCCCCCTCCCCACCTCCCAGCCCCCATCTGTCCCCATCTTCTACCTTAAAACAGATGGTTCAGTGGATAGGCATATGGATAACATTGGAATGGTTTAGGTTAGAGGGTCATTAGATTGGTTCCACTGGTCGGCGCAACATCGAGGGCTGAAGGGTCTGGACTGTGCTGTAATGTTCTCTGTTAAAACAGATGAGTAACCCAGGCAAATGAACATTCAGCGTGAGGTATGAGTCTCTACATAAAGCAAAGAATTCCGTCCAGATTATTCAGGGTTTGGTGTAGAGACCTCTCTCACAGGCATTCCTTCGAAAGAATTACTTGTGTCTCCATTCTATTCTGCTCCCACGTTGTCAGAAATATTTGGGTCAGTCACCCACAATGCTTTCTTCTGAATCTAATTGAACTTCCTTCAATCTTTCATTCCAAAGGAAGATATCCCCAGTTCCACTGACCAGCAAGTTCTTCTCATTGATAAAGAATGCCTTACCTTAGTGCAATGAAAGGATTGAGGGGTCTTTGATTCCCACAGTGAAAGGGCACCTTCAATGCAAGTTCTCGAAATGCCTTCAGTGTTAGGTTGCTAGGAGCACGCAGGATCAGTCTCGGGCATTCACCTTATATACATTTGGGTTTAGTCTCAACTGGTTAGTTCCAAATTTATATGCAAATAAATCAAAAGCCAACTGCAAGCAACACTATTAAATGAACAACCAGATTTTGTACATTACCATCTCATTCTAATTAAACAAATATCTCCCTATCAGAGGACTCTGGCAGTACCTGCTATGAAAATAAAAGTTTTTCCATGGATTTGTTCATGAACTATTGCCAGGTATGACTGTGATTTAGTTTGCACTATCAGGGGTGAAGGTTAACGGGATTTAATTTAATTTGATTGCTGTATTTGCTAGCAGAACGTGTGGAGCAGCGAGTAGAAAGCATTCCGAGCCACACTTCATTCTCACAATGATGGCATTTGCATTCTGAAGACTGCAATTACTTTCGCAATAATTTGGTCCTTTTGCCTCATCCAAGGACATTCCAGTATATTAAACAGTTGCCAAACCCAGTGTCCGATAATGTGACGGATTTAAGGTCCAATTAAGGTCAGCACAAGCTTGTGTTAGGCTTGGTAAGAGGCCAGTACAGCACATGCAGAAGGATCTGTTTGAACATATCATTTCTCAGGCACTGTATTTCAGAGGTAGCACAGTGGTTAGCACTGCTGCTTCACAGCTCCAGGGTCCTGGGTTCAATTCCTGGCTCAGGTCACTGTTTGTGTGGAGATTGCACATTCTCCTCATGTCTGCGTGGGTTTCCTCCCACAGTCCTGAGATGTGTAGGTTAGAGGGATTAGTGGGTAAAATATGCAGAGATATGGGGTAGGGCCTGGTGGGGATTGTGATTGGTGCAGACTCGATGGGCCAAAGGGCCTGTTTCTGCACTGTAGGGTTCTACGATTCTAAATTCATATTCTTTTCGAACATATATTCAGAAGTCTTGCAATCTTTTGAAGAAAGTGTACAAATAGATTTAGAATGTTGGGGCAGGGGCAGAATGCCAGAGAGGCTGCTGCCTCGACATTACAGCTATACGACATCCATCCAATCGAGCATCTTTAGCCTGGGCAAACGGAAATCCAAGAGAAAATTGCTCCATTATCTGCGATCATGATTAATATCTGGAAATATAGACATAATGATTGCAGGCCAATCATCACTGTTGTAATGAAAAGATGCTCGGCAGAGCAAAGGTTAACGTGAGCCTGGAGATTAGCTCCTCCCGTGGTATGATGTATATTGTAAGAGACCCAGAGAGACCATTCCAAAAAGCTCCATACATGACAGCAACATGGGAAATGTAAATCATAGAACCCTACAGCGCAGAAAGAGGCTCTTCGGCCCATCAAGCCTGCACTGAACACAATCCCACTCAGATCCTATTCCCATATCCCCATATCCCTACATATTATACCCAGTAATCCCTCTAACCTACATTTCCCTAGACACTAAGGGGCAATTTCTTAGCACGGCCAATCAACCTAATCAAAGAACAAAGAACAAAACAGCACAGGAAACGGGTCCTTCGTCCCAACGAGCCCGCGCCACCACCCCAATGTTCCCACGTCTACCCACAATCCCTGTCCATGTTTATAGATCTATGGATTAAAAACCAAATTTGAGACAATTTAGGGAGAATTTGTTTTGCCAATTAGCCTAAGAGCACATCTTTGGGATGTGGGAGGAAACCGGAGCACCCGGAGAAAACCCACGCAAGCACGGGGAGAATGCGCAAACTCCCACAGACACAGGCCCAAATCCATGTATCTGCACAGCACAGCGATAGTCACTGAGCTGTCGTGTTGCCCATCAAATAGTCCAGGTCAAGTGTACACTAACGACGTGAAGCATTAGGATACTCTCGAAAAAAAATCCAAGAGCAGCCCTCTCACGACCCATCACGTGTATGCCCCTTGTTAGACAAGAAGGTGGACCAAAGCACCTGTAGGATAAAATCAAGTACATCAATATCATCATCGGAGTACCTGGAGAAAACCCACGTAGACACGAGGAGAATGTGCAAACTCCACATAGACAGTGACACGAGCCAGGATTCAAACCCAGTACCCTGGAGATGTAAAGCAGCAGTGCTAACCATTGTGTTACTGTGCTGTTCTCTTTAACAGTTCAAAACAAACAATGAATATTCATGTTTAAACATATATTGTCTTTAGGTCAAAATTCTTTAACTCCCTGCCTAGCAGCACTGTGGATGTACCCACACCACAGGCACTGCAGTGGTTCGAGATGGCAGCTTACCACCAGCTTCTCAAGGCAATTAAGGATGGACATAACGTTGGTCAAGACAGTGACACACACATTCTGTCTATAAATAATAATAAATGTATAACTCGCAAGGTCTCATCAATGAGATATCTAAAGACCCGTATTACCACATGGGTGGCAGAAAGGGATCATCATAAAATGTGGTGAGCAGTGAAGGAAAGGTGGAATTTTGAAGGATAATTCTAGAACACGACCTCATAATGTGAAAAACTAAAAGAAGCTGAACTGGAAACCTGCACTTAAGAAGAGAAAAATCGAGACAAAGTCGAAGAAGTTTTTGCAGCAGAGCTGGAAATTCAGGAATCTACCGGAGTGAGTGGAAATCGATTCCGAAATTCCTGAGTGTCTCAGAATAAGACACCTGGTCAGATTGGAAAGAGAGGTAAGAAAAACTGCAAACCGCTGCCAGATCCTGAGTGTTAGAATGGGACAAAAACTGCATCATTCACGAGATGGTGAACAAATAACAAAATATACGCTGTCTTTATAAAATCAAATAGGGGGCAGTCCCATGGCACAGCATATGCACAAAAAAGCTGGAATATTACTTTAAGTTTAAAACAAAAATAACAAAGGATAGGCAGAGCTGAAAGTTTAAGCTGCAGAGTTTTAAGAAAAAGAATCTTACAGAGTTTAAGAAACATAAAAACACAGAAACAAGAAGCAGGAGGAGGCTATTTGGCCCTTTGAGCTTGCTCTGCCATTCATTATGATCATGGTTGATCATCAAATTCAATATCCTAATTCCTCCCCCTACCATGTCCCTCGATCCCTTTAGCCCCAAGAGCTATTTTTAATTTCTTCTTGAAATCACACAACGTTTTGGCATCAGCTACTATCTGTGGGAGTGAATTGCACACATTCACCAGCCTGTGGTGAAGAAATTACTCCTCACCTCAGTTCTAAAAGATTTACCACTTACTCTCAAACTATGATCCTAATTCTGGATTCTGCTACCATCAGTAACATTCTTTCTGAATCTACACTGCCAAGCTCTATTCGAATTTTATAAGTTTCTATGAGATCCCCTCTCACTCTTCTAAACCGCAGTGAATACAATCTTAACTAATTTAATCTATCCTCTTTTAATAGACCTGTCATCCCAGGAATCAGCCTGATAAACATAGAACATAGAACATAGAACACTACAGCACAAACAGGCCCTTCGGCCCACAGGTTGTGCCGAACACATCAAAACCTACCCAGCCATAGACCTATCTATAACCCCCAATCCCATTGGATCCCATATACTCATCCAGAAGCCTTTTAAAAGACCCCAGCGAGTTCGCCTCGACCACCACCGACGGCAGCCGATTCCATTCACTCACCACCCTCTGAGTGAAAAACTTTCCCTAGCATCCCCTCTGTACTTGCTTCCCTGCACCTTAAATCTGTGCCCTCTCGTCGCGACCATTTCAGCCCTGGGAAATAGTCTCTGAGAGTCCACCCTATCTATTCCTCTCAACATCTTGTAAACCTCTATCAGGTCGCCTCTCAACCTTCGTCTCTCCAGGGAGAACAGTCCCAGCTCCCTCAACCTGTCTTCATAAGGCATGCCTCCCAATCCAGGCAACATCCTTGTAAATCTCCTCTGCACCCTTTCAATAGCTTCCACGTCCTTCCTATAGTGAGGCGACAGAACTGCGCACAGTACTCCAAGTGTGGTCTGACAAGGGTCCTATAAAGCTGCAGCATTACCTCCTGACTCCTGAACTCAATCCCTCGATGAATGAAGGCCAGTACACCGTAAGCCTTCTTAACCACATCCTCCACCTGGGAGGCCGATTTGAGAGTCTTATGGACCCGGACCCCAAGATCCCTCTGCTCTTCCACACAGCTAAGACTCCTACCTTTGATAGTGTACTCATTCATCCCGTTGGATCTGCCAAAATGGACCACAACACATTTATCTGCGTTGAAGTCCATCTGCCACTTCTCCGCCCAGTCTTGCATCCTATCGATGTCATGCTGCAACTTCTGACATCCCTCCAGACCATCCACAACACCACCGACCTTCGTGTCATCGGCGAACTTACTCACCCATCCCTCCACTTCCTCATCCAGGTCATTTATGAAAATGACAAACAGCAAGGGTCCTAGAACAGATCCCTGGGGCACTCCACTGGTGACCGACCTCCATGCAGAAAAAGAGCCATCCACAACCACCCTCTGCCTTCTGCAGGCAAGCCAGTTCTGGATCCACAAGGCCAAAGCCCCTTGGATCCCATGGCCTCTCACCTTCTCAAGAAGTCTTGCATGTGGGACCTTGTCAAATGCCTTGCTGAAGTCCATGTACACCACGTCCACTGCTCTTCCTTCGGCAATGTGTTCAGTCACATTTTCGAAGAACTCAATTAAGCTTGTAAGGCACGACCTGCCTTTTACAAAACCATGCTGACTATTTCTAATCAACCTCAACTTCTCCAAATGCTCGTAAATCTTGTCCCTCAGAAGCCTCTCCATCAGCTTACCAAACACTGAGGTCAGACTCACCGGTCGGTAATTTCCAGGACTATCCCTGTTCCCTTTCTTGAAAATAGGGACCACATCCGCAATCCTCCAATCCTCCGGAACCTCTCCCATCTCCATCGACGACGCAAAGATCATCGCCAGGGGCTCTGCAGTGACATCCCTCACCTCCCACAATAACCTGGGGTACATCCCATCTGGTCCCGGAGACTTGTCTATCTTGATAGCATTTAGAAGTTCTAACACATCCGCTTCCTTAATATCTAAATACTCAATCTTTTCAGTCTGCTGCAAACTTGTAGTGCATCCTCCCAGATCACTTTCCACCGTGAATACTGAGGCAAAGAACTCATTAAGCACCTCTGCCATTTCTTCCGGTTCCATACAGACTTTTCCCCCTTCACCTTTTATAGGTCCTATCCCTTCTCATCCTTTTACTTTTCACATATTTGTAGAAGGCCTTGGGATTCTCCTTAATCCTACCTTCGCTTCGCTCTCTCTATAACAAAGACATCCTTCCTCCGATAAAGAGAACAAAACAGCATATAATATTTCGTGTAGCCTCACAAGGGTATCATGGTGCCACAGTGGTTAGCACTGCTGTCTCACAGCCCAGGGACCTGTGTTTGTTTCCTGGTTTGGGTCACTGTCTGTGTGAAGCCTGCATGTTCTCCCCATGTCTATGTGGGAGTCCTCTGGTGCTCTGTTTTAGCTACGACATCTTCTACAGAGTCTTCAACATATCATTGATGACGATGAACATCTCGCTAGGGCCATCCCCACCCCCCCACTTCTTGCTTTCAGACAACCGCACAACCTCAAACAGATCATTGTTCGCAGCAAACTACCCAACCTTCAGGAGAACAGTGACCACAATACCACACAACCCTGCCACAGCAACCTCTGCAAGACATGCCGGATCATAGACATGGACGACATCATCAAACGTGAGGATACCATTCACCAGGTGCACGGTACATACTCTTGCAACTCGGCCAACGTTGTCTACCTAATACGTTGCAAGAAAGGATGTCCCGAAGCATGGTATATTGGGGAGACCATGCAGACACTACGACAGCGGATGAATGAGCATCGCTCAACAATCACCAGGCAAAACAGTTCCCTTCCTGTGGGCGAACACTTCAGCAGTCATGGGCATTCGGCCTCCGACCTGCGGGTAAATGTTCTTCAAGGGGGCTTTCGTGATACACGACAGCGCAGAGTCGCTGAACAGAGACTGATAGCCAAGCTCCGCACACATGAGGACGGTCTTAACAGGGATCTTGGCTTCATGACACACTAACTGTAACCCCCGTAACTTGCCTGGGTTAGCAAAAAACCTCACTTACTGTGCTGTCTGGAGAAAATACACAATTCTCTAACAATGCTCAGGATCCCCTTCACACACATTGTTAGCCACTTTAACACTTGAATAGCAGGTTAGATGTAAGGATTCGCATTCTAATCAGCAATCTCTGACTGTCTGTGCTGATGTGTGCTATTGCAGACCAGAACACTGCACTTGCCTGAGGAAGACACAAGAGTGTTGAAAGCTCGCTTTTTTACTATCAAATAAATCGGTTGGATTAATAATTGGTGTTGCTAAATTCTTACTGAGCTCTGTTTTTCTCCCATGGTCTGAAAGAAGTGCCATTTAGGTGTATTGGCCATGCTGCATTTTCCCCCAGTGTACCTAAACAGGTGCCAGAGTGTGGGCAACTAGGGGATTTCCACGGGTAACTTCACTGCAATATTAATGTAAGGCAACTTATGACACTAATAAACAAAGTTTTAAACTCACCAAGGCCCTATAGCATTGCAGTAAAATATTCCCTATTCCTATGTTCAAACCCTCTCGCTATGAAGGCCAACATACCATTTGCCTGTTATTGCCTTCTGTCCCTGCACACTTCCTTTCAGTGACTGATGCACAAGGACACTGAGGTCTCTTTGAGGAGCCACCTCTCTCAATTCACACCCATTCAAGAAAGTTGCACCTTTGAGTTTAAAAAATAAACTGGCCTAAATCAGAAAGTGAACTGACCCAGTCTCTCAGAGTGTCAGTACCCAAACAAAAACTTTCTGTAGGATTATAAGCAGCGAATACTAATTAAACTCAACAGGTCTGGCATCTCCGTGACTGTTCGATGGAAGAGGAATAGAAATCTAAGGAATTATATCGTTGGAGAGGGGAGTGAGGCAGAATGGAAGTTCAGGGAGAGGTCAGAGAGATTGGCAAAGGTGTCAGGGGCGTAAGGCCAAGGGGGTGGAATAAAGGTGAGGTAGCAGAATGTGTTAATAAGAGAATAAAGACCAATGCTCAGTGGGAACAAAACTGGACAACAAGGAACAGAGTTTATGGATTGCATGGTGGCACAGCAGTTAGCACGACTGCCTCACAGTGCCAGGCACCTCGGTTCAATTCCAGCCTCGGGTCTTTGTCTATGTGGCATTTGCACTTTCTCCCCATGTCTCCACCAGGTGTTCTGATTTCCTCCCACACTCCAAATACTTGGGTTAGGTGGATTGGCCATGATAAATTAACCCTAGTGTAAGGGGGATTTGTAGGGTAAATGTATGGAGTTACAGGAGTTGAGCCTATTGTGGACAGTGCAGATTCAATGGGCTGAATGACCTCCTACTGCACTGTAGAGATTCTGTTCTAGTTGACCTTTTGGGGGACAGGTGGGGTTGGGTCAAGCCGAGGGAACCAAAAAAACCAAAAGGAAGGTTCAAGATGGAGGGGAAAGTTCACAGTCTAAAGTTGTCAAACATGATGTGGAGATGCCAGCGTTGGACTGGGGTAGGTTCAGTAAAAGGGCTCACAACACCAGATTATCATCCAACAGGTTAATAGATCATAGAACCCTGCAGTGCAGAAAGAGGCCCTTTGGCCCATCGAGTCTGCACCAACCACAATCCCACCCAGGCCCTTCCCACACACATTTACCCACTAATCCCTCTAATCTATGCATCCCAGGACACTAACGAGCAATTTTTACATGGTCAATCAACCTAACCTGTACATCTTTGGATTGTGGGAAGAAACCAGAGTACCCAGAGGAAACCCACGCAGGCACAAGGAGAATGTGCAAACTCCACATAAACAGTGACCAGAGCCAGGAATCGAACCCAGTTCCCTGGAGTTGTGAAACAGCAGTTCCTACCACTGTGCCACTGTGGCACTCAAATTCATTTGGGTTCATTTGGCATCACAGGATTTCAGAGCACTGCTCCTTCATTAGGTAAGACACGAGGGTTAACACTCACTTGACGAAGGAGCAGTGCTCCAAAAACTTTTGTTGGGCTTCAACTTGGTGTTGTGAGACTTCTTAAAGTTGTTGAAGTTAATGTTGAGTCTGGCAGGCTGTATCTGCAGGGTTTTGTTTTAATTTGAATGTTCCTCCAATGATTTGTTTCAGAACAACTTGCAAAAGTTTAGAAAGTTTAAAAACAAAGACGGACCACAATTTCTCAAATCCTCTCCAGCCTGAAAAAGCACAGGAAAATTCCCAGGAGTAAACCAGCAGGCAGTCCAGAATCTACAAGGTGTGCAATTCCTGCGGAGTTTGAAAAGAAGAAGAAGCCTCTCAATGTTTTAGAACCTTTCAAAAGAAAATAGAAGGCTAACAATCACTAGAGAGGCTAACAAAAGATGAAAAAGCATAGGAAATAAAGGTAAGAAAGCAACTGTTACAGGGACAGACTGTGAATAAAAATGATTGTTGCACTGACAACCTCAAAGCAGTAACACAATTTAAAACTGTAACTGCAAGAAAACAGGACTGTCCATGGACAGAAGTTAGAAAAGCCAGTTGCATGTTGGATAAGCAAATAATTTTACCAAACACAATAATTCTTTAGTATACATCTGATAAATTGCTGAGAATGACAGGGTCCTCAGAGAGAAGGCAATTCCCAATAAAGCAGCAAAATCAACAAGAGAGCTCAGAGAGAGAGAGAAACTCCCACAAGACAACCGGAGAGAAAGAGCAACAAAAGGCCCTAAGGTGAAGTCTTTGCTCCCTGTATGATGATATGCGGAAAGCGAGCTGGCTGTTGGCTGGAGATCACGAGGGTCTCTGTGCTACCCTGTATCTGCAATGGCTCCTGGTATCAGTGGCCAGCCCAGTCTCTGTGTTTTTGAAGTTCAGGAGCTGACCACCAGCCCAGAGATGATGGTAAATCTGTTCCCCGGTAACAGAGACTGTGGATCCCGTATTAACTACCATTCTTAATGAGTGCCCATTGGCTGTGTTCTCGCGCTCCCCGGATTTGTAAATAAAAAATAAAGCTTGTTGAGCGACTGAGACAAGATTCAAGTAAAGTACACCATGGTTATCGAGCTTGTCAGTGCCAGAAATACACAAGCCAGAGTTTATTGCAGTAGAAAGAAATGGCTGAGAAATAGCTGAAAGGTTCAAAGATGGAGTTTTGTGAAATGTCAAAACTACCTCAGCAGAAGGCAGTGTACAATGCACAGATGGCTGTGAATGAAGGAAAGCTATCTGATGTAATTCAAAAGAAGCAAAATGTGCAAACAGAAAATAAAGCTCTTCTACGACCACATCAAAGCTGAACTGGAAGATTTGGAGCCTTAAAATGATTATATTGGTGTCTAAACAAGTCAGCAAGGCACATGCCTCTTTTTTTGGAAGCATACGCAGAAGAACGGACCCAGTACGCAGAGTGCTTGTGTTACTTTTTTTTAGGGCCACAATATTGAGGGGAGGCGAGGAGCAGAAAGTGATGCTGGTTTGGGATGTGGAGTGCTGGCCTTCGGTGTGAAAAGCCTGATCTACCTGAACACCACTGACTCGTAACCTTTAAGGAATTGGTGGACATAGTTAAAAATTATTCTGACCCAAAACCTTTCATTGTACTCCATTTTAACACTGCATCCCTAGGGAATCTGTCACCAAATTTTTAACCAGACTGTGAAAAATGGCAGAGCAGTGTAAATTCAGGCCACACTTGAACGACGTGTTGTGAGAAAGGTTGGTCTGTGGAACTTGCAAGCTGACCGTCTGAAAAAAATGATTGGAAGAACCCAACTTGGATCTAAAGGAGGCCATTGAGTTAGCTCTAACATTGAAGAATGCAGAGAAAGTTGCTCAGGAACTACAGAGAACATCAAATAACAGTCCTCCGATTAAGGGAGGGGCCATATGCACCATTCCTTCACTGAGAACAGTGGTATCCGTAAAATATCCCAGCATCCCTGGAAGCGTTGGAGCCTAAGTTGCATCATCACCAAGCATCCAAGAGAAGTGAGGGAAAGCCTTCAGAAAGACTATTCTAGAAGGTTGTAGCTGCCAAATGACAGATTATTGCAAGTGCTGCAGAAGACCATTACCGAGGCTGGGGTATAAGGACAGTTAAAACTCGTGTTATTTCAAGAAAATCCACGACCATTATCAGTTTGTACCTTGCAAGTACGCCCACTGACAGGGAGAAGAAAATTAAATCATACCTCCATGACAAAGATTGATTTTTTTAAAGTTTTATTTATTAGCGTCACACTTAAGCTTACATTAACATTGCAATGAAGTTACTGTGAAACTCCCTGAGTTGTCACACTCCGACACCTGTTCGGGTACGCTGAGGGAGAATTTTATCATGGCAATTGTATCTAACCAGCATGTCTTTCGGAGTGCAGGAGGAAACCAGAGCACCCGAAGGAAATCCACGCAGAAAGCGTACAGCCTCTGCGTAGACAGTGACCCAAGCCGGGAACTGAATCCCAGCCACTGGCGTTGTGAGTGATAACCACCATAAAGGTGGAATTGTTAGTAATTAATACAATACCACACAAGCAGAGAGGAAATTATCTGCAGTAAGATGGCAGCATGAATGAAACTTGATGGCTGGACTTGCAGACAGTGAGGAGCAGTGTCAGGCAATACATCGGGATATAGATAGGCTGGTATATTGGGCAGATAAATGGCAGATGGAACTTAATCCTGACAAATTGTCTCTCTTCAATCTGGTTTCCAATGTGGAGTGCCATAAGCATAGACAAGAGTCATGGATGGAAGAGGGAACTCACAATGTTAAAATGGCGGTGCGGTCTCGTTGGGCTGAAGGGCCTGTTTCCCGTGTTCTGTTGTTCTTTGTTCTTTGTTCGTTGATAAAGGATGAAACAGATTTTAAAGTGGTTGAATATTAAAATAAAAGCTAAGAAGAGGATCATATCAGGCTGAAAAAGTTAAAAGTGCCCCTCAGAACACAAGATGAGGTGGGTGATTAAAGAAGGAAACAGCACCCTCTTTAGAAACAAGCTTCATTTTTTGTTTACAAATCCAGGGAGCGCGAGAACACAGCCAATGGGCACTCATTAAGAATGGTAGTTAATACGGGATCCACAGTCTCTGTTACCGGGGAACAGATTTACCATCATCTCTGGGCTGGTGGTCAGCTCCTGAACTTCAAAAACACAGAGACTGGGCTGGCCACTGATACCAGGAGCCATTGCAGATACAGGGTAGCACAGAGACCCTCGTGATCTCCAGCCAACAGCCAGCTCGCTTTCCGCACATCATCGTACAGGGAGCAAAGACTTCACCTTCTGGGCTCTAACACATCACTCTGAGCTGGCTGGAGACCATCAGGGTAGGTGCAGAAAGTCAGGCATACAAAGTCATTAATAAATATCCTGATGACTTCCAAGAAGGGTTTGGGAAAATAAGAGGAGGCAAATCTAAGGTTTACTTCAACCCCATTGCAAAGCCCAAATATCTCAGAGTGAGGCCAATTCCAGACTCCCTCTTGAAAAGGGGAAGTCAGAACTGGAACATCTGGAAAAGCTGGTATCAGGCCTGTAAAGTTTGCAGACTCGGCCGCACCTCCTCCTGTCCTGAAGTCGGCCTAACTTTGTGAGACAATAAACTCAATCGAGTTTCTAAACTTCTCGGATCAAAGACCTGTACGCCAGGATAACTGGGGACAACAATTTCCAAAGTTGAACATGAGCCATGGAGATCTCCAACTTCATAGAATCCCTGCAGTGTAGAAGGAGGCCATTCGGCCTGTCAAATATGCACTGACTCTCCAACAGAGCTAAGCCCATCCCTGCTTATCCCTGTAACCCATGTATTTACCATGGTTAATCCCACTAACCTGCACACCTTTAGATATGAAGGGGCAATTTAACATGGCCAGTCCATCTAACCCACACATCTTTGGACTGCGGAAGGAAACTGGAGCACCTGGAGGAAACCCATGCAGACACAGGGATAACGTGCAAACTCCACACTGTCAGCCAAGGTTGGAGTTGAACTCAGCTCCCTGGCATTGTCAGGCAGCAGTGCTAACCAGTGTGCCACCATGCCACCCATTGATTGAGCCTTCCCAAAACAATTAAAATACACAAAGGTCAATGCTTGCCTGCCCCTTGGGAACTCATCCACACGTGTCATTTTTCAATGGATCATGGAGAGCAGATTCCAAAGGTTACCTCAGGAAGGAGTGTACCTGGATATTGTCTTGGTTGCAAGAAAATTCAGAACGTGGACATCTAGTGAACCCGGAAGAGTCTTACTGTGATTCCCACAGTCAGAAAATGCCTGGAAAGAAAAGAATGTGTCTTCCAAGCAAGTGCCATGATCTATGCAGCCTATCAGGTGGATGATAAGGCCCTTCATCTGGGCTCCATGCTCCTGATTATGTCAGCGTGCTTTCCAAATGGCTAGAGATAAATTGTGTGAACCCCGCCTCTCTCCACGCTACCACTGAGAAACTAGGACAAGGTTTCTGCACACACAGGGGATATCTGAAATCCTGGTCTCTGAGAACGGCACTGTCTTTACTAACACCGAGTTTCAGACCTTTATGTTTTCCAACAGAATCAAACACATTCGGACAACACCCTCTCACCCGTCATTGAATGAGTTGGTGAGCGAGCGATGCAGAGTTTTAAGCTGGGCATGAAGGAGAAACCCATAGCGTCCATACAGACTAAACTGGTGTGACTTTTGTTGGACAATAAGAGTACTCTTCACCCAGTGACAGGAATCACCCATTGTTAACGGGATGGAGCATTTGAAGAAGATTGAGTTCAGTGTTCCAAAACTTCGCAGAGAGGGAGAAGTTTCAGAAGAAGAACTATGAATCCATAAGGACAGACAGAATATTCAAAACTGAATGTGAGGAATTTTGGGATGGCCTCAGTGAGTCCCTGGGATTGTAACAGAAAAGGGACTGTATCCTATAATGCCCAAGTACCGGGCAAGACTGTCAGGAACCTGCACCAGCTCTGGAGTAGAGCATTCATGCCAGCCTCGGTACCAGAAAGATGGTATGGTCATCACCAGCAATGAGCCAGGGCTGGAGGCTGCCCCTATGCCAGCCCCTCTGAATGGTGAGGATACAGATTCTGAAATGGAAGCAGAAGAGATTGGCACCTCCCCATTGAACCCAGACCTCAGGGGTCAGTAGCTTTACAGCAACCCCCCTTCAGAGATGAAGTTCTCTATTGGCTTCGCACCTCCCCATCCTGTCCACCATTCGCCAACTCCAGGCCGATCGCTGAGCCCTCCTCCTCGCCCACCATGACAGGGGTGACCGGATCATCGATAGATCTGTTCATGGGCTTCATAGAATATGAGCACCCCCCCCCACTAGGTGAGCTCACCCTGTAGGAAAGGAGCAGTGGGAAGTTCGATACCAACCGGCTCCATTCAGACCGGCAGTGGGTAGACTCAGAGTTAATCCACACACTCTGTAATCACTGAACTGTGCTCAGGTCTCACTGCAGGTGATTGGTGGTGGAGGACTGGCCTCAATAAGATTATCACAAACCAGTTGTCAGGGAAGACACAGCAACGTCCAACATTTCAGGAGGAAATTGAAATCTACAAGACACAGACCGAGGAGTGAAAAAGAAGCCAAATGGCAAAGCAGAGGGGTGGGAGGCATTAAAAGGAATAACTATCAAATTTTCCAAAGCTGCAGAGAGAGAAATAAAATACAAACTGTAAATCTGCAGTGAAGCAAAAGGCAGCAGGAGAAGGGAAGGTGTTGGGCGTCTCAGGTACAAGGAACCATTGAGCTGAATGAAAAGGTTCGTAAGTTTACAAAACTTACAAAATAAAGTTTACAAAAAGCACCATATCATCCCTGGCCATTTTCCAAAGAGCAGTGGGTGAGATTTTGAGAGGTCTCTCAGGGAATCCAACGTTACTTGGAAGACATCCTGGTGATAGATTCCACAGACGAGGAACATTTGCGGAATGTAGAGGAAACATTGAAAGGATTGCAGGAAAATGGGCCGCAGATTAGGAAAGACAAATGGGAGTATTTTAATGACTCTGCTGAGTACCTAGATTTGATTTATTAATGTCACATGTGTTAGTATAAAGTGAAAAGTGTTGTTTCTTGCGCATTATACAGAAAAAGAATACCATTCATAGAGAAAGAAAGGAGAGAGTGCAGAATGTAGTGTTACAGTCATAGCGAGGCTGTAGAGAAAGATCAACTTAATACAAGGTAGGTCTATTCAAAAGTCTGACAGCAGCAGGGAAGAAGCTGCTCTTGAGTCAGTTGGCATGTGATCTCAGACTTTTGTATCTTTTTCCGAATGGAAGATAGTGGAAGAGAGAAGGTCCGGGATCTGTGGAGTCCCTAATTATGCTGATTGCTTTGCAGAGGCAGCAGGAAGTGTAGGCAGAGTCAATGGCTGGGAGGGTGGTTTGCATGATGGATTGGGCTTCACTTGCAACCTTTTGTAGTTTCTTGCAGTCTTGGGCAGAGCAGGAGCCCGTACCAAACTGTGATACAATCAGAAAGAATGCTTTCTATGGTGCATCTGTAAAAGTCGGTGAAAGTCCTAGCTAACATGCCGAATTTCCTTCGTCTTCTGAGAAAGTAGAGACATGGGTGGGCTTTCTTAACTATAATGTTGGCATGGGGGGATCAGGACAGATTGTTGGTGATCTGGACACGTAAAAACTTGAAGCTATTGACCATTTCTACATCATTACCATTGGTGTAGACAGGGGCATGTTCTCCTTTAAGCTTTCTGAAGTTGATGACGATCTCCTTTGTTTTGTTGACATTGAGGGAGAGATTATTGTCACTGCACCAGTTCACCAGATTCTCCATCTCATTCCTGCGCTCTGTCTTGTCATTGTTTAAGATCCAACCGACTATGATGGTGTCATCAGCAAACTTGAAAATTGATCTGGAGGGCAATTTGGCCACTAGGTGATGTTATTGATGGAGAAGGGTGGCATAAGATATCGAAGATGCTGGGAGCCATCATGAAAGCGCTGAGATTGGATAATGTGTCCCAGTTGAAGTCTTTCCTGAGAGTCATGAACTATCATGGCAAGTTTGTACCTGAGCTGGTGACAGCTTTGAAACACTTGCATCGGTTATTGATGAAGGAACAGCGTACGTTACAGTGTGTGTGAAGGTACTAAGTGGCAAAGAAAGCATTGCAGGAGTCCAGGGTCTTAGCCTGTTTTAACCTCAGATTACTTCTGCAGCTGGCCTGCGATGTGTCACCATAGCAACAGTGATATCCCAATGAGGGTATCCCAATGGTGATATCTCATATGATGCCCAATGGGGAAGAGAGGCCTATTGCATTCACATTGAGATCTCTCTGGAAAGTAGAAGAGAATTACCTGCAAACAGCGAAGGGAACGCAGGACATCATTTTCGGTGTTCCATGTTTCACCACTACCTTACTAAGATGGATCTCTCACAAGCTCATCTGCAGGTGGAGGTGGCCAAAAACTCTCAAAGATCATCAAGTAAAAGTAGTTTATTTATTAGGCTCAAGAAAGACTTACATTAACACTGCAATGAAGTTACTGTGAAATTCCCCAAGTCGCCACAAACCAGCACCTGTTCAGGTCAATGCACCAAGCCAGCAGGTCTTTCGGACTGTTAGGGGAAATTGGAGCACTCAGAGAAACCCACATAGGCACAGGGGAGAATGTGCGGACTCCACAGACAGTAACCCAAGTTGGGAATTGAACCCGGGTCCCTGGCGCTGCGAAGCAGCAGTGCTAACCACCGTGCCACCGTGTCATCCATCAACCATCATCACCCACAATATTTATTCCATTACCAGTGTCTGCCTTTAGGGATCACATTGGCCCTGGCCATTTTTCAAAATAAGAAGTCTCAAAACACCAGGTTAAAGTCCAACAGGTTTATTTGGTAGTAAACACCACTAGCTTTTGGAACTCTATTCCTTCATCAAGTGAGTGGAGAGTTCTGATCAGAAACAGAGCATATAAAGGCACACACAGTTTACATAATACTGATTAGAATGTGAGTCTTTACAGCTAATCTGCTATTCAAGTCTTAAAGGTGCAGACACATACAGAACTCCCCACTCACCTGATGAAGGAACAGCATTCCGAAAGCTAGTGGCGGTTACTACCAAATAAACCAGTTGGACTTTAATCTGGTATTGTGAGATTTCTTACTGTGTATACCCCAGTCCAAAGCCAACATCTGCACATCTTCTTTCAAAGAGGATTGGATGAGATTTTAAGCGGTCTCTCAGGGTCCAATACTATTTGAAACACATCCTGGTGACGGTTCCCACAGACGAGGATTATCTGTGGAACTTAGAGGAGACAAAGAAAAGAAAATTCCAGCACAGGAATAAACCCTTCAGCCCTCCAAGGCTGCAAAAAGGAGATTGAAGAGATTGTAAGAGTATGGGGGAGGGGGGTAGCAGGGAGTGTCCTGAGGGGGATCCTTGGGAGGTGGGGGGGGTGGTTGGGTGGGTATTCTAGGGAGTATCCTGGGGGTATCCAAGGGGCTGTCCAGAGTGGTACCCTGAGGAGGCTATCCTGGGGAATATTGTGAGGGGTACTCTGGGCGTCCACTGAGAGGGCATTCTGGGGGTATCCAGACCCTGGTGCCTTCAGCACTGTGGAGGATGCAGCAGACATGTGACATGCTCCAGTGAGTACAGAGACCCCCTCCCCCCGCCCCCAAAGCCCATGAAGAGTCCAAGCAGCAACCTCCCCCTCCCCACCCCACCCACACTCCAAGCAGCAGGACTGTTGTTTCTGGAACCAATGGTCAACTCTGTGATGTCCCTAAACCCAGCAGGAGCCCTGGCCGTGTGTAATATGTGGTGAATGTGAGATATGAATCGTGTGTACAGTGGGTAGAACCTGTCACCAAGCGAGCAGCCCAAGGCTCGGAGACGATTGGAACTGATAGCAAATTTTCAGTGACACAGTGCATCCATTGGCAATCTCTCCTTCAGATCACAGTGTCCTCAGTGTGTGCAATCAATGGCAACATTAGAAAGCCTTGTACCCACACCACCCGCTTCTATCTGCTTCGAGTGAGGAAGATGTGTCCCTTTCCTCACAGAGACAGTCCCAGTGACCCCGTCCCAATGATCAGTTGGTGACAAACTCAGCAATGTTGGTGATGTCTCAGGATCCAAAGAACAAAGAACAAAACTGCACGGGAACAGGTCCTACGGCCAAACGAGCTCCCGCTGCCACCTCAATGTTCCCACCTCTACCCATGATCCCTGTCATCCCTGTCTATGTTTATAGATCTATACATTAGAATTAAATTTGAGACAATTTAGGGAGAATTTGTTTTGCCAATTAGCCTAAGAGCACATCTTTGGGATGTGGGAGGAAACCGGAGCACCCGGAGAAAAACCCACGCAAGCATGGGGAGAATGCACAAACTCCCACAGACAAAGGCCCAAATCCATGTATCTGCACAGCACAGCGATAGTCACTGAGCTGTCGTGTTGCCCATCAAATGGTCCAGGTCAAGCGTACACTAATGACGTGAAGCACTAGGATATTCTCAAAAAAAATCCAAGAGCAGCCCTCTCACGACCCATCGCGTGTATGCCCTTGTTAGACAACAAGGTGGACCAAAGCACCTGTAGGATAAAAACAAGTACATCAATATCATCATCTATTTACACACTTCCCAGGGACTCCCAAGGCTCAGGATCCCTATTTTAAATCAGTTTTCTATACCCCTCCATTCCCATTTTGTTCATGTGCCCATCTAAGTATTTCTTAAATAACTCCAGAGTGCCTGCCTCCACCACTTTACTTGGCAGCGCATTCCATACCCCCACCACCCTCTGTGTGAAAAAACAGCCTGGAATGATCTGGAGATGTAGGATTCGAGAGTGATGGGTGCCCTGGGCAGTGCCATCTCACCCTCCTCTCCGGCTGGAGCTCCAGATGGTGCAGTTCAGTGAATCCATGGTAAAGTCACACACTCCTCCCGGCTGAGATATAACAACAACTTACATTTACATAGCAGTTGGGAGAATGCCCTCGGTGGGTAAGGGTTCCTGCTGAGTGACCCTCTCCTCCTCCCTCTACCTCTCTGCTCCCCCTCCCTGGCATTCTGCAGCCCTGAAGGAGCTTTGGTGATAAACTGGGAGTTTTTAATCTTCACAATTTCTTCCAACGGCCCAGTAACATTCCCTGGAGAGTGGGGCAAGGGGAAGGGGGGAGCGGTAAGAAATTCTGTCAACATCATTGTCAGCATGGTACCTCTGGACACCACACTTGATGAAGGCATTCGAAAGATTTTCGAAGAACGGCCTCTGGAGTGAAAGATTTGAATTAGATGGATAGATTGGAGAAGCTGGGACTGTTCTCCTTGGAGAAGAGATAGTTGAGATTTGGTAGAGCTGTTCAGAATTGTGAGGGATCTCATGCAGTAGATGAAGGGGGGAACCACTCTCACTGGCAAAAAGGCTAAGAGTCAGATGACATCAATATAAAGGTGAATACACTTCCCGCTGTCTTAGTAAAGCAGCCAGCCTAATCAAGAACCCCACAGACCCCAGACATTCTCTCTTCCACCTTCTTCCATCAAGAAAGTGATGCCAAGGTTGAAGTCAAGAACAGCTTCTTCCCTACTGACATCAGACCTTTGAATAGACCTGCCTTGCATTCAGTTGATCTTTCTCTGCATCCCAGCTATGACTGTAATACTACATTTTGCACCATCTCCTTTCCAATCTATGTGCAACATGCTTTGTCTGTAAAGCCCACAAGGAACAATATTTTTCACTGTATATTAATAGATGCGACAATAATAAATCCAATCAGTGTGTGCAATCCACAAGATGAATTGCAGCAGCTATCTAAACTTCTCTTCGCAGCGCCTTTCAAACACGAGACCTCTGCCATGTAGAAGAACAAGATTCCTCTCCAAAATACATCCCAACCTAACTTGGTATTAAATCATTGTACATTCAAAACTCTGAAATTCCTTCTTAACAGCGCTGTGGGTGTCTCTACACCTCCTGGACTACAGCAGTTCAAGAGAGCAGCTCATTCCCACCTCTCAAGGACAATTAGGGATGGACAATAAATGCTGGAAAAGAATAAATGAAAGAATAAAAATAAACTTTTTTTACATTTGCTGCATGGTTTAGTACAGAAGTGCCACGAACATCAATTCCAGGAATGCCCTCTGAAATGATCCCGGTGCTGTTCCATCACAGGAATCAGGGAAAACACTTCAGGAATTCAGGGATTCTTCCACATATAAACATCCATCTCCAGTTACTGATGCTGGGGTGAATTCCCTCAGAAAGCCGAATAACCCAGCTCCCATCTTTAGTTCCAACTCATCCACAATCACACATACTCTGAGGTATCCTCAAGGTAAATGTGTCTTGTGTTGATAGAGAGTACATTCCCTGATTATTACTGGGAGAGTGTTATGGTTTCATTCTTATCACTTTATTACACAAGTTGTGTTAATCAGTGTTATCCAAGCTTATTCATAAAAATGATTTTTGTTGCCTTAAATTTCAGAGCGGGAAAGTGTAGCTAATTGAACACTCCCTCTGAGCTAGTAAGCATGTTACAGTATTTCCACTCTCTTATCATGAAGATATTACCCGGAGAGAATATTCCAGGGAGCTTGAAATTAAAGCAATTACTTCACCAACTTGAGTGTTTAGTCAGATGTAATGAGGTCTTATTTAGGCTAAAGAGTGAAAGCAGCAATTAAACATTCCACTATTAATAATTCGAAAGTTTGAAATTAACTGACAATTTTCGTCTTAATTGTTGACTGTCACAATTTGAACTTGCCTGAAGATTCTCAATTGCAATTTGCAGGTTTTTCTTCTCAAGTGCTGATTAGACTCAATTTTCTGAGTACCTGCCAGATCCTCATAGACACTTGCAGCTTAGGTGTGGAGTGTTCTGTCTAGCACCCAGATTACAGTGTAGGGTGGCTCAGAGATAGAGTGAGTGGTTGCACAGATTCTCAGACACAGTTAGTGTCACACTTCCTGGAATTATATCCTCCCCTGTGAACTTGTTTTGATCAAGGGTTCACCCAGCAAGATATCCTTGATTAAACAACCCTTTTATAGAATCCAACAGTGCAGAAGGAGGCCATTTGGCTCATCGATCCCACCTAGACCCTAACCCCATAACCCCACGCATTTTACCTTAGCTACTCCCCCTAAGACTGAGGGGCAATTTAACATGGCCAATTTCATCTTTGGACTGTTGGAGGAAACCGGAGCACCCTGAGGATATCCACACAGGCATAGACAGAATGTGCAAACTCCACACAGACAGTGACCCAATAATAAACTCTCCCTCAACGTCAACAAAATAAAGGAGATTGTCATTGACTTCAGGAAGCTCAGTGGAGAACATGTCCCAGTCTATATCAACGGGGATGAAATAGAAAGGGTCGAGTGCATCAAGTTTTTAGGTATCCAGGTCACCAACAACCTGTCCTGGTCCCTGCATACCAACACTGTAGTTAAGAAAGCCAACCAACTCCTCTGTTTTCTTAGAAGACTGAAGAAATTTAGCATGTCTAGAACACAGAACAGTACAGCACAGTACAGGCCCTTCAGCCCTCGATGTTGTGCTGAGCTATGTCCAATCCCAAGATCAAGCTATCCCACTCCCTATCATTCTGGAGTGCTCCATGTGCCTGTCCAATAACCGCTTGAAAGATCCTAAAGTGTCCGACTCCACTATCACAGCAGGCAGTGCATTCCACACCCCAACCACTCTCTGAGTGAAGAATCTACCTCGGACATCCTTCCTACATCTCCCACCATGAATGTTATAGTTATGCCCCCTAGTAACAGCTACATCCACCTGAGGAAATAGTCTCTGCATGTCCTCTCAATATATCCCTCTCATCATTTTATAAACCTCTATTAAGTCACCTCTCATCCTCCTCCGCTCTAAAGAGAAAAGCCCCAGCTCCCTCAATCTTTCCTCATAAGACCTACCCTCCAAACCAGGCAGCATCCTGGTAAATCTCCTCTGCACTCTCTCCAATGCTTCCACATCCTTCTTATAGTGAGGTGACCAGAACTGCACACAATATTCCAAATGTGGTCTCACCAATGTCTTTTATAGTTACAGCATAACTTCATGATTTTTAAACTCAAACCCCCTGTTAATAAACGCTAACACACTATAAGCCTTCTTCATGGCCCTATCCACTTGAGTATCAACTTCAGAGGTTTATGGATATGAAACCCAAGACATCTCTCGTCCTTCACATTCCTCAGAACCCTGCTGTTGACTCTGTAATCCACATTCAAGTTTGTCCTACCAAAATGAATCAAAATGTCTGTTACAACTCTCGCCAAGTTTTACAGATGCACTATAGAAAGCATTCTTTCTGGTTGTATCACAGCTTGGTATGGCTCCTGCTCTGCCCAAGACCACAAGAAACTACAAAAGCTCGTAAAAGTAGCCTAATCCGTTACACAATCCAGACTCCCATCCGTTCACTCTGTCTACACTTCCCACTGCCTCGGCAAAGTAGGCAGCAAAGTTAAGGACCCCACACACGCCGGACGTTCTCTCTTTCATCTTCTTCCTTCAGGAAAAAGATACAAAGTCTGAGATCACGTATCAGCTGATTCAAGAACAGCTTCTTCCCTGCTGCCAACAGACTTTTGAATGGACTTACCTTGCATTAAGTTGATCTTACTCTACACCCTAGCTATGACTGTAACACTACATTCTGCAGCCTCTAGTGTCCTTCTCTATGAAGGTACCTTTTGTCTGTATAGCATGCAAGAAACAATATTTTCCACTGTATGTTAATGCATGTGACAATAATAAATCAAATCGAACCAAATCAATCCAAGAATTGAACCTAGATCCCTGGTGCTGTGAGGCAGCAGTGTTGATCTCTGTGCCACCGTTTCACCCTTTCTCCTGGTGACTCTGTTCAGGTGGAGCAGCACAATAACCTGAGAATTGACAATGTGTCTCAGAAAGTGATTGGATGCTCACAGGAATGGTGAGAATTCCTTTAAGTAGTGTTTGGAATGATAGGTATTAAAGTGTTAGTGATTAAAATGCTGTGTGACATCCGTGATAGCCAACTTCAGGCATTCTCAGCAGTGATCAGTTGTTAAACTAGCCTTGGGTTTCATTATTAGCACAGGCGTCAATCTCATTACTGAGATGGCATCTTATACTCAACCGGATACAGAATGAATTCTATAATTCTAGCTTCAGACTCCAACATTGAACGTTTAAAGTTCATTTATTAGTCACAAGTAAGGCTTACATTAACACTGAAGTGAAGTTACCGTGAAATTCCCCAAGTCCAGCAACTGTTTGGGTCAATGCACCTAACCAGCCCGTCATTTAGACTGTGGGAGGAAATCAGAGCATTCGGAGGGAACATATGCAGACATGGGGAGAATGTGCAGACTCCACACAGACAGTGGCCCAAGCCAGGAATCAAAACCTAGTCCCTGGTGCTGTGAAGCAGCAGTGCGAACCACTGTGCCACCATGCCATCTCATGTTTAAAAATTGTTCGACGTTAGTAGACATTCAGAGACTATTTCCTCGGGTGGGTGTAGCTGTTACTAGGGGGCATAACTGTAAGGTTCATGGTGGGAGATATAGGAGGGATGTCTGAGGTAGATTATTCACTCAGAGAGTGGTTGGGGTGTGGAATGCACTGCCTGCTGTGATAGTGGAGTCGGACACTTTTGGAACTTTCAAGCGGTTATTGGATAGGCACGTGGAGCTCACCGGAATGATAGGGAGTGGGATAGCTTGAACTTGGCTTTCGGACAAAGCTCGGCACAACATCAAGAGCTGAAGGCCTGTACTGTGCTGTAATGTTCTATGTTTCTATGTTTTAACTTTTGAAAGTTAAACTGCTTCATTTTGTTCAGATTATAATATTATAGGTAAAGCTTGTTTTGTTAGAAGATCCCTAACTTGTCAGCAAAATTCCTGCTGGGATCAAACATCCTTTCCTCATATTTATGCCACAAAATGGAAAAATTGTTGGTGTTGAGCCTGTCTTCACAATATACCCTGGGCTTCTGATCTGGGACCCTCGCACATGCAGAGACCAAACGCCGAGATCAGGTCTCTGAGGGAAATAGGTTATTGACTTAGCGCAGGCTGACACAGGCTTGACCTTCTCAGATTCACAAACCAGGGTGACCTCTAGAGACCAACCCCCAATCAATGGTGAGTAAAATACCTTTGGCTTGTCTGAATGTGAGTCCAAGAAGGATCAGGAACTCCCCTCCTGGCTCCACATTACAACTTAACCCTTCCCAAAATCACCTTCTACCCTGGGCCATCTTTCCAGCTGCCCCACTCCCACAATAATTCCTGTAAACAAGGTGATTCTCAGTCCAGGAAAAAGACCCCCAGCTCTGTGGTATTACACAACAGACAGACTAGATTCCATAATGCTGTCATTAGTTCTTTAAATACTTGTAGGCTGAGTGGTGACAAACGATACCCAGCTCGGGTGACTGTTTGTGTGGACTTTACACATTCTTCTCATGGCTGCATGGGTTTTCCCCAGGTGGTCTGGTTTCCTCCCACATTGAAAAGATGTGTGGATTAGGTTGATTGGCCATGCTAAATTGACCCTTACTGTCAGGGGGACTAATGGGATAAAGATATGAGGTTACAGGGATAGGGCCTGGGTGGGATTGTTATCAGTACAGAATTGAAGGGCTGAATGCTTTCTGCACAGTAGAAATTCTATGATTCTCATGATCTCTCATCCTCGCACCAGTTGTCGCAATGCCAGGTCTGTGAATGTTATCCAAAGAGATTTGCCAAGGCTGAAACATATACTGGAAATAGAACATAAAACATAGAACATAGAACAATACAGCACAAACAGGCCCTTCGGCCCACGAGTTGCGCCGATCACATCTACCAATCCACAGACATATCTATAACCCCCTATCCTATTCTTTTCCATATACTCATCCAGAAGTCTCTTAAAAGACCCCAGTGAGTTTGCCTCAACAACCTCCGACGGCAGTCGGTTCCATTCACTCACCACCCTCTGAGTGAAAAACCTACCCCTGACATCTCCTTTGTATTTGCTTCCCTGCACCTTAAATCTGTGTCCTATCGTAGTGACCATTTCAGCTCGGGGAAATAGTCTCTGAGAGTCCACCCTATCTATCCCTCTCAACATTTTATAAACCTCTATCAGGTCGCCTCTCAACCTACGTCTCTCCAGCGAGAAGAGTCCCAGCTCCCTCAACCTATCTTCATAAGGCCTGCCTCCCAATCCAGGTAGCATCCTTGTAAATCTCCTCTGAACTCTCTCAATAGCCTCAACATCCTTCCTATAATGAGGTGACCAGAACTGCGCACAATACTCCAACTGGGGTCTGACAAGAGTCTTATAGAGCTGCATCATTACCTCATGACTCCTAAACTCTATTCCTCGATTAATGAAGGCCAGTACACCATACGCCTTCTTGACCACTTCCTCCACCTGCGAGGCCGATTTAAGAGTCCTACGGACCCGGACCCCGAGATCCTTCCGCTCTACAACACAGCTAAGACTCCTACCCCTTATATTGTACTCCTTCATCCCATTATTCCTGCCAAAATGGACCACTACACATTTATCTGCGTTGAAGTCCATCTGCCACTTCTCCGCCCAGTCTTGCATCCTGTCTATGCCCCGCTGCAACTTTTGACATCCCTCCAGACCATCCACAACACCACCGACCTTTGTATTGTCGGCAAACTTACTAACCCATCCCTCCACTTCCTCATCCAGGTCATTTATGAAAATGACAAACAGCAGGGGTCCCAGAACAGATCCCTGGGACACTCCACTGGTTACCGACCTCCATGCAGAACAAGACCCATCCACAACCACTCTCTGCTTCTGCCGGCAAGCCAGTTCTGGATCCACGAGGCCAAAGCCCCTTGGATCCCATGCCCTCTCACCTTCTCCAGAAGCCTTGCATGTGGGACCTTATCAAATGCCTTACTAAAGTCCATGTACACTACATCCACCGCCCTTCCTTCGTCAATGTGTTCAGTCACATTTTCGAAGAACTCAACTGGGCTCGTAAGGCATGACCTGCCCTTGACAAAACCATGCTGACTATTTCTAATCAGTCCAAACTTCTCTAAATGTTCATATATTTTATCCCTCAGAAGCCTCTCCATCAGCTTACCAACCACTGAAGTCAGACTCACCAGTCGGTAATTTCCTGGACTATCCCTGTTCCCTTTCTTAAAGATAGGAACCACATCCGCAATCCTCCAATCCTCCGGAACCTCTCCCGTTTCCATGGACGATGCAATGATCATCGCCAGGGCTCTGCAACCACTTCCCTCACCTCCCACAATAACCTGGCGTACATCCCATCCGATTCCGGCAACTTGTCTATCTTGATAGTATTTAACAGGTCTAACACATCCTCTTTCCTAACATCCACATACTCAATCTTTTCCGTATGCCACAAACCTGCAGTGCAATCTCCCAGTTCACTTTCCAATAATCAAAGTCTTTGTCAGATTTTCTAACATTATTCGGCCCTCTGTCTAAGTCGATGAACCTCTTTAATAGTGCCAAGTCTTTTTTTCAAAATGCCATATAGCCAGCGCCAATCCCAATAGGAAAGCGGGGTTCACCATATTATGTAAATGAAGCTAATCCATCGTACTGATCAGACAAGGTCAGCATACTAGGATCTTGGCTGGGATTACAGAGAGTTAACGGTGGTGGAGTGAGAAGGCTCTGAGAGATTTTTCAGATTAAATCAGGTGGACAATAGCAATGTAATAAAAACATAAGAAATAGGAGCAGGAGTCGGCCATCCAGCCCCTCGAGCCTGCCCCGCCATTCAATAAGATCATGACCGATCTGAAGTGGATCAGTTCCACTTTCCCGCTTTTTCCCCAAAACCCTTAATTCCCCTGTCTATCAGAAATCCATCTACTCGTGATTTAAGTATATTCAGCGAGGTAGCCTCCATCATTTCAATGGGCAGAGAATTCCAGAGGTTCACCATCCTTTGAGTGAAGAAGTTCCTCCTCAACTCCGTTCTAAACTGCACCCCCCCCCTTATTTTGAGGCTGTGCCCTCTAGTTCTGCTTTTCTTTCTAAGCGGGAAGAATCTCTCTACCTCTACCTTATCCAGCCCCTTCATTATCTTATATGTCTCTATAAGATCCCCCCTCAGCCTTCTAAACTCCAACGAGACCCAGTCTACTCAATCTTTCCTCATAAGCTAACCCCCTCATCTCCGGTATCAGCCTGGTGAACCTTCCACACATCTGATGAAGGAACAGCGTTCGGAAAGCTTGTGGTGTTTACTATCAAATAATCCTGTTGGACTTTAACCTGGTGTTATGAGACTTTCTTACTGTGTTTACCCCAGACCAACACCAGCATCTCCACATGAAGGTTTCTACACAGCCTGAGTCCATGAGGTGGCAGTGTCGATCAAATAATTACTTCCATCTGAATTTACTCACCATTCGGCACTATGGTGGCTTTTGAAATGTAAAAAACAAAATGGAAAATTTGGTAAACGATTTTCTGAAATCTGGAATGACAATTTCTGTGGACCAAATCCTGAGGATACTTCCAAAACGAAATCAATGTTCCACCTGGTCTTCAGCAATTGCGTGTGACGAATAATTCTTGTAATTTGACAGAAACACTAAACCCCATGTAATTCAAACTAGAGACAGCAAAGACACACAGTTCAGTTCCACAATGTGAATGGTATTAAAGTACACACTCACACAATACTTACATGGGAGCCCAGCTCACTCTACATATAGATAACCACAAGGCATTTGATAACCGCCTTGTTTCAAGTTAAGCATTGGGGTAAAAGGCAGAACTGTGAATTCCCCCTCAATATCATAGGGTTAAAACATAGCCAAAGGGGTCGATTTTAAGGAGCATCTTAAAAGAGGGTAGAGGGGTAAACTGATAGAGAGATTGAGAGAGGGGATTCTGTAGTTGAGGGTAAAGGATGCTGGAAATAAGGTCGCCATGAGCATTATGATTAGGTGTTAAAAGGGCCAGAATGTGAAGATCTCCTAAAAGGGTGGCACAGTGCTTAGTACTGCTGCCTCACAGTGCCAGGGACCCAGGTTCGATTCCTGCCTCAGGAGTTTGCATGTTGTGTCAGCATGGGTTTCCTTCGGGTGCTCTGGTTTCCTCCCACAGTCTAAAGATGTGCCGCTTATGTGGTTTGACCACTGTAAATTCTCACTTAGAGTCCCAAGAAGTGTAGGTTAGATAGATTAAATGTGTGAGGTTGCGGGGATGGGGCAGGGGAGAGAGTGGGGGTGGGTTGTTCTGTCAGAGAGTCAGTGTAGACAGGCTGAATGATCTCCTCTTGTACTATCGGGATTCTATATTTCTATGGTCAAGTTTTTTGAAGTTTGTGAGGCTGGAGGGGGTTATAGAGAAAGGGAGGGGTGAGGCTGGAGGGGATTATAGGGATAGGGAGGAATTGGAACTCAAAGGGTAATGATAGAAGGCTGGTTGATGACTGGAAACTAGTGTTCACCGAGAACCACAAGGATTAGCACTGGCACTTTTGTTTGTTATAGACTTAAACAATATAGATGGAATGTGGGGTGATGGTAAGCAAGTTTGCAGAAGATACCAAGATTTGTAAGGTGGTTATAATGAAGAAGATGGTTGTGGGTTACAGGAGGATATAGATGGGTTGGTCAGAGCAGTGGCAGATGTATTTAACCCTGATCAGATAACCCTAGAGTGTAGAAGAATGAGGGGAGATTTGATAGAGGTGTATATGATTTTGATGGGTTTAGATAGAGTGAATGCAAGCAGGCTTTTTCCACTGAGGTTAGAGGAGAAAAAAAACCAGAGGGCATGGGTTAAGGGTGAAAGAAGGAAAATTTAAAGGAATATTAAGTGGGGCTTCTTCACACAGAGAGTGGTGGGAGTGTGGAATGAGCTGCTGGATAAAGTGGTAAAAGAACAAAGAACAAAACAGCACGGGAAACAGGCCCTTCGGCCCAACAAGCCCGCGCCGCCACCCCGATATTCCCACCTCTACCCACGATCCTTGTCCATGTTTATAGATCTATGGATTAAAAACCAAATTTGAGACAATTTAGGGAGAATTTGTTTTGCCAATTAGCCCAAAAGCACATCTTTGGGATGTGGGAGGAAACCGGAGCGCCCGGAGAAAACCCACGCAAGCACGGGGAGAATGCGCAAACTCCCACAGACACAGGCCCAAATCCGCTCTTAACACTTAAGAAAAATTTGGATGGGTTCATAGATGAGAGGGCCTGGAGGGATACGGTCCAAGCGCAGGTAAGTGGGATTAGGCCAAATATAGTTTGAAACAGACAAGAAGGGCCAAAAGGCCGGTTTCTGAGCTGTACATTTCTATGGTTCAAAGTGCGAGGTGATGCACTTTGGAAGAAGAAACAAGATGAGGGAATATTTAATGAATGGCAGGACACTGGGAAGCTCAGAGGAATCTTGGAGTCATTATTCACAGATCCCTGAAGTTGGCAGAGTATGTAAGTAGGATAGTTAAGAAGGCACATGGTACACTGACTTTCATCAGCCATGTAGAGTATAAGAGCAAAGAAGTCATGTTGGACTTCTACAGAGCGTTAGTTAGGCCCTCTAGCCTGACACTCCAGATACTGAGGTACCAGGCTGGAGGGGTTTACCAATACTGTGTGTAGTTCTGGTCACCTCACTATAGGAAGGATGTGATTGCACTGGAGAGGGTACAGAGGAGGTTCACCAGCATGTTGCCCGGGATGGAGCATTTGAGCGATAAGGAGAGATTGGATAGACTTGGATTGTTTCCTCTGGCACAGAGAAGACTGAGGGGAGACATGATTGAGGTGTATAACATTATGATGTGTACGGATAGGGTGAGGGGAGTACAGCAGTTCCTCCTGTTTGAGGGGTCAATAACAAGGGGATATTGTTTTAGGGAGAGGGGCAAGAGATTCAGAGGGGATTGGAGAAAACATTCTTTTACTCAGAGGGTGGTGGGAATCTGGAATGCACAACCTGGGAAGGTCGTGAAGGCCAGAAACGTTCAAAAAATATTTGGATGAGCTCTTGAAATATCACAGCATTCAAGGATATGGGACAAGTGCTGGAAAATGAAATTAAGGTGCCTTTAGTTGTGTTATTGCTGGAGCAGACTCGGGCTGAAGGGCTTTTTTCAGCACTTTATGACTTCAATATGACTCTATGGGTGAGGCTGGAGGATATTACTGAGATAAGGAGGGGTGAGGATGGAGGAGATTACTGAGATAGGGAGGGGTGAGGATGGAGGGGATTACAGAGATAGGGAGGGGTGAGGATGGAGGAGATTACAGAGATAGGGAGGGGTGAGGATGGAGGAGATTACAGAGATAGGGAGGGGTGAGGATGGAGATTACAGAGATAGGGAGGGGTGAGGCTGGAGGGGATTACAGAGATAGGAGTGAGGCTGGAGGGGATTACAGAGATAGGGAGGGGTGAGGATGGAGGAGATTACAGAGATAGGGAGGGTGAGGATGGAGGAGATTACAGAGATAGGGAGGGGTGAGGCTGGAGGGGATTACAGAGATAGGGAGGGGTGAGGATGGAGGAGATTACAGAGATAGGGAGGGGTGAGGATGGAGGAGATTACAGAGGTAAGGAGGGGTGAGGATGGAGGAGATTACAGAGATAGGGAGGGGTGAGCTGGTTGATGAAGTGGGTGTAAATCTCCAATCTGCCAGTGACACATCCATTGCCTGCCAGAGAAGCTAACTCAGCATCCTAAATAGGAGAGCAATTATTTTACCCAGCTAGGCAACAAAAACCAACCTATGTCCTGAAAACCAAATTCAGTGCTATCTTTGAGGGTTCTGAATATTGTTCTACTACATATTGGTCCTGTTCATTGCTGGGGAGAGGTTTAAAAGTTGAGGAGGGGAACTCTGGTCTGGGGTTTTGGCTCCATTACATTTCAATCTCATTCAGAAAGCAGCCTGAGGACAGGTTTGGCTCACCATCAGGCCAGGAAAGTGACACATGAGGCTTCACTCAGCCCAGGAGTAGATAGGAGGCTGCTGCAGGAGTCGGGATTGGAAGTAGTGAGGTTGGGTACACTATCAGGTCAGGAATGAGGATGTACAGGTGGTAGGTTCCAATCATAGAACATAGAAAAACTGCAGCACAAACAGGTCCTTTGGCCCAGAAGTTGTGCCAAACATATCCTATCTACCAGGGTTACCTATAACCTTGTGCCAAACATATCCTATCTACCAGGCTTACCTATAACCTTCTTTACTCAAAGAGTGATTAGGGAGTGGAATGCCCTGCCTGCAGCTGTTGTAGATGCGCCAAGTTTGGTGGCGTTTAAGAGGTTAATTGATAAGTATATGGAAGAGAAGGGAATGGTTTAGTTTGGAGGGGCATTGCTTTTTATTTTGGTCGGCACAACATCGAAGGCCGAAGGGCCTGTTCTGTGCTGTATTGTTCTATTGTTCTATGTTCTATAACCCTCTATCTTATTAAGATCATAATAAGAACATAAGAAATAGGAGCAGGAGTAGGCCATCTAGCCCCTCGAACCTACCCCGCCATTCAATAAGATCATGGCTGATCTGAAGTGAATCAGTTCCACTTACCCGCCTGCTCCCCATAACCCTTAATTCCTTTATCAGTCAGAAACCTATCTATCCGTGACTTAAATATATCCAACAAGGTAGCCTCCACCACTTCAATGGACAGAGAATTCCAAAGATTCAGCACCCTCTAAGTGAAGTTCCTCCTCAACTCTGTTCTAAACTGAGGCTGTGCCCTCTAGTTCTGGTTTTCCTTTCTAAGTGGGAAGAATCTCTCTACCTCTACCCTATTTAGCCCCTTCATTATCTTGTAAGTCTCTATAAGATTCCCCCTCAGCCTTCTGGCAAGGAGTCCCTGTCAGGCAAGGAGGAAATGGTCGAGTAAGGGAACCATGGTGTACTAAAAAAGTTAATTCGCTGGTTAAAAGGAAAAAAGAGGCTTATGTCAGGATGAGGCTTGAAGGCTCAGTTCGTGCAATGGATAGCTATAGATTAGCCAGGAGGGAGCGAAAGAGTGAGTTGAGGAGAGCTAAAAGGGGACACGAGAAGACATTGGCTGATAGGATCAAGGAGAATCCTAAAGCTTTCTTTAGATATGTTAAGAATACAAGATTGGTTAGGGCAAGATTAGGGCCAGTCATAGACAGCAGTGGGAAGTTGTGCGTGGAGCTGAAGAGATTGGAGAGGCACTGAATAAATATTTCTCTTCGGTATTCACGCAGGGAGATGTAAATGTGGTTGTGGAGAACACTGGGATACAGGGTTGTAAACTGGAAAGTATTGAAGTAGATAAGGAGGATGTGCTAGATATTCTTGAGGGTTTGAAGTTAGATAAGTCCGCTGGGTCGGACGGGATTTACCCTAGGATTCTCTGGGAGGCGAGAGAGGCGATTGCAGAGCCTCTGGCTTTGATCTTCAGGTCGTCGTTGGTTACGGGTATAGTGCCGGAAGACTGGAGGATAGCGAATGTGGTCCCATTGTTCAAGAAGGGGAATAGAGACTTTCTGGGGAATTATAGGCCAGTGAGTCTTACTTCTGTTGTGGGCAAAGTATTGGAGAGAATTATTAGGGATAGGATTTATAGTTATTTTGAGAGAAATGAATTGATTGGGGATAGTCAGCATGGTTTTGTGAAGGGTAGGTCGTGTCTTACTAACCTTATTGAGTTTTTTGAAAAAATGACCAAAGAGGTGGATGGGGGGTGATGTGGTATATATGGACTTTAGTAAGGCGTTCGATAAGGTGGCCCATGGAAGGCTTCTGCAGAAAATGCAGATGTATGGGATTGAGGGTGATTTAGCTAATTGGATTAGGAATGGGCTAGCAGATAGAAGACAGAGGGTGGTGGTTGATGGGAGATATTCATCGTGGAGTTCGGTGACAAGTGGTGTACCTCAGGGGTCTGTTTTGGGGCCCCTGCTGTTTGTAATTTTTATAAATGATCTGGATGAGGGTATTGAGGGATGGATCACTAAATTTGCAGATGACACTAAAGTCGGTGGAGTGGTAGATAGTGAAGAAGGGTGTTATAGTTTACAGAGTGACTTGGACAAGTTGCAGAGCTGGGCCGAGAGGTGGCAAATGGAGTTTAATGTGGAAAAGTGTGAGGTAATTCACCTTGGCAGGAATAACAAATGTGTAGAGTATAGGGCTAATGGTAGGACTCTTAATAGTGTTGAAGAACAGAGGGATCTTGGTGTATATGTGCATCGATCCCTGAAAGTTGGCAATCAAGTCGATAAGGTTGTTAAGAAGGCATACGGAGTCTTAGCTTTTATTGGTAGGGGGATTGAATTGCGGAGCCGCAACGTCATGTTGCAACTGTACAAAACTCTAGTGCGGCCGCACTTGGAGTATTGTGTGCAGTTCTGGTCCCCACATTATAAGAAAGATGTGGAGCATTGGAGAGGGTACAGAGGAGGTTTACCAGGATGTTGCCTGGTATGGAGGGCAGGTCTTATGAAGAGAGGCTGAGGGATTTGAGGTTGTTTTCGTTAGAAAGGAGGCGGCTAAGAGGGGACCTTATCGAAACAGATAAGATGATTAGAGGTTTAGATAGGGTGGACAGTGATAGCCTTTTTCTAGGATGGAGAAAGCTAGCACGAGGGGACATAGCTTTAAATTAAGGGGTGGTAGTTATAGGACAGATGTCAGAGGTAGGTTCTTTACCCAGAGGGTGGTAAGGGTATGGAATGCCCTGCCTGCTGCAGTTGTAGATGCGCCAAGTTTGGTGGCGTTTAAAAGGTTAGTAGATAAGTTTATGGACGAAAAGGGAATGGTTTAGTTTGGAGGGTCATGGCTTTTTCCTAATTGGTCGGCGCAACATCGAAGGCCGAAGGGCGTGTTCTGCGCTGTAATGTTCTATGTTCTATGTTCTAAACTCCAATGAGTACAGACCCCATCAACTCAATTAAGTCCCATGTGCTTATCCAAAAGTCTCTTAAAAGACTTTATCAAATCCACCTCCACCACCACTGCCAGCATCTGATTCCATGCACCAGTGATAGCTTCTTTTAAAACACTGGGATCTCAATCACAGGGAGAGAAGCAGCTAAGCTTGGGGTGCTGGGAAGGATTGTTCTGCTTCTTTGGACCCATAGCAGTGCTATAAAGGTATTTGCTTCCACACAGCTGCCATCATCCTCTTTTGGGCTCACATTTTCTGAGGTCTAGGAAACTGCCAGGATAAACTTTAAAATGGAACTAAAGTGTGAGAGGCTAATATTTACTAATTAGTGTCACATATAGGCATTCATAACCCTGCAACAAAATCACTGTGAAAATCTCCTGCTTGCCATACTCCAGCACCTGTTTGGATACACTGAGGGAGAATTTAGCATGGCCAATGCACCTAACCAGCACATCTCTCAAACTGTGGGAGGAAACCAGAGCACCCGGCGGAAATCCACACAGACAGACAGGGAGAATGTGCAAACTCCACAGAGACAGTGACCGGAGCCAGGAATTGAATCCAGGAGGCTAACCATTGTGCCACCCTAAGCCTTATGAATGTATTTAAAATGCACCCAATTTTTGATTGCCTCAATCTATCCCAGCTGTGTTAAAGTAGCAAGTTGGCAGATTCGAGATGAGTTGAGTTTGGGTTTTGGAATTAAAAGACCAGATTCACCCCATGTGACCTTCAGTTAAAATCTCATCATTGCATTGAGATATTAATGTAATCTTCATTCAAGCTCAACCATATTTGAAACAAGTTGGACTTCCTGTCCTAAGTCTGTGAAAAAAAGAAATGGAAGTTAAAAATAAGACTTAAAAATAATGTCAGGAAAATGTTTTTACAAAAGAATAAACTCAGATATTCATAAGCATGTGGGTGAGTGAGATAAGCATTAAAATTGGACCACAAAAAAAATTCTGTGAAATGATTTATTTGGAGAATTTCTTTCAGTAGAGATTTTATTCAACAATACCCCTAATTACCTTCTTTCAAACAAAGATTTAAATTAGCATTTTTAATCCTACAAATATGAAACACATATTTAAATTGTACAAAGTTACAATATACAATTATTTGGCAAAAATAATATTCACAAATATTTATTTTCATTTTCTTACCTTTACTTGTCTGGACTCTACTTGAATTAGATATCTTTGCTATGTGACTTTTACTAATCATTCTCTAGATCCTCAGTGTCACTCTCCAAAATCACTAGGATTGAATTCTAATCCACATTTATTTCTCCAGCGCTTTATTAATACACGGAATATTTCATTGTCAGTGTCAAAGACAACATCACTGGCATCACTGTCTGCATCTTCAGTGTCAATATCTGCATTTCAGTCTTTGTTGAGACATTTGATATTTTATAGAACATAGAACACTACAGCACAAACAGGCCCTGAGGCCCACAAGTTGTGCCGATCATATCTATCCTACCAGGCCTTAGACCTATCTGTAGCTCCCAATCCCATTAAATCCCATGTAGTCATCCAGAAATCTCTTAAAAGACCCCAGAGAGTTCGCCTCTACCACCACTGACGGCAGCCGACTCCATTCACTCACCACCCTTTGAGTGAAAAAATTACCTCGAACATCTCCTCTGTACTTGCTCCGCAGCACCTTAAACCTGTGTCCCCTCATAGCAACCATTTCAGCCCTGGGAAATAGCCTCCGAGAATCCACCCTATCTATTCCTCTCAACATCTTATAAACCTCTATCAGGTCGCCTCTCAAACTTCGTCTCTCCAGGGAGAAGAGACTTGGCTCTCTCAACCTATCTTCATAAGGCATGCCCCCCAATCCAGGCAACATCCTTGTAAATCTCCTCTGCACCCTCTCAATAGCACACAATAATCCAAGTGGGGTCTGACAAGGGTCTTATAAAATTGCAGCATTACCTCCCGACTCCTAAATTCAATCCCTCGATTAATGAAGGCCAGTACACCGTACACCTTCTTGACCACATCCTCCACCTGCGAGGCTGATTTAAGAGACCTATGGACCCGGACCCCAAGGTACTTCTGCTGCTCAACACTGCCAAGACTCCTCCCCTTGATATTAAACTCCTTCATCCCATTGGACCTGCCAAAATGGACCACTACACATTTATCCAGGTTGAAGTCCATCTGCCACTTCTCCACCCAGTCTTGCATCCTGTCTATGTCACGCTGGAACTTTTGACATCCCTCCAGACCATCCACAACACCACTGACCTTCGCGTCGGAATATAATGAATATGATAAAACATATTCATAGAAACACAGAAACAAAGAAGATCGGAGCAAAAGGAGGCCATTCAGTTGTTCAAGCTCAATCCCCCATTCATCACAATCATGGCTGATCTACTAACCCAACAGCCTAATCCTGCTTTCTCCCCATAACCTTTGATCCCATTTGCCCCAAGTGCTATATTCAGCCACTTCTTGAATACATTCAATGTTTTAGCATCAACTACTTCCTGAATTCCACAGGCTCATCACGCTTTGGATGAAGAAATATCTCCTGATCTCCATCCTAAAAGGTCTACCCTGTATCCTCAGACTGTGATCCCTTGTTTTGGACTCCCCCACCATCAAGAACATCCTTCCTACATCTAGTCCTGTTAGGATTTTATAAGTCTTTCTGAGATCCTCTTCATTGTCTGAATTCCAGCAAAAACAATCCTAACGTAGTCAATCTCTCTTCATACATCAGCCCCGCCATCTCCAGAATCAGTGTAAACCTCTGCTGCACTCCCTCACGAGCAAGAACACCCTTCTTCAGAAAAAGAGACCAAAACTGGCCTCACCAAGGCCCTGCATAATTGCAACAACACATCCCTTCTTTCTTCCTTCTTGAGACAAAATAAAGAGATTTCTTGCCGATCCTCCTCAGCTGATATATTTTCTGTTGTTTCTCGATGAGTGTTTTCATGTTGTTGGTGTTGCCATGAGAACATTCAGTAGGTCAGGGGGTTCACTTAATGGGGGCAAATTTTTTTGTGATGGCCGTGATTCTCCTGTTTTCAGGTTCAGTGCCCAGTCGATGGGCAAACAGGAGCGTTACCCACTGGTGTTGGCAATGTCTGAAAGGTGGTGTCCATCCTGCTGAAAGATGCTCATAAACTCACTTCAGGCAACTGCTTCGAGACCAGGGTGCCATTTTTATGGGTACCCCGGTCTCCTTACTCAGTGACAAACCAACCCCCCCAACAAAAAAAATTAATGTTTCCCTCCTCCCCCATTGACCAGGAGAGAACCACCAACTCAAAGAACAAAGAACAAAACAGCACGGGGAACAGGCCCTTCGGCCCAACAAGCCCGCGCTGCCACCTCGATGTTCCCACCTCTATCCGTGATCCCTGTCTATGTTTATAGATCTATGCATTGAAACAAAATTTGAGACAATTTAGGGAGAATTTGTTTTGCCAATCAGCCTAAGAGCACATCTTTGGGATGTGGGAGGAAACCGGAGCTCCCGGAGAAAACCCACACAAGCACGAGGAGAATGCGCAAACTCCCACAGACACAGGCCCAAATCCATGTATCTGCACAGCACAGCGATAGTCACTGAGCTGTTGTGTTGCCCATCAAATGGTCCAGGTCAAGCGTACACTAACAACGTGAAGCATTAGGATACTCTTGAAAAAAAATCCAAGAGCAGCCCTCTCACGACCCATCGCGTATATGCCTCTTGTTAGACAATAAGGCAGACCAAATTACCTGTAGGATAATATCATACATCAATATCATTGACTCCCCAGCACAGCGGGGCAATCCCTCCACCCACAAATAATGTGTCACCCCCTTTCTATTGAGGCATGAAGGTGACCCAAACCCCTTTCTCTCAGACCCTCTACTCAGGCCTCCTTCCCTCTCAGAGACCCCAATTTAGCAACAGCATTCCCCCTCCATATCTCCCACTCAGTCTTTCTTCAGACCACACACCTTGGCAGTGCCAATAAGGTATTGCTCCTTGGCACTGACACCCTGATACTGGCATCCTCACACTGACATCACAGTCTGGGGCCTTGACCACTGAGATGGCTCAAGGAGACAGATCCAGTGGCTGTCTGCCCCTCTGCTGCTGCCAGGCTGCAGAGGATTGGTCCTTCAAGGATCCCGGGGGTTGTGGGTGGGGGTGAGAGCTGAGGTCTGAAGAGGAAGGGAGTAGGGAGGTAAGGTCAGAAAAGTCTCATGCCTGTGTGGTGTGAGGGCATGCGGGTGCCTCTAATTGCTGAGGGGCTGCTGATGCTTCCTCGACCTTCGGGGTCCAACACGCCAGCTCCTCGATGTGAGGACATGTACCAAAGCCCATCCGCTGTAGATCCCACTGAGGAGGTGGGTGAATAGTGAGGTCCATTTAATGCAGGCCGCTAATGACATTGAAAGCATTTGAATATTCATGGTGTTCCTGTCCGCTCTGGGTGGGTATGCAATCGGGGCCAGTGATGCAGGTTCTGACTATGGCAACAGGCTTGGCAACTGGCACAAAACCAATTTTTTGTTCAACGCCCAATTCTCTGTGCCATCACAAGCCAGCATAGACAATCCCACCCCCAACATCTTTGCGTAAGATACTGAAAGTAGCTCCTTCTTTCACTTTGTTCACTACAATATTCACACACCTCTGATCTGCGCTAGTATTATATTCTGGCTCTGACTCAGTGTTGTGATATATATATATATATATACATATATATATATATCAAACTGCTGGGGAATCAGTGACAGTTTGATATTAAGGTTAACAACCTATTCAACAACTCCACTCGATGCAGTGGGAATGGCTGTGATGCCACCAGGAATGGAAGTCTCACAGCAGGAGTCGACTGTGTGGCTGAATGTCTGGCTTGAATGTTCCTTTGAGGTGTTCCTTGTGTCCCACAGGTGAAGCAAGAGGCCACACCTTCCCTGCCCTGCCCTCAAATGGCTGAGGGGTCTCCAGATTTTCCACGAAACCTGGGATTTCACCACAAGGGTCAGTTACTAGCTCTTGCAATTGATGCTAACAGTTACCCAGGAGAGATACCATGGAGCCTGACATCAGCGTGCAGAGTATGGTGTGTGTTCCAGTAGAGGCTAGAGAATTTCAAATGTGTACAGGGGGTTATTTTAAGGTTCATTTTCATCAGGAGTGCCTTGCTTGCTGGTGGTGTTCTTCAAGGCAGATGTTTATTCCAATGGAGAGCGGGAGTTTCAATGTGGGCCAGCACACCTAAATCTGAACACCCTAGAAATAACCCTCCTGACTTCCCGAAGGTGGATACCAGCTGTGTTAGTGTGGCGGCTCCAGGTTGAACATCAATACTCTGCTGTGGGATAGCCCAGTGAAACTGTTCCCTTCCTGTTGGCGAACACTTCAGCGGTCACGGGCATTCGGCCTCCGACCTTTGGGTAAATGTTCTTCAAGGGGGCCTTCACGACACACAACAGCGCAGAGTCGCTGAGCAAAGACTGATAGCCAAGTTCCAATCACATGAGGACGGTCTTAACAGGGATCTTGGGTTCATGTCACACTATCTGTAACCCCCATGACTTGCCTGGGTGAGCAAAAAACCTCACTTACTGTGCTGTCTGGAGACAATACACATCTCTCTAACCTGTGCTCAGTGCTCAGTGGCTTAAAGTTAGCCACTTTAAGACTTGAATAGCAGGTTAGGTGTAGATTCACAATCTAATCAGCAATCTGTAAACTGTCTGTGCTGATATGTATGCTTTTGGAGACCAGAACACCTGATTCGCCTGACGAAGGCCATAAAGCCGAAAGCTTCGAGTTTACTATCAAATAAATTGGTTGGATTTAAAACTGATGTTGTCAGGCCTCTTACTGTGTTTACCCCAGTCCAACGCCGGCATCTCTACATCACAGCCCAGGTGAAGCAGTGCTCAGTATATTTGCTCTGCAGCTCCAGGCAATATGATTCATTATTGTTTAATATTCTGATAAGGATCACAGATGAATTCCTGGGGTTGGAATTCTGTGGAAAGTTATGTAAAGACAGTGGGACCAGAAGTGTTAGGGGCTTGTGTTCAGAGGTTGGTCACATCCAGCTGTGCAGTGAAGGGGGGGTGTGGACACTGAACTCCACTGCATGCTCTCGGGGGGAATGGTGAGACTGAAGCCAGATAGGAACTAACCGCTTAGATCAACTGACCCCTGAACGGAAAGGAAAAGGTTTCCCTGAGACTCAATGCGGATCAAAACAAGACCAATTTCAAAAAAATAGGATGCCTCAGAACTAGGGTTATCATTTGACATACCTCAAATTTCTGAAAGGAATATACAGTGGTCATAGAACATAGAACATTACAGCGCAGTACAGGCCCTTCGGCCCTCGATGTTGCACCGGCCAGTGGACCCTCTAACCTAAACTATTCCAATACCATCCATATGCCTATCCACCGAACATTTGAATGCCCCCAAAGTAGGCGAGTCCACAACTGCTGCAGGCAGGGCATTCCACGCCCTCACCACCCTCTGTGTAAAGAACCTGCCTCTGACATCCGTCCTATAACTACCACCTCTTAATTTAAAGTTATGTCCCCTCGTGTTGGTCATCACCATCCGAGGAAAAAGGCTCTCACTATCCACCCTATCCAATCCCTTGATCATCTTATACGCCTCAATTAGGTCACCGCGTAACCTTCTTCTCTCTAATGAAAATAACCTCAGGTCCCTCAGCCTTTCCTCATAAGGCCTTCCCACCATACCAGGCAACATCCTGGTAAACCTCCTCTGCACCCTTTCCAATGCTTCCACATCTTTCTTATAATGCGGCGACCAGAACTGTACGCAATACTCCAAGTGCGGCCGCACCAGAGTTTTGTACAGTTGTAACATAACCTCACGGCTCCTAAATTCAATCCCTCTACCAATAAAAGCTAACACACCGTACGCCTTCTTAACAACTTTATCAACCTGGGTGCCAACTTTCAAAGAGCTATGTACTTGTACCCCAAGATCCCTCTGCTCGACAACACTATTAAGGGTCCTTCCATTAGCCCTATATTTCATATGCCTGTTATTCCTACCAAAGTGAATCACCTCACACTTATCCGTATTGAATTCCATTTGCCACCTCACGGCCCAGCTCTGCAACCTATCTATGTCCCTCTGCAAACTGTAACATCCATCCTCGCTATCTACAACTCCCCCCACTTTGGTATCGTCAGCAAATTTACTAATCCAACCCTCTACACCCTCATCTAGGTCATTTATAAAAATGACAAACAGCAGTGGCCCCAAAACAGATCCTTGAGGTACACCACTTGTAACTGCACTCCAGGTTGAATATTTCCCATCAACCACCACCCTCTGTCTTCTATCAGCTAGCCAATTCCTAATCCAAACTGCTAAATCACCTTCAATCCCATGCATCTGCACTTTCTGCAGTAGCCTACCATGGGGAACCTTATCAAACGCTTTGCTAAAATCCATATACACTACATCAACTGCCTTACCCTTATCTACCTCTTTGGTCACCTCCTCAAAAAACTCAATAAGGTTTGTGAGGCACGACCTACCCTTCACAAAACCGTGCTGACTATCCCTAATCAATTTATTCCTCTCTAGATGCTTATAAATCCTATCCCTTATAATTCTTTCCAAGACCTTGCCCACAACAGAAGTCAGGCTCACCGGTCTATAATTTCCAGGATGGTCCCTACTCCCCTTTTTGAACAAAGGGACAACATTTGCCATCCTCCAGTTTTCCGGCACTATACCTGTAGCTAACGACGACATGAAGATCAAAGCCAAAGGCTCTACAATCTCCTCTCTAGCCTCCCAGAGAATCCTAGGGTAAATCCCATCTGGCCCAGGGGACTTATCAATTTTCATACCCTCAAGATTCGCTAACATCTCCTCCTTATGAACCTCAATCCTACCCAGTCTACAACCTGGTATCGCAGTATTCTTCCCGACAACATTGTCTTTCTCCTGTGTGAATACTGACAAAAAATAGTCATTCAGTGTCTCTCCTATCTCCTCAGGCTCCACGCACAATTTCCCACTGCTATCTCTGACTGGCCCTAATCTTGCCCTAACCAATCTTTTATTATTTATATACCTGTAAAAAGCTTTAGGATTCTCCTTAATCCTATCCGCCAAAGTCTTCTCGTGTCCTCTTCTAGCTCTTCTCAACTCCCTCTTTAGCTCCTTCCTGGCTAATTTATAGCTCTCCAGTGTACTGCTGCCTCACAGTGCCAAGCAGCACCACTCAGCACTGCTGCCTCACAGCGCCAAGGACCCAGGTTCAATTCTGACCTTGGGTCACTGTCTGTGTGAAGTCTGCACATTCCCCCTGTGTCTATACCTTTCGTCATGGTGAATCTACCTAATCTGAACATCTTTGGACTCAGCGTCAGAATGCTATCTGCTTCAAGTTGTGGAGGAGTGAACGTTGATACAAAGGGATTTAGTTGGGTTAAGAGTAGGCCAGATAATGGAAAATGGCACTGAATATTGATTACTGCGATGTGATAGGTCAGGCTAACAGAGAATATACTAAACTGCACTGAAAACATTTGGGAGAGAGGACAATCAGGATTATTCTTTACTGATCACTCGAGTTTCATGTCAATTGTAGAAATGCTATACCAAAACAAACAAAATGTTGGGTTGTATCAATAAAATAATTCAATGAAAATCAAAAGACATGTGTCTTTGCTTAGATTCCGTCGAGATTTTATGCATTAAGTTTTGTTTTTGTGAGTAATATCGTGGCCTCAATGGAAAACAGTCAGAAGCATCATCATCCCTGGTTCAAAGCACTGTAGGCATTTAATGAGACTTTAAAGAAAGACATTATAGCACTTTACACAACTATAAAACATCCCAGCACTGGGGTTAGGACTGGTGGGCCTGAGTTATTGGGAGCGGGTTGCTAGACTGAGGCTTTATTCCTTGAGAATTCAGGGTGATCTTATTGAGGTGTTTAAAACCATGAAGGGCATTGATAGGATGAACACACACAGGGTGGAATTTTACAGCCTCACTCGAGCCAAACTGGAAATTACCATCCGAGGTCAAGAGACATTTCCGTTGTCCGCCTCTCGCCCGCTCCGATTCCATGGTGGGTGGGGAAATAGAATTCTAATGACAGTCTTTTTCCCAGGATAATGGGATTAAAAAGTAGAGGGAATAGGTTTAAGATGAGAGGAGAACAATTTAACAGGGACCCTGAGGGATAAGTTCTTCACGCAGAGGGTGGTGTGTGTATGGAATGAACTGTCAGGGAAAGTGGTTGAGGCGGGTTCAATATCAACATTCATTAATCGAGGAATAGAGTTTAGAAATCTGGAGGTAATGATGCAGCTCTATAAGACTCTTGTCAGATCCCACTTGGAGTATTGTGCACAGTTCTGGTCGCCTCACTATAGGAAGGATGTAAAGGCTATTGAGAGGGTTCAGAGGAGATTTACAAGGGTGCTGCCTGGATTGGGAGGCAGACCTTATGAAGATAGGTTGAGGGAGCTGGAACTCTTCTCACTGGAGAGACGTAGGTTGAGAGGCGACCTGATAGAGGTTTATAAAATGTTGAGAGGAATAGATAGGGTGGACTCTCAGAGACTATTTCCCTGAGCTGAAATGGTCACTACTAGAGGACACAGATTTAAGGTGCAGGGAAGCAAATACAAAGGAGATGTCAGGGGTAGGTTTTTCACTCAGAAGGTGGTGAGTGAATGGAACCGACTGCCGTCGGAGATTGTTGAGGCAAACTCACTGGGGTCTTTTAAAAGACTTCTGGATGAGTATATGGAAAAGAATAGGATAGGGGGTTATAGATAGGTCTGTGGATTGGTAGATGTGATCGGTGCAACTCGTGGGCCGAAGGGCCTGTTTGTGCTGTATTGTTCTATGTTCTATGTTCTATGTAACATTTAAAAAGCATTTGAATAAGTACATGGATGGGAAAGGAGGCATTGAGCCAAACACAGGTAGCTGGGACTAGCTAGGGAGGGCATCATGGTCAGTATGGAATGGTTGGGCCGAAGGGCCTGTTTCTATACTGTATTGCTCAATGACCCTCTGGCTGGAGTTTTACCCCCTCACCCACAGGAATCCGGGCAACTGAGGGGTGGATAACGGGAAATTCCATTGAACTTGGATGAGATTTTATGGTTTTGGGATGAGCAAGGCTTTTGACTCTATCACTTTGCAGCCAGTAAAAGATAAAACCTTAGAGCCCATAGAAATGTTACAGCACACAAACACCTTCTTATCCATGCCATCCTGAGGACATCCAAGTGCCTTTATTAATCCCACTTTCCTGTACCTGGCCCTGTAGCTTACAGCACTTAAGGTGCAGGTTCAGATACAGAGTTTAGAATCTCTGTTTCCACCAGCTCAGGCAGAGAATTCCAGACACCCACTGCCCTCTGTATAAAAGAGTTCTTCTTCATGTCTACTCCACATCCTCTGCCACGTATCCTGAATTCTCCACCAAGGGAAACAGTGGACTGCAATGACCAACAGAGTATACTGGTCAATGAAGTAGCCAAGCGAATGGAGAATTCTGACCAGCTGAGTATATTAACCAGTGAGTGCACAGACCAGTTAAGTACGCTGACCAATGGAGTATACTGTCCAGTGAAGTATACTGCCCAATCGCCTGTACCCACAACAAAGAGGCTGCCAAGAATTTGAAATAATGGCTTCATTTCCATCGAGCTGGCCAGCTTAAGGCCAACTAATATCATGTTGGTGCAGCCTTCAATGAGTTGATTGCCAGGTAGGCATTGGGATGGAGTGTTGGGGGTCCTGGGCCAGCAATTGCCAGAATATTTCTGAAAGGTCTATGACAGCACTATCATACACAAAGAACCATATAAATAATTTTAAACTTACTCCAGTAAGCTTACTCCTGACCTCCTCTGATTAATCATTGCTGTTCAGCACAATCAAAGCTATAGCAGCTCAATTTACCAACTGAAAGAGACCTATTGCCTGGGACATTGGGCATTCTGAAGCCAGGTCCCCTTCACAGTGTTGCCCACTCCATGCTGGTGAGTGAGAAGGTGACAGTCAACACAGAAATCTGGAGTTTTGTATTGAAAATTGAACCAGGCTGCTGACTCCCTTCACCTTTGGTCCACCTTGTTGTCTAACGAGGGGCATACACGCGATGGGTCATGAGAGGGCTGCTCTTGGATCTTTTTCGAGAGTATCCTAGTGCTTCACGTCATTAGTGTACGCTTGACCTGGACCATTTGATGGGCAACATGACAGCTCAGTGACTATCTCTGTGCTGTGCAGATACATGGATTTGGGCCTGTGTCTGTGGGAGTTTGCGCATTCTCCCGTGCTTGCGTGGGTTTTCTCCGGGTGCTCCGGTTTCCTCCCACATCCCAAAGATGTGCTGTTAGGCTAATTGGCAAAACAAATTCTCCCTAAATTGTCTCAAATTTGTTTTTTAATCCATAGATCTATAAACATGGACAGGGATCACGGATAGAGGTGGGAACATCGGGGTGGCGGCGCGGGCTCGTTGGGCCAAAGGGCCTGTTTTCTGTGTTGTTTTGTTCTTTGTTCTTTGATATTATAAACCGCCGCTTTTCAGCCTTAAACTCCTGACTAAAAGCTCGACAATGTTTATCCTGCATTCCTTCATTCTTCAGTAAGTCAGACCAAACTTTGTGAATATTTGCAGTTTTTTTTGATCAAGATGTGAATCATCTGTTTAAACTTTCACTCATGTCCTCTCGAGATACCCAGAGCGTGTGAGCTTTGCAAATAACAACTCCCCGCTGCGCATGATCAATAACTGCAGAAACAACCCCTTTTGCTTTTCCATTTTATTGATATCCATCCCTTCACTTCCCATTGTGGACATGTTCCCTGCTGTATAACCCATAACTTTACATTGATTTTTCATCTATTAAACTCAGCTGTCTGCGCAGTTTTTAGCTTGAGTGAGACTTGGCAGCCTGTTTGCCCAAAGAAGTTAAAACATTTCCACTTCATGCCCTGAAACAGATAGATACTATGCTCACTTTTTCTTAACCTACTTTCTCTGTTTTTTGTCTTTCTCTATTGATATTAAACATTTATTTCTCCTGCTACATCCCTTTGCTTCATTCCACTCACTTCCTACCTCTGGGCTTACAGAAGGTTGGAGAAATGATCATTAAAGCTGGTGGAGTTGTTTGTTTCCAGCCAGGTCTGATTGCCAAGTATTGAGGCTTCGGTACCTGTGGAGAGACCAGTTTAGTCCCCTTCTGCTAAGTCACAGCGCAATTCAATTAGTTAGTCACTAAGGTCCAGAATGGACTCTCTCTTTTCCTCCAGCAGTCTGTTAGGATCCAGGGTGACTTACTTCCACTCCTTCTGATATGGCTGATAAGTCCAATGTGTGATCATAGAATCCTTAGAGTGCAGAAGGAGGCCATTCAGCCCATTGAATCTGCATAGACTCTGACAGAGTACATTATCCAGGCCTTTGCCCCATCTATGCCTGCAATCCCACTCATTTCCCATGGCTAATCCATCTAACCTTCACATCTTAGGACACTCAGGAGCAATTTAGCATGGTCAATCCACCTAACCCCCGTATCTTTGGGCTGTGGGAGGAATTTGGAGCATCCGGAGGAAACCCATGCAGACATTGAGAGAACGTGCAAACCCCACACCACCAGTGACCCAAAGCCAGAATTGAACCTGGGTCTCTGGCACTGTGGGGCAGCAGAGATAACCACAGTGTCACTGAAAAAACATGCCTTTGATTGGCCATCACATCTGAACTGGATTTGAACCCAAAGCTCCTTGTTTGCTTCCAGCATTTTCTGTTTTTATTCCATTTGGAATTCCTTTTCTTTCTAAAAGGAAGAAAAAGAGGTGCTGAGCATAAGGACCACTATCAACGTAATCATTCCACCAAGGCCTGGGCACACACAGGGTAGCAGTCTGGATTGAAGCAACAGGTATTAACCCCATTAACTGCCCTCCTCCCTCCACCCTCAATGACTCACTTCCCACTGAGGAAACCTCTGCTTGCTCACAAAGGGTGTTCATACTCCCCAAAACTCACAGGAAAATCTATGCCCTTTGTCACCACTGCAAATGCATTAGTAGGGTAAATAGAACATAGAACATAGAACACTACAGCACAAACAGGCCTTTCGGCCCACAAGTTGCGCCGATCAAATCCATACCTACCAGGCCATAAAACTGTCTGTAACTCCCAATCCCATTAAATTCTATATACTCATCCAGAAGTCTTTTAAAAGACCCCAGTGAGTTCGTCTCCACCACCACTGATGGCAGCCGATTCCATTCACTCACCACCCTCTGAGTGAAAAACTTACCCCAACATCTCCTCTGTACTTGCCCCACAGCACCTTAAACCTGTGTCCCCTCGTTGCAACCATTTCAGCCCTGGGAAATAGCCTCTGAAAATCCACCCTATCTATTCATAGAACATAGAACACTACAGCACAAACAGGCCGTTCGGCCCACAAGTTGCGCCAATCACATCTATACCCGCCAATCCACAAACCTATCTGTAACCCCCTATCCTTTTCATTCCTATATACTCATCCAGAAGTCTCAACATTTTCCTCTCAACATTTTATAAACCTCTATCAGGTCGCCTCTCAACCTTCGTCTCTCCAGGGAGAAGAGACCTAGCTCTCTCAACCTATCTTCATAAAGCCTGCCTCCCAATCCAGGCAACATCCTTGTAAATCTCCTCTGAACCCTCTCAATAGCTTCCACATCCTTTCTATAGTGAGGCAACCAGAACTGCGCTCAGTACTCCAAGTGGGGTCTGATAAGGGTCTAATATCATTACCTCCCGACTCCTAAACTCAATGCCTCAGTTAATGAAGGCTATCCGAGATTACGACAATAGTGCAAGTTCGATGGGCTGAGCGGCCTCCTTTTCCACTGAAGGAATTCTCTGATCCTATGAAAACAATCCATTTTCATTCTGTTCACAACCTGTGGCAGGACGTAGGGAGTGGAGGTGGATACTGACACTCCATTCCAGTCACATCTACAAAGTGAGACACCCACGGGATCTCAATGTCCCCAGCAATTGGGAGGGCGACTGTGTGTATTGAGAACACTGAGTAGCTCCAACTCCACAGAAAGACCAACCCAGCCAGATGGTACCCATATCAATGAGGGTTGTCCATTTCCCCCCCTCCCACTCTGTCTGAGCTTGAAGCTACTCAATGGTTCCTGAACTTAGAAATTTGCAGCAAAAAAAAAATGGCTGTTGTTGTTCAATTGTCAAAATATGGTAAGCACTGTAGTTAACTTAGTGCAATTAAACCACTTAGACTGAAACAGCCAGTAAGCTGTCAGTTCTATCAGTGTGGGTGAACACTCAGCATCACTGAATGTTGCAGAGGTCTGAATGACACACAGTATTCTCACACTCTCAGCTCATCAGGCCAACGCCACATTTACATTCTAAGTTACAAAGAGCTTTATTCAAATGACTTCACTGCGGCTACCGGGGTGGGGGGGATTTTTGAATCAATTAAACCGGCAGGTTTTAATTCCAAAAAAGTGCATTTTAAAGCATTTTAAAGATTAGCCAGGAAGGAGGTAAAAAGTGAATTGAGGAGAGCTAAGAGGGGACACGAGAAGATGTTGGCTGATAGGATTAAGGAGAATCCTAAAGCTTTCTTTCGATATGTTAAGAATATAAGATTGGTTAGGGCAAGATTAGGGCCAGTCATAGACAGCAGTGGGAAGTTGTGCGTGGAGCCTGAAGAGATTGGTGAGGCACTGAATAAATATTTCTCTTCGGTATTCACGCAGAGTGCTGGAAATGTATCTGTGGAGAGCACTGAGGTACAGGGTTGCAAATTGGGGAGTATTGTAGTAGATAGGGAGGATGTGTTAGGAATTCTCGAGGGTTTGAAGTTGGATAAGTCCCCTGGGCCGGACGGGATTTACCCTAGGATTCTCTGGGATGCAAGAGAGGAGATTGCAGAGCCTCTGGCTCTGATCTTCAGGTCCTCGTTGGTTACGGGTGTGGTTCCGGAGGACTGGAGGATAGCGAATGTGGTCCCATTGTTTAAGAAGGGGAAGAGAGACCTTCCAGGGAATTATAGGCCAGTGAGTCTTACTTCTGTTGTGGGCAAGGTATAGGAGAGAATTATTAGGGATAGGATTTATAGTTATTTAGAGAGAAATGAATTGATTGGGGATAGTCAGCATGGTTTTGTGAAGGGTAGGTCGTGCCTTACTAACCTCATTGAGTTTTTTGAAAAAGTGACCAAAGAGGTGGATAGGGGTAAGGCGGTTGATGTGGTATATATGGACTTTAGTAAGGCATTTGATAAGGTGGCCCATGGAAGACTTCTGCAGAAAATGCAGATGTATGGGATAGAGGGTGATTTAGCTAATTGGATTAGGAATTGTCTAGCAGATAGAAGACAGAGGGTGGTGGTTGATGGGAGATATTCATCGTGGAGTTCGGTGACGAGTGGTGTGCCTCAGGGGTCTGTTTTGGGGCCCCTGCTGTTTGTAAGTTTTATAAATGATCTGGATGAGGGTATTGAGGGATGGATCAGTAAATTTGCAGATGATACTAAAGTTGGTGGAGTGGTAGATAGTGAAGAGGGGTGTTTTTAGTTTACAGAGTGACTTGGACAAGTTGCAGAGCTGGGCCGAGAGGTGGCAAATGGAGTTTAATGTGGAAACGTGTGAGGTAATGCACTTTGGCAGGAACAATAAATGTGTAGAGTATAGGGCTAATGGTAGGGCTCTTAATAGTGTTGAGGAACAGAAGGCTCTTGGTGTATGTGTCAATAGATCCCTGAAAGTAGGCAGTCAAGTGGATAAAGTTGTTAAGAAGGCATATGGAGTCTTAGCTTTTATTGGTAGGGGGATTGAATTTCGGATCCGCAGCATCATGTTGCAACTGTACAAAACTCTAGTGCGGCCGCACTTGGAGTATTGTGTGCAGTTCTGGTCCCCGCATTATAAGAAAGATGTGGAGGCATTGGAGATGGTACAGAGGAGGTTTACCAGGATGTTGCCTGGTATGGAAGGCAGGTCTTATGAAGAGAGGCTGAGAGATTTGAGGTTGTTTTCGTTAGAAGGCGGCTAAGAGGAGACCTTATTGAAACATATAAGATGATTAGAGGTTTAGATAGGGTGGACAGTGATAGCCTTTTTCCTAGGATGGGAAAAGCTAGCACGAGGGGACACAGCTTTAAATTAAGGGGTGATAGTTATAGGACGGATATCAGAGGTCGGTTCTTTACCCAAAGGGTGGTTCGGGAGTGGAATGCCCTGCCTGCAGCAGTTGTAGATGCGCCAAGTTTGGTGGCGTTTAAGAGGTTAGTTGATAAGTATATGGAAGACAAGGGAATGGTTTAGTTTGGAGGGGCATTGCTTTTTATTTTGGTCGGCACAACATCGAAGGCCGAAGGGCCTGTTCTGTGCTGTATTGTTCTATGTTCTATGTTCTATGTTCTATGTTCTAAAGCGTGATATTTACGAGATCTTTAGCTTCACGTGGTTTCCCAGTGAGAAGTGGTCCCGATCTGTCAGACTCCACGTTTGCAGACCAGCCCGATCGCTGGCCAACCTGGGACCCCCTCTGTGCTGCCCCTCCAACTACCCCCCCCATACTCCCTCCAATGACCCCATCACAGCCCCCACAACAATTCCCTGACCTCCCCCCACCCTCAAGTGCCCTGATGCACAGCTGACCCCACATTCCCCCCCACCCCGAGCAGTGGTGAGTCCCCCTACCTCCTCCCCTCACCCTGGCAGATTACCCCCTCCTTCCCTCGCTGACCCCACCCCCCCCCCCCACCTCCGGTATCAGACCCTCCTTCTGAAGGCAGGTTCCCCCAACAGACAGCCACGCATCCTTGCCCCAGTTGCTACCCTCCCTCCATCCTAGACCCATCCTGTCTGCAGAGTGGCAGCAGGACCCCCCCCCCTCCACCCTGCAGATTGCCCCCAGGCTCTGCCCACAATATGTCCTGCCTGTTCGGCACTGCCCAAGCCCCATGGACAATGCCAAAGTGCCCCCTGAGATGGGCACTTGCCCCTTGGGCAGTGCCAAGGTATTCATGCCCAGGGGACATCACCCTTACCCAGGGGGCATCACCCCCTGCCACCCAGCCCCTCAACGCAACCCACCAGAAAAGTTGCGGGTCACAATGAGAGATTCACGGCCGCTGTTTCCAATGCAATTCCCACTACAATATAAACTGTCCAAAAAGAAGAAATTGGGTCTTTGAAACTATATGTGACACATGGAAACCAACAGTGATGAGGATAAGGACCAGGAAGGCATTCTTTTGATGGCAGAAAAGTTGAGTCCCATAATGAGCATCCTGATGATAGACTCTTTCAACTGTGCTGTGTTAGATAGTGGATGTACATCCACTGTCTGTAGTCAAGATTGGCTAGATTAGAATCTCTTGATCACAAAGACCGAAAGAAAGGAGAAGAACATCATCATCCCACCTGTTTTAGATTTGGAGATGACAACACTCTAATATCCTCCAAAAAGGTGATACTTCCCTGTAAGATTGCGGAATCAATTTATTTATAAGTTCAGATGTAGTTTCCAGTGATATACTTTGTTGTTAAGCAGGTCTGCGATGAAGAAAGCTCAGATGACCATTGATGTGAAACAGGATAAAGCTGTGGTATTTGGGAAAACTGTGGACCTAAATTTTAATAAGATCTGGCCATTATTGTCTTCTTTTAAGTGAACTGAAATTATCAGACCAAGGATTCATGGGGGTTAGCGTTGCTAACAGACAACAGCATGATGAACAACAAGAAAATTATTCTGAAACTCCGTTAGCAGTTTGTTCATCCAGCACTACAGAGACTGAGAGCACTGCTGCAGGATACAGGTCTGTTAGACAAAGAATATAATAATCTCATAAAATAAATATCAGCCCAGTATGAAATTTGCATAAAATATAGAAGGACATATATATCCTTCTATCAAATATAGAAGTTATAGAAGTCCAAAGACACACGGGTTAGGTTGATTGGCCATGGTAAAATTGCCCCTTAATGTACTGAGAAGTGTAGGTTAGAGGGATTAGTAGGTAAAATATGTAAGGATATGGGGATAGGGCCAGGATAGGATAGTGATTGGTGCAGATTCGATGGGCCAAATGGCCTCTTTCTGCACTGCAGGGTTTCTCCGATTCTATGACACTCCTGCGTCTAGTTCTTGAGTCTACCACTAGCATGAGATTTCAATGATGTAGTTTCGATAGATCGAAAGATATGGGGCAAGGACAAAGGCAATTATCTATCGCACTTTGCAGACATGGTCGCCCGCTTTAGCATATCCATGGTAATTTACAGCAAAGATAAAAAGACCGTTATAGATCAAATTATGACCCACTGGATTGGAACAGGATTGGTGGCACCGTCTAACTTTTTGATGGACAATGGAGGCAAATTCGCAAATGATGAGTTTCAAGATATGTGTGAAAATTTAAATATTGTAGTAATGCACACTGAGTACAGAGCCCATTCAAACAATGGCCTCTGTGAAAGAAATCACGCAGTTATAAATGACATATTGCCTAAAATTTTGATGAATCAATCAGGCTGTAAATTGCAGACTGCATTAGCATGGGCAGTACATGCAAAAAATTCATTACAAATGGTGGGGGGGCTGTAGCCCATACCAGTTGGTATATAGGAGGAATCCAAAATTACCATCAATAATAACAGATACTCATCCAGCGTTGGGAGAGTCAAGTGTTTGCTCCATGTTTTCTGCACATTTAAATGCAGGGAGAAAAACCTTCATGATGGTTTCGGATTAGATAAGAAGGGCTAAGGAATTGTGTAAGACGATCGGGAGTATACTTTGAGAAAGGGGATAGCAACTACTATAAAAGAGTGGAAAGGGCTCAAGAAAGGAACAGGAACAGACAGCAAGGTAGTTATAATAGAACACTGTAACCAGACAGTGCGAGCCCATTCTTCGAGGATAGTGGGACTTGGGTATGAACCTGGAGCAGATGAGCAAGATGCAGAAGTGCAGGAGGTATCTTGTATCTCACATACACCTATCCTGATTATGAGAAGCAGTCAACAATAAATGAGACTCAATCTGATGATCAACAAAGTACAGTGAATCAGGGGATGAAGCTGCTACTTCAAAGGTTCAACTACTCAAAGTAGACCCAGTGGTAATATACATACCCGAAGGATCCTGAGAGCAGAGGGAGGACACGGTAATCAGGAAACTAGGAAAAGCCTCAGGAAAGTACAAACACAAGAGCGAGGGCAAGAAGCCAAAGTTAAAGATTGGGTAAATGGGGTGGACAGATGGAAAAGAAAACTGAGGCCTAACTCCTGAGGATGAATCCAGGAAGAGTCACAAATCTGTAACCAAAGATTGTCAACTGAGAACAGCGGTTTGAGAGTAGCAGCTCTGACGGAAACAGACATGGCAATCAAGGCCTGAGCTTAACAAAGAAGGCTCGGAATAAAACCAAGGATAGGAATAGGAGTAGAAGTCCCATGATGAGGAACATAGAACATCGAACACTACAACATAAACAGGCCCTTCGGCCCACAAGTTGTGCCGAACATATCCATACCTACCAGGCCATAGAACTATCTGTAACTCCCAATCGCATTAAGTCCCATGTACTCATCCAGAAGTCTCTTAAAAGACCTCAGCGAATTCGCCTCCACCACCACCAATGGCAGTTGATTCCACTCACTCACCACCCTCTGAGTGAAAAACTTACCCCTAACGTCTCCTCTGTACTTGCCCCCCAAGCACCTTAAACCTGTGTCCTCTCGTAGCGACCATTTCAGCCCTTGGAAATAGCCTCTGAGAATCCACCCTATCTATATCTCTCAACATTTTATAAACCTCTATTAAGTTGCCTCTTAACCTTTGCCTTTCCAGGGAGAAGAAACCTAGCTTCCTCAACCTATCTTCATAAGGCCTGACTCCCAATCCAAGCAACATCCATGTAAATCTCCTCTGCACTCTCTCAATAGCTTCCGCACCCTTGTAAGGAGGCGACCAGAACTGCGCACAGTACTCCAAGTGGGGTTTGACAAGGGTCTTATAAAGTTGCAGCATTACACTCTGACTCCGAAACTCAATCCCTCGATTAATGAAGGCCAATATACCATATGCCTTCTTGACAACATCCTCCACCTGTGAGGCCAATTTAAGAGTCCTATGGACTTGGACCCCAAGGTCCTTCTGCTCCTCAACACTGCTAAGAGTGTACCCTTGATATTGTACTCCTTCATCCAGGAAGTATTGATAGCTGCAAACAAAGTGGAGCTCGCTGAAGTAAGAAGGCCAAAGGGGGCTGGACAGTTGGAAGGTACCAGTTGAAGAGCAAGCTGTTTTGTCTCATAGGTGGGTTTGCGCAGAGAAAGTTTTGCAAGATGGAATGTCTAAAGCTAAAGCTAGATTAGTAGCCCGTGGGTATGAGGAACATTTGGATGGGAAAGACATTAGGGTTGATTCACCCACAGTAAGGAAAATGACACTGAAATTTTTTTTCGCTGTTCTAGCTTCTCATAATTGAATGTGTAAATCAATTGATATCAAAGCAGCATTTCTGCAGGGTGAAACATTTCAAAGATTAGTTTTTCTTGAGGCCACCCAGAGGAGGAATTGTAGAAATTAAATAAATGTGTAAATGGTTAAGTGATGCATCAAGGGTTTGGTATTTCTCTGTATATTCTGTATTACCTGAAGACTGTGTCCAGTTAAAAGCAATGTTTTACTGGAAGGCTGAAGGAAAATTAGTTGGAATTTTTATAATGAACATGGATGATTTTCTATAGGGTGACACAGAAAAATTCGAAAAAAGGATAATTGAGAAGCTGAAAACAGAATTTAAAGTAGGGAGTCAAGCAGCTGGTGCTTTTTGACATCTTAGTCTTGATATCTGACAAAGTACATAGAACTCAGTAAGAATTTAGCAACACCAATTATTAATCCAACCGATTTATTTGATAGTAAAATAGCGAGCTTTCAACACTCCCGTGTCTTCATCAGGCAAGTGCAGTGTTCTGGTCTGCAATAGCACACATCAGCACAGACAGTCAGAGATTGCTGATTAGAATGCGAATCCTTACATCTAACCTGCTATTCAAGTGTTAAAGTGGCTAACAATGTGTGTGAAGGGAATCCTGAGCATTGTTAGAGAATTGTGTATTTTCTCCAGACAGCACAGTAAGTGAGGTTTTTTGCTAACCCAGGCAAGTTACGGGGGTTACAGATAGTGTGTCATGAAGCCAAGCTCCCTGTTAAGACCGTCCTCATGTGTGCGGAGCTTGGCTATCAGTCTCTGTTCAGCGACTCTGCGCTGTCGTGTATCACGAAAGCCCCCTTGAAGAACATTTACCCGCAGGTCGGAGGCCGAATGCCCATGACTGCTGAAGTGTTCACCCACAGGAAGGGAACTGTTTTGCCTGGTGATTGTTGAGCGATGCTCATTCATCCGCTGTCGTAGTGTTTGCATGGTCTCCCCAATATACCATGCTTCGGGACATCCTTTCTTGCAACGTATTAGGTAGACAACGTTGGCCGAGTTGCAAGAGTATGTACCGTGCATCTGGTGAATGGTATCCTCACGTTTGATGATGTCGTCCATGTCTATGATCCGGCATGTCTTGCAGAGGTTGCTGTGGCAGGGTTGTGTGGTATTGTGGTCACTGTTCTCCTGAAGGTTGGGTAGTTTGCTGCGAACAATGATCTGTTTGAGGTTGTGCGGTTGTCTGAAAGCAAGAAGTGGGGGGGTGGGGATGGCCCTAGCGAGATGTTCATCGTCATCAATGATATGTTGAAGACTCCGGAGAAGATGTCGTAGCTTCTCCGCTCCGGGGAAGTACTGGACAACAAAGGGTACTCTGTCCACCGTGTCCCGTGTTCGTCTTCTGAGGAGGTCAGTGCGGTTTATCGTTGTGGCACGTTGGAACTGTCGATCGATGAGTCGAGCGCCATATCCTGTTCTCACGAGGGCATCCTTCAGTGTCTGGAGGTGTCTGTCACGATCCACTTCTCCAGCTTCCACCCTAGACACGTTAAAGAAGCCATTCCCTATGGACAAGCCCTCCGTATACATAGAATTTGCTCAGATGAGGAGGATCGTGACAGACACCTCCAGACACTGAAGGATGCCCTCGTGAGAACAGGATATGGCGCTCGACTCATCGATCGACAGTTCCAACGTGCCACAACGATAAACCGCACTGATCTCCTCAGAAGACGAACACGGGACACGGTGGACAGAGTACCCTTTGTTGTCCAGTACTTCCCCGGAGCGGAGAAGCTACGACATCTTCTCCGGAGTCTTCAACATATCATTGATGACGATGAACATCTCGCTAGGGCCATCCCCACCCCCCCACTTCTTGCTTTCAGACAACCGCACAACCTCAAACAGATCATTGTTCGCAGCAAACTACCCAACCTTCAGGAGAACAGTGACCACAATACCACACAACCCTGCCACAGCAACCTCTGCAAGACATGCCGGATCATAGACATGGACGACATCATCAAACGTGAGGATACCATTCACCAGGTGCACGGTACATACTCTTGCAACTCGGCCAACGTTGTCTACCTAATACGTTGCAAGAAAGGATGTCCCGAAGCATGGTATATTGGGGAGACCATGCAGACACTACGACAGCGGATGAATGAGCATCGCTCAACAATCACCAGGCAAAACAGTTCCCTTCCTGTGGGCGAACACTTCAGCAGTCATGGGCATTCGGCCTCCGACCTGCGGGTAAATGTTCTTCAAGGGGGCTTTCGTGATACACGACAGCGCAGAGTCGCTGAGCAGAGACTGATAGCCAAGCTCCGCACACATGAGGACGGTCTTAACAGGGATCTTGGCTTCATGACACACTATCTGTAACCCCCGTAACTTGCCTGGGTTAGCAAAAAACCTCACTTACTGTGCTGTCTGGAGAAAATACACAATTCTCTAACAATGCTCAGGATTCCCTTCACACACATTGTTAGCCACTTTAACACTTGAATAGCAGGTTAGATGTAAGGATTCGCATTCTAATCAGCAATCTCTGACTGTCTGTGCTGATGTGTGCTATTGCAGACCAGAACACTGCACTTGCCTGATGAAGACACGGGAGTGTTGAAAGCTCGCTATTTTACTATCAAATAAATCGGTTGGATTAATAATTGGTGTTGCTAAATTCTTACTGAGTTCTTACCACCCCAATCCAACGCCGGCATCTTTACATCAAAAGTACATAGAACCATAGAGCACTACAGCACAGAAATAGGCCCTTCTTGGCTGGGCCAAACCACTTTTCTGCCTAGTCCCACTGACCTGCACCTGGACCCTATCCCTCCACATCCCTCTCATCCATGTACCCGTCCAAGTTTTTCTTAAATGTTAAAAGTGACCCCACATTTCATCTGACAGCTCATTCCACACTCCCACCACTCTGTCTGTGAAGAAGCCCCCCCACTTTAAATTTTCCCCCTTCACCTTAACCCATGTCCTCTGGTTTTTTTTTCTCCCCGAGCCTCAGTGGAAAAAGCCTGCTTGCATTCAGTGTATCTATACCCATCATAATTTTATACAACTCTATCAAATCTCCCCTATTCTTCTACACTCCAGGGAATAAAGTCCTAACCTATTCAACTTTCCTCTGTTACTCGCTTTCTCAAGTCCCAGCAACATCTTTGTAAACTTTCTCTGCACTCTTTCAACCTTATTAATATCCTTCCTGTAACTAGGTGACCAAAACTGCACACAATACTCTAAATTCAGCCTCACCAATGTCTTATACAACCTTACCGTAATATTCCAACTCTTATAATCAAATACTTTGATATATAAAGGCCAATATTCTAAAAGCACTGTTTATGACCCTATCTACCTCTGACACCACTTTTAGGGAATTATGTACCTGTATTCCCAGATCCCTCTGTCCTACTGCACCATTCAGTGTCCCGCCATTTACCTTGTATCTCCCACCTTGGTTTGTCCTTCCAAAGTGCAATGCCTCACACTTATCTGCATTAAACTCCACCTGCTATTTTTCAGCCCACTTTTCTAGCTGATCCAAAACTTCTGCAAGCTTTGAAAACCTTCCTCACTGTCCACTACACTTCCAATTTTTGTACCATCAACAAATTTGCTGATCCGATTTACCACAATATCATTCAGGTCATTGATATAGATGACAAACAACAGCTCTGATCCCTGTGGCACACCACTAGTCACAGGCCTCCACTCAAAGAAGAAATCCTCCACTACCACTCTCTGGCTTCTTCCATTGAGCCAGTGTCTAATCCAATTTACTACCTCTCCATGTATGCCTAGCGACTGAACCTTCCTAACTAACTTCCCCTGCGGGACCTTGTCAAAGACCTTACTGAAGTCCATGTAGACAACATCCACTGCCTTCCCCTCATCCACTTTCCTGGTAACCTCCTCAAAAAACTCTAATGGATTGGTTAAACATGACCTACCACACACGAAGCCATGTTGACTCTTCCTAATAAGTCCCTGTCCATCCAAGTATTTGTAGATCCTATCTCTTAGTACTCCTTCCAATAATTTACCTACAACTGACATCAAACTTACCAGCCTATAATTTCCCTGATTACTTTTTGAGTCTTTTTTAAACAGTGGAACAACACGAGCTATCCTCCAATCATCCGGCACTTCACCCGTGGATACCAACGTTTTAAATATATTTGCCAGAACCCCTGCAATTTTGACACTAGTCTCATTCAAGGTCTGAGTGTCTGGTCCTGGGGATTTATCTACTCTGATTTGCCTCAAGACAAGCAAGCACCCCCTCCCCTTTAATCTGTATAGGCATCTGATGTAACAACGAGTCAGCAGGGATATCTAACCCGTATTGACCCCATTCCCATCACCAGAGAAAGGTCAATGGAGAAAGAGGAATGGGCCAATGAGAAAGAAGCAGAGTTGTTGAGGAGTGTGGTAGGGCAACTAAACTGGCACTGCACACAGGCGGCAGCTACAATGTCCTAGGCGTCAGTAATACGTTGAAAAGCGCCACAGTCAGAGAGATCCTGCAGGCTAATAAAACATTAAAAAAGTTAAAATTAGATGAGCACGTAATTAAATTCCCAGCGCTAGGAGAGGCGGAAGATATGAAGTTGGTTGTGTTTAGTAATGCTTTTCATGCCAATCTACCAAATGGACATTCCAGCGGTGCTGGATTCATGATATTGCTGGTAGGTAAGGAAGGAAAATGTTGCCCCTTGGCCTGGGAGGGAAAGAAAATATAGAGAGTCATCAAAAGCACATTGGTTGCTGAAACTCTAAGGTAGCGTTGGATATGGGGATATATTTGTCTGATACATTAACAGAATTATATTTTGTAGGCACATCAGATAAGAAAGTACCAATCGAGTGTTATGTGGACAATCAGTCTTCATGGGACAATGTTCACTCAACAAAAAGTGTAGCAGAAAAAAAGTTAAGAATTGATTTGGCCAGCATTAAGCAAATGCTGGAAGTTTCCAAACTTAACTGGGTCTTTCTAAGTCAAAAAAGGATGCAGGTAATGGAAAGTTATTAAGAATACTGGAAAATGGTTGTTTTGAATTATTTTGGGAAAAAAAATTAGAAAAAGCGAAGGAAATTTATCAGAATGTAACCAGTGACAACTCTGTGTTGGATGTAACGTGACCAATAGGAACAAGGTATAAGGGTCAGCTGACCCCAGTAAACCATGGAACCAATGATAGAATGATGTAATAGTCAGCTGACCAGCTGATTCCTGATAAATAAGAAGCTGTTCCGAATTGTGGGGAGTTTGGAATGGCAAGACCCCAAGTTTGGAGTAATGTTTAAAAAAAAATAAGAAATAGGAGTGGGAGCAACCATTCAATAAGATCATGACTGATCTGAAGTGAATCAGTTCCTCTTTCCTGCTTTCTCCCCATAACTCAAATTCCCTTGTCTACCAGAAATCTATTGATGTACTTGTTTTTATCCTACAGGTGCTTTGGTCCACCTTGTTGTCTAACGAGGGGCATACACGCGATGGGTCGTGAGAGGGCTGCTCTTGGATTTTTTTCGAGAGTATCCTAGTGCTTCACATCGTTAGTGTACGCTTGACCTGGACCATTTGATGGGCAACACGACAGCTCAGTGACTATCGCTGTGCTGTGCAGATACATGGATTTGGGCCTGTGTCTGTGGGAATTTGCGCATTCTCCCCGTGCTTGCGTGGGTTTTTCTCCGGGTGCTCCGGTTTCCTCCCACATCCCAAAGATGTGCTCTTAGGCTAATTGGCAAAACAAATTCTCCCTAAATTGTCTCAAATTTGGTTTTTAATCCATAGATCTATAAACATGGACAGGGATCACGGGTAGAGGTGGGAACAGCGGGGTGGCACCGCGGGCTCGTTGGGCTGAAGGGCCTGTTTCCCGTGCTGTTTTGTTCTTTGTTCTTTGTTCTTTGTACCCGTGATTTAAATATATTCAGCGAGGTAGCCTCCACCACTTCAATGGGCAGAGAATTCAGAGATTCACCATCCTTTGAGTGAAGAAGTTCCTCCTCAACTCTGTTCTAAACTGTCGCCTTCCCCCCTCCTTATTTTGAGGCTGTGCCCTCTAGTCCTGCTATCCTTTCTAAGGAAGAAATCTTTCTACCTCTAATATTTCTTTATTAAACCCTTTCTTTGGTTTATAACTTGGAGTAAATTTTGTTGTATTTTCGTTAAGTGCATTTTGAAGAGTTCCTTCTGAAGAAACACGCATATACTCACACAAATGCACATGCACATACATAAACATACACGCACACAACACACATGTGCACACACACAAACATGCATGTGCACACATATGCAGACGCACACACACATAAACACAACACACACACACATACACACACACACACAGATTTGAGATGGAAAAAGTAAGGTTTTAAATTTGGATTGGGCTGATTTTGGTGGGATGGGACAGTGATTGTTAATCGGTTGGCCAGAACAGATTGGACAAAATTACAGTTCAGAAAATACTCGCTTATCAACCTTTATAATAACAGCGAGGATAAAATACCAGAGACAAGAGGAAGATTAATCTAGAGTATTGGAGCTAATATATTTAATCCAAGTTAAAACAAATGCAATGGTGAAAAAAAGAGAGGCTAAAGGTCATCAAATTTCCTGGATATGATCATTCCCACTCCAGTAGGTGAGGGGATGTTAGATTCTTTCCATGTGGTCTTCTGAAACCTGTTTGATTTTTGAATCGCACCTTGAATTGGAAAATTATCAATGTCACTGTATTACTTCAGAAGAATGAGCGATAAATTTAGGGTTACAGGCCTATTAGTGTAGGATCGGATTGGAAGGGAACAGAGCAGGCAGGAAAAGTAGCAGCAAGGTCACACATGCAGATTTCTTGCTCCTGACTCCAAGCCGGTACATTTCCCCAAAGGCTCTGAAGGAAATACTAAACAGAACCACTTAGATTGTTGAGGGCTTGGTGAAAGGCAATCTCTGGAAAGATTTGGCATTTTCGGGGGGTAGTCAGATTTGAAGCTTTTCAGTCTGACCAGCTAGATCCACACTGAGTCACGGAGACCAGATGGGGTTTGAAAGGTCAGTGCACCGACTGAGGAAAGGCTTTGAAGTCTAAATTGCAAGAGCGCAGTGCAGGGGAAGAGTCAGAGTGAAGAACTTTGCCAAGTTGGAGAGGGGGGCGTTATGTGTGCGTGGGAGCAGTGGGTATTACTCCACCCAGATACCAGGGAGAATGGAAACAGGGGGCTACACCCCCACATTTGAGACCAATGGAGATGAGGAGAACAAGGAGAATGCTAAATTGCCCCATAGTGTCAGGGTAAAAGAATGGGGTTATGGGAATAGAGCTTGGGTGGGATTGTGGTCAGTGCAAACTCGATGGGCCAAATGGCCTCCTTCTGCACTGTAGAGATTCTATGATCTAATGTTGAAAGGTTTTTTTTATTCATTCGTGAGATGCAGGTGTCACGAGCAGGCCATCATTTATTGCCCACCCCTCCTTGCCCTTGAGAAGATGTTCTACAGTGTCTCAGTTTAATGATTTCTGTTCCCACTTTAGCTGTCACTGACTGTCTCTTTGGCATGTAGAGCCCATCCACTTGGGGGTAGAAACTGGCTGTGTACGGTGTTAAATTATTTTTGGACAACTCCTATTGATCTTCTGTCTCCTTATCCATTGTAACTTTACCCAGGTTACTGCGCACAGTCGCTGTGTGATCTCACTGAAACCAGTCTCACCTAAATCCAGAATCTTAGCAGCTGTTTTGCTGTTCTCTATTCAAGCAGGACAGATCGGATTTTCATCCAACTGGGGGGATTCTGTGGAGCTGTGAAAATGGCAGCTGAGATCCAATTCCAGAGTTCCTGACCCCATTCCAAGGATTTTAATCTTCACCAGGGTGAGGAAGGTGTGGGGACTGGTTCAGGTCATGAGCCCAGACTTGACAGGTTTTATTGCAAGATACGTGTGCCCTACTCCTCTGTAATATTCATGAAGGTGGGCCAGCTCTTATTGGAGGCAATGGTGCAGTGATATTGACACTAAACTAGTATTGCAGGACCCAGGCAATGCTCTGGGGACCAAGGTTTGGATCCCACCAGGTGGTGGGAATTTTGACAAATGGTGAAATCGATAAGATAAATCTGAAATTAAAGGTTGAATGACGACCATGAACTAATTTTCACAAAAACCCATCTGGTTCACTAATCTGCTTTAGGGAAGGAAATCTGTCTTTCTTACCCAGTCTGACCTAGTGTGACTCCAGAGCCACAGCAATGTGACTGACTCTTAACTGCCCTCTGAATATGGCCTAGCAAACTGCTCAGTTCAAGGAGCAATTCGGGATGGACAATTAATGCTCGTCTCACCAGAGGCATCGATGAATACTGGAAAGAAATTGTGGCACATCAGAGATTGCAAAGCACAATGTGGATGAGGAAAATGTTTAAAAGATAAGCTCAAAAAAGGTCACATCCACACCCTTAATGCCAACATATATCCTTTCGTCCACTGCATGGCCCTTCACCATCTCAGTTCATTGCCCATTCATCCACTGTACACTCTACAGAACCATTGGAACCTACAGTGACAGTAGGGTAAGTTATAAAGCTTAAAAGATCATTCATAACTTGTCATTTCCTTAAAGAAATCTCCTGTCATTACAGTCCAATGCAAGTGTTAATCATGTCAAGAATTTATATCATCAATAACAGAAAGTGCAAGAACTTGGAATCTCTTTATCTCATGATTAAACTTTGTGAAATTGACAGAATCGACCAAAGAGTCAGAGCTGCAAAAGGAGTAATGTTTTCCCTGGAGATGCAGCTGTTCCAGCACCTTAAGGGATGGCTGTGATCACAGCTGAAGAATGCATAATAAGACTTGGCCACTTGATATTTTGGAGACTGAATGATTGAAAGTTTTGTTGGCTGTACTGAAAGGACGATGTTACTTTGAGAGAGTAGGAAGTTATGAATGAATGGCTATATTTTTTGAGCCAATCTGTCTGATTCCATTCCTGCAAAGTATCTGGGAAGTTTTATGAGGTTAAGTGTGTGATTAGAATGTTCTTTGGAGGTTTTTGCTGAGGCAGATTCTTTGGGAAAGTTATAGGAAACTTTACTCCATATTATAAATGACCTGGGAGGGGCTTTGGGTGACACTGAAGTTATAAATCCCGATATTCCTTTACAATGTGCTTGGGGCATAATTTCCAGACATGAAGAGCAGTAAGACCCCTGAGGCTGGATCTCCACACCGTTAACGTGGTCCTTGTATATCTGGGCTTTCCCATTCACAGGTATTGCCTACTGATGGCAGCCCACACCACCCACCATCAGCCTCTCACAGCTTCTCTAGGAGGTTGAGATGGACAAGGGGTACATAAAGCCATCACTAACTCTTTCAGCCAAACCTCTCACCAGCTAGAAAGGTTCAGGTGAAAAGACAGCAAGATAGTCTAGAATGGCAAGTGAGCTTGTTGTCGTAACAACAGACCAAAACCTTGATTTTCTGGCTGTTGTTTTTGGTTATAATGAGGCTCCAATCAGAAGTAGCAGCCCTGCAATCTGCTTCTGGACACAGAGGGACCTGAATCCACCATTCCAGCTGGGTAGAATCCAGCAGCAGGTTTAAATCCAACCCATTTATTTGATAGTAAATTCACAAGCTTACGACCCTCTGCTCTTCGTCAGGTGAATGAGGTGTTCTGGTCTCAAACAGCACATATAACAGCACAAATTGTTTACAGATTGCTGATTAGAATGCAAATCTTTACACCTAACCGGCTATTCAAGTCTTAAAATGGCTAACAATGTGAATGGAAGAAGCACTGAGCACAGATTAAAGAGATGTGTATTGTCTCCAGACAGCACAGTAAGTGAGGTTTTTTGCTAATCCAGGCAAATTACGGGGGTTACAGATAGTGTGTCATGAAGCCAAGATCCCTGTTAAGACCGTCCTCATGTGTGCAGAACTTGGCTATCAGTCTCTGCTCAGCGACTCTGCGCTGTCGTGTCTCACGAAGGCCCCCTTGAAGAACGTTTACCCGAAGGTCAGAGGCTGAATGCCCGTGTAAAGATTCGCATTCTAATCAGTAATCTGTAAACAATCTGTGCTGTTATATGTGCTGTTTGAGACCAGAACCCCTCATTCACCTGACGAAGACCAGAGGGTCGAAAGCTTGTGAGTTTACTATCAAATAATTTGGTTGGATTTAAACCTGGTGTTGTCAGACTTCTTACTGTGTTTACCCCAGTCCAACGCCAACATCTCTACATCATAGTATCCATCACACATTCAGGCACTTTGTGCTTCTAACTGTTGCCTTGTTGAAGGGCAAAGGACAACTGGGACAATCATTCTTCATTCTAAACATCAACATTTCTCCCCAAACTTAGCACTAGTTTTACAAAGCAAAAATATCAATTTTCATAGAATCATTCAAATTACAGCACAGTGCAAAGCCACTCCAATCATTTCACCCATGCCAGTACTAGCTTATCAACTGAAATTGTCCACTCCATCCTGTTAGATATTTACTTTTCAAATAGCAATCCAGTTTTCATTCAAGTGATGTTCTTGACTCTGTCTCAATGTTCACTTATAATGAACTCATCCCTCTTCTAATTATCTTCCATGAACAAGTTCTTCTAACTCTGATCCTCAGTCAGTTTCCTTTTGTCAACAATTTATCAATGAACTTTTCACTACTTCAAGATCCTGAATTCCTTCCCTAACAGCACCGTGGATGCACCTACACCACATGGACTGCAGCGATTCAATAAGGCAGTTCACTACCACCTTCATGAGGGAAGTAGGAATGTGCAGTAAATGTTAGCCTAGCCAGCAATGCTCACATCCCATGAGTTAATTTTTGAAACTCTGCGCACTACATTTACTAAATCTTCAATCGCCTTAAGCAAGTCCTGATCTGGGAAAAGAATTTCAGGAGGGAAATTTGTTTGTTTTGTGCCTTTCTAGTGTTGATTCCCTGGGGGTGGAGAATGCCACAGGAAATGATTTTTGTGCACTGCTCCCTGTTCCTCAATAACATCAGTGAAGAATCCACACAGAGTCCCACTTGTTCACGGAAGGTGGAGACCGTGACAACCCCTGCCCACAACAAAGCAATGTAAATCCACTGATGATTTGCAATTCAATTTCATAAAGGTCAATTCTCTGAAATTTTCCTCCATAATTATAACTTCTTGCTCTGAAATCTTCAGTGTGTTCCATAGCTTGTATAGGATTCCAAGCAGGGGAGTCACGGCAACTGTGCCTTCATCAACATTTTGAACAAAATCCTTGCTTGTTCCTCGGTGTGCCTATGATGGAGTAAGTATCTCTCACAACACACTATCGGTAGTGGGAGCTCTTGGTAATTTATTGGTCTTCCGTCTCTTGCAATGGTTTAAATACATCTCTCATGTACAGATCTTAAACTAGAAGTCCTTTTCTTTAACATTTTACAGGGACCTTATCCACTTCAAGACTCACACAAACCCAGACTGTGAAAGGCCATTCTGAAAGATTTTACCTATACATCTCACTCAGCCTAGGCTCAGATTCGAAACTGCCTGAATAAATCATTTATACGTTAAACAAAACACACAGAAAAATACACTTTATCTGCAGTAATGGTGAAAAAACTATGACCTCTTTATTGACGATCTGCCTTCCCGAGGCCCAGGCACTAACAGGAGTTGTGGTAGAGATGCTGGAATAATTCATGGTCCACTGGGCTACTGAGAATCGCAGGTGAAGTGTTAGATATATAGTGCAGGACACCAATGCAGTTCAAGATGGTGCAGAGCGTGGCAACCTCTTGTGAACTGTGCCCTGCATTCTCTTTAATTCTATATTTTATTTTCAGTCTATGCTTCTATAACTATAACACCAAATTCTGCACTCTCTCCTTTCCTCAATGTACAATATGTTTTGTATGAATAGTACGCAAGAAACAATACTTTGCATTGTATACCAATACATGGGACAATAAATCAAATCAAATTGGTTAAAGAGTATACAATGACTGGGTACACCACGTTGAGTTTTCAAAAGCTCAATGCAGGAAAGGAATGGATGAAGGTGGCAAAGAGTTCAGCGTGTGAACGTCCTGAAAAAGAAAGAAAACGTTTGGACAGTGCAATGAATCCTGATTTTAACTCAATGAGGAGGTCATGACAAAGATCTTCCACGCAGAAGCAAATTACTGCAGATGCTGGAACAGTGACATAGAAAGAAGAGATGCTGGAAATCCTCAGCATGCCAGGCAGCTTCCGTGGAGAAAGAAACGTTAATAACTGACCTATAAACAGTGAACCGAGTTAATGTTTCAGGTCTATGATTTCTGATCAGAACCAGGAAAACTAGATACATAACAAATTTAAGCAAACCTAGGGGCTGGGAGTGGGGAGGAAACAGCAAAGGAGAAGGTTATAATAAGGTTGAAAGTGAAAGAGACAAAAAGGATGATGGAGTTCGGAAAAAGGTGATGTGAAGGTGATGGTGGAGGTGGACATGCTGGGAATGTTTAAGACTTATCTGGATAGTCACATGAGCAGACTGGGAATGGAGGGATACAGAAGAATGGTCTCGTTGGACCAATGAGCGGCGCAGTCCTGTTTCCTGTGCTGTACTGTTCTTTGTTCTTATTGTCCTTTGTAATGGGATACCAAATGAGGTATTGTGTGTAGGGGAGTTTCAAACAATCATTACTAAACAAAAATGGATTCAGATAATGATTCTGACCTGAAATTGTTGAGCTCAGCGATGAGACAGAGCAGGTAGAGAAAGTTGTGAAGAAAGCATACAGTATGGTATGTTAGCCTTTATAGGAAGGGGTATAGAATACAAGAGCTGGCCTTTAATGTTGCAGTTGTATAAAGCGTTGGTTAGACCTCATTTGGAACACTGCTTCCAGTTCTGGTCGCCCTACTACCGGAAGGACGTGGAGACTCTGGAGAGAGTGCAGAGGAGGTTTACCAGGATGCTGCCTGGTATGGAAGGTCTGAGTTACGAGGAGAGGTTAGGCAAATTGGGACTGTTTTCCTTAGAAAGACGTAGACTTAGAGGAGATCTAATAGAGGTGTACAAGATTATGAGGGGTATAGATAGAGTTAAGCTTTTTCCTAGGATGGACTCAAATAGCACGAGGGGTCACGGACTTAGGGTGAGGGGGGTAAGGTATAATTTGGATGCTAATGAGAGTTTTTTCACACAGAGGGTGGTGGGGATAGGGAATGCACTGCCAAGTATTTTAATATTGATATTAATTGATTATTATCAATTTTAATATTGATATTATTCTTTACTAATATTGATTGGAATAGCTATAGCTCTAGCTCATTAGAGGGGTCAGTTTTTGTACAAAGTGTGCAGGAAGGTTTTTTGACTCAGTATGTAGATAGGCCAACTAGAGGTGAGGCTACATTGGATTTGGTGCTGGGCAATGAGCCAGACCAGGTGTTAGGCTTGGAAGTTGGTGAACATTTTGGTGATAGTGACCACAATTCGGTTACGTTCACCTTAGTGATGGATAGGGATAGGCATGAAACTGGGGGCAGTAGTTATAGCTGGGGGAAGGGTAATTATGAGGCCATAAGGAGGGAATTAGGGTGCATAGGTTGGACTAGGAAACTACAGGGACTGGGCACATCTGAAATGTGGAGCTTATTCAAGGAGTAGCTACTGCGAGTCCTTGATAAGTATGTCCCTGTCAGGCAAGGAGGAGATGGTCAAGTAAGGGAACCATGGTGTACTAAAAAAGTTAATTCGCTGGTTAAAAGGAAAAAAGAGGCTTATGTCAGGATGAGGATTGAAGGCTCAGTTAGTGCAATAGATAGCTATAGATTAGCCAGGAGGGAGCTAAAGAGTGAGTTGAGGAGAGCTAAAAGGGGACACAAGAAGACTTTGGCTGATAGGATCAAGGAGAATCCTAAAGCTTTCTTTAGATATGTTAAGAATAGAAGATTGGTTAGGGCAAGATTAGGGCCAGTCAGAGACAGCAGTGGGAAGTTGTGCGTGGAGCCTGAAGAGATTGGAGAAGCACTGAACAAATATTTCTCTTCGGTATTCACGCAGGGAGATGTAAATGTAGTTGTGGAGAACACTGGGATACATGGTTGCAAACTGGAAAGTATTGAAGTAGATGAGGAGGATGTGCTAGATATTCTTGAGGGTTTGAAGTTAGATAAGTCCCCTGGGCCAGACGGGATTTACCCTAGGATTCTCTGGGAAGCGAGAGAGGAGATTGCAGAGCCTCTGGCTCTGGTCTTCAGGTCGTCGTTGGTTACGGGTATAGTGCCGGATGACTGGAGGATAGCGAATGTGGTCCCATTGTTCAAGAAGGGGAAGAGAGACCTTCCAGGGAATTATAGGCCAGTGAGTCTTACTTTTGTTGTGGGCAAAGTATTGGAGAGAATAATTAGGGATAGGATTTATAGTTATTTAGAGAGAAATGAATTGATTGGGGATAGTCAGCATGGTTTTGTGAAGGGCAGGTCGTGCCTTACTACCTTATTGAGTTTTTTGAAAAAATGACCAAAGAGGTGGATGGGGGTAAGGCAGTTGATGTGGTATATATGGACTTTAGTAAGGCGTTTGATAAGGTGGCCCATGGAAGACTTCTGCAGAAAATGCAGATGTATGGGATAGAGGGTGATTTAGCTACTTGGGTTAGGAATTGGCTAGCAGATAGAAGACAGAGGGTGGTGGTTGATGGTAGATATTCATCGTGGAGTTCGGTGACAAGTGGTGTACCTCAGGGGTCTGTTTTGGGGCCCCTGCTGTTTGTAATTTTTATAAATGATCTGGATGAGGGTATTGAAGGGTGGATTAGTAAATTTGCAGATGACACCAAAGTCGGAGGAGCGGTAGATAGTGAAGAGGGGTGTTATAGTTTGCAGAGAGACTTGGACAACTTGCAGAGCTGGGCCGAGAGGTGGCAAATGGAGTTTAAGTGGAAAAGTGTGAGATAATTCACTTTGGCAGGAATAACAAATGTGTAGAGTATAGGGCTAATGGTAGGACTCTTAATAGTGTTGATGAACAGAGGGATCTTGGTGTATGTGTGCATAGATCTCTGAAAGTTGGCAATCAAGTCGATAAGGTTGTTAAGAAGGCATATGGAGTCTTAGCTTTTATTGGTAGGGGGATTGAATTTAGGAGCCGCAGCATCATGTTGCAACGGTACAAAACTCTAGTGCGGCCGCACTTGGAGTATTGTGTGCAGTTCTGGTCCCCACATTATAAGAAAGATGTGGGGGCATTGGAGAGGGTACAGAGGAGGTTTACCAGGATGTTGCCTGGTATGGAGGGCAGGTCTTATGAAGAGAGGCTGAGGGATTTGAGGTTGTTTTCGTTAGACAGAAGGCGGCTAAGAGGAGACCTTATTGAAACATATAAGATGATTAGAGGTTTAGATAGGGTGGACAGTGATAGCCTTTTTCCTAGGATGGAGAAAGCTAGCACGAGGGGACATAGCTTTAAATTAAGGGGTGGTGGTTTTAGGACAGATGTCAGAGTTAGATTCTTTACCCAGAGGGTGGTAAGAGTATGGAATGCCTTGCCTGCGTCAGTGGTAGATGCGCCAAGTTTGGTGGCATTTAAGAGGTTAGTAGATAAGTTTATGGATGAAAGGGGAATGGTTTAGGTTAGAGGGTCACTGCTTGTTCCTAATTGGTCGGTGCAACATCAAGGGCCGAAGGGCCTGTTCTGCGCTGTAATGTTCTACGTTCTATGTTCTATGTTCTAAGTAAAGTGGTGGAGGCAGGTACTCTGGAATTATTTAAGAAATACTTAGATGGGCACATGAACAGAATGGGAATGGAGGGGTATAGAAAACTGATTTAAAATAGGCATCATGAGCCTCGGGAGTCCCTGGGAAGTGTGTAAACAGATGATGATATTGATGTATTTGTTTTTATGCTACAGGTGCTTTGGTCCACCTTGTTGTCTAACAAGGGGCATACATGCGATGGGTCGTGAGAGGACTGCTCTCGGATTTTTTTGAGAGTATCACGGGTAGACGTGGGAACATTGGGGTGGCGGCGCGGGCTCGTTGGGCTGAAGGTCCTGTTTCCCGTGCTGTTTTGTTCTTTGATCTTTGAGACCTGAAGGCAGTAAAGTGCCCACTTGAAAGATGAGGTGTTGTTTCTTGAGTTGTGTAGTGGGTGGCCCTTGAGGGAGTGGGTGGGACATAATCCAAAGCCATGTAATCAATGAGGTTACTATGGATCACTCAGTGGAAGCTGAGCCAATCAGCAGGAGGTCCCAGACCACAGATCGAGGAGGGACTGGCATTTGGAGACCAGGAGTCCAGAGAAGCAGTCACACTACAAGTCCTTGATAAATATGTACCTGTCAGGCAGGGAGGAAGTGGCCGAGCAATGGAACCGTGGTATACTAAGGAAGTTGAATCTCTGGTAAAAGAGAAAGAAGGAGGCTTATGTAAAGATAGAACATAGAACATAGAACACTACAGCACAAACAGGCCCTTCGGCCCACAAGTTGTGCTGAACACATCAAAACCTACCCAGCCATAGACCTATCTATAACCCCCAATCCCATTGGATCCCATATACTCATCCAGAAGTCTTTTAAAAGACCCCAGCGAGTTCGCCTCGACCACCACCGACGGCAGCCGATTCCATTCACTCACCACCCTCTGAGTGAAAAACTTTCCCCTAGCATCCCCTCTGTACTTGCTTCCCTGCACCTTAAATCTGTGCCCTCTCGTCGCGACCATTTCAGCCCTGGGAAATAGTCTCTGAGAGTCCACCCTATCTATTCCTCTCAACATCTTGTAAACCTCTATCAGGTCGCCTCTCAACCTTCGTCTCTCCAGGGAGAACAGTCCCAGCTCCCTCAACCTGCCTTCATAAGGCATGCCTCCCAATCCAGGCAACATCCTTGTAAATCTCCTCTGCACCCTTTCAATAGCTTCCACGTCCTTCCTATAGTGAGGCGACCAGAACTGCGCACAGTACTCCAAGTGTGGTCTGACAAGGGTCCTATAAAGCTGCAGCATTACCTCCTGACTCCTGAACTCAATCCCTCGATGAATGAAGGCCAGTACACCGTAAGCTTTCTTAACCACATCCTCCACCTGGGAGGCCGATTTGAGAGTCTTATGGACCCGGACCCCAAGATCCCTCTGCTCTTCCACACAGCTAAGACTCCTACCTTTGATAGTGTACTCATTCATCCCGTTGGATCTGCCAAAATGGACCACAACACATTTATCCGCGTTGAAGTCCATCTGCCACTTCTCCGCCCAGTCTTGCATCCTGTCGATGTCATGCTGCAACTTCTGACATCCCTCCAGACCATCCACAACACCACCGACCTTCGTGTCATCGGCGAACTTACTCACCCATCCCTCCACTTCCTCATCCAGGTCATTTATGAAAATGACAAACAGCAAGGGTCCTAGAACAGATCCCTGGGGCACTCCACTGGTGACCGACCTCCATGCAGAAAAAGAGCCATCCACAACCACCCTCTGCCTTCTGCAGGCAAGCCAGTTCTGGATCCACAAGGCCAAAGCCCCTTGGATCCCATGGCCTCTCACCTTCTCAAGAAGTCTTGCATGTGGGACCTTGTCAAATGCCTTGCTGAAGTCCATGTACACCACGTCCACTGCTCTTCCTTCGTCAATGTGTTCAGTCACATTTTCGAAGAACTCAATTAAGCTCGTAAGGCACGACCTGCCTTTTACAAAACCATGCTGACTATTTCTAATCAACCTAAACTTCTCCAAATGCTCGTAAATCTTGTCCCTCAGAAGCCTCTCCATCAGCTTACCAACCACTGAGGTCAGACTCACCGGTCGGTAATTTCCAGGACTATCCCTGTTCCCTTTCTTGAAAATAGGGACCACATCCGCAATCCTCCGGAACCTCTCCCGTCTCCATCGACGACGCAAAGATCATCGCCAGGGGCTCTGCAATGACATCCCTCACCTCCCACAATAACCTGGGGTACATCCCATCTGGTCCCGGAGACTTGTCTATCTTGATAGCATTTAAAAGTTCTAACACATCCGCTTCCTTAATATCTACATACTCAATCTTTTCAGTCTGCCGCAAACTTGTAGTGCATCCTCCCAGATCACTTTCCACCGTGAATACTGAGGCAAAGTACTCATTAAGCACCTCTGCCATTTCTTCCGGTTCCATACAGACTTTTCCCCCTTCACCTTTTATAGGTCCTATCCCTTCTCTTCTCATCCTTTTACTTTTCACATATTTGTAGAAGGCCTTGGGATTCTCCTTAATCCTACCAGCCAAGGCCTTCTCATGACCCCTTCTGGCTCTCCTAATTTCCTTTTTAAGCTCTCTTCTATAAGCCTTATACTTCTCTAGATCCCCAACATCTCCTAGCTCTTTGAACCTTTTATACACCTTTCTTTTCTTCCTGACTACGTTCACCACTGCCTTCGTGCACCACGGTTCCCGCGTCCTACCAAAACCTCCTTGTCTCACCGGAACGTTGTCGTGCAAAGCTCCAGACAAGCATTCCTTGAATATCTGCCACCTTCCTTCTGTGCTTTTCCCCAAGAACACCTCCTTCCAGTTTATTCGCCCCAACATCTGCCTGATGTCTTCATATTTCCCCTTATTCCAGACAAACACCTTCCTAGCCTGCCTGATCCTATCCTTTTCCAATGCAAGGGTGAAGGAGATAGAATTATGATCTCCATCCCCAAGATGCTCTCCTACCGAGAGATCCATCACCTGTCCTGGTTCATTAGCTAGTACCAGGTCCAGTACAGCCTCTCCTCTCGTAGGCTTGTCCACGTGCTGTGTCAGGAAACCCTCCTGAACACACCTAACAAACTCCTCCCCATCCAAACCCCTTACCCTTGGGATATTCCAGTCGATGTTTGGGAAATTGAAGTCTCCCATCACAACAACTCTGTTATTTCTACATCTCTCCAGTATCTGTTTCCCTATCTGCACCTCAACTTCCCTGTCACTATTGGGCGGCCTATAGAATACACCCAGCAACGTCACCGACCCTTTGCTATTCCTAACTTCCACCCACAGAGACTCCGTAGACATTCCCTCCTCGGTATCCACCTTCTCTGCAGCCATGACACTGTCCCTGATCAACAGTGCCACTCCACCACCTCTTTTGCCTCCCTCCCTGTCCTTCCTGAAGGATCTGAATCCCGGGACCTGTAGTACCCAGTCCTGTCCCTGAGACATCCAAGTCTCTGTAATGGCCACCACATCACAATCCCAAGCAGCAATCCACGCCCTAAGTTCATCCACCTTATTTACTACACTCCTGGCATTAAAATAGACACAGCTCAGTCCCTCAGACTGGACATTTCCCTTCTCCCCCACTCGTCTAACCTGCCTCTCATCCTGCCTAGAGTCCTTCCCTACCTGGGAGCTAACTTCCTTGCTCCCAGTCTCCACATCACTATTCCCTCCCCCTAACCTTTCTAGTTTAAAGTCCCCCCAGTAGCCCTAGCCAGTCTTCCCGCCAAGATATTAGTCCCCCTGGGATTCAGGTGCCACCCGTCTTTGCTGTACAGGTCACACCTGCCCCTAAAGAGGTCCCAATGATCCAGGAACCGGAATCCCTGCCCCCTGCTCCAGTCCCTCAGCCACGTATTCAACCTCCACCTCATACTATTCCTGCTCTCACTCTCCCGAGGCGCAGGCAGCAATCCTGAGATTACTACCTTCGCTTTCCTCTCTCTCAGCTGCCTACCCAGTTCCCTATAATCCCTTTTCATGTCCACTTCCCTCTTCCTGCCTATGTCAGTAGTACCTATATGTACTACAACTTCCAGTTCCTCACCCTCCCCTTTCAGGATGTCCGGGACGCGTCCAGAGACATCCTGAATCCCAGCTCCAGGGAGACATACCACCATCCGCGACTCCCGTCTGCGTCCACAAAAACGCCTGTCCGCCCCCCTCACTAGGGAGTCCCCTATAAGCACTGCCTTTTTGCTCTGTTTTTTAGGTTTTTGTTTAGCTCCAGGGAGCTGGCCACCGCTGCCTCCCTTGGATGAGCTGTCCCCCACAGTAGTACTCAGGCAAGAGTACTTATTTTGAAGGGGGACATCCACCGGTGTACTCTCCATCACCTGAGGTTTCCCCTTCCTAATAGTTACCCATGTGCCTTCTCCCCTTTGCCCTGGTGTGACTACTTGTCTGTAGCTCCTATCAATAATCTCCTCATTCTCCCTAATGAGTCGAAGGTCCTCAAGCTGCATTTTCAGTTCTTTTACCTGGTCCCGTAGGGATTGCAGCTCCACACAGCGATCACAGGTATGGACATCTGGGAGACCAGGAGCCTCCAAGACCTCCCACATGTTACACTGGCAACAACATGCTGGCCTCACACCCATGCTTGCCCCTTTTTAGTAACCCAGAGAAAAAAAAATAAGAAAGATTAAAAAAAAACTTACCTTGCCTCCCCTTTTTGCTTAGGCTCTGTGAGCCAAGGACCTTACAGCTCACACAAAAACAAACTTACCTGCTCCTTCTCAGAGCTCTCCTCTCTCTCGCTCTTTTTTAGGTTAGAGGAGGAGGGGGGGTTAGGATACTCTACTTGTGTAGAGTATCGGGATTCCACACCACCCCAATTTATAGTGAGGTTGAAAAAAAAAAACTACACTACCCAAGGTGCTTTGCATCACCTTGCGGGTTTACAAGTTTAAAAAGTTTTAAAAAACTAGTAAAATTTAGACTTAAAAATCGCTCTACTCACTCACAAGCTCTCCACTCACAAATCGCTGCCTCTCCACAGTGCTCCCAAGGAACAAGGAACAAGGATGAGACATGAAGGCTCAGTTAGGGCACTGGAGAGTTATAAATTAGCCAGGAGGGAGTTAAAGAAAGAGTTAAGAAGATCTAGAAGAGGACATGAGAAGACTTTGGCTGGTAGGATCAAGGAGAACCCTAAAGCTTTCTATAGGTAGGTCAAGAATAAAAGATTGGTTAGGGCAAGATTAGGTCAATCAGAGATAGCAGTGGGAAGTTGTGCGTGGAGCCTAAAAAGATAGGAGAGGCACTGAATGAATATTTTTTTGTCAGTATATATGCAGAAAGCCTGCAGTATATATGCAGAAAATAGGGACATATTCAGCACAACTTTGTGGGCCAAAAGACCTGTATTGTGCTGCAGTTTTTCTATGTTTTTTTATATCTGAGCCAATCAACAGGAGATTGGGGACCATGGGTCGAGGAGGAACTGGGGGTCCTGAAAGGCTATCACACCAGTAATCTAGTCTTACCCTGTTGTACATGTATTGTACAAGTTGTACAATACTCTGTTGGCAATAAAACTGTTATAATTAGAGTTGCATCGGGACAGTCTCGATCTTATTACGAGCTTGCACTGAGATTCATAGGAGCAGTGGAAGAGGCAAGAGCAGTGAGTGTAGTTAAGAATGAAGATGCTGACAATCCCGGTTGCGCTGAAAAGAGGATTATACATAGAACATAGAACATTACAGCGCAGTACAGGCCCTTCGGCCCTCGATGTTGCGCCGGCCAGTGGACCCTCTAACTTAAACTATTCCAATATCATCCATATGCCTATCCACCGACCATTTGAATGCCCCCAAAGTAGGTGAGTCCACAACTGCTGCAGGCAGGGCATTCCACGCCCTCACCACCCTCTGTGTAAAGAACCTGCCTCTGACATCCGTCCTATAACTACCACCTCTTAATTTAAAGTTATGTCCCCTCGTGTTGGTCATCACCATCCGAGGAAAAAGGCTCTCACTATCCACCCTATCCAATCCCTTGATCATCTTATACGCCTCAATTAGGTCACCGCGTAACCTTCTTCTCTCTAATGAAAATAACCTCAGGTCCCTCAGCCTTTCCTCATAAGGCCTTCCCACCATACCAGGCAACATCCTGGTAAACCTCCTCTGCACCCTTTCCAATGCTTCCACATCTTTCTTATAATGCGGTGACCAGAACTGTACGCAATACTCCAAGTGCGGCCGCACCAGAGTTTTGTACAGTTGTAACATAACCTCACGGCTCCTAAATTCAATCCCTCTACCAATAAAAGCTAACACACCGTACGCCTTCTTAACAACTTTATCAACCTGGGTGCCAACTTTCAAAGAGCTATGTACTTGTACCCCAAGATCCCTCTGCTCGACAACACTATTAAGGGTCCTTCCATTAGCCCTATATTTCATATGCCTGTTATTCCTACCAAAGTGAATCACCTCACACTTATCCGTATTGAATTCCATTTGCCACCTCATGGCCCAGCTCTGCAACCTATCTATGTCCCTCTGCAAACTGTAACATCCATCCTCGCTGTCTACAACTCCCCCCACTTTGGTATCGTCAGCAAATTTACTAATCCAACCCTCTACACCCTCATCTAGGTCATTTATAAAAATAACAAACAGCAGTGGCCCTAAAACAGATCCTTGAGGTACACCACTTGTAACTGCAATTATCCATGAAATCTTCATCGAGTCTGCATTCAGCTTCCCTACAACACAGAACATGAGCAATGAATATTAAACTGGAAGAACATAGAACATAGAACAATACAGCACAAACAGGCCCTTCGGCCCACGGGTTGCGCCAATCACATCTACCAATCTACAGACCTATCTATAACCTCCTATCCTATTCTTTTCCATATACTCATCCAGAAGTCTCTTAAAAGACCCCAGTGAGTTTGCCTCAACAACCTCCGACGGCAGTCGGTTCCATTCACTCACCACCCTCTGAGTGAAAAACCTACCCTGACATCTCCTTTGTATTTGCTTCCCTGCACCTTAAATCTGTGTCCTCTCGTAGTGACCATTTCAGCTCGGGGAAATAGTCTCTGAGAGTCCACCTATCTATTCCTCTCAACATTTTATAAACCTCTATCAGGTCGCCTCTCAACCTACGTCTCTCCAGTGAGAAGAGTCCCAGCTCCCTCAACCTATCTTCATAAGGCCTGCCTCCCAATCCAGGCAGCATCCTTGTAAATCTCCTCTGAACTCTCTCAATAGCCTCTACATCCTTCCTATAATGAGGCGACCAGAACTGCACACAATACTCCAAGTGGGGTCTGACAAGAGTCTTATAGAGCTGCATTATTACCTCCTGACTCCTAAACTCTATTCCTCGATTAATGAAGGCCAGTACACCGTACGCCTTCTTGACCACTTCCTCCACCTGCGAGGCCGATTTAAGAGTCCTATGGACCCGGACCCCGAGATCCTTCTGCTCTACAACACAGCTAAGACTCCTGCCCCTTATATTGTACTCCTTCATCCCATTATTCCTGCCAAAATGGACCACTACACATTTATCTGCATTGAAGTCCATCTGCCACTTCTCCGCCCAGTCTTGCATCCTGTCTATGTTCTGCTGCAACTTTTGGCATCCCTCCAGACCATTCACAACACCACCGATCTTTGTATCGTCGGCAAACTTGCTAACCCATCCCTCCACTTCCTCATCCAGGTCATTTATGAAAATGACAAACAGCAGGGGTCCCAGAACAGATCCCTGGGGCACTCCACTGGTTACCGACCTCCATGCAGAACAAGACCCATCCACAAGCACTCTCTGCCTTCTGCCGGCAAGCCAGTTCTGGATCCACGAGGCCAAAGCCCCTTGGATCCCATGCCCTCTCACCTTCTCCAGAAGCCTTGCATGTGGGACCTTATCAAACGCCTTACTAAAGTCCATGTACACTACATCCACCGCCCTTCCTTCGTCAATGTGTTCAGTCACATTTTCGAAGAACTCAACTAGGCTCGTAAGGCATGACCTGCCCTTGACAAAACCACGCTGACTATTTCTAATCAGTCCAAACTTCTCCAAATGTTCATATATCTTATCCCTCAGAAGCCTCTCCATCAGCTTACCAACCACTGAAGTCAGACTCACCGGTCGGAAATTTCCTGGACTGTCCCTGTTCCCTTTCTTAAAGATACGAACCACAAGTAGTACAAGCAAATCATTGTTTCACCTGGAGGACTGTGGAAGAGCAAACATAGACCTGATCATCATACTGCAGACCTTCTCCATTCAGTCTGTGTGACAGTTTCTTCTGCCTGTTATTCTAATTCTCCACTCCACTCACACTCTGACCTCACTGTCCCTGGTCTGCTGTCTCTGGAGCTCAGTGCAAACTTGTGAATCGCACCTCTTTCAATGAGGCTTTTTACAGCATTCCAAACTCAACATCAATTTCAAAGGTTACAAATCACAGCCGTTGCTGATTGGGCAGCAGATACTGGTGATGATTCTGCTGTTGCCATTTACGCCTCCATTAAAACAACCTTTTTTTTCTTTAATTCTCCAGCTGCCATCTCCTTTTGCCTTTAGTCAGTTGATCTCTGTTCTGTCCACTGAGTCATATTTGATCTTTCCTGCCTTTTTTTTCCTTAGCCATTGTCCCTGCTTAAAACCTGTTGCATCTTCAAAATTTCTCAGGTCTGTTGAAAGGTTCTCTGATAGGCTAAATCGCTGCTAATTCCGAAGATGAAGAGCTGGAATTGCTTTCAGCAGGAATCAGACTGAGGAATTGCAGCTGGATTATTACTCAGAGATTGATGTTTATGAAGAACTTGCTCAGAAACTGACTCTAGGCGAAGACCAAATTCAGACCTGGCTCATTGCACAAAGCTGAAAAGATCTTACCGTGAATCTCAGTTTCTGGTTGTGAAAACAACCATCAAATTAACAAAAGTCAGCTCATAGCTGTAGGAACCTGATCATCGAAAAGTCCTTTAGTTTTGTAGGAGAAGTCGAAGAGGCCAAGACCAATGAGTGTGATTAAGGGTTTTGTCAAGGGCAGGTCATGCCTTACGAGCCTAGTTGAGTTCTTCGAAAATGTGACTGAACACATTGACGAAGGAAGGGCGGTGGACGCAGTGTACATGGACTTTAGTAAGGCGTTTGATAAGGTCCCACATGCAAGGCTTCTGGAGAAGGTGAGAGGGCATGGGATCCAAGGGGCTTTGGCCTCTTGGATCCAGAACTGGCTTGCCGGCAGAAGGCAGAGAGTGGTTGTGGATGGGTCTTGTTCTGCATGGAGGTCGGTAACCAGTGGAGTGCCCCAGTGATCTGTTCTGGGACCCCTGCTGTTTGTCATTTTCATAAATGACCTGGATGAGGAAGTGGAGGGATGAGTTAGCAAGTTCGCCGACGATACAAAGATCGGTGGTGTTGTGGATGGTCTGGAGGGACGCCAAAAGTTGCAGCGGGACATAGACAGGATGCAAGACTGGGCGGAGAAGTGGCAGATAGACTTCAACACAGATAAATGTGTAGTGGTCCATTTTGGCAGGAATAATGGGATGAAGAAGTACAATATAAGGGGTAGGAGTCTTAGCTGTGTTGTAGAGCAGAAGGATCTCGGGGTCCGGGTGCATAGGACTCTTAAATCGGCCTCGCAGGTGGAGGAAGTGGTCAAGAAGGCGTACGGTGTACTGGCCTTCATTAACCGAGGAATAAAGTTTAGGAGTCAGGAGGTAATGATGCAGCTCTATGAGACTCTTGTCAGACCCCACTTGGAGCATTGCGTGCAGTTCTGGTTGCCTCATTATAGGAAAGATGTAGAGGCTATTGAGAGAGTTCAGAGGAGATTTACAAGGATGCTACCTGGATTGGGAGGCAGGCCTTATGAAGATAGGTTGAGGGAGCTGGGACTCTTCTCACTGGAGAGGCGTAGGTTGAGAGGTGACCTGATAGAGGTTTATAAAATGTTGAGAGGAATAGATAGGGTGGACTCTCAGAGACTATTTCCCCCGAGCTGAAATGGTCACTACAAGAGGACACAGATTTAAGGTGCAGGGAAGCAAATACAAAGGAGATGTCAGGGGTAGGTTTTTCACTCAGAGGGTGGTGAGTGAATGGAAACGACTGCCGTCGGAGGTTGTTGAGGCAAACTCACTGGGGTCTTTTAAGAGATTTCTGGATGAGTATATGGAAAAGAATAGGATAGGGGGTTATAGATAGGTCTGTGGATTGGTAGATGTGATCGGCGCAACTCGTGGGTCGAAGGGCCTGTTTGTGCTGTATTGTTCTATGTTCTATGTTCTAAGAATTAACATGCTGACAATACAAGTTACAATGGTGTACTGAGCAGAGGTGTTCCACAAAGAGAAATTCTTTGACCGTTTCTGAAATAATTCCTCTAAGGGCAGTATCCCTTCACCAAATTTAGATTAATTTAGATTAATTTACATAGTAAACAACACCCAAACAGGTACTTCCTTATACAGAGTATAAACCCAGAATGCAAAAAACGCTGACACTCCTCATCATGCAGGGCTCCAAGGCTGGGTTGAATTCTAAGAATTCTACGTCTGTGGAAGAGTAGTGTTGAGACAGCTGGACCAGAAGTGTTCAGAAGTTGGCCATATTCAGATATTCAGTGGTGAGATTAGTGTCAGGGAATTAATAGCGTGAAGATGAGAGGTTATGGAATTAGAGCCTAGTGGAATCATGGCTGGCGCAGACCTGATGGGCCAAATGGCCTCTTTCTGCTCTGTAGGGATTCTATGATTCTGGGACCATGGGCCTCGTTAAATTCATTGCTGTTTCCTGACGCTCTGTCTTGAAACATTAACTCTATTGCACTCTCCACAGATGCTGCATGGTCAATGGAACATTTTCTGGGAATACAGGAAGATAAATGAGAAACGTAGTTCAAGGGTCCAATCACCTAAGACCTCAGTAGTAAGCAAGAAAGAGATAAGGAAGGATATGGCACTCAGAGAGAATAGCTTGAAGCTAGTAATGAAAACGCCTTCTTTAGATGCTGCTAGTTTAGAAGGAAACATGTCCAGCTGGAAAAACAGAGTAAGAAGTCTCACAACACCAGGTTAAAGTCCAACAGGTCTGTTTAGATTTTAACCTGGTGTTGTGAGACTTCTTACTGTGTTTATCTCGGTCCAACACCGGCATCTCCATTTCAGGAAAGCAGAGGCCCAGGTTTTGTTTACAATCCATTGGTAGTTGACAGTAACTAAAGGGTTTACCATTTTACCAGTGAGTTCTTGGATGGAGCTTTAGCAATTGAGGAGAGACACTGGTGTTCAGTTGGATTAATCAGAGAGACAGACAACTCAAAAGAGGTTAGAAGGAAATATTTTTCACCCAGGGTGGGCGGGGGGGGGTAGTTTAGTAATTTATTCAAAAGGATGGTGGAGGCAAACATCCTTTAAGTGCATTCATTGTCGGTGCTAAATGTGCAGCAAACAAGGGTTAGAACGAGAGAGCAGGCTGAAAGGCTGCTGGTGGGCTGGCAAGTAGACAATGGGGTGAATGGCCTCCTTCCATTCAATAAATTGCTATGATTTCTACACAGGATTAGTTGAATCAGAGTCAGAAATGTGGAGCCACTTTGAATCCCTTTTACAAACAGGCGTTCACTCACAGTTGAAACTTTGCACAAGATCCAAGTAACACAAACATACAAAAAACACTCTGAAATTACTGTCACTTGCAAATTACCTTGCAATCTTCTTTTTTAAATTACCAACTCCAGATAGCTTTCAGTGCAGCAAATCTTTCAAGCCATAAAGCACAAGAGAGGGACTAAAATCACATCTGAAAATGTTCCAGGTATGCACTGTATCCAAACTCAAAGATCATGTGAGGGGTGAAGAGGGGTGTTATAGTTTGCAGAGGGACTTGGACAAGTTGCAGAGCTGGGCCGAGAGGTGGCAAATGGAGTTTAATGTGGAAAAGTGTGAGGTAATGCACTATGGCAGAAATAATAAATGTGTAGAGTATAGGGCAAATGGTAGGATTCTGAGTAGTCTAGATGAACAGAGGGATCTTGGTGTGTATGTGCATAGATCCCTGAAAGTAGGCAGTCAGGTCGAGAAGGTTGTTAGGAAGGCATATGGAGTCTTGGCTTTTATTGGTAGAGGGATTGAATTTCGGAGCCGCAACGTCATGTTGCAACTGTACAAAACTCTAGTGCGGCCGCACTTGGAGTATTTGTGCAGTTCTGGTCCCCACATTATAAGAAAGATGTGGAGGCATTGGAGAGGGTACAGAGGAGGTTTACCAGGATGTTGCCTGGTATGGAGGGCATGTCTTATGAGGAGAGGCTGAGGGATTTGAGGTTGTTTTCGTTAGAAAGGAGTAGGCTAAGAGGGGACCTGATCGAAACATATAAGATGATTAGAGGTTTAGATAGGGTGGACAGTGATAGCCGTTTTCCTAGGATGGAGAAAGCTAGCACGAGGGGACACAGCTTTAAATTAAGGGGTATGAGTTATAGGACGGATATCAGAGGTAGGTTCTTTACTCAAAGAGTGATTAGGGAGTTGAATGCCCTGCCTGCATCTGTTGTAGATGCGCCAAGTTTGGTGGCGTTTAAGAGGTTAGTTGATAAGTATATGGAAGAGAAGGGAATGGTTTAGTTTAGAGGGGCATTGCTTTTTATATTGGTCGGCGCAACATCGAAGGCCGAAGGGCCTGTTCTGTGCTGTAATGTTCTATGATCAGGGAGAATTGTTACTGAGGATTTTAGCCGGCTGCCTATCCCCAGGCTTCGAATTTACCCCTGCAGCCACTGTTCTTGTTGCAATGAATGTCAGAGGATATCCAATATCTGATCCCGGGTGGACCCAGAAGCTGCAAGCACACATTCAATACCAATTATATGTTTTTACAAAGGATGTTTCATCAGAAATGTTGTGATGTTTATGAATCTCCATGGAAATGAGGCAGTTTCACTCTTTATACAGAAAAAATCAAGAGGTTTGACTGGTCACACGTTCACACTCACTCACACACACACACACACACACACCACAACACCAATCACACACACACACACACACACCACCCACACCACACAACTCACAACTCACGCACACACACACACACATCCACACTACAACCACACAAACTCACACAAACACACACACACACAAACTCACACCCACACACACAAACACAAACACACAACTCACACACTACACAAACACACACACACACAAACTCACACACACACACAACTCACACACACCAAAACTCACACATCACACACAAACTCACACACACACACAAACTCACACACACACACCAAACTCAACACACACACCAAACCACACACACACACAACAAACTCACACACACACACAAACTCACACACACACAACAAACACACACACACACACACTCACACCGACACACACAAACTCACACACACAAACTCCACACACACACAAACCAATACACCAAACAACAACACACACACACAAACACACCGCAAACTCACCACACACACAGCACACACACACAAACTCACACACTCAAACACACACAAGCACAATACTCACACACACCACAAACACACACAAACACAAACACACACACACACACACAAACTCACACACACACACACACACACAAACTCACACACACACAACACAAACTCACACACCAAACACACACAAACACACGAACATCAAACTCAGCACAGAGTACTCAAACACACACAAACAAAACTCACAAACACACACACAAACACACACATCACCACATACTCACACAAACACACAACTCACACCGCAAACACACACACGCACACACACAACAAACACACAAACTCACACACAACAACACACAAAAAACACACAAACTCACCACACACAAACTCACACACACACACAAACTCACACACAACACACACACACAAAACTCACACACAACACAGAAACTCCACACACACAAACTCACACACACAAACTCACACATACACAAAACACACACACACACAAACTCACACACACCAACAAACTCACACACACACACACACACACACAAACTCCACACACACACACATACACAAACCCACACACACAAACTCACACACAACTCACACAAACACACACACAACACACAAACTCACACACACACAAACGCACACACACACACCAAACCACACACACACAACTCACACACACACGCAAACACACACATGAACATACACACACACACACACAAACACACCACACACACACACACACACGGAACACACACACACGCAAACACACACACACAAACTCACACACCCACCACAAACTCCACACCACAACACAAAACCAACACACACACACACAAACCCACACACCACCACACACAACTCACACACACAAACTCAACACCAACAAACTCACACAAACTCCACACGCAACCACACACACAGACAAACTCAACACACACACCAACTCACCACACAAACAAACCACACAACCACACAAACTCACACACACACACAACACACACCACAAACTCACCCACAAACTCACACACACAAACTCACACACACACACAAAACTCACACCCACAAACTCACACACACACAAACTCACCACACACACACCAAACTCACTACTCACAACTCACACACACAAACTCACACACCACACTAAAAACTCACACACACACACACACACACACACATAAACACAAACTCACACACACAACCACGCACAACCACACACACCACACACACACATAGAACATAGAAACATAGAACAACAGCACAACAGGCCCTTCGGCCTTCGATGTTGTGCCGACCAAACATAAAAAGCAATGCCCCTCCAAACTAAACCATTCCCTTCTCTTCCATATACTTATCAACTAACCTCTTAAACGCCACCAAACTTGGCGCATCTACAACAGCTGCAGGCAGGGCATTCCACTCCCTAATCACTCTTTGAGTAAAGAACCTACCTCTGATATCCGTCCTATAACTCATACCCCTTAATTTAAAGTTGTGTCCCCTCGTGCTAGCTTTCTCCATCCTAGGAAAAAGGCTATCACTGTCCACCCTATCTAAACCTCTAATTATCTTATATGTTCAAGATCCCCCCTTAGCCGCCTCCTTTCTAACGAAAACAACCTCAAATCCTTCAACCTCTCTTCATAGGACCTGCCCTCCATACCAGGCAACATCCTAGTAAACCTCCTCTGTACCCTCTCCAATGCCTCCACATCTTTCTTATAATGTGGCGACCAGAACTGCACACAATACTCCAAGTGCGGCAGCACTAGAGTTTTGTACAGTTGCAACATGATGCTGCGGCTCCTAAATTCAATCCCCCTACCAATAAAAGCTAAGACTCCATAAGCCTTCTTAACAACTTTATCCACTTGACTGCCTTGACATGTCCACTTGACATGTGCACACACACACAGATATACACACACATGCGCATTTTTTACACACACACAGATACACATGCACAGACTCGCACACAGATGCACGCACGCGCGCACACACACACACACTCATGTACACACAGGCTGACACACATACACACACACAGCCTCTCAATACCACAGCTTCTTCCCTGCTGGCTGCCATCAGACTTTTACATAGAACATAGAACACTACAGCACAAACAGGCCCTTCTGCCCACAAGTTGTTCCGATCATACCCATACTTACCAGGCCTCAGAACTATCTGTAATTCCCAATCCCATTAAATCCCATATACTCATCCAAAAGTCTCTTAAAAGACCCCAGTGAGTTCCCCTCTACCACCACTGACGGCAGCCGATTCCATTCACTCACCACCCTCTGAGTGAAAAACTTACCCCTGTACTTGCCCCTCAGCACCTTAAACCTGTGTCCTCTCATAGCGACCATTTCAGCCCTGGGAAATAGCCACCGAGAATCCACTCTATCTATTCCTCTCAACATCTTATAAACCTCTATCAGGTCGCCTCTCAACCTTCGTCTCTCCAGGGAGAAGAGACTTGGCTCTCTCAACCTATCTTCATAAGGCATGCCCCCAAATCCAGGCAACATCCTTGTAAATCTCCTCTGCACCCTCTCAATAGCTTCCACGTCCTTCCTATAGTGAGGCGACCAGAACTGCGTACAATACTCCAAATGGGGTCTGACAAGAGTCTTATAAAGTTGCAGCATTACCTCCCGACTCCTAAACTCAATCCTTCTATTAATGAAGGCCAGTACACCTTATCCCTTCTTAACCATATCCTCCACTTGCGGGGCAGATTTAAGGGTCCTATGGACCCAGACCCCAAGATCCTTCTGCTCCTCCACACTGCCAAGACTCCTATCCTCGATATTATATTCCTTCATCCCATTGGTCCTGCCAAAGTGGACCACTACACATTTATCCGCGTTGAAGTCCATCTGCCACTTCTCCGCCCAGTCTTGCATCCTATCTATGTCTCGCTGCAACTTCAGGCATCCCTCCAGACTATCCACAACACCACCAACCTTTGTATCGTTGGCAAACTTACTAACCCATCCCTCCACTTCCTCATCCAGGTCATTTATGAAAATGACAAACAGCAGGAGTCACAAAACAGATCCCTGGGGCACTCCACTGGTTACCGACCTCCATGCAGAAGAAGACCCATCCACAACTACTCTCTGCCTTCTGCAGGCAAGCCAGTTCTGGATCCACAAGGCCAGAGCCCCTTGGATCCCCTGCCCTCTCACCTTCTCAAGAAGTCTTGCATGGGGGACCTTATCAAATGCCTTGCTGAAATCCATGAAAACCACATCCACTGCTCTTCACATTTGAATGATTCCATCACATATTAAAATGATCTCTCCCTTCATTTTATCTGTAACTATAACACTATATTCTACATGGTCTCCTTTCCTTCTGCCCCTACGTACTCTATGAATGGTCTGTTTTATCTGTAAAAAGCTCTCAAGAAACAATACTTTTCACTGTATCCCTATACAAGTAACAATAATGAATCAATTCAATTCAAGCATGAGTCCAGAATCTGCACTCATACCAATTCACACGGATTGAAGGAACTGCAAACATCCAATCCCATAAACACCGTCTTCTGAGACTACTATTGGGAAGTGCTCTCACTGTTCAGGAACTGCACTTGGAATATGAATTTTGTTGATATATTTGCAGCCAAACCTACGATCTGAACAAAGTTGCAGCTGATTAGAAGCTGATTGTAATCTCAGCTGGTTTTCCAGGAGGGTTGGAACAATTTCTATGGCAATTTCTAAATAGATGATGATATTGATGTACTTGTTTTTATCCTACAGGTGCTTTGGTCCACCTTGTTGTCTAACGAGGGGCATACACGCGGTGGGTCGTGAGAGGGCTGCTCTTGGATTTTTTTCGAGAGTATCCTAGTGCTTCACGTCGTTAGTGTACACTTGACCTATACCATTTGATGGGCAACACGACAGCTCAGTGACTATCGCTGTGCTGTGCAGATACATGGATTTGGGCCTGTGTCTGTGGGAGTTTGCGTATTCTCCCCGTGCTTGCGTGGGTTTTCTCCGGGAGCTCCGGTTTCCTCCCACATCCCCAAAGATGTGCTCTTAGGCTAATTGGCAAAACAAATTCTCCCTAAATTGTCTCAAATTTGGTTTTTAATTCATAGATCTATAAACATAGACAGGGATCGCGGGTAGAAGTGGGAACGTCGGGGTGGCGGCGCAGGCTCGTTGGGCTGAAGGGCCTGTTTCCCATTCTGTTTTGTTCTTTGTTCTTTGTATGGCAAGCAACGACAAGTTTCCAAAGACGTGTGGGTTAGGTGGATTGGCCATGTTAAATCCCCCCTTAGTGTCAGGGGGATGAGCAATGTAAATATGTAGGATTATGGAGATGGGTTGGGATTGTTGTCACTGCAGGCTGCATGGGTCAAGTGCCCTCATTTTGCACTGTAAAGTTCTATGATTCTATGATTCTGATTTTGAAAATAAGGTCCAGGCTGTCCTGGACCTTACAGCGTTTCAGTTATGACATTGTTCATGAATTGACACTCGGATTCACATCCGTTTTGACCTTACAACATCTCACTGGAGAACAAATACAAACATTCACACTTGCACATCGCCGTTCTCGCCAGGATTTTCTGGTCTCCCCGTCTCTGTGACCAGCAGCCCGTTGTTGTTCGGTGGCAGGATCTTCTGATCCCGCTGGTTTGCTATTGATTCCACCCCCTGCAGTGAGAGTATCGAGTTGCTGGGACCAGAAAATCCTGCCTGGGTAAAGAGCCCAGGAGATCAAGCCCTCTCCTTAACTCAAGATGCTCTGTTGCTGCTCCAACACCATTTCACTCCCAAACTGTTTCTTAAAATTTATAATTTATAATATCAATTTATTATTATACTGCTTTTTATAATTGATTGAGTGCAACATTTTGGTGAAAATAGATTAAATTGGTTTAGGAGCCAATCCTTAATTTCTAACATTGTTTTTATGGGAAAACTGGTTCTGATTTGCAACATTTTGACTTAAGTCTCAATTTTCAGGAACCAATTGTGTGGTAAGTCCAAGGACAGTCTATACTCAATTAATTCCATATCTCATGTGAGCCAGTCACAAAGACATCATACACCTACTCTTGACTCACTGATGAGATGTTTCCTATGTGGAATAAATAGAGTGAACAAAGAGCTTTTTTATAATGGATATTCCATCAAAAATATTGTAAGGTTTATGAGTCTCCATGGAAATGAGGCAGCTTCACTCCTAACATAGAGAAAATCGAGGTTTGACTCTTCACACACACATACACACACATACATACACACAAATAATTGTGTGCACACCCACACAAAGAACAAAGTGCAAAACAGCATGGGAAACAGGTCCTTCGGCCCAACGAGCCCGCGCCACCACCCCGATGCGCCACCTCTACCCGTGATCCCTGTCTATGTTTGTAGATCTATGGATTAAAAACCAAATTTGAGACAATTTAGGGAGAATTTGTTTTGCCAATTAGCCTAAGAGCACATCTTTGGGATGTGGGAGGAAACCGGAGCACCCGGAGAAAACCCACGCAAGCACAGGGAGAATGCGCAAACTCCCACAGACACAGGCCCAAATCCATGTATCTGCACAGCACAGCGATAGTCACTGAGCTGTCGTGTTGTCTGTCAAATGGCCCAGGTCAAGCGTACACTAACGACGTGAAGCACTAGGATACTCTCGAAAAAATCCAAGAGCAGCCCTCTCACGATCCATCGCGTGTATGCCCCTTGTTAGATAACAAGGCAGACCCAACCAAAGCACTTGTAGGATAAAAACAAGTACATCAATATCATCATCTATTTATACACTTCCCAGGGAACTCCCAAGGCTCATGATCCCTATTTTAAATCAGTTTTCTATATCTCTCCATTCCCATTCTGTTCATGTGCCCATCTAAGTATTTACACACACACATAAATGCATGAATGCACACATATGTACATGCATGTACACATGCACACATAACTACACACATGCACATACACAAACACACATTAATATAGACATACACACACACATACATGCATACACACACATGCGCATGAATGCATGAATATACATGTAATGCATACACACATGCACATGCACACAGTGACACTTACTCACATGCACACATGTGTGCATACCCACACACACACTCGCACACATTCTCACACGCATACATATACACACCACATACAAACTCATACTGAGCTGCTTTGAGGAGATGATGATACATTTTCCACATGAACCTCTGCACATTTATTCAGAAGGAGCCCTCATAATGGTATTAGATTGGGAATCCCAGCATATTGAATCATCAATACATTTCAGGGAGAACAAGAGTGCAATGTGAAAGAGAAGAGAGTAGAAGGGTACAGGGTAGGACGGGACAAAATTTAGAATGGGAGAAGGCTCCAGTATGACATAAACACTGGCATTGAGCAGTTGACCATTTTTATGTTGTAGTTCCTGGGTTATTTGGATCGATTACAGTTTGTCTACCACTGCAACAGGTCCAGAGCAGATGCCATCTTCCTGGCCCTGCACTGAACCCTGGACCTGCACTCAACTCTATACAACAAGGACACCTATGTCAGACTCCTTTTTACTAACTACAATTCAGCCATCAACACCATTATTCCTACGAGACTCATTTCTAAACTCCATGGCCTGGACCTTGGGACCTCTCTCTGCGACTGGCTCTTGAACTTCCTAACTCACAGATCACAATCACTAAGGATAGGCAACAGCACCTCTTCCACGGTCATCCTCAACACTGGTGCCCCACATTGCTGCATTCTCAGCCCGTTACTCTACTTCTTATACACCGGTGACTGTGTGGCCAAATTCCGCTCCAATTCAACTTTCAAGTTTGCTGACGACACCAGCGTAGTGGGTCGGATCTCAAACAGTGATGCAACAGAGTACAGGTATGAGATAGAGACTCTGGTGAACTGGTACAGCGACAATAATCTCTCCCTCAATATTAACAAAATGAAGGAGATTGTCATCAAATTCGGGAAGCATAAAGGAGAACATGCCCCTGTCTACACCAATCGGGATCAAGAGTTTCAGGTTTTTAGGTCTCCAGATCACCAACAACCTGTCTTGATCCCCCCATGCTGACACCATAGTTAAGAAAGCCCACCAATGCCTCTACTTTCTCAGAAGACTAAGGAAATTTGGCATGCCAGCTACAACTCTCATCAACTTTTACAGCTGTACCATAGAAGGTATTCTTTCTGGTTGTATCACAGTTTGGTATGGCTACTGCTTTGCCCAAGACTGCAAGGAACTACAAAAGGTAATAAATATAGCCCAGTCCATCACTCAAATCAGCCTCCCATCCATTGACTCTGGCTACACTTCCCACTGCTTAGGCAAAGCAGCCAGCATAATTAAGGATCCCACTCAACCTGGATGTTCTCTCTTCCACCTTCTTCTGTCAAGAAAAAGATACAAAGTCTGAGGTCACGCACCAACCAACTCAAGAATGGCTTCTTCCCTGCAGCTGTCAGACTTTTGAATGGACCTACCTCGCAATAACTTGATCTTTCTCCACACCCTAGCTTTGACCGTAACACTACATTCTGTACAATCTCATTTCCTTCTCTATGAACAGTATGCCTTGTCTGTATAGCACGGAAGAAACAATACTTTTCACTGTCTGCTAATTCATGTGACAATAATAAATCAAATCAAATAGTTTCTATACAATTCAATGTAGCTGTGAAGTTAATCTATAACTCTGCTGCTCAGGCGGTTCTTAAAGATTGTGCAGCAAAAGACAAAGAGCAAGTCATTCTCTTCAAGACTTTGCCTTCATGAGCAGAGAACCGATTGTCCTCCTAACCTTAACCCTAACCTTAACCCTAACCTTAACCTTAACCCTGACCTTAACCCTAACCCTGACCTTAACCCTAACCCTGACCCTAACACTAACCATAACCCTAACCCTAACCCTAACCTTAACACTAACCCTAACCTTAACCCTAACCCTAACCTAATCTTAACCCTAACCCTAACCCTAACACTAACCATATCCTAACCCTAACCTTAACCTAACCCTAACCCTTAACCAACACCCTAACCTAACCCTCATGAGCAGAGACCTACCCTATGCCTCCTAACCCTAACCTTAACCTTAACCTGACCTTAACCCTAACCTGACCTTAACCCTAACCCTAACCTTAACCCTAACCCCAACCCTAACCCTAATCTTAACCCTAACCCTAACCCTAACACTAACCACTAACCATAATCTAACCATACCTTAACCCTAACCCTAACCTTAACCCTAACCCTAACCTTAACCCTTCATGAGCAGAGAACCTATTGTCCTCCTAACCTTAACCCTAACCTTACCCTAACCTTAACCTAACCCTGACCTTAACCCTAACCCTGACCCTAACACTAACCATAACCCTAACCCTAACCCTAACCTTAACACTAACCCTAACCTTAACCCTAACCCTAACCCTAATCTTAACCCTAACCCTAACCTTAACCCTAACCCTAACCCTAATCTTAACCCTAACCCTAACCTTAACCCTAACACTAACCTTAACCCTAATCCTAACCCTAACCTTAACCCTAACCCTAACCCTAACCCTAATCCTAGGCCGGTCACTCTGTCAGTGCCTTGTTGGTCCAATGCCTTGAGCCAGTTGTCCCACCCTGCTGCCCAGGCTGAGATGCTGAAACCCAGACCCAGAATTGCTCAGGTTCATCCAGCCCCTCAAGTCTGCCCCGCCATTCAATAAGATCACTGGCTTGTGAACAATCTCAGTGAATGATTGGTAGATTTTCAGTTCCAGCAACAGCAATTTAACTCAAATCTCCAATGACACAGTTGTCCATAGTGGGTCTGAGTTTGGGATGAACTCACATTTACAGAGAGTGAACATTGAGAGGCCAGCCAGGGAGAATCAGAGCAGTCAGGTTAGAATCACCAATGATATCAGTGACTTCAGCATTAGATATGGACATTGGAGCAGGGATCAACCATTTAGACCCTTGAGCTTGTTCATTCAGATCATGTTGATCTGTAACTTTGTTCCATGTTCTCTCCTTGCCCATTTCCGTTCATGTCTTTTATTAAAATTCCTGTAGATTGATAACTTTTAAAAAAGGATATTATTTGCCCAATAACCAACTCAAAGATCCCACCACAGGATTTTACATTTTAAGACTTTTACTGTAGCAAAAGAAGTAAAATCAACATTGACAAAATGTTACCCAGTAGGCAACTAACAGATTAAACTGCAGAAAAGATAAGTTCTGAACACAACCAAGAATTTTACCCCTTATTTATACATTACATTGTACATAGGCATGGCCAGTATTTTACATTGTGTGTGAAATCACACGAGAAGGTAAGATTTACGGCAAGGTTGTATAAGGCATTCGTGAGGCCGAATTTAGAGTATTGTGTACAGGTTTGGTCACCTAGTTACAGGAAGGATATTAATAAGGTTGAAAGAGTGCAGAGAAGGTTTACAAGGATGTCGCCAGGATTTGAGAAGCTGAGTTACAGAGAGAGAGATTGAATAGGTTAGGACTTTATTCCCTGGAGTGTAGAAGAATGAGGGGAGATTTGATAGAGGTGTATAAGATTTTGATGGGTATAGATAGAGTGAATACAAGCAGGCTTTTTCCACTGAGGCTAGGGGAGAAAAAAACCCAGAGGGCATGGGTTAAGGGTGAAAGGAGAAAAGTTTAAAGGAAATATTAGGGGGGACTTCTTCACACAGAGAGTGGTGGGAATGTGGAATGAGCTGCCAGATAAATGCGGGGTCACTTTCAACATTTAAGAAAAACTTGAGCGGGTTCATGGATGAGAGGGGTGTGGAGGGATATGGTCCAGGTGCAGGTCAGTGGGGCTAGGCAGAAAAATGGTTCGGCACAGACAAGAAGGGCCAAAAGGCCTATCCCTGAGCAGTAATTTTCTATGGTTCTACGGTTCTAAGGTGTTAGGCAGGTGTCTCAATCTCACTGGGAACTTGTATAATATTTCAGTGGACGTGCATGCTTGAGAGTTGGAAGCATGCTCCTTGGCAATCAAATAGGCAATTGAACTCATTAAGGGTCAAATGGATGAAATTTTATGTAGTCCATCTGCTTCTGTGATGTCAGGTGGATGATTGTTCAGGTTATGGCCTTTACCTTTTAGCTTCAACCTTGATCCAGGGTAGGATGAACAATCCGCGCTGAAATAAAATTTTAAAATGTGTCTGGGGACCGAGATTTGTGCGAACAAAGGGAACGAAGAAAATCACAGCACGGGAACAGGCCCTTTGGCCCACCAAGCCTGCACCGACCATGCTGCATTCTAAACTAAAAACCCCCTATCCTTTCAGGGACCACATCCGACTATTCCCATCCGAAAAGAGAACAAAGAATTCTCAACAAAGCATTGTGTTCTAACTGCCGAGGGCAGTTGAGAGTCAATCATTCTGGAGTTACTTGGAGGCCAGATTGGGTAAGGACGGCAGATTTCCTTCCCTGAAGGACATTAGTGAACCCGGTGGGTTTTTTTGACAACTGGCAATGGTTTCATGGTCATCAATAGATTCTTAATTCCAGATACTTCTACTTCACTACAGTATTGTTCTAGGACTCTGTAAAATTAATTCAATGGAATCAGGGTATTTTTTCCCATTAAGCGGTTTCAAAATTTTTGAAGAGTGGTTTATGTAATAATTTTTGAAATGAAGCTTAGGACATGTGAGCAAAATCTCTGCTATCGGAAATGTTTACAACCCAAGAGCAGCTGTGGGCATTTAACTTCCTTTCAGAATGAATGTACCAATCCTAAGAGCTCATTTATTTATTCTGATAAAATCACAGTGATGCAAATGGAATGTGAATTATTATAAAAACTGATCTCAGGCTCTCTTTCTCCTCTGAACTTAGGCCATTGCTGCAGAAAATGCAGACTACCATTGCCACATTGCATTATTTGCAATAATAGATTAATTCCTGAAACCATATTGCTATTTTGGTTTTACATTAAAATACAGATCAAGATGAAATGCAATTGGGTTTTGCGGCATTCCATATCTATTTATCATTCAGCAGCAGAACACAGGGCTATTGTCTGAGTGAATAAAAGCAGAACTGCTGGAAATCAGAGAGAAAAAGTACTGGAAATACTCAGAACTGTTTTGGAGTTAGATCATCAACTGGAAAGGATATTCTGCTTTATGTGGAGGTCGCACCCACAGCGTGGAGAATTATCAGGGGGCCTGTGTCGCAACCACAGAGGGGTCAGGCCAAATTCAGTGTCTGTCAGGCACTTAGATGACCACATCCCCTGGTAGCAGGAACACTGCCCCTTGAGAAGAGCTGGCCAATCTCTCCTTGCCACCACCCCATCAAGGGCAGAGTTCCACCAGGGTTTGGTGTTGGATCCTTGGACTCAGTTGGATGAAGGTTATGGAGTTTGGGTCGTGGGAGAGGGGAGGACGGGAATCACAAACAAGGGCAGTGGGGGGGTGGCTTTTAGCAGCCAACACTCACCCCTTCCCCCTCCTTCCCCACCCCCTTTTCTCCCAGCAGCCAGGGGTCTCAACCAGGCACGGGGGGGAGGGGGGGGGGAGTTATAACAATGAGAAGCCATTAGCAGACATTACCAACAGGGTTTGCTATACAGCCCTCAGGATACACGGGAGAACCTTGCATCTCCCATTTCATCCCCAAGACACTGCTACATTCCAGTGGGAGCGCAGGAGACTATGGGAAGGAGTAAGGGGAGGGAGGAGGAGGATGTGGAGGGGGGGGAGAGGAAGGTTAGGGAGAAGGGTGTGGGGGAGTGTAGGAAAGGAGGTGTAGAGGGGGCAAGGCGAGGGGGTAAATCTGCGGGTTGTAGGGGAGGGGAGGGAGATGTGGAGGGTTTAGGAGAGGGAGGGGGATGTGAAGGATGTTGAGGAGGAGAAGGGGATGTGAAGCTGTAGGGGGAGAAGAGGGGGGTATGGGGGCATAGGGGAGAGGAGAGGGATGTATAGGAGATGGGTAGAGGGATGTGGGGAATGTAAGGGAATGGGGACGAGGATATTGGGGATGTAGGGAAGGGAATGTTGGGGGTGTAGGGGAGGGGAGGAGGGTATGGGAGGGGAGGAGGATGTGGAGAGTGTAGAAGGATGGGGTGGGGGGTATTGGAGTCCAGGGGAAAGGAGAGATGCAGGTGTGGGATGTCAGGGAAGGGGGATGGTGGGGATCTACAGGAAGGGGAGGGGGTGGGGGGGAAGGGAGTGGAATGTGGGGTGTAGGGAAGGGGATGTTGTGTGCATGGGGAGGAAAGGGGAATGTGGTGGGTGTAGGGATGGGGAGAGGAATGTGATGGCATAGGGAGAGGGGATTATGGGGTGTGCGGGGAGGGGAGGGGAATGTGGGGTGTGTGGGGAGGGGAGGGGAATGTGGGGTGTATAGAGAGGGAAGGAGGATGTGGTGGTGTAAGGAGAGGGAAGGGAGATGTGGGGGGTACAGGGAAGGGGAGGGGAATGTGTGGGTATAGGGAAGGGGAAGAGGATGTGGTGTGTGAGGAGAGGTGAGGGAGATATGGGAGGTGTAGGGGAAGAGGAGGGGGACGTAGGGGTGTAGGGGAGTGTAGAGGGATGTGGGGCTGTAGGTTGTGTACGGGGAGAAGGCAAGAACATTTTACCCTGGGGAATCTGCTCTAACCTTCATTATCGGACAGTAAAGGGATACACCGTGTGAGGGAGGGAGTGGAAATAAAAGCTGGGCTCATTTTATGAAGTGACACTTCCAGCTGCAATCTTGCTCACAGCCAGAGGAGGTCAGAACATCAGGCAAACTGTGTTGTAACCATATCTGTGCTGGCAGACACCGCCCCCACCACCCCACCACCCCCGGCGGTGGGGAGGGGGCTTGGAATTGAAATGTAGAAGCTGAAATAAATCCAAGAAATTGCAGATACTAGAAATCTGAAACAAAAACAGAAAATGCTGGAAAGACTGAGCTGGTCTGACTGGGAGAGAAAAAGAGTTAACATTTCATATCCAATATGACTGTTCTTCAGAACTGGAGAGGGGTAGAAATATCTCTCTCTCTCTCTACACCTCTCTCCAAGCAAAAAATAGACTAAAAATCTCTCTGCACAGGTGCTGCCAGACTTTCTGAGATTTTGCAGATCTCTCTGGTCTTGATTTGCTATTATTTACATATTGCAGATAAATGACAGGAAAATTATTGGATAGGTGAATAGACAGTTGGATAGGTAGATGGTTGGAGAGCTGGTTAGATAGATAGTTGGCTAGAAAAGTAAGCTGGTAAGTAGATGGATGAATGGATAGGTAGATAAAAAGCTGGAAATGTAGGTAACTGGGTAATTGGATGGGTAGGTGTTGGGTACACAGTTAGGATAGGTTGGTAAACAGATGGTTGGGTGCGTAGGAGGCTAACTAGATGGTTGGATAGCTAGCTAGCTAAATAATTGCATGGTTCTGGGTAATGTTGCTTTTAGGTGGGAAGGTAGACAGATATATAATTGGATATATTGTGAGATAGACAGTTGGATATATAGATGGATAAGTGGGTAGATGGGTAGGATTTGAACAGGAGGAGAGGAGGGACAGAGTGAAAAGCTCACTCAGTGTTAATGTGTGACGGTGGTTGATGCTGTGATCACATGCCCCTCTCCCTCTCATTTATAACTGCCTGTGGAAGCAGCAGAATCTGGACTCGCTGCGACAGACAGAGCGCTGCTGATGGAGAGGGGGCACTGAGCTGTAAGTGACTGCCGGATTGCTGGCAGCTTTGCCGGGAATGAACAGAGGAGGAGGGAGGGGGGATGTAGCTGGAGGTGAAATTGAGGAAGGCAGGTTCGAGGAGGGGGGGGGAGAGTGAATGGGGAAGAGACAGACCCCCCACCCCCTGCTCCCTCACAGCCTATAAAGTTCCCCAGTTGTGTGGGATACTCCGGGAGTTGGAGCTTTGATAGGATAGCGGGTTCCGTATTGCACCAGGAGCAGCAGCGTTGAGCCTGGAGCTGATGAATGAAAACCCAGAGGCAGCACTGTTCACTCAGCACTGCAATCTGAGGCTCTAACACAGACAGAGAGGGGGGGGTTATCTAAACTGGGAGGGGGTCATTCCCTGCCTCTGATACCCTGTTCAGGCTGGAGGTGCCCAGGGGAACTGGCTCTGAATCCGGATTAGGCTCCAGTTACTTTGCACCCCTCTGAAGGTCTCCATCCACAATCCTCACATCTCTCTGACACTCCACCTGAAACCGGATCAGACCCAGATCCTGAGTGGGGGGGGGGGGGGGGGTTAATTCTCCTAAGGGATCCCCTGCCGCATTGATCTGTCGCCAGAGAAGGGAGGACTTGCTTGGTGGGACTTTGGGTTTTCAGTTGGAAGTTCAGTTGAAGCTGTGTTGGTGAGGTCGCTGTCTGTTTGGGTAATAGCTGCAAAATCTCTCCAGCAGCTACAGAGAGAGAGAGAGAGAGCTCACTAAATGGTTATGTCTCACCAACTTGATGGAGCTTTGTTTTTAAAAAGAGGTGACAAAAATAATTGATGAGGGAAGGGCTGTAGAAGTAGTTTATATGGACTTTAGACATTTGACCAAGCAGACTGGTACAAAAACTAAAATCACAGGATCCTAGGTAAACTGGTGAGATGGATACAGATCTGCCTTGGTTATGGAAGACAGAGTGGAAAGGTGTTTTTCAGATTGGAGATCTGTAGCTAGTGGTGTTCCACAGGGGTCAGCGCTGGGTCCTCTGTTGTTTGAAAGATATATGAATGATCGGGAGGAAAATGTGGGTGGTCTGATTAGTAAGTTTATTAATGACATGGAAATTGGTGGAGTCGCTGATAGTGCAGTGGATTGTCAGAGGATACAACAGGATATCCATAGATTGGGGACTTGGAGACAGAAATGGCGGGTGGAGTTTAAACCAGACAAATGTAAGGACATTTTAGGATCACATTTTGGTATAAATTGTACTGTAAATGGCAGAACTCTTTGAAACATTACCATACAGAGGGACCTGGGTGTGCATGTTCACAGTTTCCCTAAAAGTGAGAGTGTAGGTGACCATGGTGATTCAGAAGGCATATAGCATGCTTACCTTCACTGGCTGGGGCACTGAGTACAGGAGTTGGGAAATGATGTTGCAGCTATATAAAACCTTAGTTTGGCCACATTTGGAGTATTACATGGAGTTCTGGTCACCACACTATCAGAAGGATGTGGAAGCTTTGGAGAGAGTGCAAAGAAGGTTCACTAGGGTGTTGTCTGGTCTTGAGGATTTTGGTTATGAGGAGAGGTTGAATAAACTGGGATTGTTTTCACTTGAAAGATGGAGGTTGAGGTGAAACCTTCGAGAGGTCTACAAAATAATGAGAGGCACAGAATGAATAGTCAGAGGCTTTTTCCAAGGGTGCAAAAGTCAGTTACAAGAGGGACACAGGTTCAAGGTGAGGGAGGAATCATTTAAGGGAAATGTGCGGAGATTTTTCCCCGCAGGGAGTGGTGAGTGCCTGGAACGCACTGCCAGAGGAGGTGATGGATGCAAACACATTAGCAACATTTAATGGATGGGTAGATGAACAGGGAGGAAATAGAGGAATACAAACCGACTAAGGAGAAGGTTTTGTTTGGCAGCTGGAAGGTTAGGGCATTATGTTCAGCATGAGCTTCGAGGATCGAAGGCCCTGTTCCTGCACTGCACTTTAAACATACCAGAAATTAACATAAAACTCCTTTGTTCCTTTTGCCTGTTAATTTTACTTCACTTAACGTGAACTTTTTTTTGAAATAGTATTGAGGTAGCTGGGGGTGAAAAGCAGTTTGCAATGCTAGTGCCAGGAGGATTGGTGAGGACTGGCCACATATTTACAATCATTGGTTAAAAATTATCAGTGCTCTCACTGAAACGGTGCAAGTGGTTTCATTGCAACTTTGACAAGGAAACTGGATGAATACTTAACAATGTTTCTATGTTTTGGGGAACGTTGAACACAGAGTGGACACTGCGGGTTTGAGGTTGTAAGCTTCCTCTGGAATTCTGTTCACTTTGATGCAATATTTTTTTAAAAGGCTGTGTTTTAATTTTATCCCAGTTTCTTGAATTAATACATTTCCATAACCAGAAAGAAGCAGAAGTGGAATTGAATCTATCGAAGGGGTTATCATAGACACAATGATCCCAACAGCCTCATCCTGCATTGTACGATTCCATTAATACAAAACTGTGTAATTATGTACTGGAATAACACTATAATATCACACTGCGTGTTTTAATAACTTAATTATCACTTCTGGTATAATTTGATTCAGATCGTAGCTCATGGTTATTTTATTCATCATTGTTCTCTGCTAAAGATACAGGTGGGATTTTATGGCCTTGCTCATCCTGAAACTGTAAAATCCCACCCGAGATCAACAGACCTTCCATAGTCCGCGACTCGCCCGCTCTAATTCCCGTGGTGGGAAGACAGTAAAATTACAGCCACTGAATCTCGTTGAGATACGGCTCCCACACACACTGACTCTCACTGGGGTACGGCTCCCACACACACTGACTCTCACTGGGGTACGGCTCCCACACACACTGACTCTCACTGGGGTACGGCTCCCACACACACTGACTCTCACTGGGGTACGGCTCCCACACACACTGACTCACTGGGGTACGGCTCCCACACACACTGACTCTCACTGGGGTACGGGTCCCACACACACTGACTCTCACTGGGGTACGGCTCCCACACACACTGACTCTCACTGGGGTACGGCTCCCACACACACTGACTCTCACTGGGGTACGGCTCCCACACACACTGACTCTCACTGGGGTACGGGTCCCACACACACTGACTCTCACTGGGGTACGGGTCCCACACACACTGACTCACTGGGGTACGGGTCCCACACACACTGACTCTCACTGGGGTACGGGTCCCACACACACTGACTCTCACTGGGGTACGGCTCCCACACACACTGACTCTCACTGGGGTACGGGTCCCACACACACTGACTCTCACTGGGGTACGGGTCCCACACACACTGACTCTCACTGGGGTACGGGTCCCACACACACTGACTCTCACTGGGGTACGGGTTCCACACACACTGACTCTCACTGGGGTACGGGTCCCACACACACTGACTCTCACTGGGGTACGGGTCCCACACACACTGACTCTCACTGGGGTACTGGTCCCACACACACACTGACTCTCACTGGAGTATGCCAGGATGCCCTTGGGCATGGGTACTTTGCCACAGGATGCCCGACCCCATAGGGTACCTCGATTGTAACCCGTTCATTCCAGTAAGTCCCCCACTAATTCTCCGAAAGTGGGGAGCTACTCGAAGCCTCGCCAGAATGAAGTACTCCTGGCAGGTGGGGAGATTCAATCAGGATCTGAAATGTCCTAATAATAAACTAATAGACATATTTAAAACATATTAAAGAAATATTTAAATTACTCGCCCGACTGTTTTCCAGCTCTGGGAGTTGCACATGTTCCCGATGCCTCCGCATATCCCTGTTCAAGGCTGACAACGCCCATCTCCCACTGCAACCTGATAGAAAAGTTACAGACCGCGATGCGGGTATTAGCTCCCGATGAGATCAGCAGTGGGTTAGCGCAGCTGCCTCACAGCGCCAGTGACCTGCATTCAATTTTCAGCTGGGGTCACTGTCTGTGCAGAATCTACATGCTCTCCCCATGCCTGCGTGGGTTTCCTCCAGGTGCCTCCTGTTTCCTCCCACAGTCTGAAAGACATGCTGGTTAGATACATTGGACCATGCTAGATTCTCCCTCCCGAACAGACACCAGAGTGTGGCAAAGAAGGGATTTTCATGGTAACTTCATTGCAGTGTTAATGTAAGAATATATGTGACATTAATAAATAAATTTTAAGCTTTAAATATTAACTGTTTCTCCCTCTCTACGAACACTGCCTGAGCTGCTGAATATTTCCAGCTTTTGCTGTTTTGATTATTTATGAATTTGATCTCTCGAGGACGAGATCTGTAAAGTTTATTTTTAAGCTGCACTGACTAAAACCAGCATTAAAACCACAGGCTCAAGGATTCTGTGCCAGCTTTGAGTACGTGCGTGCTTTGCGATAGTGAATTAGACTAAAGTCCATCTAGTTTGCCTCCTCCCAGCTGAGTCGCTACACAATATAATATTAATGTTGTTGGCTAATCACAACAATCGATATCGATTAGTATACCACAGACCGAGACACTAGGGCAGGTAAAACCCCAGTGCTTGGAGCTTTAGAAACCAGCTTCTCTCCATCTCACTGCACCTGTCACATCTCATTCCATCTGTCCCTGTGTTATTATCTCTGAAACCACCTGATGAATTATCCTCTACCCCTTCATAGCCCAAGCCCCTCAATCCTAAAAAAAACTGCTCTATGATCCCCTCGCTCCCAGTAAACTGGCCCCTAATGACCCCCTCGCTCCCAGTAAACTGTCCCCCCGTGACCCCCTCACTCCCGTAAACTGCCCCTTGTGACCCCCTCGCTCCCAGTAAACTGCCCCCTGTGACCCCCTCATTCCCGTAAACTGCCTCCTGTGACCCCCTCACTCCCAGTAAACTGATCCCCAATGACCCCCTTGCTCCCAGTAAACTGTCCCCCGTGACCCCCTCATTCCTGTAAACTGCCTCTTGTGACCCCCTCGCTCCCAGTACTGGCCCCCAATGACCCCTCGCTCCCAGTAAACTGGCCCTAATGAGACCCCCTCGCTCTCAGTAAACTGTCCCCCCGTGACCCCCTCGCTCCCAGTAAACTGTCCCCCTGTGACCCCCTCATTCCCATAAACTGCCTCCTGTGACACCCTCGCTCCCAGTAAACTGATCCCCAATACCCCCTCGCTCCCAGTAAACTGTCCCCCCGTGACCCCTCGCTCCCAGTAAACTGTCCCCCTGTGACCCCCTCATTCCCGTAAACTGCCTCCTGTGACACCCTCGCTCCCAGTAAACTGGCCCCCAATGCCCCCTCGTTCCCAGTAAACTGCCCCCTCCGTGACCCCCTCACTCCCGTAAACTGCCCCCCAGTGACCCACTCACTCCCATAAACTGCCCCCTTACCCCCTCACTCCCAGTCAACTGCCCCCGTGACCCCCTCAAACTGTAAAATTGCCTCTGTAAGCTGAAATGAATGATTATGGAGAATGGGCAGCAAAGGAACATAGAACATAGAACAATACAGCACAGAACAGGCCCTTCGGCCTTCGATGTTGTGCCGACCAAAATAAAAAGCAATGCCCCTCCAAACTAAACCATTCCCTTCTCTTCCATATACTTATCAATTAACCTCTTAAACGCCACCAAACTTGGCGCATCTACAACAGCTGCAGGCAGGGCATTCCACTCCCTAATCACTCTTTGAGTAAAGAACCTACCTCTGATATCCGTCCTATAACTCATACCCCTTAATTTAAAGCTGTGTCCCCTCGTGCTAGCTTTCTCCATCCTAGGAAAAAGGCTATCACTGTCCACCCTATCTAAACCTCTAATCATCTTATATGCTTCAATAAGATCCCCTCTTAGCCGCCTCCTTTCTAACGAAAACAACCTCAAATCCTTCAACCTCTCTTCATAGGACCTGCCCTCCATACCAGGCAACATCCTGGAGTTGAGGTTAAGATGAGATCAGCCATAATTGTAATGAATCACCATAGAAACCCTACAATACAGAAAGAGGCCCTTCGGCCCATTGAGTCGACACCGATCACGATCCCACCCAGGCCCTACCCCCATATTCCTACAGATTTTACCCACTAACCCCTCTAACCTACACATCTCAGAACACTAATGGACAATTTTAGCATGGCTAATCAACCTAATCTTCACATCTTTGCACTGTGGGAGGAACTCAGTAAAGTCTGGCAACACCAATTTTAAATCCAACCGATTTATTTGATAGTAAATCTGCGAGCTTTCGGCCTTTGTGGCCTTCGTCAGGCGAATGAGGTGTTCTGTGGGAGGAAACCAGAGAACCTGGAGGAAACCCACGCAGACACGAGGAGAATGTGCAAACTCCACACAGACAGTGACCCGAGCCAGGAATCAAACCCAGGTCCCTGGAGCTGTGAAGCAGCTGTGCTAACCCACTGTGCTATTGTGCCACTCTCAAGGGGCTGAGTTGTCTACTCCTGCTCCTAGTTGTTATGTTCAAATTGATCCCAGATTTGAAATGAACTGAATTCTGCACCATATCCCCAACGAGTTAAATAGCAGCCTGTAGTCAGTCAGCTTGTTAATCTCTATGATCACCTTGTGATTTATGGCGTTTAACTAAAACAGAGCAAGTTCAAAACAGTTAGCGTTAGTAAATTGAATTGCTGTGTTATCTTTCTCGTAAAACAGCAGCTCTGCACTTTTGTCATATATGAGGAGCTCTGTTGATTTTTAACAATATCCACAACAAAAACTGCAAAACCTCAGCAGGTTCGGCAGCATCTGTGCAGAGTGTAAAAGAGTTAATGTTTTGGGTCGATGAACTCTTCCACAGATGCTGCCTGAGCTGCTGAGTATTTCCAGCATTTACTCTCGATGGTTTGTAAGTGCAATAAAAAGCTGGACTGGTGCAGATTTTCCTTAAAGACCCAGAATCTGGGAGCATCTAAAATTAGATCTGTTTGTTTTGTCAAAAGCCAGTAATGTTCATTATTAATGAGTGGCTTCTCTAGGATACTGATGTGGAAATGCAGTATTGTTTAGGGAATTCACGCTGCATTGTTGCACATTCTGTAGATATTTTGCAGGACGTGTGAGTGTGTGTGTGTGTATTTTATTGGAAACTACCCCACAGTGCCATGCCGGAATGAATATCATGCAGAGAAGGTGGGTTTGCAGGTTAACTTTGGATTTTGTATGTCAGTATCAATAATGCAGACAACCCTGAACACTCGCAAATCAAAGGCCAGGTTCGCTTCGCTGCTCTCATGACTCATAATATAACCACACAGTTCTTGCAGGAAGGAAAACCTCTTTGCTGCAGTAATGAATATAAAAATTATGGAAGGGTGATGGTGAGTGCAATAGGATTTAATATCTAGTGGAGCCACGGAGTATTAGCACCAATGGTAATAGGAACAAAGCAACCAATCAATACCTCTGCTATTCAGTGGTCATTGGGTGGCATGCTGGCACAGTGGTTAGCACTGCTGCCTCACAGCACCAGGGACCCAGGTTCAATTCCAGCTTCAGGTCACTGTCTGAGTGGAGTTTGCACTTTTTCTCCATGTCTGCGTGGGTTTCCTCTGGGTGCTCCGGTTTCCTCCCAAAGTCCAAAGCTGTGCGAATTAGCTTGATTGGCCGTGCTAAATTGTCCCTAGTGTCAGGGGATTAACAGAGAATAGGGTGAGATTGTGGTCAGTGTGGACTTGATGGGCTGAATAGCCCCCTTCTCCACTGTAAGGATTCTCTGATTCTCTGATCATTTGGGTGGCACGGCAGTACAGTGGCTAGCACTGCTGCCAAGGACCCAAGTTCAGTTCCGGGCTTGGGTCACTATCTGTGTGGAGTTTACATATTCCCCCTGTGTCTGTGTGGGTTTCCTCCATGAGCTCTGGTTTCCTCCCACACCCTAACAATGTGTGGATTAGGTGGATTGGCCATGCTAAATTACCCCTTAATGTGAGAGGGGGCTAACGAGGGTAAATGTATGAGGTTATAGGAATAGGGCCTGGGTGGAATTGTGGTCAGTGCGGACTCAATGGGCTGAATGGCCTCCTTCTACACTGTAGAGATTCTATGATCATGTTGATCAGTACCTCTAAACCCATTTACCTGGGTTTAAACACTAACATACATTTTGATATCTTACCCAACATAACACATACTGATTTCAGTCTTAGAAGCTCCAACTATCTCCCAGTATCCACAGCATTTTGAGTGAGTGAATTCTAAATTGCTGCAGCCCCTTATGTGAGAAATTAGCTCTTAATTTCCCTCCTGAACAACCTGGCTCAAACTTTAAGATTTCATCCCCCTATTCTTCCTCTCCCAAACCCGAGGAAATGTCTCCCTACATCTACCCTACATTACCACAACAATTCTTTTCAATATTTGAAATAACTCAGTGAAATCCATGGCCCCTTCAATCATTTGATTTATTATTGACATATACTCTGATGCAGTGCAAAGTATTGTTTCTTACGCGCTGTACAGACAATGCATACCATTCATAGACTACATAGGGAAGAAGGAAAGGAGAGAGTGTAGAATGTAGTGTTAGTCATAGCTATGGCGTAGAAAAAGATCAACTTTATATATGATAGGTCCATTCAAAAGTCTGATGACAACAGAGAAGAAGCTGTTCGTGAGTCAGTAGGTGCATGATCTCCTACTTTTGTATCTTTTCCCTGCGGAAGAAGGTGGAAGAGAGAATGTCCAGGGTGCGTGGGATCCTTGATTATGCTTTTCCAAGGCAGAAGGAAGTGTAGATCAGGTCAATGAATGGGAGGTTGGTTTGAGTGATGGACTGGGCTACATTCACAACACTTTGCAGTTTCTTGTGATATTGGTGAGAAAAGGAGCCATACCAAGCTGTGTTACATCCGGAAAGATTGCTTTCTATGTGGTGAGAGTCATAGTGGACATCCTGAATTTCCATAGCCTCCTGGGGGCATTGGTGGGCTTTCTTAACTATAACATCAGTGTGGAGGGACCACAACAGATTGTTAGTGATCTGGACAGATTGTTGGTGATCTGGACAGATTGTTGGTGATCTGGACACCAAGAAACTTGAAGCGTGTGACCATTTCCACATCATCACTGTTGATGTAGACAGTGGGATGTCCTCCACAACACTTCCCAAATCAATGACTATCTCTTCTATTTTACTGACATTGAGAGAGATTATTGTCATTGTATCAGTTCACCAGATAGAATCATTGATTCCCTAAGTGCAAAAGGAGGCCATTTGGCCCATCAAGTCTGCACCAACAATAATACCATCCCAGGCCCTAACCTCATAACCTCACACATTTACTCCACTAATCCCTCTAACCTACACATCTCAGGACACTAAGGGGCAATTTTAGCACGGCCAATCCACCTAACCCGCACATCTTTGGAGTGTGGGAAGAAACCGGAGTACCTGGAGAAAATCCATGCAGATATGAGGGGAACGTACAAACTCCACACAGACAGTGACCTAAGCCGGGAATCGAACCCAGTTCCTGGATCTGTGAGGCAGTAATGCTAACCACTGTGCCACCATGCCACTCAGGTTCTCACTTCTTTCCTATACTCCATCTCATCAAGTAGAGGCTTGGTGAGATCATACCTGGAGTAATGTGTACAGTTTTGGTCTCCTTACCTAAGGATAGATACATTTGCCACAGAGGCGATGGAATGAAGATTCATCAGATTATGGGGAATTAACAATTTACTGATGATCATGAAACCATTGTTTGAGATCCAATCCACATTGGTGTCATCAGCAAACTTGAAAATTGAGTTGGGGGGGACTTTGGCCAGACGCTTGTAAATGCCTAAGGAATATAGTAGGGTGTTGGGAACCTGGCCTTGTGGGGTGCCGGTGTTGAGGATGATTGTGGAGGAGGTGTTGTTGCCAATCCTCACTGATTGCGGGCTATGGGTTAGGAAGTCTGGGATTCAGCTGCAGAGGGAGTGCGGAGCCCCAGACCATGAAGTTTGGAGATGAATTTTGTTGGGATAATGGTGGTGGATGCTGTAGTCAATAAATAGGAGTCTGGCATAAGTATCCTTGTAGTCTAGAGTTGTGTAGGGTCAGGGAGATGGTGTCTGCTGTGGACCTGTAACAGAAATAGGCAAACTGTAATGGATCCAGGCAATCTGGGAGACCAGAGTTGATTCGTGCAATGACTAACATTTTGAAGCACTTCATAATGATGGATATCAGAGACACTGGGTGATAGTCATTAAGGCACACTGCCTGGCCTTTCTTCAGTACAGGAATGATGGTCATCTTCTTGAAACAAGTAGGGACCTTAGATTGGAGTAAGGAGAGGTTGAAAGTATCTGCAAATTCCGGTGCCAGCTGGTCTGTACAGGATCTGAGTGCTTGTCCACAAACCCCATCCAGGCCAATTGCTTTCCCTGGGTTAACTTTCAAGAAGGCTGATCTGACATCCTTGCTGGTGAACTCGGATACCAATTTGACCAAGGCTTTGGGGGCAGATGACATCCTCTCACTGACCTATTGCTCAAAACGGGCATTGAATGCGTTGAGTTCATCAGAGAGTTGTGCATTTGTCTTGGCGATTCTACATGTCTTCACTTTGTAACCTCTTACGTCATGTAGACCTTATCATAATCAACGGATGCTCTAGCTTGGTCTGGTACGTTCTCTTGGCATCTTTGATGGTTCTCTGTAGATCGTATCTGGATTTCTTGTATAGGTCAGGGTCACCTGGCAGGCCTCAGACTTGAACTTCCAAATCTTCCAAATTCCAGGTAATACGAACTGTGTTTAGGCAACTGTGTTGTGATAATTTAACTCAATGTGTAACTCTTGTGAACTTGTGTAGTTCCTCTTTAAATTTATTTATTAGTGTCACAAATAGCCTTACATTAACACTGAAAATCTCCTTGTTGCACCTGTTCGGGTACACGGAGGGAGAATTTAGCATGGCCGATGCACCTAACCCGCACATCTTTTGGATTTACAGAGACACCGGGTGGGATTTTCCAACCACTCATGCCCCAAGACCCTAAATCCCACCTGAGCTCAATGGATCTTTAAATCGTCCACCGAATTTCCTGTCTTGCCCGTTACGTTCCCAGCGGATGGGATAGAAAATTTTTGGCCAATATATCCTTCCTGAGAAACAGTATCTCAAACTAAGTGCAGATCTTTAGATGGTGTTTTATCAGAGCTGTGTGGAGCCTTTTGTGTTGTAGACATGATGTAGAAATGCCAACGTTGGACTGGAGTAAACACAGTAGGAAGTCTGACAACACCAGGTTTAAGTCCAATTGATTTATTTGATCAACCGATTTATTATCAAATAAATTGGTTGGACGTAAACCTGGTGTTGTCAGACTTACTATTGAGCCTTCTGTGTTCCAGCATTGAGCGATAATGGGCAACATTCCATTGAATTATTCTTTGTACTCATCAATTTTAAGTAGCTTCTCTTCTTGGACTTCTAAATATTTCTATTCCTTCTCCATTACCAATTGTCACCATTTAGAAAATGTTGTTTCTCGGGTCCAATTTGGATGCAGCTATACTTTCCCATGTTGTTCTCCAATGGCTGGAGTATCTCCCCCTTAATTGCTTATTGTCCCTTTCTAAGTGCTGCTCATGTCTACACTGTGGGCTTTCATGCCTAATTTAGTGTTATTCACAAGCTTGTTTTTTGGTCTCTCAACATGGGATCTAAATTTTGCTACTAATGATTTGTGTGGAACTTCACTGAAAGCCTTTTGTCCATGTAGGAAGTCCATGTAGATAATATCTAGAAGCATTCTCTCTTCATCATGTCAGTGACCTCCTGGGAGAAATAATTCATCTGGATTATTTAAACATCAATTCATCCACCACACAAACACCATCCTGGCTGAAAACAGGATTGTGAACAAATTCTGCTTTCTCATCTATTTACTTAAAAGCCTGTTTGGAAAAAAAGAATAATTGAGGGTAAAATGTAGTCTTTATTCGTGGGATGGAAACATCACTGTCTGGGCCAACATCTATTGTCCACTCACAGCTGCCCTCTGTTCCGTGGCTCTGCCCCTTTTTATTTTGAAGATCTGATTTTGTAACTTGCAGCTGATTGGAAATGTTGCAATTTGAATTGAGGGCAAGGTCACCTTACAACGTGAAGGGGAGAAAGCAACAAAGCATCTTCAGGACAATTAAAAGAGAAAGATATTTTCCATGATCCAAAATCCACAACTAAGGAAAAGACATTAAAAATGCAAAGTACTGGATATTGAAACAATGACTGCCACAGATCACCCAAAACCTCTTGAACAATGGGTGAAATATTTCAAGGCAAGGCTGCCAGCCGTCAGTGAGAGATTGCAAAACACAGAAGTGGTGTTGAGAATGTCTTCAGCAAAGGCAGGCTGAATGCTGCACTCTCTTTCTCTGTCCCTCTCTCTCTCTACCTTTTAAGTGTGGCCCTGCTCGAGAAGCAAACTCCACCACAAAACCCACCAGCAAACCGAGATTTTGTAATAATGCAGCACTTTCTTCATCTAACCGCATCCAAGAAATCAGCTAATCCTAACTGGCCACAGCATTTAAAATCTATGCCTCAAGGACAGTCAAAGGACACTTAACCATTTACTCTTTTACATGTTTTATCTGTGTGTGTAAATGGACCCAAATGACTGCAGGAAGATCAAAATGATTTTGATGTTGTATCTTTTATTTTCTTCCTGGTTTAGATGGTTAAGAGATTTGATCTTTCTTTGACTGAAACTTTGTTATGTTGTCTCACAGCTTAAATAGTTCTGATTTGGAAATGCTATATCCTTATGAGAAAGAAACTTAAATCCTTGTTCTGACCAAGCGAGAAGGTTGAACGCAGGGATGACAGTTCAAGCATTCTCATCTGGTCATCACAGAAGGTGGTGGGAAGCCATCTTCTTGCACCATTTCAGTTAAGTCACTCCCCCCACCACCAATGCAGAGTAACAGCCTTGTGTACTATCTACAAGATGCATTGCAGCATCTTATCACTGCTCCTCTGACAGCAACTCACTGCAACTCCTTCAACAGCATCTTCCAAACCCGCAACCTCCACCATCAAACTGACAGGGCAGCAGATACATGGACACATTACCATCTGGAAGTTCCCCTTAAAGCCACTCATCATCCTGAATTGGAACAGTATCACCACTCCTTCATTGTTGCTGGGTCAAAATCCTGAACTCCCTCCCCAATACTGTGGATGTACTCACACCACATTGATTCCCTGCGATTGAAGAAAACAACTCACCATCATCTTTTCCAAGTCAATAAATAGTGGCCCAGCCAGCAATGCTCATATTCCATGAATGATTTTTTTTTTGAAAAGAGGCTCCTCATGTACAGGTAACACTATATTCATGAGAGGGATCCTTCCTGTCTGTGGGTTTTTTTTAATTTTAGATAGGCATGCCCTTGTCAGGCTTAACCAAAATGAAACCTTGTGCTAGGAATATGTTTATATACTAACTTATAATACGAGTAACTGTAATGTATTTAAGTGGTTGGATGATTGCTTTAAGAGGCAGTCACATGATTTAACGTGATATCATTGGCATGCTTCATATGTTCCTGTTTTAGTTTCAGTTTCTGTGGAGCAACAGCTCCTCAATAAACATATTATTGTTATTTTGAATCCATGTGTGCCAAACACATCGTTTTCTTTCTGTGTAAAACTCACAGTCCCTGACATAGGACATTACAAGAAGAAAATTAGCAATGAGTTTGGATTTTGTTACATTGAGAAAAGATCCTAAGTAAAATAAAACATTGTGGATCTTTGCACTTTAAGTATTAAAAGGCTAGGGAAAATCAACGACAGTACTAAAGACTGAAGTGCCAGTGAAGGAAGGCAAAGTAAGGGAAAAAAAAGGAAATATCATGTTTCTTCCCAGAAAGAAGACACCTTGGGTAGACACCTCTAATCTGAAGGGTCTGCACCCATGCTGAAGAGTGTAGTGGCAAAGTGGGGGATTCAGTTTGGTGAATCATTAAATGATATTCTTCAAAATCATTGAATACATGGCCTTGCGAATTAGGCAAAGAAGATTGCTTATTGAACATGCTTTGAAAGCAGTAGAAATCAGTGTTGACGGAATTGGCTGTTAAAAAGGCTTCACAATTTGATGCAGTAATGAAGGTGCACAAGTCGGGAGCTGCCCATAAGAAGTCAAAACAGCAACAGCCATGTCACAGATATGCCAAAATAGATTATTCAGCAAGTGAATGTTGGAGGAAAGATTGTCAGTGCAAGAATTATGGCAAAAGCTTGGGCCAGGTCAGCTTCGTCTTTCGAAGAATATTCAGAAGAAGATTTGTGTATCTTCAAGAAGAACAAATTGCATTCTACAAGAAGAATTTACAACATGGCAGAAAAGCATTATGACTGTGAGGAAGAAATGTCCAGAGATATGGTGAAGAGCTCCAATTGAATATCTTTTACAGGATGAATCACACAGATTCTAGATGATTCCAAAGTTAAGTGAACAAACAATTAGGATAGATGTTGATACTGGTGCTGTTGTGGTTCTAACTCCTCAGGCTACATACCAACAAAAGCTGAAGCTTCTTCCTTTAAAATCAGCTGATGTGATTTTTCAGGACACACAGAAGAGATTGTGCTGTTAAACATTATGATCAATGTAGATTTGAGTGGACAAGCAGTGGAGTTGCATCTCCATGTAGTCCAATGTAATTTTCCAGCTGTGTTTGGGAGATCATAGTTGGAGCAAATAAAGCTTAAAGGGAGTACTGTCAACAGATTGGTTCATGCCAAAACAGACCAACAGGATTGTGTATTCAAAGAGACACTTGGCTCAATTTCAAGTGAAGTTCAAGATTCAGTCTAATTGTCAACCAAAAAGATCAAAGCAAGAGCGATGCTGCGTGCAATTCATCCCAATATTGAGGAAGAATTAGAAAGCCTTGTTAATATCAGTGCGCTGGAGATGGTTGCAATGAATGATTGGGTTACCCCCATCGTACCTGTCATGAAACCAGATGGTTCAGTTCGTATCTGTGGTGATTTGTTTGCTGATCAATATCCACCTCCTTTCATTGAAAGTGTGTTTGTCGAGTTATCAGCAGGGTAGCTATTCGACAATATTGATGGCTCTCAAGCATTTACATATGAATCTGCTGCTGAACCTCAACCTTTGCTTACCATTGTTACACATAAAGTCCTGTTCATTATAAAAGATTGTTTTTTGGAGTAACAACCATAATGTATTCCAAAGATCAATGCAACAGATTTGAAGTGGTCTCTCTAGTGTACAATGTTACCTGGATGATATTCCAATCATAGGGTCAAGTGAACAGGATCATTGAATAATCTTGAAGCAACATTTGAAATCTCTTCAAGCACATGTTCTGTGAATCAAGAAAGGACTGTGATCTTTTCCAGATACCAGTCCAGTATAAGGGTCACAGTATTGATAGTATCGACATCACTTTGGAAGCACCACGTCTGATGAATGTGACACAGTTGAGACCCTTCCTAGGATAAGTAAAATATTACGGCAAATTTGTTCCTAACTTAGTGACATTATTGAAGCCATTGCATAAATTACTACGTGTGAAACAGTCATGGGATTAGATAACAGAATATAAGAAAGCACAGAAAGGATGTCGAAGATGCTTTGCAGAAGTCTGAAATATTGGTTCATTTTGATCCAAAGCTATGATTACTGCTTGCTTATGACATTTTACTTTATAGAATAGGTCAGTCCTTTCACACATTATTATGTTTTCAAGAAAATAATGATCAATAGCTTCTACTTCTATTGTGCTCTAACTTGTGCTGAATCTAACTATGTCCAGCTAGAAAAAGAATTCTGGAGTATTTATACGGCCATCATTTCACATTATTGACTAATCATTGACCTGTAACCTACCATTCTTGGACCATATAAAGGCATACCTTTTGTTAGCTGCTAGCCAATTGCAAAGATGGTTACTGATCTTATCTGCACACTTCGATGATTGATGATACAATTCATTATATCAGAGTGTCACATTATCATGCATGCCTTTACCCTACTGAGCAGATGCCACCACCTAGTTTTGCTTATAATCTTAATTTTACACTAGACTGTGACAGCTTCTCCAGTCCAGGGAATTACCAAAAATGATCCTGTGATGGGAAAGGAATTAGAAAGAACAATATCTGGAACATATTGATTTGAAACCGTATGTGTCAAGGAGTTGACTGTACAAGATGGGGATCTACTATTGTAGGGAATCCGAGTGATCATTCCTCGAATCCATGCGGAAGAGTTCTCGAACAACTGGGTGAAGTTTTGGTTCCCTTATTTGTGCAGTTTTGGTCCCCTTATTTGTGAAAGGATATATTGGCCTTGGAGAGAGTACAGAGAAGGTTCACCAGGCTGATACCGGAGATGAGAGGGTTAACTTATGAAGAGAGATTAAGTAGACTGGGTCTGTACTCATTGGAGTTTAGAAAGCTGAGGGGAGATCTTATAGAGACTTATAAGATAATGAAGGGGCTAGATAGGATAGAGGTAGAGAGATTCTTCCCGCTTAGAAAGGAAACCAGAACTAGAGAGCACAGCCTCAAAATAAGGAGAGGGGAAGTTTAGAACAGAGTTGAGAAGGAATTCCTTCTCACAGAGGGTGGTGAATCTCTGGAATTCTCTGCCCATTGAAGTGGTGGAGTCTGCCTCATTGAATATGTTTAAGGGAATTAAGGGTTATGGGGAGCAGGTGGGAAAGTGGAACTGATCCACTTCAGATTAGCCATGATCTTGTTGAATGACGGGGCAGGCTCGAAGGGCTAGATGGGCTATTTCTGCTCCTATTTCTTATGTTCTTATGTTCTTATGTGAAGGACATCCTGGTATAGTCCGGATGTAGGAACTAGCATCTAGTTATTTTTGGTGACTGGGTTTAGATGTTCAGCTTGAAGAATAAAATGAGACAGTGTCAATCCTGTGCAGACTAACCATAATCTCCTTTTGCACCTTTGGGAGTGGCTTAAGATGTCATGGCAACGATTGCATATCGAAATTGCTGGTGATCCATGTTCCCACTTCTAAAGAAAACATTAAAAACTTGACAGAAGTTTTGTAAGATTTGGCAGACTGAAAGTTGAGAACTACATTTGATTTGTTATTATCTTCGGAAATTTCAGAGGTAGTAGAGCATCAACAACAATCTCAACATTGTTGATGAGATGCAAAGGCAAAACAATATATACTTCAATCATGGATCAAGTGTTAGTGTGTAATTATGCCATGAGTGAAAAATGGGTACCAGCCGTAGTTATAGTAAAAAGCAGGAGCACATTTTTTACACTATTCAAACGAAAGACGAACTAGTTTAAGGACTAGGCTTGCCGGCAGAAGGCAGAGAGTGGTTGTGGATGGGTCTTGTTCTGCATGGAGGTCGGTAACCAGTGGAGTGCCCCAGGGATCTGTTCTGGAACCCCTTCTGTTTGTTATTTTCATTAATGACCTGGATGAGGAAGTGGAGGGATGGGTTAGTAAGTTCGCTGACGATACAAAGATCAGTGGTGTTGTGGATGGTCTGGAGGGATGCCAAAAGTTGCAGCGGGACATAGACAGGATGCAAGACTGGGCAGAGAAGTGGCAGATGGACTTCAACGCGGATAAATGTGCAGTGGTCCATTTTGGCAGGAATACTGGGATGAAGGAGTATAATATAAGGGGTAGGAGTCTTAGCTGTGTTGTAGAGCAGAAGGATCTCGGGGTCCGGGTTCATAGGACTCTTAAATCGGCATCGCAGGTGGAGGAAGTGGTCAAGAAGGCGTACGGTGTTCGGGCCTTCATTAATTAAGGGATTGACTTTAGGAGTCGGGAGGTAATGATGCAGCTCTATAAGACCCTTGTCAGACCCCACTTGGAGAATTGTGCGCAGTTCTGGTCGCCTCACTATAGAACATAGAACATTACAGTGCAGAACAGGCCCTTCGGCCTTCGATGTTGCGCCGACCAATTAGGAAAAAGCAATGACCCTCTAACCTAAACCATTCTCTTTTCGTCCATAAACTTATCTACTAACCTCTTAAATGCCACCAAACTTGGCGCATCTACAACTGCCGCAGGCAGGGCATTCCATACCCTTACGACCCTCTGGGTAAAGAATCTACCTCTGACAGCCGTCCTATAACCACCACCCCTTAATTTAAAGCTATGTCCCCTCGTGCTAGCTTTCTCCATCCTAGGAAAAAGGCTATCACTGTCCACCCTATCTAAACCTCTAATCATCTTATATGTTTCAATAAGGTCTCCTCTTAGCCGCCTTCGTTCTAACGAAAACAACCTCAAATCTCTCAGCCTCTCTTCATAAGACCTGCCTTCCATACCAGGCAACGTCCTGGTAAACCTCCTCTGTACCCTCTCCAATGCCTCCACATCTTTCTTATAATGTGAGGACCAGAACTGCACACAATATTCTAAGTGCGGCCGCACTAGAGTTTTGTACAGTTGCCACATGACGTTGCGGATCCGAAATTCAATTCCCCTACCAATAAAAGCTAAGACTCCGTATGCCTTCTTAACAACCTTATCGACTTGACTGCCTACTTTCAGGGATCTGTGCACATATACACCAAGATTCCTCTGTTCATCAACACTATTAAGAATCCTACCATTAGCCCTATACTCTACACATTTATTATTCCTGCCAAAGTGCATTACCTCACACTTTTCCACATTAAACTCCATTTGCCACCTCTCAGCCCAGTTCTGCAACTTGTCCAAGTCTCTCTGCAAACTATAACACCCCTCTTCACTATCTACCACTCCTCCGACTTTGGTGTCATCCGCAAATTTACTAATCCATCCTTCAATACCCTCATCCAGATCGTTTATAAAAATTACAAACAGCAGGGGCCCCAAAACAGAATCCTGAGGTACACCGCTAGTAATCGAACTCCACGATGAATATCTCCCATCAACCACCACCCTCTGTCTTCTATCTGCTAGCCAATTCCTAATCCAATTAGCTAAATCACCATCAATCCCATACATCTGCATTTTCTGCAGAAGCCTTCCATGGGGCACCTTATCGAACGCCTTACTAAAGTCCATATATACCACATCAACTGCCTTACCCCCATCCACCTCTTTGGTCACTTTTTCAAAAAAACTCAATAAGGTTAGTAAGGCACGACCTACCCTTCACAAAACCATGCTGACTATCCACAATCAATTCATTTCTCTCTAAATAACTATAAATCCTATCCCTAATAATTCTCTCCAATACTTTGCCCACAACAGAAGTAAGACTCACCGGCCTATAAGTCCCCGGAAAGTCTCTCTTCCCCTTCTTGAACAATGGGACCACATTCGCTATCCTCCAGTCTTCCAGCACTATACCCGTAACCAACGACGACCTGAAGATCAGAGCCAGAGGCTCTGCAATCGCCTCTCTTGCCTCCCAGAGAATCCTAGGGTAAATCCGTCCGGCCCAGGGGACTTATCCAACTTCAAACCCTCAAGAATATCTAGCACATCCTCCCTATCTACTTCAATACTTTCCAGTTTGCAACACTGTACCTCAGTGTTCTCCATAACTACATTTACATCACCCTGCGTGAATACCAAAGAGAAATATTTATTCAGTGCCTCTCTAATCTCTTCAGGCTCCACGCACAACTTCCCACTGCTGTCTATGACTGGCCCTAATCTTGTCCTAACCAATCTTCTATTCTTAACATATCTCAAGAAAGCTTTAGGATTCTCCTTAATCCTATCAGCCAAAGTCTTCTCGTGTCCTCTCTTAGCTCTCCTCAATTCACTCTTTAGCTCCCTCCTGGCTAATCTATAGCTATCCATTGCACTAACTGAGCCTTCAAGCCTCATCCTGACGTAAGCCTCTTTTTTCCTTTTAACCAGCGAATTAACTTTTTTAGTACACCATGGTTCCCTTACTCGACCATTTCCTCCTTGCCCGACAGGGACATACTTATCAAGGACTCGCAGTAGCTGCTCCTTGAATAAGCTCCACATTTCAGATGTTCCCAGTCCCTGTAGTTTCCTAGTCCAACCTATGCACCCTAATTCCCTCCTTATGGCCTCATAATTACCATTCCCCCAGCAATAACTACTGCCCCCAGCTTCATGCCTATCCCTATAGGAAGGATGTAGAGGCTATTGTGAGAGTGCAGAGGAGATTTACAAGGATGCTGCCTGGATTGGGAGGCAGGCCTTATGAAGATAGGTTAAGGGAGCTGGGACTCTTCTCACTGGAGAGACGTAGGTTGAGAGGCGACCTGACAGAGGTTTATAAAATGTTGAGAGGTATAGATAGGGTGGACTTTCAGAGACTATTTCCCCGAGCTGAAATGGTCACTACGAGAGGACACAGATTTAGGGTGCAGAGAAGCAAATACAGAGGGGATGTTAGGGGTAAGTTTTTCACTCAGAGGATGGTGAGTGAATGGAATCGGCTGCCGTCGGAGGTGGTAGAGGCAAACTCACTGGGGTCTTTTAAAAGACTTCTGGATGAGTATATGGATACGAATGGGATAGGGGGTTATAGATAGGTCTGTGGATTGGTAGATATAGATGTGATCGGCACAATTCGTGGGCCAAAGGGCCTGTTTGTGCTGTAGTGTTCTATGTTCTATGACACCATGCTGACCAACCATTGTCATCATCACAAAATGGAATCTTGGAATCATCTCCAGACATACCATCATCTTTCGTCCCCAGTTTTATAAAGACTATTACACAAGACTTATTGAATCTGAGTTGCCTGTCTGTTGTGTCGCTGCTATGATACAATGTGAGAATGATGCAGAATTAGTTCCAAGAAAAGAAGTCTGCATTGAAATTCCAAATCATTGTCAAGGACAGTCAAATTCCAGAACGTCCTACACAAGAGGAATGACGTCATACTGATCAACTTTTCTTATTGACTGTGTAGAATACCTAAATGGTACACAGTGATATATCTAGAGCATTACTGATCTTATATATAACTTCATAGGGAATTTGTTGTCATGACCACAGGATTAAAGAGGGAAGGATGTTATTTATTTAACTGGTTGCATGATTGCTTTTAAGAGCTGGATTTGATGGTAATGTCTTTGGGGTGTTTTACAGACTCCGAGAATCATAGAAACCCTACAGTGCAGAAAGAAGCCATTTGAGTCTGCATGATCACAATCCTACCCAGGTTTTACTCCCATATCCCTACACATTTCCCCACTAATCCCTCTAACCGATACATCTCAGGACACTAAGGAACAATTTTAGCATGGCCGATCAACCTAACCCGAACATTTGGACTGTGAGAGGAAACTGGAGCTCCTAAAGGAAACCCATGTAGACACAAGGAGAATGTGCAAACTCCACACAGACAGTGACCCAAGCCAGGAATCAAAACTCAGGCCCCTGGAGCTGTGAAGCAGCAGTGTGCTAACCAGGGTGCTACTGTACCACTCCTGCTTTAGTTTTATTCTTGTTCTGTGCAGGCAATAAATCTCCTCCTGTTTTCAATCCATGCATGCAAACCATATTCTTATTTTGAATCTACCATTTTTTTTTTTTTTTTAAGCCCACAATCCCCAGCATAGTCAGGACATTACAGCAACCAATGGTAGACTGTGGGGATGTTTTGTAAGAAAACAGAAACTATCCAGCCTGTGTCAAAGTGAAGCATGGAGCCTGCTTTTGTCACCTAGTAAAAATGTTTGCAAAAACTCTTCAGAATCCATACACTTCTTTCTGTGGCACCAATATTGGGTGATTTGATGGTATCAGAGAGTGTTTGACATCATTGTCAGTGAGGAATATTTCAAACTCTTCTGACGTAAGTATTATCGAACACCAACATTTTTTTTAGTATTTGCCCATGGAAGGAAATAAACCTATCTCACCTGAGACACAGTATTTATCTTTTCACCAACTCTATTTAGCTTTGGATATCAAAAATAGCTTCTTATTACTGCTTTCATAAGGACTCTCTCTCTCTCTCTCTCTCTCTCTCTCTCTGCTTCTAAGGAAGTTTGTCATTTTCATAAATGGCCTGGATGAGGAAGTGGAGGGATGGGTGAGTAAGTTCGCCGACGATACGAAGGTTGGCCGTGTTGTGGATAGTCTGGAGGGATGTCTGAAGTTGCAGTGAGACATAGATAGGATGCAAGACTGGGCAGAGAAGTGGCAGATGGACTTCAACGTGGATACATCTGTAGTGGTCCATTTTGGCAGGACCAATGGGTTGAAGGAGTATAATATCAAGGTAGGAGTCTATCCTTGGCAGTGTTGAGGAGCAGAAGGATCTTGGGGTCTGGGTCCATAGGACTCTTAAATCACCTCACAGGTGGAGGATGTGGTCAAAAAGGCATATGGTATACTGGCCTTCTTTAATCGAGGGATTGAGTTTAGGAGTGGGAGGTAATGCTGCAACTTTATAAGACCCTTGTCAGACCCCACTTGGAGTATTGTGTGGAGTTCTGGTCGCCTCACTATAGGAAGGATGTGGAAGCTATTGAAAGGGTGCAGAGAAGATTTACAAGGATGTTGCCTGCATTGGGGAGGCAGGCCTTATGAAGATAGGTTGAGAGAGCTAAGTCTCTTCTCCCTGGAGAGACGAAGGTTGAGAGGCGACCTGATAGAGGTTTATAAAATGTTGAGAGGAATAGATAGGGTGGATTCTCGGAGGCTATTTCCCAGGGCTGAAATGGTTGCTACGAGAGGACACAGGTTTAAGGTTGGGCGGGGGGGGGCAAGTACAGAGGAGATGTTAGAGATAAGTTTTTCACTCAGAGGGTGGTGAGTGAATGGAATCGGTTGCTGTCGGTGGTGGTGGAGACAAACTCGCTGGGGTCTTTTAAGAGAATTCTGGATGAGTATATGGGATTTAATGAGATTGGGAGCTACAGATAGTTCTATGGCTGGTAGGTAGAGATATGATTGGCACAACTTGTGGGCCGAAGGGCCTGTTTTGCTGTAGTGTTCTATGTTCTATGTTTCTCTAAAACTCTCATTCTGAACCTGGACAAAATAATGATCTTACACTTCATAGAGGACTGGCTTGATTTGCACTCACCTCATTTCTGTGTGAAATAATCCTTCCATTCCTCACCATCTCGCTGTTCATGATGTAACTGAGCATCACATCTTAGCGAGTTCCTTTGCTAGTTTCTGTAGCATGTTGTTTGTATATGCAAAGTGATTCACAGGTAACTCAGTGGCTAAATATTACCCAGCTCTCATGGGAATTCTTGAAGGAGCGTCTGCATTTGCATGATCTGCTGGCTTCTAATATTTAATAACATACCGATGATTAATTTTACCACTGCGTCCTCCCTGCTCAAAGACCAGAGACTTACTGTGATCCCTGCTGTAAATAACTGGGTCCAGTTTAATTGTATTTCTTATCTAATTCCTTCCCAATTGGGAAGCTTTGTTCTTTCCAATGACAAGTGATGAGACGTATTCCGACACTCACTTTGCCTAACCCGGGAATACCGTTATTGAAAAACTCATTTCACCAGTTTTGATAAGGGGATGTGATTTGGGGATATTTTGTACTCTGTGATGACAGGCATGCCTGCACTGTGACAATGATGAATGTGAATTGTGAATCTCTGGCTTTGGTTTTTACTGTGGCAACTAAATTTTCTGCCCTTTTAATCTCCCTTTCCACGAGCTATTTTTCTTCCTCTCTGACTGAACGCAACTCTTGATCTTTCTTCACAACAGCTTCTGCTTCCATACCGACTATTTCAGACTTTGAACTGGGTTTCGATCTATGGTGATCTCAAAGTGACACTTGGCTGTGACCTGGAGAATTACTGTTTCCTCCTCTCTTGAGTGTCATAGAATAGAATCATAGAACCCGCCAGTCCAGGAAGAGGCCATTCGGCCCATTGAGTCTGCACCGACCACAATCCCACTCAGATCCTACCTGCGTATCCTATAGATTTACCCACTAACCTTCTAACCTACACAGCTCAGGGCACTAAGGGGCAATTTTAGCATGGCCCATCAACCCATTCATTAGAGAGAAGAAGGCTAAGAGGTGACCTAATTGAGACAGATAAGATGATCAGAGGGTTAGATAGGGTGGATAGTGAGAGCCTTTTTCCTCGGATGGTGATGGCTAACACGAGGGGACATAGCTTTAAATTAAGGGGTGATAGTTATAGGACAGATGTTAGAGGGGGGTTCTTTACTCAGAGGGTAGTGAGGGCGTGGAATGCCCTGCCTGCAGCAGTTGTGGACTCGTCAAGTTTAAGGGCATTCAAATGGTCAGTGGATAGGCATATGAATAGCATTGGAATAGTTTAGGATAGAGGGTCATTAGATTGGTTCCACTGGTCGGCGCAACATCGAGGGCCGAAGGGCCTTTACTGCGCTGTAATGTTCTATGTTCTAACCTAACCCACACATCTTTGGACTGTGGGAGGAAACTGGAGCACGCGGAGGAAACCCACACAGACACGAGGAAAATGTGCAAACTCCATACAGGCAGCAATCCAAGCCGGGAATCGAACCCAAGTCCCTGGAGCTGTGAAGCAGCAGTGCTAACCACTGTGCTACCATGCCGCCCTTTGACATGACTGACTTTCCCACAGGCACAGCACCCTGACTGGGAAATAGAGGGGGTGGAGGGGTGGTGAGCACACTAGTTAGCATTGCTGCCTCACAGCGCCAAGGACTCGGGTTCAATGGTGGCCTCAGTTGACTGCCCTGTGTGGAATTTGCATATTCTCTCCACATCTGTGTGAGTTTCCTCCGGATGCTCCAGTTTCCTCCCACAGTCTGAAGAACAAAGAAAATTACAGTTCAGGAACAGACCCTTCGGCCCTTCAAGCCTGCACCAACCATGCAGCCCATCTGCACGAAGCCTCCTACTCTTCTGGTAACTATATTCCTCTATTCCCATCCTATTTATGTGTTTGTTAAGATGCTCCTTAAAGGTCACTATCATATCTGCTTCCATTACCAACTCCTGGCATCGAGTTCCACCCTCTGTGTGAAAAAAATACTTGCCTCATACATTTCCTTTAAGACTTGCCTTTCACAGCTTAAATAATTGTTAGTAATTCACTCTTCCACCCTGGGAAAGAGCTTCTGACTATCCATTCTGCCCGTGCGCCTCATAATCTTACTTGGCAGCGCATTCCATACCCCACCACCCTCTGTGTGAAAAAAACTCCCTCTATACTTCTATCAGGTCTCCCTTCAAGCTCTACCACTCCAGCGAGAACAAACCAAGTTTCGCCAGTCTTTTATGGGATAAGGACATCGCTGGCTGGCCAGCAGTTATTGCCCGGCACTAACTGCCCTTTGAGAAAGTGATGTCAAGCTGCCCTCTTGAATTGTTGCAGTCCAGTAGGTATCGCCACGGTGCTGTTGGGAAGGAAGTTCCATGATTTTGACCCAACGACAGTGAAGAAACAGCAATATATTCCAAGTCCGGATGGTGGGTGACTTGGAGAGGAATTTCTAGGTGGCAGTGTTCCCAAAATACTGCTGCTTTGTCCTTCTAAATGGAAGTGGTCATGGATTTAGAAGGTCTGTCTAAGGAGCTTTGAGTTTCTGCAGCGCAACTTGTAGATGGTACACACGGCTGCTACTACGCACACTGGTGGAGGGAGCGAAGGTTTGTGGCTGCTTTGTCCTGGATGGTGTTGAAATCTGAATGTTGATGGAAGAGGCGTGTGCGGTGGGTCCAGTGGGGTTGGAGGTGGGTAGGGTGGGGAGGCGTGATGTGCTGTAGTTTGGGGTGTGAGGTTGTTTGAGGGTGGGGGATGTGGAATGGGTGAGGAGGTGAAGGGTGTGTCGGAGATATGGGGTGGGTTAAGGAGTGGGTCGGGAATGTGAGTTTGATTTGGAGATTGCAGTGGGGGTGAGTTTTGGAATTGGGGACTTGTGCTCACAGATGTATGGGTTAGGTTGATTGACCATGATACATTAGCCATAGGGTCAGGGAGATTATCATGGTTAATATGTGAGGCAATGGGGATAAGATCTGGGTTTATTATAGTCGGTGCAGATAGCCTCCTTCTGTACTGTAGGGATTCTGTAATTTAGACGGTTGGTATTTACCATGGAAACTGTAGCATCTAAATGTTTGGCTCTGTCATTGAATTTGTCAACCAAAGCCTGGATCTCTTTGAAATCCAGTGGATCAACCCCGCTGGCTCAGGAACTCCCTGAAAGTATCTGTTGTCATTTTCATGGCTACAGCTTCTTCACAGATCTCTGTTCACATCACCTTTACTGCTTCTGATCAGAAGCTTTAGCCTGTGTTTTATCGTTTGTTTGAGGGTCAGAGTCCTACTGTACCCAACTGGAAGGGTTGATAAACACACAGTGATAAAAGCTAAATACTGCAGATACTGGAATCTGAAACAAAGGCAGAAAGTGAAGGAAAATCTCTGCTGGTTTTGACAACATTTGTGGAGAGAGAATGGAGCCAGCATTTCAAGTCCAGATGACCCTTCGTCAGAGCTCTGATAAAGGGTCATCCAGACCTGAAACGATGGCCCCATTCTCTCTCCACAGATGCTGTCAGACCCACTAATAAATGAGCATTTATAAATAAAGGTTGAGACTAAGATTTGGTAACTTGGATTGAAAGATACTGCATGGAGTTCAGTCGTGGCTCAGGATTTCTCTCGCCCCTTGGTTTTTCCTGCAGGTTTCTGCCTACATCTGCGATGTTGCCTTTTGTAGCTGATTCTGCTCTTTCTCGAATGTTCCGAGCACTTGTGTCTCCTGGTAGCCCGGTTTCTGGTCAGCGTGTCTGTATATGTCTTGCGGTTATGCTGATTCTTGTCATTTCTCTTTTGTCATGTAAATCCTTTCAATGTGCAACCTCCTCTTTTCAATTGCTTACTGATCACAGGAGACGTCTGCTCCATTATTCCTCCTTCAGTTCTTTGTTTAGGAACACTTTTAGCAATTCCACATTAAATTGGTCCTTATCACAAGATGATTGCCCAGTAGACTAGTCCATTAAGCTGTAATCACATTTCCTCCACAGCCTTTGCCCTAGTGGCTTCTTTTCTCATCATCCTTCATGATTTTAGCTGTTGGTCATATGGCTCTAAGTTCTTTTGATTTATTTTTGTCACAGGTATACAGTGAAAAGTATTGTTTCTTGTGCGCTGTACAGACAAAACATACAATTCATAGAGAAAGAAAGGAGAGAGTGCAGAATGTAGTGTTACAGTCACAGCTGGGGTGTAAAGAAAGGTCAACTTAAGACGAGGTAGCTCCATTGAGAAGTCTGACAGCAGCAGGGGAGAAACTGTTCTTGAGTCGGTTGGTACGTGACCTCAGACTTTTGAACCTTTTTCCCAAAGAAAGAAGGTGGAAGAGAGGATGTCCAGGGTGAATGAGGTCCTTAATTATGTTGGCTGATTTGCCGAGACGGCAGGAAGTGTGGATGGGAGGCTGGTTTGCGTGATGGACTGGGCTACATTCTAAGTTTTTGTAGTTCCTTGCGGTCTTGGGCAGAGCAGGAGCCCATACCAAGCTGTTCTTTAGCTCTTATTAATGTATCTCTAAAGTAAATTTCTTTAACCAAAAGAGAAAATGCTGGATAATTTCAGCAGGTCCAGCAGTATCCATAAGAAGAAAAAAGAGCTGACGTTTCGAGTTCAAACAATCACTTGTCAAAGCTTAATTTCTTTGTGTCATAGCTATAGTAACAAGTGAGTTTCTCCAATTTAAGAATGTAGTCTGCAATAGTCTCACTTAGTAACTATGTCCTTTCAGGAAATGTAATGCACAATGCAGTCTTGTTCTCAGTCATGCCAAATAGTGATTCAGAATCTTTTCAATTTCAGAATAGTCCCTCGTACTGGGATCTCATGGGCAACATCGATAAGACCTCAATTCAGAATCATCTGGTCCCATCATAGTTCTGGGTTCCAATTACTTGTGACCAAAGACTTTGAACATCAATTATAATTTGGCCAGTAAATTATTTAGTAAGAATTTAGCAACACCAATTTATAATCCAACCGATTTATTTGATAGTAAAAACGCGAGCTTTCAAAACTCTGTGTCTTCCTCAACACTGCATTTGCCTGAGGAAGACACAGAGTTTTGAAAGCTCGCGTTTTTACTATCAAATAAATCGGTTGGATTATAAATTGGTGTTGCTAAATTCTTACTGAGTTCTTACCACCCCAATCCAACGCCGGCATCTGTATATCACCAGTAAATTATTTAACAGGCTACCCAGAAGAATGTAATATTGCTCCATAGCTGCCTTCCTTGATGGCAGAAGTGATTCAGTCTCTTGGATGTAGAATAAATGTCTGTGTGAAGTAGCTACCTTGATCTCAAATGAGGGTGGTCACTGAGGGAGTGCTCCTATTTCGAGAGGGTCCCCACTTTGGCTAAGATTCTAATCCATTGAAGTGTGTCTGTCCACACTCTGGGCAGAACTCCCATGACCCTTATATAGCCACATCACCACGTGAGCACACAGTCTCCATCTTCCCCATTTAAGTTGAGCAACAGATGGTGCTGAAGTATGTATGATCAGTACCTGGATACAAACTATTTATAGCAGAGAAATTGAACAGGTTAACAACACGTAACTATGTACTTTGTGTGAAACACAGATAAGGCTGATGTCTCCTTCCCCTTTTAAAGGAAGGACAATTGTTGGTTAATTGCCCGCTAATCTATGCATCCCGGTACCCTAAGGGACAATTTAGCTCGGCCAATCTGCCTAACAACTCCAGGTTAAAGTCCAACAAGTTTATTTGGTATCACAAGCTTTCAGAGTGCTGCTCCTTTTACCTGGTGTTGTGAGATTCTTACTGTTTCCAGTCACATCCTTCCTATCGTTTGGAATTCAGAGATGCCATGATAATTTAGCTGTGAACTAATCAACTTTCACTGCCCTCTCTTGTTTATGTTGTTCTCTCCTTTGAGCTGTGTAAATCGGAGGGTTTGAAGTGTTCAGTGACTGGGGATAGGATTTTTGAAGGTGTTTTGGACAGGTGGATCTTGAATAATTTCTCTGCTGTAAATAGTTTGTATCCAGGTACTGATCATACATACTTCAGCACCATCTGTTGCTCAACTTAAATGGAGAAGATGGAGACTGTGTGCTCACGTGGTGATGTGGCTATATAAGGGTCATGGGAGTTCTGCCCAGAGTGTGGACAGACACACTTCAGTGGATTAGAACCTTAGTCAAAGTGGGGACCCTCTCGAAATAGGAGCACTCCCTCAGTGACCTCCCTCATTTGAGATCAAGGTAGCTATTTCACACAGACATTTATTCTGCATCCAAGAGACTGAATCACTTCTGCCATCAAGGAAGGCAGCTGTGGAGCAATATTACATTCTTCAGGGTAGCCTGTTAAATAATTTACTGGCCAAATTATAATTTATGTTCAAAATCTTTGGTTGCAAGTAATTGGATCCCAGAACTTCTATACTTTCCTTACTATGATGGGACCAGATGATTCTGAATTGAGGTTCTATCAATGTTGCCCATGAAAAGTGTGGTGGGGCTAGGGAAATCGGAGTGAGTGGTGTAACTGTGGGTATTTGTGGGGCTGAGGTTTGTGCGGATAGGCGGGCGGAGCTTTCTCCTCCAAGCACTCGATCCCTGAGTCACTCAGTCACAATTCCCCCAGCAGATGATAGATTGGGACAGAACTCCCTCACAATGGAGATAACAGGCAGCAGGAGGTCACAGGGCAATACAGGTTCACAGGGCAATATGGGATGTGACAGTCTCAAGGAGTGAGTAAATGGAGGGAGGCTGAGAGTTGTATTAAACCTCGTCTGGGCCAAGGGAGATGTTATTTCCTGTTGATTACAAATACGGTTTCACAAAAGGCAAATTAGCTCCTTGCAGAAGCAGGATTTACAGACTCTCAATGCATTTCATTGGATGGGATTTTACGGCCTTGCTCAGGCCTCGGCTCCTCCCTCTGTGACTGGATTCTGAACTTTCTAACTCACGGACCACAATCAGTAAGGATAGACAACAACACTTCCTCCACAATCATCCTCAATACCGGTGCCCCACAAGGCTGTGACCTCAGCCCCCTATTATAATCCTTATACACCTATGACTGTGAGGCCAAATTCTCTCTAATTCAATTTTCAACTTTGCTGAAGACACCACTGTAGTGGGTCAGATTTCAAACAATGATGAGACAGAGTACAGGAATGAGATCGAGAATCTGGTGAACTGGTGCAGCAACAATAATCTCTCCTTCAATGTCAACAAAACAAAGGGGATTGTCATTGACTTAAGGAAGTGTAATGGTCTACATCAATGGGGGCAAAGTAGAAGCAGGAAGAGTCAAGAATTTCAGGTTTTTAGGTGCCCAGATCACCAACAGCCTATCCTGCCCCCCCACACCCTCATGCTGACACTACCAATGCCTCTACTTTCTCAGAAGTCTATGGAAATTCGGCATGTCGGCTATTCTCTCATCAACTTTTACAGATGCCCCATAGAAAGCATTCTTTCTGGTTGTATCATAGCTTGGTATGGACTCCTGCTCTGCCGAGACCACAAGGAACTACAAAATGTCGTGAATGTAGCCCAATCCATCATGCAAACCAGCCTCCCATCCATTGACTTTATCTACACTTACCGCTGCTTTCTCAAGGCAGCCAGTATAATTAAGGACCCCACGCACCCTTGACATTCTCTTTTCCACCTTCTTCCATGGCAGAAAAAGATCAAAAGATCTGAGGTGTCATACTAACCGCCTCAAGAACAGCTTTTCCCTGCTGCTTTCAGACTTTTGAATGGACCTACCTCGCACTAGGTTGATCTTTCTCTACACTCCAGCTATGACTGTAACACTACATTCTGTACTCTCTCCTTTCCTTCTCTATGAACAGCATGCAAGAAATAATACTTTCCACTGTTTACTAATACATGTGACAATAAATCAACTCAAATTGAATCAAATTCTGGAAGTGAAATTAGGAAATATTTCTACAATGAAAGGGGATGTGGAGTACAGGCAGGTATCTGGAGTTTAGACATCACAGTTCAGTGATACGCTTGCTTTAGTGAATCCAAATCAGAAACCCACCTCTGGTTTCTGATTGCCCTCTGCTATTTATCCAGCTGCTTTGTAATTCCAGGCAGATTCTCTCTCCTGCCTGTCTCAAAGCTGCTCCCTGGTGACTGCCTATTCTTGTACAATCATACCCATATAAACTTCAAACTGATGGCAAACCTCTATCTCCATGGCAATACAGCACATTTTTGATGCTCCAGATACGCACACTAATTATCTCTAATCTTCCCGTTGTTCTGGGGAACCCCAAGAATAATTTGAATCCCTTATTGAGACGGCTGTAAACTTTCTCTCTCTACAATGAAGTTGAAAGAGATCGCACTCATTGTTTATTTTCCTATACTTCCCATGGCGACCTTATTAAACAATCTCATACCATTCTGTGATTTGCCTTTATTTAAATCTGTTTACCAGCATCCGGAATCAGGTATTTTCATTTATCTTAATTATTTTCAAACTAAAAGCGATACTCCTAAGGCATGGAAGCCGCAACACTGGATACTTGGAGCAATCCACAGCCTCCGAATGTTTGATCATCTTCAATTCCCTGTCTCGACCACACACACATCAGTCGGGCTAGTGAAGCGTTAGTTAATTAAGCTGATTATTACAGCCTATAAAGTTTCTCAGATGGTCACGCTTTGGAAACAGATGGACAGATGGAAAGCATTTCTCTCCACTTCACTTCACTCCAAGTCTCTGACACAGGCGCTGCCTCTGGTATTAAAGTGGGCGAGAGTGTTTTGTAACATGTTCTTTCCTTGTTCAACATCAATTAAGGCATTAGTCAAATTCCCCAGTTGAGCAATGCACAATTTGTGCCTGCCAAGCTTAAAGCAGGTTTGACAGCAGCACTGAGCTCTTTGCATCGTCGAGTTGTACAGTAAGAGTGGGCTAAATTCAGCAACAAACACATTCTTGATGTCATTGCTGCACTTAGTGCTGGAGTAACAGATCCCGTTAAAGTGGAACAGGATAAGGGACATCAGCGGCACAGGTTGGAGAGGCTATAGGAAAATATTTAAGCAGTGTGGGATGCCTCAGTAACTCATGCACTGTCCGAGGGTCGCATAATAATTTTCAGATTATGAAACACTGGATCAGGCTAGTTGGAAGCTAATTCCCGATATTGAGGAGACATAAATAGAAAATTAAATGTTGGGGGTTTTGATCAGTGAGCAGCAGAATCTGCTTCATGCGAAGAGTTGTGAGTCTCTCAATTCCAGAGTTACTGTTTGAGGAACAAACTATGGGACGCCTTTTCACTCTCACTGCACCTTTTGCACAGAGCCAGAAAGATCCCGCATTCCTCAAAATCATTTCCACTGGAATCGTCCCTTATGCTACATTCTTCATTCAGTGGGATATGGATAGAGAAAGAGGGTGGGATTGGATAGAGATAGAGGGTGGGATTGGATAGAGATAGAGGGTGGAATTGGGTAGAGATAGAGGATGGGATTGGATCGAGATAGAGGGTGGGATTGGATAGAGATAGAGGGTGGGATTGGACGATAAGGGATGTTGGAGACTGGAGGCAGGCCCATTGCCTCCAGGAAGCTGCCGTATGCTGACGCGGGTTGTGTGAAAGTTCCACTCTGCTGATCTGAGACTTCAGGGAGCTGGGACTCTTCTCACTGGAGAGACGTAGGTTGAGAGATGACCTGATAGAGGTTTATAAAATGTTGAGAGAGATAGATAGCGTGGACTCTCAGAGACTATTTCCCCGAGCTGAAATGGTCACTACGAGAGGACACAGATTTAAGGTGCAGGGAAGCAAATACAAAGGAGATAGAACATAGAACATAGAACATTACAGCACAGAACAGGCCCTTCGGCCTTCGATGTTGTGCCGACCAAAATAAAAAGCAATGCCCCTCCAAACTAAACCATTCCCTTCTCTTCCACATACTTATCAATTAACCTCTTAAATGCCACCAAACTTGGCGCATCTACAACTGCTGCAGGCAGGGCATTCCACTCCCTAATCACTCAGGGGTAATCAATCAGATGTCAGGGGTAGGTTTTTCACTCAGAGGGTGGTGAGTGAATGGAACCGACTGCCATCGGAGGTTGTTGAGGCAAACTCACTGGGGTCTTTTAAGAGACTTCTGGATGAGTATATGGAAAAGAATAGGATAGGGGGTTATAGATAGGTCTGTGGATTGGTAGATGTGATCGGCGCAACTCGTGGGCTGAAAGGCCTGTTTGGGCTGTATTGTTCTATGTTCTATGTTCATCCCTGTTGTGAAAAGTAACAAAGGATCGAAAGATATCTCCCCTTGCTGTCCTCCATCACACTCCCACATACATCACATACCCTCCATGCCCATCCATGTCTTCCAACCACTATCCCGACACAGACTCATAGAGGTTTACAGCCATGGAAACACGTGCTTCAGCCCAACTTTGTCCAGGACACCTTTCTTTTAAACACCTAAGCTAGTCCCAATTGCCCACATTTGGCCCATATCCCTCTGTACCCATCTTACCCATGTAACTATTTAAACCATCTTACCCATGTAACTTTTTAACAGACAAAATTGTTGTCTGTTACCTCTGGCAGCTCGTTCCAGACACTCACCGTCCTCTGTGTGAAAAAATTGTCCCTCTGGACACTGTTGTACTCTCCCCTCTCACCTTAAACCTATGCCCTCTAGTTTTAGACTTCCCTACCTTTGGAAAAGATATTGACTATCTAGCTGATCTGTGACCTTCATTATTTTATAGACCTCTATAAGATCACCCCTCAGCCTTCTACGCTCCAGAGAAAGAAGTCCCGGCCTAACCAGCCTCTCGTTATAACTCAAACCATCAAGTCCTGGTGGCATCCTAGTAAATATTTTCTGCATTCTTTCTAGTTTAATAATATCCCCTCTCTAATAGGGTGACCAAATTACACACAGTATTCCAAGTGTGGCCTTACCAATGTCTTGTACAACTTCAACAAGACATCCCAACTCCTGTGTTCAATGTTCTGACCAACGAAACCAAGCATGCCAAATGTCTTCTTCACTATTCTGTCCACCTGTGACTCCACTTTCAAGGAACTATGAACATGTATCCACCAATCTCTTTGTTCTGTAACTCCCCCCAGTGCCCTACTATTAATTAAGTAAGTCCTGCCCTGATTCAATGTACCAAAATGTATCATCTTGCATTTATCTAAATTAAACTCCAAAATATCCTCCTTTGCAAAATATACCCTCTGCTCACCTCCAAGGCTCCTCAGAGCCTGAATATCAACCTATGCTACTCTTCACCCCATGGCTCTTTTACCAGTCCTATGCCTGTCAATGCCCCCTGCCCTTTACTCTCCATGCCAACTACCTCAGTATCCACTATGGGGCAGACCTCAGGAGCTGTGCGGAGGTGAATTGGAATAAAGTTGTAATGATGACTTCACTATCTTTTATAAAACTCTCACTGATTTAAAAATATACCTATTCAAAGCATTCCATTCAATACACTTAAATTCCATGAAGTATTTAATCCCTTATGAAAACAAATATTTGTGTTCATAGCCCCACAACTTTAAACCACTTGGTCCTTCAATCAAACTGTGAATTTACTGTGATTGATTGCAGAATGAGTCTTCACTAATCATGCAACTGCAGTTGCAAAAGATGTTGGAAAAGATGATACAGGTGTTATTTAATTTAAAGAGTTTTGGAATTTTAATGCCTTGACAGATTGATTATTCCAACAAGTTTATCCACTCTTTACACACATTTATGTCTACTTTCAGCAACTCTAAACTCCAATTCTGAGGTGATACGTTGGCACAGTGGTTAGCACTACTGTCTCACAATGCCAGGGACCCGGTTCGATTCTGGCCTCGGATCACTGTCCATGTGGAGTTTGCACATTCTCCCCATGTCTGCGTGGATTTCCTCTTGGTGCTGCAGTATCCTTCCACAAGCCAAAGATGTGTGGAATAGATTGATTGGCCAAGCTTAATTGACCCAAGTGTCAGGGGATGAGTAGGGTGTGGAGTTTGAGAATAGAGCCTGGGCGGGATTGTGGTGAGTGCAGACTCGGGCTGAATGGATTCCTTCTGCACTGTAGAGACTCTATAATTCTATGATTGAAAGGGCAATTTACCTCTCCCAAAGGGGCCTCCAGATGTATTCAGAAGGGTCCCTGACCTCATTGACTTCATTAATAGAGTCCCAAGCTAGTCACACCAACCCCCGCCAACTATGGTAAGCTCTACAAGACATAACAGGCTACAAGATGAAGGCATGTAAAATCGCCAGCTTCAACTCACCTCTCCCTGATGAGCTCAATGCATTATATGCCTGTTTTGAGCCAGAGCGTGCCCTCCACCCTGGAACGCCTGGATGAACCTGTATCTGGGGTCATCACTGCAGCTTTCTTGAAGGTCAAACCATGGAAAGCGATTGGCCCGGCTGGGGTACCCGGGCACGCACTCAGATCCTGCAAGGATCAGCTAGTAGGGATATTCACATCGTCAACCTTTCTTTACAACAATTTGAGGCCCCTATCTGCTTCAAGAAGACAACCATCATCCCGGTATCTAAGAAAAGCCAGGCAGCGTGGCCTTAATGACTATCGGCTGGTGGCTCTGACACATCATTTTGAAGTGCTTCTAAAGGCTAGTCATGGCTCAAATTAATTCCAGTCTCCTGGATCCACTACAGTTTGTCTACCACCACAACAGGTCCACGACAGAAATCATCTCCCCGGCCCTGCACTCAACCCTGGAACAGCTGGGTAACAAAGACACCTCTGTCAGACTCTACTTTTGATGATAGCTCAGCCTTCAACACCATTATTCCCACAAAATTCATCTCCAAACTCTATGGCCTGGGCCTCAGCTCCTCCCTCTGTGACTAGATTCTGAACTTCCTAACCTACAGACCACAATCAATAAGGATCGGCAACAACACCTCCTCCACGATCATCCTCAACACCAGTGCCCCACAGGCTGTGTTCTCAGCCCCCTACTATACTCCTTATACACCTATGACTGTCGCCAAATTCCCCTCCAATTCGATTTTCAAGTTTGCTGACGACACCACTGTATTGGGTCAGATCGCAAACAATGATGAGCTAGATTACAGGAATGAGAGAGAGGAATTGGTGCAGCAGCAATAATCTCTCCCTCAACGTCAACAGAGCAAAGGAGATTGTCACTGACTTCAGGAAGCATAGAAGAGATCTTGCTCCTGTCTACAGCAATCGGAACAAAGTAGAAAGTGTCGAGGGCTTCAGGTTTTTAGGTCCCACTATGCCGACACTATAGTTAAGAAAGCCCGCCAATGGCTCTACTTTCTCAGAAGACTAAGGAAATTTGGCGTGTCAGCTAGAACTCTCACCAACATTTCAGATGCACCATAGAAAGCATTCTTTCTAGTTGTATCACAGCTTGGTATGACTCCTGCTTGGCCCAAGACTACAAGGAACTACAAAAGGTTGTGAATGTAGCCCAATCCATCACGCAAACCAACCTCCCATCCACTAACTCTGTCTACACTTCCTGCTGCCTCAAGAAAAGCAACTGTATAATTAAAGACCCCAAACACCGCGGACAATCTCTCGTCTACCTTCTTCCATCGGGAAAAAGATATAAAAGCCTGAGATGACTTACCAATCAACCCAAGAACAGCTTCTTCCCTGCTGCTGTCAGACTTTAGAATGGACTTATTTTGCATTAAGTTGATCTTTCTCTATACCCTAGCTATGACTGTAATACTACATTCTGCATTCTTTTGTTTCCTTCTCTATGAAGGTTTTGTCTGTATAGTGCGCAGGAAACAATACTTTTCACTTTATAAAGTTTATTTATTAATCACAAGTAACACTTACATTAACACTGCAATGAAGTTACAGTGAAAGTCTCCTAGTCGCCACTCTCTGGTGCCGTTTCAGGTCAATGGACCTAACCAGCGTATCTTACGGACTGTAGGACATTCTCCTTGTGTCTGTGTGGGTTACTGCGAGTGCTCTGGTTTCTTCTCACAGTCCAAAGATGTGGGGGTTAGGTTGATTGGCCATGATAAATTGCCCTTTAGTATCGAGGGATGATTAGGTTAGAGAGATTTTTGGGTAAAATATGTAGGGATATGGGGATAGGGCCTGGGTGGGATTGTGGTTGGTGCAGACTTGATGGGCTGAATGGCCTCTTTCTGTACTGTAGGGTTTTTGTAAAAGATCAAATCTTCTCCTTTCACCTCTGTCTAGCTAACACCTACCTTCAATCTGCACCTTTTAATAACAATAACAGTATTGAAGGCTGAGCTAAAGTCATTAATGACCTTGCTGCTCAGGAGACTAGCTTCTCCCCCCTCTGTTTAAAATCTTTCCTGATTTGAAATTCTCTTCTTAACCCTGTCTGCTCTGAGGAGAACATAGCCAGCATCTCCCTTCTCTACACCTTTTAGAGAAGAGAGTGGAATTAAAGTGGGATTGTTGGCTCTTGTGCAGAGTTTGCTCAGGCTGAATGGTCTTGTCTGTAGATAGTAGTAGAATCAGCTATTGGAACCTCATAGACTAACAACTCATCAGAGCTCCATTCAGAGAAGGGCTACCGGATTGATATCTGGGATGCGTAAAGTTTGGAAGAGTAAGGAGTGACTTGATTGAAGAAGATAAGATCATGAACAGTCTTGACAAGGTAGACATGGGAATTGTGCTTCCTGTTATGGTCAAGTCCAGGACGAGGGAGCACTCTTTTAAAATGAGGCTCCACCCTTTTACGACAGAGATGAGATAAGAAGAATATTCTTCTCTTCAGGGGATTGTGTGATTTTGAGTCTCTGGCTCCGAATGTGGTGGGAGCAAGGCCATTGAATATTTTTGATATAGGGGTAGATAGATTTTTGTTAAGCAAGGAAATCAAAGCGGGTCGCTGGGAAAGTGGAAACATAAACAGATTGTCCATGATCTTACTAAATGGCAGAACAGGCTGGAGTGGCTGAGTGGCCTACTTCTAGCCCTATTTCACCTGGTCCCGTGTACAAATGGGAAGGTTGTGACTTCAGTGGAGAACCTCAGTGTAATTCCCTCAGTGGTTACTGATTGCCCTGAAGCCAACACGAAGGGTTTTCTCACTGGAGACTTCTAGAACCTCAGAACGTCAGTGACGCATTATTTTCATCTATATCAGAAAATTCACGAGAGGCCATGGGCAGCAGCAGGTAAAACAAATAAATATTTATTCCTGTACTGAGTTTCTCCCGAACCAGAGCACAATGTGACATGTATCCCTGAGGCACTGATTTGTGAATCAATGGTGTAAGTGGTTTTGAGAGATTTTACTGATGGTGGGTGACAGTATTTGTGAAAGATGATATAAATCTATAGCAAATATTCCAAAATAATAAATATTCAAACAGTTCTTTGATGATTGTTCAAAAGATGAAGAAAAACAGAAGAGCCAGCTACATTTTCCGAGGTTGAACATTACGATAGGCTGCAAATATCTTGAAAGCGATGATGAGGCCTCATGAATTTGGAAAGGTTTGTCGTCAAGAGAGCAGATGCTGAAATCAAGCAGCATGCTAACGTTTGAACGAAGCAGTTTCCTGCCCTCCCCGCCCTCACTTGTAAATTACTGCAACATGATGAAAGAAGAATGAGTTGGAATATTTTGTATGAATAAAGCTGGCTTTTAGCTCCTTATGCACTGCCACCGGTTGAAATTAATTCTAATCTGCATCGTGTGTAAACAGGAATATCTCAAAACCCGATCACAGAATTCAGGATTGAATGAGAAAAGAAATGATGGTCCTCAGTAGCAATGGGAAGAAGAAGCAAAGGGTGTACCCAAAGCAAGATCGAAAAACTTTGGACCATGTCCCTACCCTTGGAGAGTGAAGCAGAGTGAACAGCTGGGATTTTCCCACCAGGTCTGTGTCTCATGGTGGGACAGGTTATCCGGGGGATCCATATTGGGCTCATGAGTTATGCAGCTGGGTCTTGAGGTGGACAGGAAGTCCCATCCCGGCGCCATGTTTAAAAAGTGAGCTATTTATCGTGCCTGGAGTTTGGGCCTAAACATGGCCGCTCAAAAATAGCAAGCACCGGCCCAACACTTCAGTGACACATCATGGAGACTCTCCTCAGGCTGAGGACCGCTGAAACATCCTCCTTCCCAGGGATGGGATGAGGAGACTCAATCTCACCACACCTGCATAGGTGGGTGGGGTTGTGTTGAAGCCACCAGCCACTGGAGTCACAATCTTCCCATTGGTACATGGGACATCGTGCAACTGTGCGAAATAGGACCAGAATGAGGCCATTCGGCCACTCCAGACTGTTCTGCCATTCAGTGAGATCATGGTCAGTGCTTCATCTGTAAAGAGGAGGACCAGAGCAGGAAAAGAATGAAGGATGTAATCCATTCATCTAGGGTATCTGCATCAAAAAGTGCTCACTTACCATCTGTCTTTATGCAGGAGAAGACAATGCACAAACGGGAAAATACAAGAGAGGGCATGCCAGTGCCTACCCCCCTCTCACAGTATGACTGGTGGGTCAATAAGCTGGCAGAACTCCCGTACCAACGGTGGGGTTGACCTCCCAAAGCATCCAGCGAGGAAAAATCTCCAACTCCAACCTGGAGGGTGAGGATGAAGTCAGACTGCAATTCAGAACCCCAACCCCAGCCCGCAGGGCAGCAGGAGGGATGGCGACAATGACAAATTCTCGCCTGTAGAACCATCGCAATGCCCAGTGACACACTTTTGGTGGGTTATAGCTCTCACTTAGACAAGACTCCATATATACTCTGCCAATCACCTCACGGCAATGTGTCTGCATTGGGATGAGGCAGGGTCACCTGGAGAGGAAGCCTCTGCCAAGCCAGAATCTGATGATGGGTGTCTGACTGTGACCCTAGACAAGATGCTGGTGATGTAGTGAGAGATAGGGTAGAGCTGTCAAAGACCCTTCAACAGAGTGACGTGCAAGGTGAGGGAGTCCATCCACCTTCTCTCTGATGTAGTGACACCGATATATGTTTGAGTGGGAGGTCTCCATGGGGAGGATGACAAGTTTCATTCAGAACCTGATTCAACTGAAAAACCATTTTCTATCAGTCGCCATTGTTGTAGCAGTGGCTATGTGAGAGGACCTTGCCCTCCCTCCCACGTGCCCCTTTCCCTCAAAGGGTCAGAGAAGGTTCCTCAGGCTCCCATAAGAAGGCGGTACATCAGACTGACACCTCAGGACTTTTGCTCTCCATGGATACCCAGATGTTCCAAGTCCTCTCTCTCCGTGACTCTATTTGCTCCAGCCTCTGGGATCACTGAGGTTGCATCTGTTCAAGCAGTTCGCCCCCTCCCTGCCCCCATGTCTTGGATTGCCAAAGGACAACTAGCAGCATCGGAAACAGCAAGACCTGGAGCATACTCTGCGACAGAGCTCTGCAAGATTGAGAAGTTCGAAATGCACGGATGCGTAAACACTGTAAATAGTTGCTGCTGTTCTGCAAAAAAAAATTAATTGCAATTTATGGGGATCTGCTGGGCTTTCCTTGCTTCTGTTTGCTAATCCCTGTGCACTCCAAACCCTGCACCCCCACCTCCACCATATTTTAAGGGTTGATCTGGGTTATCTCTCTAAATCGCGCCTACGCATGGAGGAATTGATCTTTGTGAGGGCCCTTATCAGCAACGTGTGAGGACCCTGTCACACACACTGACCCTTTGACCTTTACACCCTCATCTATGGAAACTCCTTTCCCTCAGCAGGGCAGCAGAAATAGGATTCCCCTTTGTCCAGCGAGCTGGCCTTCAGTTCCACGCATCCCAGGACCCGCCTCTCAACTCACGTTTCTTGAGCTGAGTATTGAGGGCGTGAGTGCCGAGAGTGTGAGTGCCGAGAGTGTGAGTGCCGAGAGTGTGAGTGTGAGTGCCGAGAGTGTGAGTGCCGAGAGTGTGAGTGCCGAGAGTGTGAGTGCCGAGGGTGTGAGTGCCGAGGGTGTGAGTGCCGAGGGTGTGAGTGTCGAGGTGTGTGTCGAGGGTGTGAGTGCCGAGGGTGAGTGTCGAGGTGTGAGTGCCGAGGGTGTGAGTTCGGAGGGTGTGTCGAGGGTGTGAGTGCCGAGAGAGGGTGTGAGTGCGAGTGCGAGGGTGTGAGTGCCGAGGGTGTGAGTGCCGAGGAGTGCCGAGGGTGTGAGTGTCAAGGGTGTGAGTGTGGTGTGAGAGGGGTGTGAGTGCGAGGGCCGAGGGTGAGTGTGTGAGTGTGAGTGCGGAGGGTGTGAGTGCGGAGGGTGTGAGTTTCGAGGGAGTGTCGAGGGTGTGAATGCCAAGGTGTGAGTGCCGAGGAGTGAGTGTCGAGGAGCAAGGGTGTGAGTGTGGAGGGTGTGAGTGCTGAGGGTGTGAGTGTGGAGGATGTGAGTGCCAGTGTGTGAGTGTCGAGGGTGTGAGTGCCGAGGGTGAGGTGTGAGTATCAGGGTCAGTGAGTGCGGAGGGAGTGAGTGTCGAGGGTGTGAGTGCGAGGGTGAGTATCGAGGGTGTGAGTGCGGAGGGTGTGAGTGCCGGGGAGTGTGAGTGAGGGTGAGGCCCAGGGTGAGTGTCAGTATCGAGGGTGTGTGAGTGCGGAGGGTTGTGAGTGCCGAGGGTGTGAGTGCCGAGGGTTGAGTATCGAGGGTGTGAGTGCGGAGGGTGTGAGTGTCGAGGGTGTGAGTTCGAGGGTGTGAGTAATCAAGTGGAGTGCGAGGGTGAGTGCCGGGGTCAGTGCAGAGGGTGTCAGTATCGAGGTGTGAGTGCGGAGGGTGGAGGGTGTCAGTATCGAGGTGTGAGTGCGGAGGGTGTCAGATCGAGGGTGTGGTGAAGGGAGGAGTGTCGAGGCGGTGGTGCGAGGGTGTGAAGGTTCAGAGGTGTCAGAGTGTCGAGGGTGTGAGTGCCGAGGGGGGAGTGGAGGGTGTCAGTATCGAGGATGTGAGTGCGGAGGGTGTGAGTGCCGAGGGTGTGGTAGTTTCTTGAGGGTGTGAGTGTCGAGGGTGTGAATGCCGAGGTGTGAGTGCCGAGGGAGTGAGGTTAGGAGTGTCGAGGTGTGAGTGCGGAGGGTGTGAGGCCGAGGGTGTGAGTTTCGAGGTGGTGTCAAGCGTGTGAATGCCAGGTGTGAGCCGAGGGAGTGAGTGCGGGAGGGTGTGAGTGTCGAGGGTGTGAGTGCCGAGAGGTGTGAGTGCCGAGGGTGTGAGTGTAAGGGCGAGTGCCAAAGCAGTGTGAATGCGAGGGTGTGAGTGTCGAGGGTGTGAGTGCCGAGGGTGTGAGTGTCGAGGGTGTGAGTGCCGAGGGTGTGAGTGCCGAGGGTGTGAGTGTCAAGGGCGAGTGCCAAGGGTGTGAGTGCCGAGGTGTGAATGCTGAGGGTGTGAGTGTCGAGGGTGTGAGTGTCGAGGTGTGAGTGTCGAGGGTGTGAGTGCCGAGGGTGTGAGTGCCGAGGGTGTGAGTGCGGAGGGTGTGAGTGCCAGGAGTGTGGACAGTGCCTCAACATCATGATAGTGTATGTTTATCTGAAGGTTTTAACAGTTTGAATGCCTATAGTTGTTATAATGCACCTTTTCAATGATTACATTCCAATGCAGGCAGTTACTGGTGGGTGCCTCATTATAAGAGGGTAGAATATAATTCAATCCATGTTTCCTATTCATGTTGGAGCCACGTCGATAGACTGGGGACCCTCAAATCCATTTGGAGTAATTTGGTTGGTTGATTATCCAGCCAGTATCTTGCAGTATTTCGCTTTGATCAAATGCTGTGATTGTTGAACTGTGTGCGAGGTTCCAGCGGCTATTTGCTGTGAGAATTATCCATGTTTCAATCTGTGTGAATAAAGCTTTCGACGGCCAGTTATAATACAGAACAATCAGCCCCCTGAAATAGTCACTCCATTCCAGGTAATCTGACTGGTCACTGCATCCAAGGGCAATCTGATTGGTCACTCCATCCCGGGGCAATCTGATTGGTCACTCCACCCGGGGGAATCTGACTGGTCACTCCATCCTGGAACAATCTGATTGGTCACTCCATCCTGGGGTAATCTGACTGGTCACTCCATCCCAGGGCAATCTGACTGGTCACTCCATCCCGGGGTAATCTGACTGGTCACTCCATCCCGGGGTAATCTGACTGGTCACTCCATCCCAGGGCAATCTGACTGGTCACTCCATCCCGGGGTAATCTGACTGGTCACTCCATCCCAGGGCAATCTGACTGGTCACTCCATCCCGGGGCAATCTGACTGGTCACTCCATCCTGGGGCAATCTGATTGGTCACTCCACCCGGGGGAATCTGACTGGTCACTCCATCCTGGAACAATCTGATTGGTCACTCCATCCTGGGGTAATCTGACTGGTCACTCCATCCCAGGGCAATCTGACTGGTCACTCCATCCTGGGGCAATCTGATTGGTCACTCCACCCGGAGCACTTCACCAAAGTGCTCACCCACCTCCAAGTCTAACACCTGGTCTGGCTCATTGCCCAGCACCAAATCCAATATAGCCTCACCTCTTGTTGGCCTATCTACATACTGAGTCGTGAAACCTTCCTGCACACATTGAACAAAAACTGATCCCTCTAACGTACTTGAACTATAGCTTTTCCAATCGACATTAGAAAAGTTAAAGTCCCTCATTACAACTATCCTGTTACTTTCACAACTAGTAAGAATTTAGCAACACCAATTTATAATCCAACCGATTTATTTGATAGTAAAAACGCGAGCTTTCAACACTCTGTGTCTTCCTCAGGCAAATGCAGTGTTCTGGTCTGCAATAGCACACATCAGCACAGACAGTCAGAGCTGTCTGTCTGTCAGAGCTCTGACTGTCTGTGCTGATGTGTGCTATTGCAGACCAGAACACTGCATTTGCCTGAGGAAGACACAGAGTGTTGAAAGCTCGCGTTTTTACTATCAAATAAATCAGTTGGATTATAAATTGGTGTTGCTAAATTCTTACTGAGTTCTTACCACCCCAATCCAACGCCGGCATCTGTATATCATGACTTTCACACCTATCTAGGATCAACTTTGCAATCCCTTCCTCTACTTCTCTGGAACTTTTTGGAGGCCTATAAAAAACTCCCAACAGTGTGACCTCTCCTTTCTTGTTTCTAATCTCAGCCCACACTACCTCAGCAGACAAGTCCACATCAAACGTCTTTTCTGCCACCGTAATGCTGTCCTTAACTAACAATGCCAGTCCTCCCCCTCTTCTACCACCACCTCTGCTCTGACTGAAACATCTGAACCCCGGAACCTGCAACAACCATTCCTGCCCCTGCTCTATCCACGTCTTTGAAATGGCCACAACATCAAAGTCCCAAGCACCAATCCAGGCTGCAAGCTCATCCACCTTATTGCGTATGCTCCTCGCATTAAAGTATACACATTTCAAACCACCCTCCCGTTTGCCACTATACCGCTGCGACCTAGAAACCTTATCCGTGACCTCCCTATTCACATCCTCCTGTATACTGGCACAACAATTCAGGTTCCCATCCCCCCTGAATCAGTTTAAACTCCCCTGAATAGCACTGGTAAATTTACCCCCCAAGATATTGGTACCTCTCCGGTTCAGGTGCAGACCATCCCTCTTGTAGAGGTCCCACCTTCCCCAGAATGAGCCCCAATTGTCCAAAAACCTGAACCCTTCCCTCCTGCACCATCACCTGGAAAAGAATGGTTCAATCAAGCAGACACAGCATGGATTCATTGAGGGAAAGTCATGTTTGACTAATTTACTGGATTTTTATGAAGATGTAACTCGTGCGGTAGACAGAGGGGAACCAGTGGATGTGGTGTTTTTAGATTTCCAGAAGGAGTTTGATAAGGTGCCTCACAAAAGATTGCTGCAGAAGGTTAAGGTACATGGAGTTGGAGGTGAAGTGTTAGCGTGGATTGAGGATTGGCTATCTAACAGGAAGCAGAGAGTTGGAATAAATGGGTGCTATTCTGGTTGGCAGTCGGTGACTAGTGGAGTGCCGCAGGGATCGGTGCTGGGGCCTCAACTGTTTACCATTTACATAGACGATCTGGAGGAGGGAACCGAGTGTAGGGTAACAAAATTTGTAGATGACAAAAAGATAAGTGGAAAAGCGAATTGCGTGGAGGAAACAGGAAGTCTGCAGAGATATTTGGATAGGCTAAGTGAGTGGTTAAGGATCTGGCAGATGGAGTATAATGTTGGCAAGTGTGAGGTTATCCACTTTGGAGAGAATAATAGTAAAATGGACTATTATTTAAATGGTGAAAAATTACAACATGCTAATGTGCAGAGGGACCTGGGGGTCCTTGAGCATGAATTGCAAAAACTCAGTTTGCAGGTGCAGCAGGTGATCAAGAAGGTGAATGGAATATTGGCCTTTATCATGAGAGGGACAGAATATAAAAGCAGGGAGGTCTTGCTGCAGTTGCTGCAGAGTACTGCATGCAATTTTCGTCCCCTTATTTGCGAAAGGATATATTAGCTTTGGAGGGAGTGCAGAGAAAGTTCACCAGGTCGATTCCGGAGATAAGGGGGTCAGTTTATGAGGAGAGACTGAATAGATTGGGCCTATACTCATTGGAGTTCAGAAGGCTGAGGGGCGATCTTATAGAGACAAATAAGATAATGAAAGGGCTAGATACAGTAGAAGCAGAAAGATTATTTCCACTTAGAATGGAAACAAGAACTAGAGGGCACAGCCTCAAAATTAGGGGGAGTCAATTTAGAACAGAGTTGAGGAGGAACTTCTTCTCTCAGAAGGTAGTGAATCTTTTTAATTCTCTGTCCATTGAATCAGTACAGACTACCTCATTAAATGTGTTTCAGTCACAGATAGATTTTTAACCAATAAGGGAATGGGGAGCAAGCGGGAAAGTGGAACTGAACCACTATCAGATCAGCCATGATCTTATTGAATGGCGGGGCAGGCTCGAGGGGCTGGATGACCGACTCCTGCTCCTATTTCTTATGTTCTTAAAAAGCCTTCGTTCCTTTTCAACCTGGATTAACCAATTTGAACATTTGTCAGCTAAAGTAAATCATGTAGTGATTTCATAACAACCGCAACAGGATTGGGGTCTTACAGATACACCCAAACCAAACTCCTAGAAAGAAATGATAGACAAATGGAATAGAGAAGACGAGAGCACGTCAATGCAGACACCTTAGCAACAATGCTCCAACTCAATAATATTCCAGATTACTCCTTTTCCCATCATTCTAATTCTGATGTGATTATACTGTCAGATTATTTGCCAGTTTTTACTATTTCTTGTTCAATGCAATAAACTGTATGATTTTTACAGCTTAATGATCTGTATTTCAGGTGGTAATGTTGCAGTGACATCCATTTTTGAGCTAAAGGAAGCGCAGAATGGCAGGGGATTCCAGAGTCCTTCCGAACACTGACATGGACATCAGAGCAACCGCAAGAGAGTCAAAGAAGTTACCCAAACAAGCACGGGATGATATCTTAACGACAGACAGGACACGGCTACTTGCAGAACCAAAGAAAGTCAAGCAGAGGTATGTGGACAAGGATGGGAAGTGTAACGTCCACCATGGAAATGTCCAGGAGACCTACAGATATTTCAGTGACCTGTTTACCACCTTGGTGGACCTCAAGTGGCGATTTAATCTCCTAATCTTCACCTTGGTCTTTACTGTTACCTGGCTGTTCTTTGGATTCATCTGGTGGCTGATAGCCTACATCCGAGGAGATCTGGACCATTTGGGAGATCCAACATGGACTCCGTGTGTGGACAATTTGAATGGATTTGTGTCTGCTTTTCTATTTTCTATTGAAACAGAAACGACTATTGGTTATGGCCACAGGGTAATCACGGAGAAATGCCCAGAGGGGATTATCCTGCTCTTGGTCCAGGCCATCCTCGGATCCATTGTTAACGCTTTGATGGTCGGCTGTATGTTTGTGAAGATTTCCCAGCCGAAGAATCGAGCCGAGACCCTCATGTTTTCCAACCGTGCGGTCATCTCTCTCCGGGACGAGAAGATGTGTCTCATGTTCCGGGTGGGGGACCTTCGTAACTCGCACATTGTAGAAGCTTCCATCCGAGCCAAACTCATTAAATCCAGACAGACCAAAGAAGGAGAATTCATACCTCTCAACCAGACTGACATCAACGTGGGCTTTGACACTGGGGATGACCGCCTCTTCCTGGTGTCCCCCCTGATAATCTCGCACGAAATCAATGAGAAAAGTCCTTTTTGGGAAATGAGCCGGAGTCAACTGGAGAAGGAGGATTTTGAGATTGTTGTAATCCTTGAAGGCATGGTGGAAGCGACAGGTACAGTCTGAATAACATAGTTTATCAGTAGCGGGTTCCCCAGTAAGTAACTGGAAGGGAGGCCCTGTTTTGAAGGGTGGGTCAGACACAATGTTACATGGAATGAATCTGAGGAGATCAAGTACCGGAGGTCTAGCCAATTGTTAATGGCAGGAACCCATCAGCAGAACTTCCATCCCTACCCCCATCTCCTGAACCCACTGTGCCCATAGGCAGGAGCTGTTCGGCACAAGCAGTGCAGACACCCACAATTGGTGCTCAGCATTCATTGTGCAGATGATTATGGGGCGAGTGGGAGAATAGGCCATTGCTTCCTTGCGAGACCCTGAGGAACATCCAAATTGACAAAAATAAAAAACGCAAACTTCCTGGGTCACTCCAAGCCCATGAATCTCCTCTCCACATATGTGGCCCGAGATTGAAGGTATCACTGTTCACCCCTCCTCTCCTTTGCCTCTCCCATCCCCTTTTACCCTCCCATCCCAATCTCAAAGGGGAATATCGGATCTGGCCCTGATCTGCACGATTCAAGGCAATCCCAACTGCGATATCCTGCTGACCTGCTCAATTGGACAGGGAAATACTCAGGCCTGGTGTGACGAGAGGGGATAAATCACTTGTCTCATTTAACACCCCCATATCCACCATCTTGGTTTCGCATTCACGTTGAAACAAATCCCCTACCTGTCCTTTCGCAGTGGAAGGTTCCTTTGCAGCATCAAAGCAACAGCTGATGAGTTTTCCCTCGTCCTGACCAATACTTTTCCCTCAACCACAATCCCATTTAAAATGAAAATCTGAACCTTGTCATATCGCAGTTTGTGGGAGCTTGCTGTGCACAAATTGGCTGCTGTGTTTCCTACATCACCAGGATGTTGCCTGGTATTTGTAATATATATATATAAATGATTTGGAAGAAGGTGTAACTGGTGTGTTCACTAAGTTGCGGACGACACAAAGATTGCTGGAGTTGCTGATAGTGATGAACATTGTCAGGGAATATAGTAGGATATAGATAGGCTGGAAAATTGGGCGGAGAAATGGCAGATGGAATTTAATCCAGATAAATGCAAAGTGATGCATTTGGTAGAACTAATGTAGGGGGGAGCTATACAATAAATGGCAGAACCATCAGGAGTATAGACACACAGAGGGTCCTGGTTGTGCAGGTTCACAGATCCTTAAAGGTGGCAGCACAGGTGGAGAAGGTAGTGAAGAAGGCATATGGCATGCTTGTCTGTGTAGGACAGGATATAGAGTATAAAAACTGGAGTCTGATGTTGCAGCTGTATAGAACATTGGTGAGGCCATATTTGGAATCCTGCATCCAGTTTTGGCCGCTGCACTACCAGAAGGACGTGAAGGCTTTGGAGAGAGTTCAGAGGAGGTTTACCAGGATGTTGCCTGGCATGGAGAGTCTTAGCTATGAAGAGAGATTGGGTAAACTGGGGTTGTTCTCCCTGGAAAGACAGAGGATGAGGAGCGACCTAATAGAGGTGTATAAAATTATGAAGGGCGTAGATAGGGTGAACAGTGGAAACTTTTCCCAGGTCAGAGGTGACGAACACAAGGGATCACAAGTTCAAGGTGAGGGGGGCAAAGTTCAACACAGATGTCAGGGGGACGTATTTTACACAGAGGGTGGTGGGAGCCTGGAATGCGCTGCCAAGCAAAGTGGTTGAGGTGGACAAGCTGGGATCATTTCACACTTATCTAGATAGCCACATGAACAGACCGGGAATAGAGGGATACAAATGAATGGGCATATTCAGCACAGGCTTGGGGGGCCGAGGTGCCTGTTCCTGTGCTGTGCTGTTCTTTGTTCTTTGTTAAACGTAAACCTTCCCGTCGATGGAATTCAGTCTCTCCTTGATTAGTCAGGATAAAGAACCGATGAAGGTGAAATATTCCTTTTGAAGTTGGGTATTTTCAGTCGTGTGCGTATAGTCAGATTCTTCACAATGCCTTTATATTTCTTCACTGTCACTGGATCAAAACCGTGGAACTTTCTCCGTTAAAGTACTGTGAGTCTTCCTCAGGCAAAATGTCTTTCTCCTGAGAACAAGCGGCAAACCTAATTTACACCAGTAACGCTGAATGTTGGAACAGGGAGCCCAGTGAGTGAGGGCATGCAGGGGACAACAGAATTGATATGGGGCTTTCATTAATAAACTGTTCAGTGTTGTTGGAACAATAGCTCAGACACATTCTCAATCCCTAGATTATATCCAATCTATAATGACTAAAAGATATGTAGGTTGTCAGTCTATCTGATAAAGTAGCAGATTCAGGGATCAAAGACTTACGGATACATCAGCAAACTTCTCATCTCCTTCAGTAAAAGAAAATGATCTGTCAGCTGTAATCTATAGCAATTTAAATATCTGGGTCATTACATGTAAGGTAACCATGTGAAAAATGAATAAATTCAACATGTGGCACAGTGGTTAGCACTGCTGCTTCACAGCAAGAAGTGTGACAACACCAGTTTTAAATACAACCGATTTATAATAAATCAATAAATTATAAATAATAAATTACATTAAATAAATCAGTTGGATTTAAAACTGGTGTTGTCAGACTTCTTACTGTGTTTACCCCAGTCCAACGCCGGCATCTCTGCATCATGATTACTATCGGCTTCACAGCGCCAGGGACCCAGATTCCATTCCAGCCTTGGGTCGCTGTCTGTGTGGAGATTACACCTTCTGTGTCTGCGTGGGTTTCCTCCAGATGCACCGATTTCCTCCCATGCTCCAAAGTTGCTCAGGTTAGGTGGATTGGCCATGCTAAATTGTCCTTCAGTGTCCTAAGATTTGGAGGTTAGGGAGATTAGAAGGGTAAATATGTGAGGTTATACAAAGATAGGGCCTGGGTAAAATACCCTGTTAGAGAATTAGTGCAAAATAAATGACCAAATGGTTTCATTCTGCACTGTAGAAATTCTATGCTGAGTTCTTAATTAAAAAAAACAATGTTGCATAGCTCACCAGAGCTTTCTCATTTAATTTTTTTATGAAATATGGGCATTGCTGGCAAGATCAGCATTTAATGTTCATCTCTATTTGTCCTTGTGATGGTGAGCTTTCTTCTTGAACCACTACAGTCCATGTACAGTAGGGAATTCTGATATGGAGATACCAGTGTTGGACTGGGGTAAACACAGTAAGAGGTCTCACAACACCAGGTTAAAGTCCCCCAGGTTTATTTAATAGCACAAGCCACTAGCTTTCAGAGCACTGCTCCTTCATCAGGGAGTTGTGTTCACAAACAGGCTATATAAAGACATAAACTCAATTTACAAAATAATGGTTGGAATGCGAGTCTTTACAGGTAATTAAGTCTTAAAGATACAGAAAATTTGAGTGGAGAGAGAGTTAAGCGCAGGTTAAAGAGATGTGTATTGTCTCCAGTCAGGACAGTTAGTGAGATTTTGCAAGTCCAGGCAAGTCATAGGGGTTACAGATAGTGTGACATGAACCCAAGATCCCAGCTGAACTTGGCTCTCAGTCTCTGCTCAGTGACTCTGCGCTGTTGTGTGTTGTGAAGGCTCCCTTGGAGAACGCTTAACTGAAGATCAGAGCTTGAATGCCCGTGACTGCTGAAGTGTTCCCTAACAGGGAAAAGAACACTCCTGCTCGGTGATTGTCGAGCGGTGTTCATCCATCCATTGTTGTAGCATTTGCGTGGTCTCCCCAATGTACCAAGTCTTGGGACGTCCTTTCCTGCAGTGTTTCAGGTAGTCAACATTGGCCAGATTGCAAGTGTATGTACCTTGACACATGACAGCGCAGAGTCGATGAGCAGAAACTGATAATAAATTCCCGGCCTCAACCGGGCTCTTGAGTTCATGTCACACTATCTGTAACCCCCACGACTTGCCTGGACTTGCAAAATCTCACTAACTGTCCTGGCTGGAGACAATACACATCTCTTTATCCTGTGCTTAATGCTCTCTCCACTCACATTGTCTGTACCTTTAAGACTTGATTATATGTAAAGACTTGTATTCCAACCATTATTTTATAAATTGAGTCTGTGTCTATATATGCCCTATTTATGAACACAACTCCCACTGAACTGATGAAGGAGCAGTGCTCCGAAAGCTTGTGGCTACCAAATAAGCCTACTGGACTTTGAGCTGGCGTTAACAGACTTCTTCCTGTGTAGGTAATTCCCCAGAGCTATTCCACAAATGTGACTCAGTGACAGTGAAGGAGTGGCAATATTGTTCAATATCAGGATGATAAGTGGCTTGGAGGGGAACTTGCGGGTGTTCCCGTGTATCTGCTGCCCTTGTCCTTCTAGAAGAAAGTGGTCATGGGTTTGGAAGGTGCTGTCTAAGGAAGTTTGAGAAGTTACTGTAATGTAGCTTGTGGATAGTACACACTGCTGCTACTGACTGTGGTGAAGGGAGTTTTATCTTTAGTTGACTCCTTTAGAAAATGAATCATTCTGTTGTATATTGTTTATGATGTTTGGAAATAAGTACGTGCACACCTCAGTCTAGAGGCTCTTCCAAGTGAGCGGAAATACTTAGTCAATACGTTAAAGACGATTCTGACAGATCGGTGCATGTGCAATGGGGCACTCAGTGCTGTATAGCTGGCTGTCCAGTGGGAATAGGCCTGTCCACTGAATTTCAGCGTGAATCTTTCTGAGGCACAAAATGTGGGAGATTCACTTTGAAAATCCTGCTAAAAAAAAAAACCACAGGAATTGCTCCCATTTTTACGCAAATTCAACACTTAGAATTTCCTTAGCAAAATCCCAAACATTATGTTTAAATTATGTTCATTGGGATTTTCATCAGGATTTTGCATTAGGAACTGCAGTAGAGAAACAAGATGGCCGAAAAGCGCAGGCAGGAATATCTGCTTCAGTGGTTCCCTCAGACTGCAGAACACTGGTCATCCATGAGGGTCTTCTTGGTGCTCCTGAGGCTGGCCCAGAATGTGAAACACGCAACACACATCCATGTCCACATGAGAGGACACGCTACCCTCATGTGGTGTCATATAACCACATCTGTTCCTGTGAATACGCACCAGAAGCCCAAACACTGACCGTGTCACTTTTGCAAGCAAGATTTATAAAACTGAGATCAGAAAATGGAGTGGCCGGGATAGGGTAGACTGGACGGGTCTTCTTGGTGTTAACAAATTGTCCCTAAATTAGTCTTCCCTCAATCTTCCCCAATAGGCGCAGACAAAGGTCATGGGTAGAAGAGGGCACTCACAATGTTAAAATGACGGCATGGGCTCGTTGGGCCGAAGGGCCTGTTTCCCGTGCTGTGTGGTTCTTTGTTCTTAGTGGACAGAGACAAGGAGATTTAAAGGGATTGCTTGAAAGATTAGAGGGGAGACGAGGAAAAATGTTTTCACTCAGAGGGTTGTGGATTCTGGAACTCGCTGCCTGAAAGGGGAGGAGAGGCAGAAACTCTCAACTCATTGAAGAGGTGTTTGGATTTGTATCTTAAGTCCCGTAACCTACAGACCAAATGCTGGGAAGTGAAATTCAGCTTGATGGCTCATTATTTTATCTGGAATAGATGTGATGGGCTGAGTGGCCTTTTTCTGTGATCTCTGATTCTGTGATTTATATTACTATTGATTTTGTTTGATTCATATCGATAGAAGATAGAAAGTTCTATGTTCTATCGATGTAAGGTGTTTGATAAGGTGGCCCATGGAAGACTTCTGCAGAAAATGCAGATGTATGGGATAGAGGGTAATTGGATTAGGAATTGGCTAGCGGATAGAAGACAGAGGGTGGTGGTTGATGGGAGATATTCATTGTGGAGTTCGGTGACGAGTGGTGTACCTCAGGGGTCTGTTTTGGGGCCCCTGCTGTTTGTAATTTTTATAAATGATCTGGATGAGGGTATTGAAGGATGGATTAGTAAATTTGCAGATGACACTAAAGTCGGTGGAGTGGTAGATAGTGAAGAGGGGTGTTATAGTTTGCAGAGAGACTTGGACAAGTTGCAGAGCTGGGCCGAGAGGTGGCAAATGGAGTTTAATGTGGAAAAGTGTGAGGTAATGCACTTTGGCAGGAATAATAAATGTGTAGAGTATAGGGCTAATGGTAGGATTCTTAATAATGTTGATGAACAGAGGGATCTTGGTGTATTTGTGCATAGATCCCTGAAAGTAGGCAGTCAAGTCGATAAGGTTGTTAAGAAGGCATATGGAGTCTTAGCTTTTATTGGTAGGGGGATTGAATTTCGGAGCCGCAACGTCATGTTGCAACTGTACAAAACTCTAGTGCGGCCGCACTTGGAGTATTGTGTACAGTTCTGGTCCCCACATTATAAGAAAGATGTGGAGGCATTGGAGAGGGTACAGAGGAGGTTTACCAGGATGTTGCCTGGTATGGAGGGCAGGTCTTATGAAGAGAGGCTGAGGGATTTGAGGTTGTTTTCGTTAGAAAGGAGGCGGCTAAGAGGGGACCTAATCGAAACATATAAGATGATTAGAGGTTTAGATAGGGTGGACAGTGATAGCCTTTTTCCTAGGATGGAGAAAGCTAGCACGAGGGGACACAGCTTTAAATTAAGGGGTGATAGTTATAGGACGGATATCAGAGGTAGGTTCTTTACCCAAAGGGTGGTTCGGGAGTGGAATGCCCTGCCTGCAGCAGTTGTAGATGCGCCAAGTTTGGTGGCGTTTAAGAGGTTAGTTGATAAGTATATGGAAGAGAAGGGAATGGTTTAGTTTGGAGGGGCATTGCTTTTTATATTGGTCGGCGCAACATCGAAGGCCGAAGGGCCTGTTCTGTGCTGTAATGTTCTATGATCTATGTTCTATGTTAATTCAGGATTAATTTTCTCAGAAGAGGATTATTGCAATGATTTAATTTGCCGACATTAGAATTTTTCAGATAAATGTTCTCTTGTAGTATTAATGTTTATAATATGAAAATGCCCTGACTTTAGATCCCAGCACGAATTAATAATTTACTTATTTCATAAAAGTTGTATTTACGTTTACTGCATTCACCAAAAAGCTGCAAACTATTTATAATCTCATTAAGTTCCAATTAGTTGGGAGGTATTTTGATGTTCATTGGTGAAGGTGAGTGGGGAGGGCCAGTGAGTGTGTGGGAAGGTCAGTGAGTGGGTGGAGAGGGTCAGTGAGTGGGTGGGGAGGGCCAATGAGTGTGTGGGAAGGTCAGTGAGTGGGTGGAGAGGGTCAGTGAGTGGGTGGGGAGGGATAGTGAGTGTGTGGGAAGGTCAGTGAGTGGGTGGGGATGGTCAGTAGGTGGTCTGCAGAGTCTTTGGCCCCATTTGTGGATGGAAGTGTTTGGGAACTAGTCTCCTATTCCCCTTCCATAGCCCCGCACACTGTGGAGAGCGAGCTCAGCATCAAAACACAGCATGCTGGAATTCTGCTCTATTATCTTCTGAACTGCATATTCCTGGAAAAGCCCCATGACCTTTCTGGGGGCCGAGGGAGTTTATTCCAACCTCCTCCCAGATCCAGCTGGAGGTCAGGGCTTTCACTCAGGACATCCAGCCTTGACTGCTGCAGTGATTGGTTCTCTGCTCAGGGAGTCCCCAAATGGGGTGGGGTTGTGGCCATTCCTGTCCCATGGTGTAGAACCATAAAACACTGGGCAACGATATTCAGTCCATCCTGTTTCTCTCAGCTGTACGAGCAATCCAGACAGATCCGCAATCCTTCTCTTTCCCCACAGCCCCACTTCTTCATGAAGTATCAGGGGTAATACTCCGGTACCACGTGCCCAGGAACGAATCGTATTATAGCTGGAGAATCTCATGGAATCTCATACTGAGGAGAACCTCCTGAGGAATTCTCCTCCCATCCCTGATAGCCGTGTAATCTACTTCGTTGATGTAATATCTGACCAGGAGAAGCTCCAATACAACCAGAGGGGAGTCCACCACACCATGAGCCCCTCACTGAGCATGAGGAAAGGGGATTGGAGCTCATGGCTGTCAAACGGGAGATTGGCAAGGCAGAGGTGGACCTCCACCATTCACTTGGTCAGATGTTAGAATCTCCTGTGTCTGGGAGGCAGCGGATGCTGTCATTGGCACACTCCCACTTGTAGGCATATCCAGGAAGTGCCCAAGGCCAGATGAGAAAGAGGAGGAGGAGGAGGAGGACCCCCTACTGCACCCTGACCTCAGCCCCAGCCCAATGAGAATTTCACCCACTCTATCTCTTTTTCAATCTGCTTCCAGCAACAATTCAACAGTCTATTCCAGATTGTAACATCAAAACTAATTACTCTTCATCTCCTCTCTGACTCATTTGTTAACAGGAGGCCATTCAGCCCATCAAACATGTGCCACTAGTTAATTAGATCATGGCTGCTCTAGATTTTAACACCATCTGTATATTCTTCAATCTAATCATCCCAGTTGTTTAATTATCAATAGTGCCTTCAGCTTGAACAGCCTTTTGCAGGAGAGAGCTCCAGTTTGCTGCTGTTCTTTGTGTGAACAAATGTTTTTTGTCATTTCTCCTGAATGGCCGAACTGTAAGGTTCTGTAACTCTTACTCCAGACTCTCTTCACCCCTCACCAAAGCTTCTCTCCATTGACCTGATCAATTCTTTTATCAATATTCCGGGTCAAGTTTCTGCTCGCATTCTAACACAATGGCCAAAGCAATGAGACAAGGGTCTGAATTTTCAGGATGGCGATTACCTAGGTTGGCGATTACCTCACAGCGCCATGGACTTGGGTTCGATTCCCAGCCTTGAGAATGTATGGAGTTCACACATTCTCCCTGTGTCTGCATGGGTTTCCTCCAGATGCTCTGGTTTCCTCCCACAGTCTGAAAGATGTGCTTATTAGGGTGCATTGGCTGTGCTAAATTCTCCCTCAGTGTACCCAGACAGGTGCTGGGAGTGTGGGGACTAGAGGATTTTCACAATAACTTCATTGCAGTGTTAATGCAAGCCTCACTTGTGACAAAAATGGCTTTTATTGGTAGGGGGATTGAATTTCGGAGCCGCAACGTCATGTTGCAACTGTACAAAACTCTGGTGCGGCCGCACTTGGAGTATTGTGTGCAGTTCTGGTCCCCACATTATAAGAAGGATGTGGAGGCATTGGGGAGGGTACAGAGGAGGTTTACCAGGATGTTGCCTGGTATGGAGGGCAGGTCCTATGAAGAGAGGTTGAAGGATTTGAGGTTGTTTTTCGTTAGAAAGGAGGCGGCTAAGAGGGGATCTTATTGAAGCATATAAGATGATTAGAGGTTTAGATAGGGTGGACAGTGATAGCCTTTTTCCTAGGATGGAGAAAGCTAGCACGAGGCGACATAGCTTTAAATTAAGGGGTGGTAGTTATAGGACGGATGTCAGAGGTAGGTTCTTTACCCAGAGGGTGATAAGGGTATGGAATGCCCTGCCTGCTGCAGTTGTAGATGCGCCAAGTTTGGGGGCGTTTAAGAGGTCCGTGGATAGGTTTATGGATGAAAAGGGAATGGTTTATGTTAGAGGGTCATTGCTTTTTCTTAATTGGTCGGCACAACATCGAAGGCCGAAGGGCCTGTTCTGCGCTGTAATGTTCTGTTCTATGTCATAAATAAATGTTTTAAAAAGTTAAATTATTTAACACTCAACTGAGCTCTGATTGGTAGTAGGTGGGCTTCTGTCTGCACTTGGTGAGCTGCCAGCCAATCCGATTGGTCGACTAGTCCATCCAGGCACAGCGCTGCAGTGGTGGGAAGAGGTAATGCAGGTACCATTCCCCAGACTGAAGGCAGAATTCTCCATGCCAACCTGTATAATGGGGGAATGGAGGGAGAATATAGCTGGAGGCCCAGAAATTGGTTTCACACCTTGAGGGGCACCTGGAGTGATATTAAAATGCCCCAGTGCCTCTGGCGTTACCACTGCATGAACTCACATGTGGCAACAGTGATGGAGTGGGGGTTGTGCATAAATATCTGAGTTCTGCTGGATAACATGGCGTCCACCACACTCCCCATGGAGTTCTCAATGTGTACACTATTTGACCACTTCATGACCAGGTGGGTAGACCCCTTCCACTCACATGTCATAGGCACCAATAGATCTGTTTAATGTCACTTACCCTCTAGCTGACCCTGTGACATTAGCTGGAAGGCCAGTTCCACCAGGCTCATCATTAGACTAGGCCTCACCGATGCCCCTGTTTGAGAACTGGTTAGCCTGGCTGAACTTACCCCATCCCGCTGTGAATGTGTGTCCTTGCAACTAATGCCCAGTGCGCTGTACGTATCTGAGCCAGTGGAGGGAGACACTGAGTACTGTGATACTCAGTGTGGACCTCTCACTCCCTCCTTTCTCTGCTTGGGCTGGGGCCGTGGCTGGGGTGCAGTAAGCGGTCCTCCTCCTCCTCCTCCTCCTCCTCTTTCTCGTCTGGCCTTGGGCACTTCCTGGATATGCCTGCTAGTGGGAGTGTGCCAGTGACAGCATCCGCTGTGACACAGGAGATTCTAACATCTGACCAAGTGAATGGTGGAGGTCCATGTCTGCCTTGCCAATCTCCCGCTTGACAGCCATGAGCTCCAATCCCCTTTCCTCATGCTCAGTGAGGGGTTCATGGTGTGGTGGACTCCCCTCTGGTTGTATCGGAGCTTCTCCTGGTCAGACATTACATCAGTGGGACCACCACATCTCCCCCCACTTTGTAAGATTGCCCACCCACTATGGGCTGTCATTGCTGGACCAAACTGGACAGAGATTGTGGGGCAGAACATTCCAGATCATAAAGCACATCCACCGCAAGACGCAGTCTCATGCACGCACGTGATTAAGAGGCTGCTCATTCCCTCAGCACAACACCGGATCCCCCCCCCAACACCTCCTCCCCCACTCCATACAGTGCCTCATGTCTATTGAAGGGTGAAGAAGGTAAAGGGGTCACTCCACAGAGGTGTCACTGCCCTGAGACAGGGCAGGCAATTGGCACTGGTCCTCAGACCCTGGCATTTCAAACTCTGTGTATATTGAGTAACCCTGGATGGGACATACCCTGGGAGAGCAGATAAAGTGGTTCATCCTCTTTTAGCGTTGGGTTACTGATCTTCTCTGGACCTCCTGGATGCTAATGGCATCGGCCACCAGCACCCATGCCAGGCTTGTCTCTCTGTGGACCTCACCTCCCATATGTCAGGAATGGGTTGTCTCTTCTGGCCTCAACATGATCGAGGAGGACAACCAGCTGGGCGTCACTAAACCGAGGGGCGTGAGTCTTACCCACCTTCCTGATGCTACTCTGGGTAAATGTTGCTGACAGTGAGGATGCAGTGTGCCTTTTCACTATAGCACCCAGACACGATGCCAGTTCCAAGATGTGTTTACCCCAATCCAACGCCAGCATCTCTATATCCCAGATACAGTGGCAGAATTTGGGCGGCACAGTAGCACAGGGGGTTAGCACTGCTGCTTCACAGCTTCACAGGGTCCTGGGTTCGATTCCCAGCTCAGGTCACTGTCTGCGTGGTGTTTGCACATTCTCCTCATGTCTGCGAGGGTTTCCTCCAGGCACTCCAGTTTCCTCCCACAGTCCAAAGATGTGCGGGTCAGGTTGATTGGCTGTGCTAAATTGCCCCTTATTGTCCAGGATGTGTAGGTTAGAGGGATTAGTGGATATAATATGTAGGGATATGGGGGTAGGGCCTAGGTGGGGTTGTGTTCAGTGCAGACTTGATGGGCCAAAGCGCCTCTTTCTGCACTGTAGGGTTTCTATGATCTAATTACAGGCTGTGCAAGTCCGTCCCTAATCTGTTCGGTAATAAATGACATTTGGGTAGGGAAAACAATCCACATTCCAGTGCCCGCCAGGACACTTACTGTCAAAACTCCACCCTCAGTTTGGGCACTGCATTCGGGAAGCAGGAGGAATACCAGAATGGAGAGAGCTAGGGATATCCTGAGAATTTGGGAGGGGCACAGAGAAGAGGCAATCACAATGTCAGGAACAGGCTGAGAGCTGGAGCTCCCTGGTTCCCTGAGGAGAGGGTGCCTTCCCTCTCCCCACTCCCTGTTCAAAGAGGGTCCTCCGATTGAGGCCCTTCTCTTCCCTCCACCTCAGGGTTTTTCATTGGAGCATGAGTGGGCTTCCTGTCCGAGGGGTCTAGGTCAGAGTGGGTGGAATCCTGGATGGAATCCCATCAATGCAATTTTACCCTCTTATCCGCAAACCCCCCCACCACCCTCAGGATCCACTGGGTGCCAGGGTGGGGAGGAGGTGGGGGGTTGTACATTTAGCCAAGGAATTTTAAAGGTGAATTCTGTCCAAAACTCGTGTTCACATTTCCATAATATATTTTACACTGACCCAGGATTTGATTAACTTTGACCTGGATCTATTACAAGACATGCTACAGATTGAGGTAGAAATTGCGTGACTGTCCGCTGCACTGGTACTGCGAAGACTCCTCACTCCCAGGCAAACAGGCACTAAGCTTATTTTTAATAAGAAATGGATTGGTGTATAATAATGAAACTGTGAAGTGCTTCATTACAGTGAGTCATTTTCAATGAATTTCTTAGATGAAGAACTGGGTATTCTTATTAAAAATATGAATTATTTGATAAATCAAATATCAGCCGTGTGAATAAAACCATGCTGGATACCGTTCTCAAATATAAACTTCTTAACTTTGAAATGGAAAGCAACAAAAGGAATGGATTATTTCTGGAGCGGGACCTGATTACACGGCTTCATGTTTTCATTGCGATTATGCAAGCTGAAATTTGCAAGGTTTAAGATTTGGAGTGCGGCAAAGAGAATAACATGAAACCCATTCACTGTGTCGACTCTGCATTGCCGGTAATTAGAGCCAGATATTTTACAGGGTGGCACAGTGGTTAGCACTGCTCCGGGGACCCAGATTCGATTCCTGGCTCGGGTCACTGTATGTGTGGAGTCTGTACATTCTCCCCGTGTCTGCATGGGTTTCCTCCGGGCGCTCCGGTTTTCTCCCACAGTCCAAAGATGTGCGGGTTAGGCTCATTGGTCATGTTAAAATTGCCCCTTAGTGTACTAGGATGCTTAGGTTAGAGGCATTAGCAGGTAAAATATGTAGGGGTTTGGGAGTAGGCTTGGGTGGGATTGTGGTCAGTGCAGACTCGATGGGCTGAAGGGCCTCTTTCTACACTGTAGGGTTCTATGGTTCTATGGTTCTAAATTGCCCTCTAATGTCAGGGGGACTAGCTAGCATAAATGCATGGGGTTATGGGGATAGGGCCAATACAAGGTGGGATTGTGGTGGGTGCAGACTTGACGGGCCAAATGGCCTCATTTTGCACTGTGGGATTCTGTGATTAAATGTTCTGAGTGCAACAGGCAGTGAACCCTGTCACCCAGGAACACACATTACCAACATCAAGCCAAACGTGGCTTTTCATCACACAGTTAATAAAATTGTGTGAGAATGGAGGGGACAACTGGACACAAAATAGCTGCTCCATGCCTGTCATTGGTCTGCAGTTGTACTTCATTCAACTGGACAAGGTGACCATGAGAGAAGTGTTTAAAAGAATTGTATTTGGGAGACAGTTTCAGGGATGGCCAAGAGTTTTACAAAGAGTTAAATACTCACATAAATTCACTGCTAGAGTGCAGGACACATGGGGATGAGTACGCAGCTTCCACAAACAGCGATGCGATAATGACCAAAGAATCTGTTTTAGTTAATTGAGGAGTAAATATTGGGCATGATGCTGAGATTGCTCCCAGTGCTTCTTCAAATAGTACTGTGAAAACTTTTATATAGAATGTTTTTCATGCAGAAGGAGGCCATTCAGCTCATCAAGTTAGCACAGATAGGCCCTTCCTCCACTCTATCCCCATAATTCTGCATGGCTAATCTCTACACATCCTGGAAAATTAAGTGACAATTTAGTGTGGCCAATCCACCTAACCAGCATGTCTTTCAGACTGTGGGGGAAAGCCAGATCACCCAGAGGAAACTATGGGAGAAGGTGCAGGCTTCGAACAGACAGTTACCCAGGCTAGAACCAAACTTAGGTCCCTGGCGCTGTGAGGCAAGAATGCTAACCATTGGGCCACCGTGTCACCCCCTACGTCTACCTGAGAGAGTAGAGTTCTCAGTTTAACATCTCATTCAAAAGATGGCACTTCAGACAGTACAGCACTTGCTGTGGGTTGGGTTTGATTGTGTGTTCAAGACCTGGACTGGGATTTGAATTCATGTCTTTTGAGTTAAGCTGTTATTGCCACATGTCCCAGTGGTAACAATTTCCATACAGGGCATCAACAGGTTAATGTAGCCAACTCTGGCATCCAGAGGCCTCTTGGTGTTGTTGGAAGATTTTATTTTCACCCTGTCCAATATACTTTCCCAACAGGAATGACCTGCCAAGCCAGGAGCTCGTACTCCGACTCAGAGGTCCTCTGGGGACATCGGTTCAACCCAGTGCTGACTCTGGAGAAAGATTTCTATGAAGTGGATTATAACAGTTTCCATGAAACCTATGAAACAAACACCCCAGACTGCAGCGCCAAGCAAGTGGCAGAGATGAAGAAGGCAGGCCGCATCCTCCCCAAGCTGCCGTGTCCACAGTTTCCCAGTGAGGAGATCGAGGCGGAGGAAGAGGAAAATGCAGGAAAAGGAGACAGCCCCACGCCCAAAACGGGGGAGCTGACACCTTTCTCCCCAACTGAAGACTCTGAATGTTGCACTGGGTTTTCAGCAAGGTTTATACAGGAACTGGAAGAAGCACAGAAACTCTAGGATCTCCAGGCTGGAGTTTGCTGCGGGATTCCACCCCCCCCCTCCCCAGACACTACTGTGTTACTGATTGACCAAGCTAGTGATTTATATATATATATGTATAAACCCATCCTGTACAGTGTGGATCAATCAGGATTAGAGAATGGGATAGCATCATTTGTACATAAAGAATAAATGTCTGTTCACTCTGTTAAGCCAATTTATTACTGGCACCTGTTGTGCACCCTGTAGAACTTTCCCTTTTGGGGGTGGCGTTGTCATCGGGTTAGTTCCAGCAGGAAAGTGTTGGGATGCCTGAGCAAGCTGGGACTGGAGTCAGCAAGTTCTTCCTCACATTGATGTGACAACTTGCTCTTTGAATGGATTCTATTTAAATTCCAGCTGGTATTGTTATGGAAATTTCCTTGGGGGAATTCTCTCTTGGATGATGGGTGAGCTATTGTGAAATGTGTGCACCATGTGTACTGTGTGCCCCCCCCCCCCCTGCACCCACTCCAATCCTTCAACTCTATTCACTTTAGCAGAACCGGCCAACCTTGTGTGGACCTGAACTCATGCGAGCGACAGACAGTACAGACCAAAGCGAGGGAGTTGACAGCTAGCTCAGAGGGACAGTTGATTTATCCATTAGGTTAGTCCCACATCCCCCTTCCCTTCTTGTGCAACTTGTTAATTTGTTCTGGGAGCAATTAATCTGAAATTAGTGTTTGATTTTCCTGTACAGCGAATGACAGCTGGGTTTGACTTACAGGAACACTAATTCCAGCAGGTTCCTGTTTGAAGTTTTAAGAATATCCAGAATAATGGCACCAACAAAGTAACTTTGGGAGTCAGAGACTGCAGCTGACACCCCAATCCTGGACACTGAAGGTGACAAATCATAGGCTGGCATTCTCTTGTCAAACGCCAGGTGATAAACAGGTGGCCCTCCTGTGTCTCTGGAGACTAATTTCTTCTTCCTTTGCCTACTTCATCGTATGGCCTGGTCTCCAGGTTCAGTCCTGGGATATTTTCCGCACTGTTTGTGTTGCTCTTTCTTTCAGCTAGACGGGAACGAGAACGTGGCTAAGAAATGTCCTGTCCATCAGTCATTCGTCTGTCAAAGACCACAAGGAGAACAAATCTCTCTCTCTCTTTCCCACGCTCTCTATCCTGCTCTCTCTGTCTCTTCGGTGACAAGTGGTGTACCTCAGGGGTCTGTTTTGGGGCCCCTGCTGTTTGTAATTTTTATAAATGATCTGGATGAGGGTATTGAAGGATGGATTAGTAAATTTGCAGATGACACTAAAGTCGGTGGAGTGGTAGATAGTGAAGAGGGGTGTTATAGTTTGCAGAGGGACTTGACAAGTTGCAGAGCTGGGCCGAGAGGTGGCAAATGGAGTTTAATGTGGAAAAGTGTGAGGTAATGCACTATGGCAGAAATAATAAATGTGTAGAGTATAGGGCAAATGGTAGGATTCTTAGTAGTCTAGATGAACAGAGGGATCTTGGTGTGTATGTGCATAGATCCCTGAAAGTAGGCAGTCAGGTCGAGAAGGTTGTTAGGAAGGCATATGGAGTCTTGGCTTTTATTGGTAGAGGGATTGAATTTCGGAGCCGCAACGTCATGTTGCAACTGTACAAAACTCTAGTGCGGCCGCACTTGGAGTATTGTGTGCAGTTCTGGTCCCCACATTATAAGAAAGATGTGGAGGCATTGGAGAGGGTACAGAGGAGGTTTACCAGGATGTTGCCTGGTATGGAGGGCAGGTCTTATGAGGAGAGGCTGAGGGATTTGAGGTTGTATTCGTTAGAAAGGAGGCGGCTAAGAGGGGACCTAATCGAAACATATAAGATGATTAGAGGTTTAGATAGGGTGGACAGTGATAGCCTTTTTCCTAGGATGGAAAAAGCTAGCACGAGGGGACACAGCTTTAAATTAAGGGTGATAGTTATAGGACGGATATCAGAGGTAGGTTCTTTACCCAAAGGGTGGTTCGGGAGTGGAATGCCCTGCCTGCAGCAGTTGTAGATGCGCCAAGTTTGGTGGCGTTTAAGAGGTTAGTTGATAAGTATATGGAAGAGAAGGGAATGGTTTAGTTTGGAGGGGCATTGCTTTTTATATTGGTCGGCGCAACATCGAAGGCCGAAGGGCCTGTTCTGTGCTGTAGTGTTCTATGTTCTATGTTCTATGTTCTATGCCACTCTGTCCGTGCCACTGTGTCAGTATCACTCTGTCCCTGTCACTCCGTCCGTGTCGCTCTGTCTTTGTCGCTCTGCCATGTCTGCTCTCGCTGTCCTGTTCTCGCTGTCCTGTTCTCCCTGTTCTGCTCTCCCTGTCCTGCTCTCCCTGTCCCTCTCTCTCCTGTCTCTCTCTCTCCTGTCCCTCTCTCTCCTGTCTCTGTCTGTCCTGTCCCTCTCCTGTCCCTCTCTTTCTGTCTGTCTGTCTCTCTCTCTCTCTCTCTGTCCCTCCAGGTGAATGATCCTCAGCCTTTCTGGTCCTCCATTGCACTCTGTTCCCTTCTCGATGTTCCTCAACCACTTTCTTTCCAATTCCTGATTTGATTTGTCAGTTTAGCTCGGATTGTCAGCTCTCAATTCCAAGGTAGGGTTCATCTCTGGCCTTCCTTGAGGATTAATATGTAATCCAGGCTGCCATTCAGTGAAGAGGTGACTCACTGCTGGAATTGTTCCATTGGAGCAGCACGGAGAGGCAGCGATTTGGGAGAGCGAGAAGTTCGATTGATAAGTAGCTTTTTAACTTTTCTCTTTGTTTAAAACAGCGAGCGGGAGTAGTTTTTGCCGTTTTTATTTAAACTAACTTGTAACGGAAGTCGTCACTAGGGGCTGCCGGTAGTTGTAGTTTTTCTCTCTGCTCTATAAATTCTTACAGAGAGGTAACCCGATACTCTACACAGGTAGAGTATCCCACCCTCCCCCCTCCTCTAACCTAATAATAATAGTGTGTGTGTAAGTTTATTTTTTCTCTCCTGCAAATTAAAGTAACAGTGATGGCAGTGCAGGTAGTACATTGCACCTCCTGGTATGTATGAGGTAAGGGACACCAGTGATGTTCCTGCTGATTATACCTGCAGGAAGTGTGCACATTTGCAGCTCCTTGAGGATCGTGTTAAGGAGCTGGAGCTGGAATTAGAGGACTCAGGGTAATTCGAGAGGTTGAGGAGGATATAGGCAGGAGTAACAAAGAGATTGTAACTCCTAAAGTGATAATGGGTAACTATTAGGAGGAGGGGTAAGAAGCAATCGGGGAGACAATCCCCTGGGGCTGTTCCCCTCCAAAATAAATTTTCTGTCTTGGGGGCTACAGTTGAGGAAGAATCAACTGGAGCTGACCAAAGGGAGCAGGTCTCTGGGGGTGAGACTGCTGAGAATGCTCAGGTGGGTGGGGGGAATAAGAGATTAGGCCTAGTTATAGGAGACTCCATAGTTAGAGGGACAGATAGGAGGGTAAATAGTAATAAACAGGACTCAGGGCTGGTGTGTTGCCTCCCAGGGGCTGGGGTCCAGGATGTTGCAGATCGGGTTTTTAGGATTCTTAAGGGTGAGGGGAGTCAGCCCCAAGTCATTGTTCATGTGGGGACACATGATGTAGGTAGGACAAGGGAAGGGGATATTAAACAGAAATTTATGGAGTTAGGGTGGAAGCTTAGGTCCATAACAGGCAGAGTGGTTATCTCTGGACTCTTGCCTGTGCCAAGAGATAGTTTAGAGATGAACAGAGAAAGGGATAGTTTGAACTCATGGCTGCGTGGATGGTGCAGGAGGGAGGGGTTCAGGTTCCTTAACAATTGGGACTCATTCTGGGATAGGTGGGACCTCTTCAAGAGAGATGGTCTACACCTGAACCAGAGGGGGACTAATATCTTGGGGGGAAAATTTGCTAAGGCTATGATGGGGGCGTTAAACTGATTCGGGGGGGGGGTGGGATCCTAAGTAGTTGGGGTGCTGAGAGGGATGAGAGTAAGGGGGTTATAGAGGAGAGTTGTAAAACACAGCGGCGTACGGGTGGGGTGGAGCATGGTTTGAGATGCGTATACTTTAATGCAAGGAGTATTCGCAATAAGGGGGAGGAACTTGCAGCTTGGACCAGTACCTGGAACTTCGATGTTGTGGCCATTTCAGAGACTTGGGTAGAGCAGGGACAGGAATGGATGTTGCAGGTTCCGGGGTACAAATGCTTTAGTCGGAGTAGAGAAGGGGGTAGAAGGGGGGGAGGAGTGGCGTTACTGGTCAAAGACTGTATCACGGTGATCGAAAAGAAGTTTGATGAGGACTTGTCTGTTGAGGTAGTATGGGCTGAGATTAGAAACAGGAGAGGAGAGGTCACCCTGTTGGGAGTCTTTTACAGACCTCCTAATAGTTCTAGAGAGGTTGAGGAAAGGATTGCGAAGTCAATTCTGATTAGGAGTGAAAGTAGTAGGGTAATTGTGATGGGGGACTTTAACTTTGCTAATATTGATTGGAATAGCTATAGCTCTAGCTCGTTAGAGGGGTCAGTTTTCGTACAGAGTGTGCAGGAAGGTTTTTGACTCAGTATGTAGATAGGCCAACTAGAGGTGAGGCTACATTGGATTTGGTGCTGGGCAATGAGCCAGACCAGGTGTTAGGCTTGGAAGTTAGTGAACATTTTGGTGATAGTGACCACAATTCGGTTACGTTCACCTTAGTGATGGACAGGGATAGGCATGAAGCTGGGGGCTGTAGTTATAGCTGGGGGAAGGGTAATTATGAGGCCATCAGGAGAGAATTAGGGTGCATAGATTGGACTAGGGAACTACAGGGACTGGGAACATCTGGAATGTGGTGCTTATTCAAGGAGCAGCTGCTGCGAGTCCTTGATAAGTATGTCCCTGTCAGGCAGGGAGGAAATGGACGAGTAAGAGAGCCTTGGTGTACGAAAAAAGTTGATTTGCTGGTTAAGAAGAAAAAGGAGGCTTATGTCAGGATGAGGCTTGAAGGCTCAGGTAGTGCAATGGATAGCTATAGATTAGCTAGGAAGGAGGTAAAAAGTGAATTGAGGAGAGCTAAGAGGGGACACGAGAAGATGTTGGCTGATAGGATTAAGGAGAATCCTAAAGCTTTCTTTCGATATGTTAAGAATAGAAGATTGGTTAGGGCAAGATTAGGGCCAGTCATAGACAGCAGTGGGAAGTTGTGCGTGGAGCCTGAAGAGATTGGTGAGGCACTGAATAAATATTTCTCTTCGGTATTCACGCAGAGTGCTGGAAATGTAGCTGGGGAGAGCACTGAGGTACAGGGTTGCAAATTGGGGAGTATTGTAGTAGATAGGGAGGATGTGTTAGAAATTCTCGAGGGTTTGAAGTTGGATAAGTCCCCTGGGCCGGACGGGATTTACCTAGGATTCTCTGGGAGGCAAGAGAGGAGATTGCAGAGCCTCTGGCTCTGATCTTCAGGTCCTCGTTGGTTACGGGTGTGGTTCCGGAGGACTGGAGGATGGCGAATGTGGTCCCATTGTTTAAGAAGGGGAAGAGAGACCTTCCTGGGAATTATAGGCCAGTGAGTCTTACTTCTGTGGTGGGCAAGGTATTGGAGAGAATTATTAGGGATAGGATTTATAGTTATTTAGAGAGAAATGAATTGATTGGGGATAGTCAGCATGGTTTCGTGAAGGGTAGGTCATGCCTTACTACCTCATTGAGTTTTTTGAGAAAGTGACCAGAGAGGTGGATGGGGGTAAGGCGGTTGATGTAGTATATATGGACTTTAGTAAGGCGTTTGATAAGGTGGCCCATGGAAGACTTCTACAGAAAAGCAGATGTGTGGAATAGAGGGTGATTTAGCTAATTGGATTAGGAATTGGCTGGCAGATAGAAGACAGAGGGTGGTGGTTGATGGGAGATATTCATCGTGGAGTTCGGTGACGAGTGGTGTGCCTCAGGGGTCTGTTTTGGGCCCCTGCTGTTTGTAATTTTTATAAATGATCTGGATGAGGGTATTGAGGGATGGTCAGTAAATTTGCAGATGAACTAAAGTGGTGGGTGGTAGATAGTGAAGAGGGGTGTTTAGTTTACAGAGGACTTGGACAAGTTGCAGAGCTGGGCCGAGAGGTGCAAATGGAGTTTAATGTGGAAAAGTGGAGGAATGCACTTTGGCAGGAACAATAAATGTGTAGAGTATAGGGCTAATGGTAGGGCTCTTAATAGTGTTGAGGAACAGAAGGATCTTGGTGTATGTGTCAAAGATCCTGAAAGTAGGCAGTCAAGTGGATAAAGTTGTTAAGAAGGCTAGGACATATTGGTAGGGGGATTGAATTTAGGAGCCGCAGCATCATGTCACACAAAACCACCCCACAACACCCCACAAAAAACAAAACAAAACAACCACACAAAAAAACAAAAACCAACAAACAAAAAAAAAAACAAACCAAAAAACACACAACACACAAAAAAAAACAACAAACACCAAAAAACCCCCCACACCCAACAAAAAAAAAAAACACTTTTATTTTGGTCGGCACAACATCGAAGGCCGAAGGGCCTGTTCTGTGCTGTATTGTTCTATGTTCTATCAGATGTCTTTCGAAGGAGGCATTAAACCAAGGCCTGGATATGAAGGCTCTAATGGCAACTTTTCAAAGAACAGGGAGGTTTCATGATGCCCTGGCCAGCAATCTTCCTTCAAGAAATCCACTGGCTTTTTATCTCGTATTTGAGAGGCTTACCTGTGTGTTAAAATCACTGTCACAATATTGTCTACATCTCAGAACTAATTCTTATCAAGTGCTTTGACACATTATATAAATGTAAGTCTTTCTTTTATATACCAGTGTTTCTATTTCTCATACCAATCTGTCTCCTCACTCCTCCTCCCTCATTAGAACACAAGAGCAACAAGAAATAACAGCAGGACTAGGCCTCCGGGTCTGCCCTGAAATTCAATATGACTATGGCTGATCGATTCCAGCCTCAACTCCTGTCTGTGCCACTTCCCCACAGCTCTCTATTCCTCGATATATCAAATATTTATCTACCTCCGCTTTAACTTCTATTGATCCAGCCTCCAGCAGCCTTTAGGGCAGAAAATTGCAGACATTTACCAGCCTCTGCGAAAAGAAGTTTCTGCACACCTGAATTTTAAATGAACACTCTTTATCTTGTCTCCTTGTTCGAGACTGTCCCACCAGTGAAAATGTCTCACCATTGACCCTGTCGAGCCCCTTCAGGATCTTGTATGTTTGACTAAGATCATCCCTCATTCTTCTGAACTCCAAGGAATACAGACCCAGAGTATTTAGTCTCTCTTGATGGAACAACCCTTTCATCCCAGGAATTAGCCTGGTGAATTTCCTTCACTCTGCCTCTTTTTAAGGTAAGGGGACCAAAGCTGCAGATAATATTCCAGCTTCACTAACACCCTGTACAATTGCAACAAAACCTCCCAATATAAAACCGCAATCTCTTTGCAATAAAGGTCAAAATGCCATTTGACTTCTTAACTACTTGTTAGGCTTACTTGCTATCTTTTTGTGATCCATACCCTAGAACATCGAGATCCCTCTCTACTTCACTCACCTGCAGTCTCTCTTCATTTAGATAAAGTTCTGCTTTTTAATTCTTCCTAGAGAAGTTCATGACCTCACACTTCCCCACATTAAACGCCATTTGTCAGGTTTTTGCCCAATCATAATATCACTCCCCAACTGTCATTTTGCTCCTAATTGAAAGCACCTTCAAGCATTCCAGTTTAATGTGACAAAGACAGAAATAGACTCTTAATTCATTTAACAATCTTCTCTTTACTGATGTACCACTTCAAACTTACATCAATTGCAATACTTTGGGCAGGATTTTCCGGTCGAGCTTGCCCAAAGACCAGAAAATCCAGGTGAGGTCAGCAGATCTGTCCATGGTCCTGTCCCACCTGCTGTGATTCCCTGGCAGACGGGAGTGGAAAATTTCACCCTTTAACTCTTTTACTGAATTTTAATTCCTGGTTAAATTTTGACTCTTAACTGAACATTAGCTCTAATTCTTTAACAGAAAATAGATACTACCCAGATTAGAACAAAATGGTCAGGTCCGTTCCCCATATAGAATCTATCCTATAGTCTTCTCTGATCTCCTTCAGGGCACTCTTCTGCAATGGTTGATCTCTAGATTTACCACTCGAAGCAAAAGACTACACGTCTTTTATTGACAAATTGTTTTAACTTTTCCAGAAGATTCTCTGGCACCTCGTTAACGTGTAACAGGAAACCCCGTTGCTCAAACAACCACTGAAATTACTTGTAAATGACTCCATTATGCTTGCTTCACTTAGTGTGTAGAAAAGGATCATAAAAACTCAGTGCCACAGTTCCCAGACCAGGGCATGACTCACAGCGACTTTACAGCTTGCATCTGTTTTTAATTATAAGGAGACCGAAAAGCCCAGCTTGCTTAATTCTCAGTCAATATCACTTCTAAAAGCTACTATTGCCATTATTGTTGTTAAACTCATTTTTGTATCATTCTTTCTCCGTCCCCACAAACTAATCTGCAGTATTGGTCTGGACCATCGATGGGTCTCTTCTAGTTCTGAGGAAGTGCTTTGCCTGACTGGGATTGGGAATATTCAGGATGGGAGGGAGAAACAGAGCCACATCTACTGTCCTACCCTGAGAGTATGAAGCATTGGAGAATTCCTGAGTGTAAATGACAAGTAAGACCCCACCATTTGGGACTTGGCAGTTTTTGGATAAGAGTGAGTAGCAGTGCTGTTTGTGGGAGGGTCTGGTAGAGAATCTCCAGGCTATATACCAAAACCAACAAGTCTCCTTCCCACCCGTTCTACTGGAATATGGAAGATCGGAACTCTCTTTCATTCCATTCAGAAGGGGGAGAATCGATTGGATTTTCTAGAATAACAATTCACCATTCATAACCCTGGTTCAAATCCCATCACAGCAGATGGTCAAATTTGAATTCAATAAAATAAAATCTGGAATTAAGAATCTATTGATGAGCATGAAACCATTGTCGATTGTCAGAAAAATCCATCTCGTTCATGAATATCCTTTAGGGAAAAAATCTGCTACTTTTACCCAGTCTGACTTACATGTGACTCCAGAGTCACAGCAATGCGGTTGGCTCTGAACTGCACTCAGGCAATTAGGGATGGGCAATAAATAACCTGGTGTTCTGAGACTTCTTACAATAAATGCTGGCCAGCCAGTGATGCCCATGTCCCAAGAATGAATAAAAGAAAAATGACTTCAGGGCATTCCAACAGTGATCTATGACCAAAAAAATGCTTTGAAAGTAAGGTCAGTGATAGAACAACATCCTGCAACTTCCTCCGCCCAGTTTGAACAGCAGTGTAGAGTCAAAGCAAGGGCGTTGCTCCTCAGCACCCCTCCATCATCACCTTTACTGCTCTCTTTCCAAGATGAGCTGTCAATCCTGGTATTATGTGGGTGAGATATTAATCTTAACTGAGTCAACACATGTTAAAGTGTCTCAGTGCTTCTAACAATGGCACTGAATTACTGAAACATCAGAAAAAGCCTGTTGATGATGTGAACTGTATCTTCTATCGGTCGCTTTGTGAGGACACTGCGATGATTTTTTGTAAAAATTGGCAATTATTTATTCAAAGAGTATATTTTCCAACTGCTTTGAGTAACTTCTGAGATTGTTAGCCATTCACCATGAATGACCAGGAGGCTGCAGACATTCATTTATGTGATGTCTTGCGGACTCCAGAGGGATCTCTCCTCACTCCGGGTACAATACTCAATCAGGGAGCAAGGTTTGGTGTAGATCCCATCTGCTGAATCACTAAACCCACCTTCCAGCCACCTTGTACTAAAGTGTGAAGGATGTGTAAATAATTCTACTTGGCACTATCCCAAGTAACTAGGTCCTTCCAATCATTCCAGCTTGTTCATAGACAAGATCGATCCAGAGAAACAAACAATTACTCAACGCCGAAGAAAATCCATCTCTCTGGACAGAGACTAAGAGCTGTCACTTTGGAAAAGAGTCAAATGGTGACATTTTAAAATAAAGTTTTTTAATTAGTGTCGCAAGTAGGCTCACTGCAATGAGATTACTGTGAAAATCCCTGAGTTGCCACAATCAGGTACACTGAGGGAGAATTTAGCATGGCCAATGCACTTAACCAGCACATCTTTGGAGTGTGGGAGGAAACTGGAGCACCTGGATGGAGCCCACACAGACACGGGGAGAATGTACAAACTCCACACAGACAGCGACCCAAGCCAGGAATTGATCCCGGGTCCCTGGCACTGTGAGGCAGCAGTCCTAACCACCGTGCTGCCCCGACGTTAAACTCTGCTTCATAACACTGCATCACCTGGGATCACATTGTACAATCCAGACCCCTCAATTCTGTGAAAAGTTAGATATATTGCCAATGACATGAAAACAAGTGGTTAAACTGAGAGTGCAGAGGGACAGTGGTTATCCTCATTATATGTGACATGGTATTGCAGAGACAAGCTAGTATCCACATAATGCATGTTTCACAAATGTTGAATCTGGTATTTTCTAGAAGGTCAGGAGGCACTTTTTAGTGAATTTTGCTCTGTATAGTAAACCTTTGAACAAAGTTATAATTTATTCTGGAAGAATTTCACATTTTAATTATTAAAATAAAGTAATTCTTGCAAGTTGCAATTGACTGATGATTTGTCTTCTGTCTGAGAGTCAGACACAGTCTGGCATCATTTCACCAAGACCTCACTGATCAAAAGCTTTATCTCAAACTGCAGAGATGGGGTCTATTGACACACAATGTGGGAAAGTCCTGAGCTAGTAAACCAGAAGCCTAGGTACAGATCCTGGGACATGCATGGAAGCTGGTGGATTTAAATTCAATTAATAAAATCTGAAATATAAAAAGCTAGGGTGGGATTTTCTCATTTGCTGCAGAGTGTGGCACAGGGATTGGGAAAAAGGGGTAGAAACCTTTTGTAAAGGGAAAGCCAATTTAATAAATAAAAAAGACCCCCCCCCACCTCACCAAGCAGTCTTTCCACCCCCACAAATACCCACCCTTGCAACAATCACTCCCCACCCCCATGGAACAGCCCCCGGCACTGCCCAGACAAAGCAGTCTTCATTCCCACCCCGGTGAGGTTGGCACGCACAGCTGTATGCCTCTGGCAGGTTCTGCTCACCGAGGGCACACCGTGGTGGGGGGGGGGAGGGAGGGGGGGGTGGGGAAGCAAGGGTGCTGTTGTGATTCAGGGGGATGTGGCCTCATGCTGCCGTGAATGCACAATCCAATGGGAAACGCAAAATTCAGAATTCCCATTACATAATTGGTGGGGAGGAGACAATTGATCCGCAAAATCCCAACGCTGAAAATGCCATTTTGGGACATGCACAGAATTTTCCAGCCCCCTGGCATTTCTGTCCCTCACATTCCACCAATCCCCCTCCCAATACCACCATAATCTCCCTTACCCCCTGCATTCCTGCCTGCTCTCAACACCCCCTAGTCTCAGTAATAATGACCATGGGACTATCATTGATTGCTGGAAAAAAAACCATCTGATTCACTAATTTTTTCTTTAAGGAAGGAAATCTGGTCCTTGCCGAGTTCCTAAATTCTGTTCCTAAAGAGTTCCTGACTCTTCAAGTCAGAACAGCAATTTTAACATCAATTTTAAGACAAATTATTGTGTTTCCAAGTCACTCAGTATTCTGTGTAAAATTTCAGTTTCAGCAAACTGAGCCAGTTACCGCAAACTCTCGAATCAACAACACTCATCCTCAGCTGCATCATTTCTCATCCAGGCTGTGGTAACATCTGCCCTTTAAAGGGAACCAGTCTCTGAGGCTCACAGGATCAAGCCAGATCCCATGGAGAGGCGATATAGGGTCTGAGAGAACTGTGTGTGTGTGTGTGTGTGCGTGTGTGTGTGTATATATATATATATATATATATACAGTTCTCTCAGCTGCTTTATTGTACATATAAATATTGTTATTAGAATCACAGAATCCCTATACTGCAGGAGGAGTTCATTCAGCCCAGCAAGTCTACACTGACAACAATCCCACCCAGGACTTATCCCAGACTCCCGCATATTTACCCCACTAATCGCCCTAACACAGGGGCAACTTATCATGGCCAATGAACCTAAGCCGCACATCTTTGGACTGTGGGAAGAAACAGGAGCACCCAAAGGAAATCCACGCAGACACAGAGAGAAAGTGCAAACTCCATACAGATAGTGACCCAAGGCTGGAATTGAACCCGGGTCCCTGGTGCTATGAAGCAGCACTGCTAACCACTGTGCCAGTCCTAAATAATAATAAATAATCAAAGGTTTTTGAAACCATAAAGATTCATTTTCAGATTTATCACATACTTTCCATGGTTAATTTAGGAAACACCCCCTTCTCCCCCTCCCAGTAGGGATTGTGTTACAGGGCGGGACTCTCTCACGATGAGTCTAAATCCCGTGGCGGGAGTGGGAACATGAAGTCTTTCCCACTGTGGCAGCCAACAGGAAAATAGGCCAAATTATCTTCACCCCACTTTATTGATTATGTACCTGGGTGTTTTGCACCATACTGGGTGATGATGCAGGCTCGGATGGTACATAGTCTGCCTCTCCTGAAGGGCACCATATTATAAAGGCACCTACATCATTGGCCAATGATTGAAGAAAGCAGACGGACCTACTGAGAATGAAGATTGATTTCTGGGTGCACTCTGAGGCCAGAAGGTCAATCTCCACACAGACGTTGCCATACCTGAGCAGAAAAGTAGCAAATGGAGTTTAACCCTGTTAAGTGTGAGGCGATTTATTTTGGTAGGGCAAACTTGAAAGCAGATTACAGAGTCAATGGCAGGGTTCTAAGGAATGTGGAGGAACAGAGAGACCTTGAGGTTCATATCCACAGATCTCTGAAGGTTGTCATTCAAATGGATAGAACCATGAAGAAGGTTTATAGTGTGTTAACGTTTAGAACATAGAACATAGAACATAGAACATTACAGCACAGAACAGGCCCTTCGGCCTTCGATGTTGCGCCGACCAATATAAAAAGCAATGCCCCTCCAAACTAAACCAATCCCTCCTCTTCCATATACTTATCAACTAACCTCTTAAACGCCACCAAACTTGGCGCATCTACAACTGCTGCAGGCAGGGCATTCCACTCCCGAACCACCCTTTGGGTAAAGAACCTACCTCTGATATCCGTCCTATAACTATCACCCCTTAATTTAAAGCTGTGTTCCCTCGTGCTAGCTTTCTCCATCCTTGGAAAAAGGCTATCACTGTCCACCCTATCTAAACCTCTAATCATCTTATATGTTTCGATAAGGTCTCCTCTTAGCCGCCTCCTTTCTAACGAAAACAACCTCAAATCCATCAGCCTCTCCTCATAAGACCTGCCCTCCATACCAGGCAACATCCTGGTAAACCTCCTCTGTACCCTCTCCAAAGCCTCCACATCTTTCGTATAATGCGGGGACCAGAACTGCACACAATACTCCAAGTGCGGCCGCACTAGAGTTTTGTACAGTTGCAACATGACGTTGCGGCTCCGAAATTCAATCCCTCTACCAATAAAAGCCAAGACTCCATATGCTTTCTTAACAACCTTCTTGACCTGACTGCCTACTTTCAGGGATCTATGCACATACACACCAAGATCCCTCTGTTCATCTAGACTACTAAGAATCCTACCATTTGCCCTATACTCTACACATTTATTATTTCTGCCATAGTGCATTACTATGGCAGAAATAACTTGTTTATTAACAAGGGGTTTGAGTTTAAGAACTGTGAGGTTATGCTGCAACTATACAGGATTTTGGTGAGACCACATTTGGAATATTGTGTTCAGTTCTGGTCACCTCACTATAAGAAGGATGTGGAGGCATTGGAGAGAGTGCAGAGGAGATTTACCAGGATGCTGCCTGGTTTGGAGGGTAGGTCTTATGAGGAAAGGTTGAGGGAGCTGGGACTTTTCTCTTTAGAGGAGAGGAGGATGAGAGGTGACTTAATAGAGGTTTATAACTTGATGAGAGGGATAGATAGAGTGGATGTGCAGAGATTATTTCCTCGGATGGATGTAGCTGTTACTAGGGGGCATAACTATAAGGTTCATGATGGGAGATACAGGAGGGATGTCCGAGATAGAATCTTCACTCAGAGAGTAGTTGGGGTGTGGAATGCAATGCCTGCTGTGATAGTGGAATCGGACACTTTAGGAACTTTCAAGTGATTATTGGGATAGGCACATGGAGCACTCCGGAATGATAGGGAGTGGGATAGCTTGATCTTGGGTTTGGACATAGCTCAGCACAACATTGAGGGCTGAAGGGCCTGTACTGTGCTGTATTGTTCTAAGTTCTATGTTCTACCTACTGAGTTTACCTAATATTTTCTGCTTTAATATTACAAACAGATTTGAGTTGTTGATTGTTTGTTGAAACAAATCATTTAATTGTTTTTGTGGAAATGGCTTTGCTAATGAATTCGCTTATTATTTTAATCGCTTTTCACCTCTGTACATTTTATAAATTTTTTTTAAATTTCAGAGTTGAATTTTACCCCACCTCCTGCACGGGCAGAGAGGTGAGGGGAGTTTAAAAAATATCAGTGCTAGCTTGTACGTCAATTTTGAGAGACCAATTCTGGTGCCACAATATTCACCAGGGCACAGGAAGGGCAGGACAGGGATCCCATCTCCTTCCTTTCAAACCCAATTCAAACATTACCAGCTGTTGGATGGGTAAGGTGGCACCGGGAAGGAGTGCAGGAGCTTTAGGATCTGTGTGGTGCAGTTCTGAAGGCAGACAGGGCAAAGGGGAGGCCAATCATAGCTTCCCCAGGGCATCTCTGTGCGTAGTTCTGGTTGCCTCATTACAGGAAGGATGTGGAAGCTATAGAGAGGGTGCAGTGGAGATTTACAAGGATGTTGCCTGGATTGGGTGGCATGCCTTATGAGGATAGGTTGAGGGAGCTAGGTTTCTTCTCCCTGAAGAGATGAAGAACAAAGAACAAAGAACAAAACAGCACGGCAAACAGGCCCTTCAGCCCAACGAGCCCACGCCACCACCCCGACGTTCCCACCTCTACCCATGATCCCGGTCTATGTTTATAGATCTATGGATTAAAAACCAAATTTGAGACAATTTAGGGAGAATTTGTTTTGCCAATTAGTCTAAGAGCACATCTTTGAGATGTGGGAGGAAACCGGAGCACCCGGAGAAAACCCACGCAAGCACAGGGAGAATGTGCAAACTCCCACAGACACAGGCCCAAATCCATGTATCTGCACAGCACAGCGATAGTCACTGAGCTGTCGTATTGCCCATCAAATGGTCCAGGTCAAGCGTACACTAATGGCGTGAAGCACTAGGATACTCACGAAAAAAATCCAAGAGCAGCCCTCTCACGACCCATCGCGTGTATGCTCCTCATTAGACAACAAGGTGGACCAAAGCACCTGTAGGATAAAAACAAGTACATCAATATCATCATCTATTTACACACTTCCCAGGGACTCCCAAGACTCACGATCCCTATTTTAAATCAGTTTTCTATATCCCTCCATTCCCATTCTGTTCATGTGCCCGTCTAAGTATCTCTTAAATAACTCCAGAGTACCTGCCTCCACCACTACTTGGCAGTGCATTCCATACCCCCACCACCCTCTGTGTGAAAAAATTCCCTTGAGCATCCTAATTATACCTTACCCCCCTCACCTATAACACTCTGACCTCTCATGCTATTTGAGTCCATCCCAGGAAAAAGCTTAACCCTGTTTACTCTATCTATACTCCTCATAATCTTGTACATCTCTATTAGATCTCCTCTAAGTCTACATCTTTCTAAGGAAAACAGTCCCAATTTGCCTAACCTCTCCTCGTAACTCTAATAGTGTCTAATAGTGACCACAACTCTGTCTGCTTTAGGGTATTAATGGAAAAGGATGAAGTCTGCCCTAAGGGGAGGGTGTTAAACTGGGGGAGGGCTAGATATAGCCAGATTAGGCAGGATCTTAAGGATACCGACTGGGATAAGCTGTTCGAGGGTAGGTCGATGCTGCACATGTGGGAATCTTTCAAGGGAAAACTAAAATTTTTGCAGGATAGACATGTGCCGGTAAGGAGAAAGGATGGGAAGGGTAGGATTAGAGAACCGTGGGTTACTAGGGATGTTGAGGACTTGGTCAGGAAGAAGCGGGAGGCGTACGTTAGATCCAGGCAACTGGGGACAGAGGCAGCGCTGGAAAAATATAGACAGTGTAGACGGGATCTTAAAAGGGGTGTCAGAAAGGCAAAAAGGGGCCATGAGATAGCTTTGGCAGGTAGGATTAAGGAAAATCCTAAGGCATTTTACTCCTATGTAAGGAGCAAAAGGATGGTAAGAGGGAAGATTGGACCTCTTAGGGACAGAGGAGGGGATCTATGCTTAGAGCCTTAGGGAATGGGGGAGATCCTGAATGAATACTTTGCGTCGGTATTCACGCGGGAGAGGGGCCTGATATCTGATGGTGGCTTTGAGGATTTTGAGGACCCATTAAAGGAAATAATCATTACGAGAGAAGAAGTGTTGGGGCTTTTAGGTAGCATAAAGACTTATAAAGCTCCGGGGCCTGATGGTATTTATCCCAGGCTGCTAAGGGAGGTGAGGGATGACATGGCTGGGCCTCTGACGCAAATCTTTGTCTCTTCTTTGGACACAGGTGAGGTCCCAGAGGACTGGAGGATTTCAAATGTAGTACCGTTGTTTAAAAAGGGTCAGAGGGATAATCCAGGGAACTATAGGCCGGTGAGCTTGACTTCAGTTATAGGTAAGCTAATGGAGAGGATCCTCAGGGACAGGATGTGTGAGCATCTGGAGCGCTGCGATCTGATCAGGGATACGCAGCATGGCTTCGTTAAGAGGAGGTCGTGCCTTATGAATCTAGTGGAATATTTTGAAGAGGTGACAAAAACGGTTGATGAAGGACAAGCCGTTGATGTCGTCTACATGGATTTCAGTAAGGCGTTTGACAAGGTTCCCCATGGTAGGCTGATAAAAAAGGTGAAGGCGCATGGGATACAGGGCCAGGTATGTGGATGGGTTGAGAACTGGCTTGGGAGGAGGAGACAGTGGGTATTAGTGGAATGCTCTTTTTCCAACTGGAGGTCATTCACTAGTGGTGTGCCACAGGGCTCAGTACTAGGACCTCTTCTGTTTGTGATTTATATAAATGACTTGGAAGAGTGGGTAGGTGGTGTGATCAGCAAATTTGCTGATGATACTAAGATACTTGGATTGGCGGGGACTGAGGAGCAGTGCCAGGCAACACAACAGGACATAGATAGGCTGGTAGATTGGGCAGATAGATGGCAAATGGAATTTAATCTGGATAAATGCGAGGTGATGCATTTTGGCCAGAATTCTGTAGAGGGGAGTTATAGGATAAAAGGTAAAACTATCCGGAGTATAGAGATGCAGAGAGACCTGGGGGTGCAGGTTCACAAGTCTCTGAAGGTGTCAGTACAGGTGGAAAAGGTGATAAAGAAAGCGTATGGTATGTTAGCCTTCATAGAAAGGGGTATAGAATACAAGAGTAGGAGTTTGATGTTGCAAGTGTATAGAACGTTGGTTAGGCCTCACTTGGAGTACTGCGTCCAGTTCTGGTCGCCGTACTACCGGAAGGATGTGGAGGCCCTGGAGAGAGTGCAGAGGAGATTTACCAGGATGCTGCCTGGTATGGAAGGGCTGTCGTACGAGGAAAGGTTGAACGCACTGGGGTTGTTTTCCCTTGAAAGACGTCGGCTGAGAGGGGATCTATTAGAGGTATATAAGATTATGAGGGGTATAGATAGAGTAAATGGTGGTAAGCTTTTTCCACCATTAGATTCTGATAGAATGAGGGGTCACGGCCTTAGGGTGAGGGGGGGCTATGTATAAGACTAATATTAGAGGGCATTTTTTCACACAAAGGGTAGTGGGGGTGTGGAATGCACTACCGAGTAAGGTAGTAGGAGCAGGCACACTAGGGTTGTTTAAGGGTCTCTTGGACAGCCACATGAGCGGTCTGCAGATAGAGGGATATATGAGGACTGTTTAAATACTTTAATTGTTTCCACAGGCTACTCGGTCAACCTTGTTGACCAACAAGGTGCGTGCATTCGGCAGGTCGTGCGAGGGCTGCTCCTGGAGGTTACTTCAGGAGTGGCCTAGTGCTTCATGTCGTTAGTGTATGCTTAAACTGGACCATCTGATGGGCAACATGACAGCTCAGAGACTATCGCTGTTGCTGTGCAGACACATGGATTTGGGCCTGTGTCTGCAGGAGTTTGCACGTTCTCCCCGTGGTTGCGTGGGTTTTCTCCGGGTGCTCCGGTTTCCTCCCACATCCCAAAAATGTGCTCTTAGGCTGATTGGGTAACAAATTGTCCCTATATTGGTCTCTATGTCATTAAGACGTTAGGATGGCGGCGCGGGCTCGTTGAGCCGAAGGGCCTGTTTCCCGTGCTGTGTTGTTCTTTGTTCTTTGTTAACTCAGACCTTCCATTCCGGGCAACATCCTGGTGAACCTCCTCTGCACTCTCTCCAGAGTCTCCATGTCCTTCCGATAGTAAGGCGACCAGAACTGGACGCAGTATTCTAAATGACGTCTAACCAACGTTTTATACAACTGCAACATTAAAGGCCAGCTCTTGTACTCTATACCCTTTCCTATAAAGGCTAACATACGATATGCTTTCTTCACAACCTTCTCCACTTGCTCCGCCACCTTCAGAGGCTTGTTCACCTGCACCCCCAGGTCCCTCTGCATTTCTATACTCTTAATAGGTCTACCCTTTATCATATACCTCCCCCCTACATTCTTTCTCCCAGACATTGAAGGATGAGAGGCGACCTGTTAGAAGTTTATAAGGTGTTGAGAGGTATAGATAGGGTGGATCTTGGAGGCTGTTTCTCAGGGCTGAAATGGTCACTACGAGAGGGCACAGGTTTAGGATGGGGGGGACAGGTACAGACGAGATGTCAGGGGTAAGTTTTCCACTCAGAAGGTGGTTGAGTGAGTGGAATTGGCTGTTGTCGGTGGTGGTAGAGGTGAACTCACTGGGGTCTTTTAAGAGACTTCTGGATGAGTACATGGGATTTAATGGGATTGAGAGTTATAGATAGGCCTGAGGGATATAATATGATTGGCGCAACTTGTGGGCCAAAGGGCCTGTTTGAGCTGTAGTGTTCTATGTTCTATCACCTTGGCCTATGAGGGTCATTGAGCTAAAGGTCAACATGTTACTCAATAAGAAGATACCTTTGTGAAAGAGGCCTAAAGAGTGGACATACATCATTCAAACATTGAACAGTGTCAACACTCCCAATATCGGGGGCAGCAGGCAGAAGAGCAGGCAGCAAACCTACCCATCTCAGTTGAATAGATAGATACTCAGACAGATCCCAGCTGGCAACGGGAGCATATCTGTCCCTACGATACTGAGGAACAACGCTCAGCAGGAAGGGTTGACCTCTGGGCATCAAGGGCATGAGTAAGATAAGATGGCAACATGTCACTGAACACCAAATCTCACCACAGAATCGACCAACAAATGTGGAGATGACGGAGACCCAGTGCTGCAGCAGACAACATAACTAAAGATCTCACTGCTCACCAAACCCTGCCAGCAATCAAGGTTATTGTGATCTTCAGATTCTACACTTTGAACAGCTTAGCTCCAGACCCAAGTAGCTGCTCAGAAATGGCTGCTCGACATTATCTCACAGCTCAATCTGCTCTACCTGTCAGAGCGGAATATCCGATTCTTTTCACAACAGGCTCACAGCGACAGAGAGCACAGGATTTCACCTTCATCACTGGATTTCACCATACCCAGAGCATCATTGATTGGACCCATTTGTTGCCATGGAGGCGACAGGCAATGCAATGTATCAATATGAAGGGCTTCTTCATGATTCAATTGGTTGAGAATCACAATGCGAGCTTCCTCCTTGTGTATGCTTACTTTCCTTACAGTTATTAAGCATTCTCCAGCAGTGCAGGCTAATATTCATCCCAATCATGTTCCGAAGGGACAAAGGATATCTCTTGAAGACGTAACTACTGACCCCACTTCAGGAGCCCCCGCGCTGAGGTACAGAGCGGATACAACCAATGTCACCTGTTCAATGGGAAACCATTGAGTGGACTATCGGACTTTTGAAGTTGTGGTTTCAGTGATTGGCCGTCAGGTTGTCTCCCCTTCAGGCCAGAGGGGTAGTGATTGAGGTACACTCGCTGTAGTCACTGCACTCTCTGTAACATGGCCCTCCAGACAGTCAGGCACCTTGCGAATGATGAGGATCTGGAACAGTGGGTGGGCAAGATACAGTCTGGACACTATCTTGATTCTGAGTGTGGGTCACAAGACATTCTGCTGATTTCCATCTGTGTAGTTTTTTTCCTACTGGTCTGACTGAGTTGCACATAAAGCAAAGGAGAAATAAAGTGAGGTGTGTACTGATTGTTCACAACATTGAACAGTGAGAGCTATGCTCTCTGTGTCCTCTGTGTCCAAAGTCAATATTTATTTAATTTTAAGTTGATGACAGTTATATCAATGATTAAACATTTTAAGCTTTAACAAAGGGTCGGCTGGACTCAAAGCATCAACTCTTTTCTCTCCTTACAGATGCTGCCAGCGATTTTTCATTTCAGATTCCAGCGTCTATAGTAATTTGCTTTTTTAAGCATTTTCCATAACTTGTTCTGAAATATTCAGCATGTATTAAATGTATTTAATTTTATTCGTGAATTACAGTTAGTGAACAAGTCCGCTTTCAATTATGCAGCCCACTGAGATGAAGATGATACAAACGACCCACTCGCTAGCCGAGGTTGCTCATCACATTGAGTGGGCCATCGGACTTTTGAAAGTGTGGTTCCAGTGACTGGCCAGTCAGTGACTGAGACAGCTCAACAAGAGAGGGACAGGAGCAGGAGCTACATTAGGAGATAGAGGGAGATGGTGCTGAAATAGAGAGGGATACCCATATTCATGGCAAATATTCTCCTTGTACATTCTCATCTCCCCTCATGGCAGCACCAGCATTAGATAACAGTGTTGGTCTCAGTGAAATGAGGTCAAGGTTAATCTTTGGGTGGCACAAGGTTTTTAGCATTGCTCCCTCACAGGCGTCAGGAATCCGGGTTCGTTTCGGGCAGTTTGCTGAGAGAAGGAAGGGGGGGAGAAATGAAGGAGGGGGGGAATGCGAAGGGGGGAAAAAAAAAATCTCTGATCTTCTACTTCTTTCTGGAGGAGTTTTTTTCTCCAGAGGCGGCTGCTTTATGAAAAAAGTCCTTCTTTTACTCTCTCTTTTCTTTATCTTCTTTTTA